>CAOKZL010000335.1:0-745746 GCA_948472985.1 Iguana delicatissima
GAGGACCTTCAAAACTTGAATCCCAGAGGAGCACACTTCAAAATAAGAATGGGAATTCTCACTTTCAGATAACCTGGTCTGGAAATCCCATCTAGCAATAGGCAACATAGGACATGGTGAAGAATGTGAGAGTTGAGTCCATGGTATTGTATAGGACTACATAACTTCTAATTTTGCCTTGAAGTATATGCAGAGCCCCATTATGCTAATGGGAGTTCTGGGAAAAGTACATAAACTGGGGAAAGAACTGCCACAGGAAAGGAGAGAAGAGGATTTCTTCTCACCCCCTTCCCAAACATTTGCAACTGTCAACTATTCACTGGCTCTCAAGTTCCAAGCACCAAATAACTTCAGCTCAGCTGCAAAGCAAAAACATTTTGGACATGAGAAGAGGTAATCACATGGGAATGGATAAATTCCTGTTCTGTACCTCAGATCAATTCCTCTTTACAATACACTGACAGGTGTTTAAGCCAAAATGCAGGTTTTTATTCTGCTAGACTGTGTACATGGGAATCCAAGATAATTTGGGTTCCTTATTCACTTCAGTGACAAATGTTTTGTGATTTGTTCTTTTGCACAACTATCCTTCTGAAATCCCAGGAATAAACCACTGCATCTAGATCCTTCAGCTTCTGCATGTCTATAGATTTAAAAGAGTATCCTTGATTTTAGAGTTTAATGGAACACATATCATTCTAAGAAATCAGAACATATATATTATACCAGTTAGCCAATATTCACCATCTCTTGTGTTTACCCATCACTGTCTCCAGTAGGAGGAGGAAATCAGAGCCTTCCAAGTTATTGTTGGTCTCATCCAAGTTCTCACCTTTGCTGTCTGAGGATTGTATGCTGCCAACAATTTCAGGAGGACTGTGACTCTCCCTCCCCAACCACTGCCTCTTGAACGTGGCCTCCGTCCCAGCTCACTTATCCTTCAGCTTTGTCTTTGTCAGCAGAATAAATAAATACACTCCGTGTCCACTTTACATATTGAAAAATAATATTCAAAAATATTTGAAAAATGGTTAAAAAAAAGGTATGTTTTGTCAGTGCCAGCCTGAAGACAATCTGGGACTATCAGAATCTTTGCAAAGCGGAATTATACACAAAATCCACATGTGACTATTTGAGAAAGCAGCATTTTATTCATAGTGAATATTATTTCTGCTCAGAAATATTCTTTTTCCAGGGCATAAAATTGATATTTCTGCATAGAAAATGTCAGAAAATGCTATTTCCTGCAAAACAAAAATAACAGATAGTCGGTCTCAAAGTGTAAATAGTCCTAGAAACACAGTTTTCAAGAGATTTTCCTTGGCAGCGAGAAGAAGACTGTCTGAAAATCACTTGTTGCTTCCTTCAAGAAAATATTAGTAGAGAATTACATTCCTGGTCCAGTTCCTTGGCCTAAGCATAGAGTCAAGTATGCAGCAAGTGTAGGCAGGTCTCAGAGGACCACCTGCCACTTTTCAGGTTGGCCATTCTTATTTTAGCAAATAAAATCACTCATTGCATTAATTATTGTGATTTTACATACAAGTGTGCTTATATTGATTTAGGGTAGTGATTATTGATATTTTAAAAACACTAAATCAATGACAATATTATCAGTTTCTTTCCCCATTGATAGGAGTGAAAATTTCAGTGACATTTTCCAAATTTGTCAGGTTTCATTTTATGTTTAAAATGAAAGAAAAATAAAACTCACTTCTTGTTCATTGCACTGTTCTATAGAATTTGGACACAATCACAAATTGGGGAATAAAAGTGAATGCTAGGTCGGAAGTAAAGGAAAAAGCTGATAGAACAGAATCTGGTTGGCTGTTTTTGTGGGTTTTGGCAGTGCGTTTGCTTAGACTTGAGCATTACTGCTTCTGTGGCTGGCATCTTCAAAGGATCCTCTGAAGATGTCAGCGACAGAAGAGTCAAAACGTCAGGAGAAAATACTAATAGAACACGGCCTCAAAGCCCAGAAAACCCACAACAACCTATGGATTCCGCTGGCCAAAGCCTTCGACTTTAGACTTGGTTGGTTTTGTCCCCATCACTTAAAGTGTACCCACGAAGGGCCCAATACCTGCTGCTATCCAGAATTAAATAAATGGAAAGCTGAGCTTAGCATGGGTCCTACTATGTCTACCACCTAATCCAAAGCAATGTCAATGCACTGTGTGTGTGTGTGTAAATGAAGGAGAAGAGAACATAAGACATTGGAGTACTGGAAAAAGTCACTTTTTTGATATCTGGGTATGTTGTTCTTGAGTCTAGAAGTTGTAGTCTGAAAAATAACTCCTCCAAGCTTTGAACTGCCCTTTGATTGAGTCTTAGGAACAAGTGAGACTACAGTCATCCCTCCACATTTGCTAGGGTTTGGGGCACAGGACTGTGAATAACTGTAAGCCCTCAAATGAATATCAACATACAACATACAAAACATACAAAACAATCCACCATGAATTCCTTTGAGGCATCAGGGCTTCCTTCACAAGGCAGAAGGTGGCTGGGTGGGGCTTACTGCCACCTCCACTATTGCCTCACACCATTTTTTAATAGGACTTACAAGCCTTGTTCGCAGTTTCTCAGTCTCACAAGGCTTGCAGTCCCTATTAAAAATGGCATAAGCAGGCAGCAGAGGTGACAACAAATAATCCGTGAATAATCAAATCCACGAAAGTGAAACCCGCAAAAGTGGGAGGCTGATTTCTAGCATTTCTTTGGAACACTCTTGGTCACTAATATGCTGGACAATGGGTTAGAATAACTTATTAAATCTGCTACCTCCCACTATTGTGGAGACTGCATCGTAACTTATTGTGGTGCAAAATGGATTGTATATTTGGATTTGGTATTGCATTGGATTGGATTCTCATCAACCTTTCTTACTCTGACATAAATCCTTCAATCCAACTGACTATCCCAGTTCCAGGAGACTATGTGAAGTTAGCATTTGTATACATCCCATTGGCTGAATGTGTCTGGTTTATTGAATACTACCCATTCAGTTAAGTAAAACTTCTATGGGAAACTTTGATTACATATTACTTTTTCCAGTATAAACCTAAGCTGATATGGCAGGAATAAACCAGTAAACTAACTATGTTATCAATTAAATTTAAAATTTTCCATCAAAAAGAGGTGACAATTTATTTTTCCAATAAAGTAACTGGCTCTAAATTGAGATCTGTTCATTGACCTAATTCCTAAAATCTAACTCAATTAATTAGATAATTAATTAAATGTCAACAGTATTAAATACCCTGTTGTTGTTGTTGTCTTGTTGTTGTTGTTATTTCATTTTGAGATCCACATTTTTGGGATTTTTTTTGTATGATTTACTTTGGTTTTTGTCAGACCCCCATGGTTGTGGAAATATAACACTAGGTCCCAAGAGCCTGACCCTCCTGGGGTTGGAATGATCACACAGCCTTGGTCTCAGCTAGTTCTGCCAACGAAGTAAACACTGGGTGTGGTGGGAGCCAATTTTATGCATTGAAAACTGGCTAAAATTGACTCAGAAGATCTTCCAGATGGTCTGGATTCCCAATCTGGCACCAGGGGACACAGGTGTCCCTGGAAGTGCAGGTGGGTTGGTGGAAACTGGGATGACACATAAGCTCCTGCCACTGCAGTCAGCAGCCATTTTTTGGAACCTCAATTGCTGAAACCAACTTTCTTTCTACCTCCTAATATCTTTACAGTCTACATTTAAGTAAATTCCTTCAGCTGATGGAACAAGTTAACTTTATCATCATTATTTCTACAACCTTCATGTGGAGCAAAAACATCTGAATTAAACTTTTTGATTAACAGCAAGACTAGCACAGTAGAATTCAGCTAAAAACAACCACAAGGTTAACATGTGGTAAACTAAAGCCATTTCCTACTACACTGTTTACAGTGCATCTACTCCATTTTCCAACATTCTGTGGGTCCTGGGGTTTATAGTTTAGGGAGGCAGATTTATAATCTCAGTCAGAGAGCTCTTTTGCCTCAGTAAACTATAAACCCAAGTATCCACAGGATGTTGAAGTAGAATAATAGCACTAGAACAGATAGTGTGGAAATGGCCTAAGACACTTTAATTCCCTTAATATATTTGACAAACTCCCTCTAACTTTAAGATTTAAGATTTAAAGTTTCTAATAAGCTCTAGCTGTGGGACCGTGCTTTTTGTCTATGTGGATAAGCTCAAGGATGCAGATGCTCAGTGGAAAACAAGAAGTCAAGACTGGTTATGAACTGAGTTTCACCTTTCTGGAGACTAGTGCTGAAGTGCAGCTAGAGAACTTTATGGAGAGATGTAGTGGAATAACTGCAATAGCAATTTTTTTTTGTCTGAAATAAAAGACTTTGACAGCTGTTAAAAATGGTTTTTAGATTTGAGACCTGAGAAGACACAAGCAACAGAGATGCAAAGTTCAAGAAAAGGATCAGCTGAACAATCTAAGGCAGTTTAGACAAACCAAACCCATTTCAGCAGAAATCAAGAAGTAAGAGCAGAAGTGAGTTCAGATGACAGTACAATAACCAAGTGAAAGTATTTCAGACAAGACTTTAAAGCTGAGCTCAAGGTTGAACTCAAGGATATAAAACAATATTTGACTCAGATAACAACAAAGAGCACACACATGATTTTTTTCTTAAACTGCACTCTAGATTACAATGTGCTGGACTTGCGAGAGGCAAGGTCCAGGCAGATTCATTGCAGATGGGGAAGAGATTTTGAAGTTGAGAAGATCCAAAATGAATGTTAGTGACTGTAAGGATCATCAGATAGATAAAGAAAGTTTGGAAGAAATTATGCAGTATAGTTGGCCTTCTGCATTTGTGGGCTTCACTTCCATGGATTTGATTATTTGAGAGTTTCTCCAACCCCTGCCCACCAGGCTGTTTCTTTTCCAGGGGAAACTTTCCCTTTCAGCAACTTCAATCAGGCTGATGAAGCCCTTTAAAAACCTACTTTCTGGACCTCCTCCTCCAGCAGCAGTTGCTCCCTGGCCAACTCAAGGATTGTGCCCAGCCCGGTTTCTCAGCACTACAAACCCTTTCCCAATGCCCCCTATACCCAGGAAAGGGCAAGAGAGAGGAAGATAGTCATCATACCTGACCATTTCCTTCTTTTCCTTTTAGACCCTCAAATGCTTGTTCTCCCTACCATACCTCAGCCTCCTCCCCACACACATTTTGATATTTGCAGTTTTTCCCACTTTTTTTAAAAAAAAATTATTGGAAAACTAATATACAAAATACATTTTATCAAATACATATAACATTAGAACAAACAAAACTGTGTCAATACAACATTTATACAACACAAAACCAATGTGACAAACCACCTTCTTTCCCCTCATCACACCTCCCCTTCCCTCTTCCTTCTTTCCTAAACATTACAACACCTCTACACACTTTTTCCAACTCCAAATACCTATATGTACATACATACATACATATTAAATCCCACTACCATCAGCATATTTACCTGACTAACATATTCTAAAAAACTTCCCATCATTTTACCTCCAAAACTCAGGAGATTTTCATGCTACCTTATCTATAATTTCCTTCATTAAACTAATTTTATTTTCATAAATTTTTATACTTTCTACTCCCTTCTTCTAGTTTCCTAGACTGTATTACTTATATTAAAATATTTAAACATGTAGTTTTGACATCTTTAAGACAAAAATTCCTTCATTATACATTTCAATATATAATTCATTTATATAATTCTACATCCTCTTTTTTAACTTATAAAAAGTATTGTATTTTTGCCCCAGGCTTCCCACTGGGAGTACCATTTTCATTCTTCAAATATTTTCTTTTTCTAATTATCTTCTAAAGATGTATTATGATATGGCTGAAGCAGATATCGTGATTGAGTCTTTAGAAGATAATTAGAAAAAGAAAATATTTGAAGAATGGAAAATGGTACTCCCATGTGGAAGCTTGTTGGGGCAAAAATGCAATACTTTTTATAAGTTAAAAAATATGAATTATATAAATGAATTATATATTGAAATGTATAATGAAGAGAATTTTGTGTCTTAGAGATCTAGAAAATATTTAAATATTTTAATATAAGTAATACAGTCTAGGAAACTAAAGAAGGAATAAAAAGTGTAAAAAATTTATGAAATAAAATTAGTTTAATGAAGGAAATTATAGATAAGGTAGCATGAATACCCTGAGTTTTGGAAGAGGGGTGGAAGAATGATGGGAAGTTTTTAGAGATATGTTTAGTAGGGGTGAAATATGCTAGGATCTGGGTGGTGGGATTTAATATGTATGTATGTATGTACATATAGGTATTAGGAATTGGAAAAAGTGTGTAGAGGTGTTGTAATGTTTAGGAAAGAAGGAAGAGGGGAGGGGAGGTGTAGTGAGGGGAGGGAATGAGTGGTTTGTCACATTGGTTTTGTGTTGTATAAATGTTGTATTGACACGGTTTGTTTGTTATAATGTTATATGTATTTGATAAATGTATTTTGTATATTAGTTTTCCAATAATTTTTTTTTTAAAAAAAGTGGGAAAACTGCAAATATCAAAATGTGTGTGTGTGGGGGAAGGAGGCTGAGGTATGGTAGGGAGAACAAGCATTGAGGATGAAAGGAGAGGGAAAGGAAATGGGTCAGTATGATGGCTCTATGCTTCCTCTCTCTGCCCTTCCTTGGGTATAGGGGGCATTGGGGAAAGGGTTTGTAGTGCTGAGAAACCGGGCTGCGAGCAATCCTTAGTTGGCCAGGGAGCAACTGCTGCTGGAGGAGGAGGTCCAAGAGTAGGTTTTTAAAGGGCTTCATGGCCTGATTGAAGTTGCTGAAAGGGAAAGTTTCCCCTGGAAAAGAGTGCTGGGGGTGGGCAGGGGTTGGAGAAACTCTCAAATAATCAAATCCATGGAAGTGAAGCCCACAAATGCAGAAGGCCAACTATACTGGGATAATTCTTCCAAACTTCTATCTATCTGATGGCACCCTTTAGTTAAGTAAGAATAGCTCACATTTCATTTGGATCTTCAAATTCAAAATATCTTCCATCTGACAATGAATCTGCACCCAAAATTTCTTTGCCTTCTCACAAGTCCAGCACATCTAATGTCAAGTACAGTCATTGCATGCAAATTCTTTTCTTAATCCAAAGATAATTTCTCAGTCACTTCTTTCAATCTCTGTGTCTTATCTTCCAACACCTCCATTTTTTCATTCATCTGTGTGCTCTTTGTTGTTATCTGAGTCAAATATTGTTTTATATCCTTGAGTTCAACCTTGAGCTCAGCTTTCAAGTCTTGTCTGAAATCTTTTCTCACTTGGTTCATATCTACTGTCATCTGATTCACTTCTGCTCTTACTTACTTAATTTCTGCTGAAATGGTTTGGTTTGTCTCAACCTCCTTAGATTGTTCAGCTGATCCTTTTCTTGAACTTTGCATCTCTGTTGCTTGTGTCTTCTCAGGTCTCAATCTTAAAACCATTTTTAACAGCTGTCAAAGTCTTTCCTTCAACAAAAAAAAAATTGCTATTGCAGTTATTCCACTCAACCTCCAGGTGTCAGTACATCTCTCCATAAAGTTCTCTCTAGCTGCACTTCAGCACTCACTCTCCAGAAAGGTGAAACTCAGTTCATAACCAGTTGACTTCTTGTTTTCCACTGAGCATCTGCATCCTTGAGCTTATCCACATAACAAAAACACATCCCCCCCACACAGCTAGAGCTTATTAGAAACTTTAAATCTTTAAATCTTTAAAGTTAGAAGGAGTTTGTCAATATATATTAAGGGAATTAAAGTGTCTTAGGCCATTTCCACACTATACTGTTCTAGTGCTATTATTCTACTTTCAACATCCTGTGGAATTCTGGGGTTTATAGTTTACTGAGGCCAAAGAGCTCTCTGGCTGAGAATTATAAATGTCCCTCCCTAAACTATAAACCCCAGGATTCCACAGAATGTTGAAAATGGAATAATAGCACTGTAAACAGTGTAGTGCGGAAATGGCTTTAGTTTACCAGCATGTTTAAGACTTCTTGTGGTTTTATTTTCAGCTCAATTCTACTGTGCTAGTCTTGCTGTTAATCAAAAAGTTTAATTCAGATGTTTTTGCTCACATGAAGGTTGTAGAAATAATGATGATAAAGTTAACTATTCCCATCAGCTGAAGAGATTCCTTAAATGTAGACTGTAATGTTATTAGGAGGTCAAGAAAGTTGGTTTCACAATGCGAGTTCCAAAAAATGGCTGCTGGTACGTGGCAGGACTTATGTGTCATCCCAGTTTCCACCAACCCACCTGCACTTCCAGGGACACCTCCTGTGTCCCCTAGGTGCCAGGATTGGGAATCCAGACCATCTGGAAGATCTTCTGAGTCAATTTTAGCCAGTTTTCAATGCATCAAACTGGCTCCCACCACACCCAGTGCTTCTTCCATTAGCAGAGCTCACTAAGAGACCAGGCTGTGTGATCATTCCAACCCAGAAGTCCAGCTCTTGGGACCTAGTGTTATATTTCCACAACCATGAGGGTCTGACAAAAACCAAAAAGTAATCATACAAAAAAAATCCAAGAATGTGGATCTCAAAATGAAATAACAACAACAACAACAACAACAACAACAGGCTATTTAATACTGTTGACATTTAATTAATTATCTAATTAATTGAGTTAATTTTGGGATTAGGTCAATGAACAGATCTCAATTTAAGCCAGTTACTTTATTGGAAAAATAAATTGTCACCTCTTTTTGATGGAAAATTTTAAATTTAATTGATAACATGGTTGATTTTACTGGTTAGTTCCTGCCATATCACTTAGGTTTATACTGGAAAAAGTGATCTGTCATGGAGCCCAGATTCAAGTTTTCTTAACTGAATGGGTAGTCTTCAATAAACCAGACACATTCAGCCAATGGGATGTATACAAATGCTGACTTAGCATGAGTCAATAGATCTCCTGGAACTGGGATAGTAGTTGGATTGAAGGATTTATGTCAGTAAGAAAGGTTGATGAGAATCCAATCCAATCCAATCCAATCCAAATATACAATCCATTTTGGCCACGTGCAGAAAATTCTACCATAGTTCAGTCTCCACAATAGTGGGAGGAGTAGCAGATTTAATAGTATTCTTGACCCATTGTCCAGCATATTAGTGACCAAGTCTTTTGTGTTTCCCCGGGATAAGCCAGAAGTACAATCAGCCCTCCACTTTTGCGGGTTTCACTTTCGTGGATTTGATTATTCACGGATTATTTGTTGTCACCTCTGCTGCCTCCTTATGCCATTTTTAATAGGGACTGCAAGCCTTGTGAGACTGAGAAACTGCGAACAAGGCTTGTAAGTCCCTATTAAAAATGGTGTGAGGCAATAGTGGAGGTGGCAGTAAGCCCCACCAGCCACCCCCTTCTGCCTTGTGAAGGAACCCTGATGCCTCAAAGGAATTCATGGTGGATTGTTTTGTATGTTTTGTATGTTGTATGTTAAATATGGTTTGAGAGGGCTTACAGTTATTCACAGTCCTGTGCCCCAAACCCTAGCAAATGTGGAGGGATGACTGTAGTCTCACTTGTTCCTAAGACTCAATCAAAGGGCAGTTCAAAGCTTGGAGGAGTTATTTTTCAGACTACAACTTCTAGACTCAGACAACATACCCAGATATCAAAAAAGTAACTTTTCCAAGATCTTCCAAGTGTTATCTTCTCTTTCTCCTTCATTTACACACACACACAGTGCATTAGACATCTCTTGGATTAGGTGGTAGACATAGTCAGACCATGCTAAGCTCACTTTCCATTTATTTAATTTCTGGATAGCAGCAGGTATTGGGCCCTTCTGGGTACACTTTAAGTGATGGGACAAAACCAACCAGATTCTAAAGTCGAAGGCTTTCACAGCGGAATCCATAGGTTGTTGTGGGTTTTCTGGGCTTTGAGGCCGTGTTCTATTAGTATTTTCTCCTGACGTTTTGACTACTTCTGTCGCTGACATCTTCAGAGGATCCTTTGAAGATGCCAGCCACAGAAGCAGGTGAAATGTCAGGAGAAAATACTAACAGAACACGGCCTCAAAGTCCAGAAAACCCACAACAGCCAACCAGATTCTGTTTGCTATCACTTTTTGCTTTACTTCCGAGCCTAGCATTCACTTTATTCCCCAATTTGTGATTGTGTCCAAATTCTATAGAACAGTGCAATGGACAAAGTGAGTTTTATTTTATTTCATTTTAAACATAAAATAAAACCTGACGTTGAAATCTGCCACTGAAATTTTCACTATTATCAATGGGGAAAGAAACTAAACACACTATGGGCAATATTGTCATTGATTTAGTGTTTTTAAAATATCAATAATCACTACCCTAAATCAATATAAGCACACTTGTATGTAAATTAGCAATAATTAATGCAATGAGTGATTTTATTTGTTAAAAATGAGTAGTGAGCACTTGGCCAACCTGAAAAGTGGCCAGTGGTCCTCTGAGACCTGCCTACACTTGCTGCAGTACTTGACTCTATGCTTAGCAGAGGAACTGGACTAGGAATGTAATTCTCTACTAATATTTTTCTTGAAGGAAGCAACAAGTAATTTCAGCAGTCTTCTTCTCACTGCAAGGAAGTCTTTGAAAACTGTGTCGATTTCTAGGACTATTTACACTTTGAGACCGACTGTGCAAAATTTGTATTTTCTTGCAGGAAATAGCATTTTCTGACATTTTCTATGCAGAAATATCATTTTTATGCCCTGAAAAGAATATTTCTGAGCAGAAATAATATTCACTATGAATAAAATGCTGCTTTCTGTACAAAATAGTCACATGTGGATTTTGTGTATAATAAGTCCAAACTGCAAAGATTCTGATCAGTCCAGGATTCTTCTTGCCAGGGCTTCTTGGCACTCACAAAACATACCTTTTTTTTTAACCATTTTTCAAATATTTTTGAATATTCTTTTCGTACCTAAAGTGGACACAGATGTATTTATTTATTCTGCTGACAAAGACAAAAGCTGAAGGATAAGTGGGGAGCCAAACAGAGAACAGGGGCAAAACTTCTCAAAAGAACAGAAAAAGGCAGTGGTTCAGGGGAGGGAGAGTCACAGTCCTCCTGAAATTGTTGGCAGCCATTCTTTTCATCCTTAGACAGCAAAGATAAGGGTGAGAACTGATGAGACCAACAATAACTGGAAGGCTATTAATTTCCTCCTCCTACTGGAGACAGTCCTTAAATACAAGAGATGGGTAAACACAAGAGATGGGTGAATATTGGCTAACTGGTATAATATATGTTCTGATTTCTTAGAATGATATGTGTTCATTAAACTCTAAAATAGAGGATACTCTTTTTTAAATCTATTTTAGACATGCAGAGCTGAAGAGATTCTCTCTGATGCAGTGGTTTATTCCTGGGATTTCAGAAGGATAGCTGTGCAAAAGAACAAATGCACAAACATTTCCATTTAGCTGAAGTGAATGAAGGAACCCAATTATTTTGGAGTTCCATGTACACAGTCTAGCAGATAAAACTCTAGTTTGGCTTAAACACCTGTCAGTGTATTGTAAAGAGGAATTGATCTGAGGTACAGGGGAAGAACAGGAATTTCTTCCATTCCATGTGATTACCTCTTCTCATGTGCAAAATGTTTTTGCTTTAGCTCAGCTGAAGTTATTTGCAGTACTGGAACTTGAGAGCCAGTGAATAGTTGGGTTGACAGTTGCAAATGTTCAGGAAAGGGGGTAAGAAATGCCTGCTTCTCTCCTTCCTGTCGCAGTTCTTCCCAGTTTATGTACTTCCCCCAGGAACTTCCCATTAGCATAATAGGGCTGTCATTATCTTTCAAGGCAAGATTAGAAGTTATGTAGTCCTGTAGATATTCATGGACTGCAACTCTCAGCATTCTTCACCATGTGCTATGTTGCCTATTGCTAGATGGGATTTCCAGACCAGGGTTATCTGGAGGGCTGGAGAATTCCCATTCTTATTTTGAAGTGTGCTTCCTTCCTGGGATTAGAATTTTGAAGGTCCTGGTTTTCACTTTTGTGCTCAGGTTGTTTCAAATGCAACAGAGAAGGCACAAAAATTGTGAAGTAGCAGAAATAGTCAACCCCAAATACCTGCATACACCAAATCCCTGAAGTTCATGCAGTTTTCTAACACAGTGGTTCTTAACTTTTTCTTTACCAGGGAACTCCTTTAAATATCCTTTGTTGCTGTGGACCCCCAAGACTTAAGATTTGAAATCCTAAAGTGCATCAAATGTTTATTTCAAGTTGCTCCTCAAGGGTCTTCAAACTGGGAGAGAACAGAGAAATAAGCAAATGTGCACTTCCCTTAGAGGCACTGAAAGGGGAGGGGAAACCTTTTTCTTGTTTTTTCCCTCCAGTTTATGGCTGGAGTGGATTGACCAGCAAAATGCACAGACCCAGCCAGCCAGCCTTGGCTCCTGTCACATGGCCATTCTACTGTTGCTCAGCTGCTCAGCCTGCCTTCCCTCCACCAGGGAATGGCATGTGATAGACAAAACACAGGCCCAGCTAGCCAGCCAGCCTGCTTGCCTATCAGTCGCATAGGGACAGGGGGTGATGGAGATGGTTCGCCCCCAGCAGCAATGTTTTTGGGGCATCCCAGCTTGTGGTCATGCCCCATGTGCTGTGGCCATGCCCCCATGCATGACAGCCACATCCCCACACACCGTGGCCATGCCCCTACACTGTAGCCATGCCCCCTTCCACTCCCCTCCATGCACTTCGAGCTCCAACACTGTTGCCTGTGCTTTGGTTCCTGTCAGGTGTACACTCTGTTGTGGGGAGGAGACAGGCTGAGCAGTCTTCCAGCCTTTGCAGACCTCCTATGAAGACATTGTGGCCCCCTGGGGGTCCCCGGACTGCAGGTTGCAAACCACTGTTCTAACACATTTCTCCTCTCTCTTTCATACACATTAGAAGCAATATAGTTCCTCTCATCATGACTTCATTTTAACACCCATCCAAGAACTGATATGAATTAAAGCAATCATGTCATTGATTCCTCAAAGAAGTCAGGAAAGAAATAAGTATATTCAGCTGTATTTAAGGACTGTCTCCAGAAGGAGTAAAGCCTGAAAGATTATCGACCGCTGCTAGAACAAAATGCCAAATTTGGTGCTAGAGGTTATTTAAAATACTTGATTCAAGAGCATATAACCCATTTGAGACAATGTTTGTGTATTAATATAACTGAAAGAGACCCAATAGCGTGTTCATTTAGAATTGTATATATATTAGCCTAACTATACATTGTAATCCTTACAAGAAGGTGTTGTACTTTGAAAACAGGACATAAATACCAAAATAAATAAAATCAAGAAGATTTTCAGTTTATGTGTGTGTGTGTGTGTGTGCGCACACGCGCATGGATAAATGGATTCCAATGATTTCATGACCAAAAAATGTGAAACAAAAATTCTTTTTTGTCTAGGGGCTATGAGAGACAGAGTGTGTGTGTGTGTGTGTGTGTGTGTGTGTGTGTATATAACATCTCCCATTAAGTGTCCCATTTTTCTCTCATCTTTGCAGGCGAGCTTTCCCGAATGCTATAGTTCACAGCAAAGCCCTCTGGTAATGACAGTAGTGGAGTGATAATGTACTTTCCTGATTTCCCGTTAATAGTAGCACTTGATCCAGCAATGTGTGCCAGTTCAATGGCAGAAGGCTGCTTTAACATTTTCTAGAGGTAAAAGGACTAGTTCAATTTATAGTCTTGGCCAACTCAGCAGTTTTGCTCAGTTCTTCTGGCACAAAAATTGATGTTTTAGTTAAAACAAAAAAGAAGAGGGAGTCCACAATTCCTTGCAAGTGAAACAAAGTACAGTTGATTTTTCACTTGTTTTGAAATACACGAAAACTACATAATGTTAGGGTGGTGCTAAAATTTTTTTCAAAGGGTGGATGGAACAAAGACATGAACAAACTCTGGTTTTGGTACTCAGTTCTTAACCAACCAGTAACAAAGAAACCATCTTCCTGTCTTCTCACAAGTTCCTGTCATCATTTATTAATGTGGATTGAGACCCTTTTGATTTATAGATTGCTCTGGACAGAAGTCACTATCACAATGTTGCAAAATCCTACCCACTTTTTAAGAGTTATCTTACAAATTTATTGAGGATAACTTTATCAGTGGCTCTTTTTTTAATGATAGCTAAACAGAAATTCTACCTGATATTGACAAGCTGGTGTGTGTTCAGAGGAGGGAGACCAAAATGGTGAAGGGTCTGGGAGCCATGCCCTATGAGGAGCAGCTTAGGGAGCTGGGGATATTTAGTCTGCAGAAAAGAAGGTTAAGAGGGGGCATGATAGCCATGTTTAAATATTTGAAGGGATGGTATGTCGAGGAGGGAGCAGGTTTGTTTTCTGCTGCTCCAGAGACTAGGACAAGGAGCAATGGACTCAAACTGCAGGAAAAAAGATTCCACTTAAACCTCAGGAAGAACTTCCTGACAGTCAGGACAGTCACTGCTGTTCAGCAGTGGAATATGCTGCCTGGGAGTGTGGTGGAATCTCCTTCTTTGGAGGTTGTTAAACAGAGACCGGATGGACATCTGTCAGGAGTGCTTTGATGTGGGTTCCTGCGTGGCAGAGGATTGGACTGGATGGTGCGAGAGGTCTCTTCCAGCTCTATGATTCTGAATCTATATCATTCAATACTAAAGTTAGAAGGCCATAGCATTTCTGATTTCTAGGCATGGAAGCTGGAGAGTGAAGAAAGCTGACAGGAAGAGAATTATCACATATGATATGTGATGCTGGAGGAAAGTTCTCTGGATACCATGAACTGTCAAAGAGACACACAGGTATGTTTGAGAGCAAATCAAGCCTGAACTCTTACCAGAAGCCAGGATGACTGAACTATGGCTATTACATTTTGGACATATCATGACAGAATATGAATTATTGGCAAATACAGTAATGCTTGACAAAGTGGAAGGCAGGAAGGAAAGAAGGCAACTGCATTACGGTTGGATTGATTCAATCGAGGAAGCCATGGCCTTGCGTTTGCAAGACCTGAGCAGGGCTATTGATAACTGGGGCTTTTGGAAGTCTCAGTGAAAGGTTTTCCATAACCAACTTGATGACAAATAGCAAAAGCAAAGCAAGATATTTCTGAGTACCAACTTTTGAGACTAATAACAGGTAAACATATTCCTCTTGGAACCCACCAGTGTCATCTGGATTCACCAAACCTTGTGTGAAGAGATAACTTTAATCTGGAGCAGACATTTCTTTTATTGGGACCTACAAGACAACTGTTTTCCAAACATTATCTCAATGTAGGGGAAGAGGGATTTGTTAGACTGGCAGCACTTAGGGAAGATTTGCCTTCTCTTTTTCGGATGCAGTTTGGGGAAGGCTCTTGACAGTGCAGGGGCGTGGACAAGAGGTCTCTCTAGCAGAAAATTCTAAGTACCCATCCTGAAAGCAGAAGTCCTAGAAATACACTGAGTGGTATCATTATAGTTAAAAGTGGTATCAAATAACTATAAATGTTAAGGAAGAAGGGAAAGATGACCAAATAGATGTTAAGAATAGTAAAATCCCTGTCAGGTGCGTATCCTGCAGATGCAGTGTTCCACCCCATGCTGAGTGATGTCCATTTACATTCTATAAAGCACTTTAGAAAGTCACAATTTCCAAACATCATCTGCACATTTCTTCCCCACATACATACATCTAGAGAGCTGGAATTGTCTTCTGTGGGAATGCCACCCCTGGGGTTTTTACAGAAATATATGACACTGTAGAAAAGTCTTGTACTTTCAACCACATCCCTCCTCTCCACTGAGTACCATACAAGAGTAAGCATGTCCAGACATTTATAAATTATTTTCAGCAATAGAATTAAACTAAATAAAATTTGACACAAGAAATGTCTGGGATACTTGTTTGTACCAGTAGAGCTGCAATATCCATGTCAAAAATCAAACCAGGTGGATTACTGCAGCATTCCTGGTTGAACTATATAATCCTTTCTCCAGCTGAAGATTTAGTAAACACTTCAACACAGCAGATCATTTATCTCAAATTCTGCTGCTGCCCTGAACTGTGCATACAAGTAAATCTTTCAATTAGAAATCCACAAAGAATGAAGGTAGCTAGCTGCCTTAGGTCTTAGATTTGTAGATCTGAAGTCTCTCTACTGTGTGTGGAAAAGTCTCCTTTAGGTTGTGTCTGACACTTCTTTAAGATAACACATCTTTTCATGTTCCCGTTCATTGTGAAGATGGACTCTTCATACACATAGTGATACAAATATTTATACACAGCTGGCAGAAGTGAAGTCTCAAGCTACATATATACAAACATTTCTCTAAAATTTGGAGTTAGCACTGTAACATTGCCTTGCCCAAAATATAAGAATTCTTTATGACTAGCCATAATCTCTGGTCAGGGTTTGTACAGTTTCAGATGGTACCTCCAGAAAAGCCAGCACGTGCCCCCATACACCTAACCAGTCCTATTGTAACAGAGTTGTACACGCTTTGGTATGACTGCTGTGGGCACCTATATTCTCCATTTCCATTCCAAATGGCTCAAACACTTTTGTAACTGTTTTTAAAGTCTTGTTGTCAGCATATCAGAACTGCAAATATCTGATCAAGTACTTATGTAAATGTCTACGTAGAAGGAAAAAAAATCCAACCATATATGCATTTTGCCACAGCAATGTTCTGAATATTTTAGAGGTAAGTAATAGATCTGCTCTAGTCTGTTCTTGTGGGCTGCATCTGCAGCAATGAGACCCATATTGGGTCTTACATTTCAAGAAAGACTTTTACAACCCTGAGTATGGCCTTAGGATGGTGGGAACAACCAAGCCAGTGCAGGCTCACACACAGAAACCTAGCTTAAAAGGAAGAGCTAAACAGAGTTAGGTATGTGTTCAGGTTTGAGATGAAAAGACCATGATAGTAGTCTTCAAATATCTGAAAGACTCATGACGACCATGGAGAAGACTTCTTCTCTACTGCTCTGGATCCCAGGGCTAAAACCAACTGGTGGAAATCGCAGGGACGTAGATGTTAGGCAAATGTTAAGAAGAACTTCCTAACAGTGATGATTGCTTGGAAGTGGAACAGAGTGCCTCAGAAGGTATGGGGAATTCCTTTGTGTGCGTGTATGCCTTCAAAGTCACTTGTCAATTTATGGCGATGCCATGAATTTCATGGGGCTTCTTAGCTGAAAAATATTTAGAGATGATTTTGCCTGTTCCTTCCTCTGAAATAAAACCTATAGCACCTGCTAAGCTTCCAAGATCAAATGGATCTGGTGCCTTTAGGGTATTTAAGCAACTTAGGAGGAAAATACTCATAGCTAAGGCCATACATGAATAGAATAGCAATAAGAGGAAAAGCCTGGATCAATACTGATGCAGAAAACCCAGTTTCAAAACATACCACTTTTTTCACTAGTACTAATACTTGTTGCATGGATCTAGTTAAGCAATGATCATCTGTTAGAAGTCCTGTAACTACATTCTGCATTGCAAACACAGCACTGAGTGAATGGTGGCAATAGATAATCTTCAAGACCTTTTCCAACTCTATAATTCAAACACAAATTCTAATTTTTAAAACCAACATTTACAGCCTACTCTTCATTGCAGCATTAGAGCAAATAACCTTTTTACCCAGAGCTCAGCTTACTCCTGGCACACAAACAAAATTAGGTCTCCTTCCCATTCAATTAATCCATGTTTTTATAAAGTTATGCTACAGGGAACCAAAACAGTAAGGCAGAAGTTGCTTCTCTTATACCACAGGAATATATATATTTCTATACATGACAACTTGAACTAGTAGTTATCTGGCTGTTTGGTTAAAATATTTTCCCTAATATCTAAAGCTCTTCCTTTGATTGTTAATGCTTTGAGAATATGTTGCCATCATATGAATTTAGATGATGGATTCAAAGTATAGATCAACAACCATCCCCCTCAAGACAGGATGGCAGATTTTGTACATGAAGATAAGATTTGCTGTCAACATAACCAAAATAGACCCACAGCTTCCCCCTAACAGAATCACAGACATAGCAAACAGCTTATTAGAGATTCTAGATATTCTAGTCCAATAGCCATATCCTGCAATAAGTGCTATAATTAGAATAAACAAAAGTGGGTCCTCAAAACAATTCTTTATGTAATTGCTGCATTATTCATCCTTTATTTTAATTCCAACTTGCTTACTAATTACCCACTGATCCTCACAACCGCTACCCTTTCAGTAGCCTCATTTGCAAAGTGTCTGGCAACAATCTCTCTGCACTGCATTATCTTGCCCTTTTCACCACATTATTTAATCAATAGGGTAATGACCTCAAATAAGCCATTTCCACGGCCATCTTGTCATGCAGTGCAAAACGAATGGAACCAGAAAAAGTATTTGTGTGTGCATGCCCTCAGGTTTACAAACCCCCTTCCCTGAGGATCCATCTCCATTGCAGAATGATTGTAATTTCAGAAAAATTGCTGTCTTTCAGTCCTCTTGCCAACAAATAATAAGTAAAGTCATGTATGTTATTTTCTTTTGAATTGACTGTATTATGAGTTGCATACACTCAAGACAGTTTTCACAGGAAAGATTTTATTCTGATAAATAAGTGTCTACTATTTTCTCTAACTTAGGTCATCACATAGATGATCATCACTACATGATGACAAAGACAAAATGAGGAAATGATATGTGGTGCTGATAAAAATTTTATGTGATAGAAATAGTTAATTTAAGCTGCAATCCCATACCCACTTAAGTGTGAGTAGGTCTTACTAAACTCATCGGGGGTTTATTTCTGGGCAGACGTGCCTATTATTGCATTGTTACAAACTGTAGCTCAGGCTGTTGGAATCATACAGCTATCTAGATTTTGCTGGACTACTACTCCCAGCATGTCTCATCCCTCCAAGACCATTAGCATGCTGATGGTCTTGTAGTCTGGAAGGCTGAAGAATTTCTAATACCACTATAGATTGAACTAATTTTTTAAACAAGAAATTTGATTATCGTGCTTAGCAACACCGAAGTCCCAATATCTCCTTTCACTCCCTATGCAAAATTGCATTCAGATGTGCTCAGACTAAGAACAGGAGTGTTGCCTTCTGTTTGCATTTTTAAATGTACCAACCTAATTTATGCTTCCCAGACAAATACACAAACTGAAAGGCAGTGATCCCTCAGGCTGTATACTTCTCCAGATTCTGTGATGCAATTCTCAGCTCAAAAATTGTACGTTATCATCATAAAATACAAACAACTTGAGGGCATACAACAACAACAATCTCAGAGTAATCCCCATCTCCTAAGATTGCTGCTTTATTGTGGACATGGAGGTAATTTCTGTACTAGAGGCCATTAGTGCATTATACTCTTACAATGACAGCATCGCCATTCACACAATACCATTGGATTAGGGATACTCTTTTCCGTGCCCTTCCCCCCTTAAATGGATGGGTAGCGGTATTGCCACAAATGTTTTTTACACATTACAGTGTCCTTGGCCATTCTGGTGTCCTGCCTTCACCCTACCCCACTGCCCCTGTTTTTTTTTTTTTTTTTTGGAAGCTATACTAATGCAGCCATGTTGTAACAGCACGACATGCCAGAACACTATTGCATTTTTGCCTTATACTGTTTAAAAATGTATTAAAAAATTAAAAAGGTATAATTCAGAAAGTTACCATGCCATGAGAGTTGCTGAGGGAGGGATGAGCTGGGCAAACCCACAGCCCACCCACTGCTGGATCTGCCATAACAGGAATTGCTATCAAGCACTGTAACGGTACCTCACTGAGCCGGCTGATGGGATTGAAGCGCTATAGGAGGCCCTTAATGGATTTTTTCTGGAAATAAAATATGGCGACTTAGTGATGCTTAGGGAAGGGACAGCAGCTGGATAGGAACAATGTCATGCAGAAGCATGGCTCCTGGACTGGTAACAACCCACTGCTATAGCATTATAGTGACATTGTGCAGAAATGGCCAGATACTAGAGGACATACAGTGAGCAACTAGAGGGTTTGTCTCTGAGAGTGAAACATAAAGTTGTCAGGGCTAAAACTTCAAGAATTTACATTACTGTACTTTGGATGTGTGACTTACTTTTTCAATTAAAAATACCTCCACAGAGGAGAGGGGGAGTTGATTTGGATTGTGTCAGGCTGAGGGAGAAATTTCATTCTTCCCTACATCCATCCTTCTTGTTGTGGATGCTGGTGGTAGTGGTGATGGTAGTGGTGATGGTGTGTGCCTACAAGTCATTTCTGTCTTCTGGTGACCCTACGGCAAACTTATCATAGGGTTTTCTCAGCAAGATTTGTTTAGAGGTGGTTTGCCTTTGCCGTCCTGTGAGGTTGACAAAGTGTGACTTGTCCAAGTTCATCCAGTGGGTTTTTGTGGCTAAGTGTGGATTTGAACCTTGGTCTCCAGGGTTGTAGTCCAGCACTCAAGTCACTAGACCTTGCTGGCTCCACCACCATAAGCAGTGTTGGTTTCAACACAGCAAAATGTATACATGCAGGATCTGCCACCCCATTTACAGGTGAGTGGCTCTGACTCATGAATTTCTGGAATGTTTCATGTTGTTTGGCCATCAGCATACTCTGTCTTTTTGGTTCCCTACAACAGAGATTTGTCAAGCAGGTAAATATAATCTGGCTTGTTGGACTGACACTTTGTCTGTTTTTCTCCCCTACAGGAAGACATAAAGGAAAAAGAAAAGCAGATAGTAGGGACGTTTTTACATTACATGGTTATAGTACTATGATTCCTCTTAACTGCCATGTTTCCATCCTATGGGAATCCTGGGATTTGTAGTTTAGGGAGGGCTATTTAGAATTCTCAGCCAAAGAGCTCCAGTGTCTCACCAAACTAAACCCAAGATTTTATAGGATGCTTCCAGGACAGAGTGGAATCATCATGCTATGAAAGGGCAGTTTGAAAGGGCCTTAGGCCCAGGTCAATTAGACTGCAAACACAGTAGCATTAGTTTCTGTTTTAGGGAATAAAGAGTATGGAGGCAGTACACCTTGCTGTTTCTCTCTCCTCTTTGTGGTGGGAGGAGGCAAAGGGCAAAATGCATTGCTACTAGAATCACAAATGAACAAACAGGAGGATGTCTTCTCAACTGGCCACTCAGAGGTCATTCTTACTGATCCCAGCTGGGTATTATTTTTCAAGTTCCTGTTGCTGTCCTCTTTACTTGAAAGCAGTCAGTGTCTGAGGGGAAAGCAGCAATATTGCTGGAGGCCTCAAAGGCCTCTCCCTAAACTGCAAACCCCAGGATTCTATAGGATGTTGAAAGTGGAATAATAGCACTACAACAGTACAGCGTGGGAAGGTCCGTAGAGTTTGATGATTGCAACACCTTGCTACAGCTTTTCTCTCAATACAATAAAGAATGGAGGAAGCATTTATGCAGGTTCCATGCTGGACAGAAAAAGATTAAGAAGCCAAATCCCCTGCATAGTAGTTCCACAATAGTACTGCTGCCTCTGTGATTGCATTTCATTGGGGACACAAAGGCACATACATAACAGCTGAGAATGAGAATACAGATCACCACAACTCCTGTGTATTTTGGCCCTTACATACAGCATTCAGCAGATGTTCCCTATAATGCAGAGCCCAGTTGGCCCTGCGTCCCCATTCCAAGTACGTACATAAGATTAATATGGCTTTTGCACATAACAGGGAATACTGCAAGTATACAGAGTATGCAAACCTGTTAGTTCATCTAATACATGGAGCATTTCTGAGTCACGGACTGAACTTACCTTGAGACAGTGAATGAGCATCATCTTTAATTAGTTAATTAAAATGACATATGTATGACATTATGACACCCTACTACTAGCAGAAAATAGCAAAGACTTGGAACGATTCCTGAAGAAAGTCAAGGAAGAATGTGCAAAGGCAGGTTTACAGCTGAACATTAAGAAAATAAAAATAATGACTATAGATGATTTATATAACTTTAAAGTAGGCAATGAAGATATTGAAATACCTCAAGATTTTCCATATCATGGCTCAGTCATTACTCAGAATGGTGACCTCAGTCAAGAAATCAGAAGACTAGGGCCCTTTTCGCACCTTCATCGCGGCGGTGGGGGGTGGTGCTCGCGCGAGCAGCCATTTGCGCGAGCCGCTCACGGCAGCCCTTCTGCCTCCCGCAGCTGTTTGCTGGTCAAACGAGCGTCGCGTGAACGCCCCGCACCTTCCTTCCACAGCGCAGTCTGGGAGCTTAGAGCCGAAAATAAGAAAATGCGTACGTGTGCTGCTTTAGGCTCGTGAGCGTCGCGTGAATGGGAGTGTGTCGTACAGACCGATGCTCCCATTTACACGACGCTCAAGGGGCCCTCGCGCTACAGAAACTGTGTGAGAAAAGTTGTTAGGACCTAGAAGGGCAGCTATGAATGAACACAAGATCCTGAAGTGTAATGATATAACATTGTATGCTCATGTCAGGATTGTCTGTGCCACCATCTTTCCAGTTTCTCTGTATGGTTGTGAAAGCTGGACAGTGAAAAAAGCTGATAGGAAGAAAATCAACTCATTTGAAATATGGTGGTGGAGAGGAGCAATACAGATACTGTGGAGAGATAAAAAAGACAAATGAATGGGTCCTAGAGCAAATCAATTAAGTCTTCCTAGAAGCCAAGATGACTAAACTGATACTGTCATACCTGGGCCATATTATGAGAAGACGTGACTCACTAGAAAAGACAATAATGCTTAGCAAGGTAGAAGGCAGTAGGGAAAAAAAAGGAAGATCAGATTTACAGATGGCTAGATTCAACCAAGGAAGCCACATCCCTGAATCTGCAAGACCTGAGCAGGGGCTGTTGATGATATGATGACTGAAGCCCTCTCATTCAGAGGGCTGCCATAAGTCAAAGTCAATTTGATGGGAGTTAATAACAACAACAATGACACTATGTCCTAATGAAAAAAAAGGGGAAAAGATTTGGGAGGACTAACAGTATCCAAGCTGCTTATAGTTTTTGGCACTTTCCTTTTTAGGTGTGTTATGAAAATGACAATGTGCCAGTCATCCAAGCTGTCAGGCACCCATAAAATCTGTTCAGAGACAGAATAATTTACACCTGGATGAACACCTCCCAAGAAGTTACCGCTGAAGTAGTCAGAGGTTTAGGTGCAACTCCTGGCTTGTTAGGTAACTCCTATAATGAGCCTATGTGTGATGAAATGGTTACAGGCAAACATTCCATCAAGCTCTCACTGGAGGTGTTATAAAGGTAAGTATTACTGTGTGAACACAAAAACAAATACCTTCTTACAAAATAATCAGTTCTAGATTATAAAGCTGCATTTTGGAAGCTCTTCTCCCCAAACAATTAACAAGACACTAGCCTGACAAAAAACAACAGAGCTTCAAATAGCATTTTTACAAAACTAACATGTTAGACTTAACTTTCTTTTTAAAGATAACTTGGTACTCATTGCCAGAGCTCTGGAAAGTCACTTTATAAAAGTAATTCACTTTTTATGTATTACAACATTTGACAAGGGGTAGGGGGGCCATTTTCTACTTTGGGATGTTCTCCCCCCCCCCAGAAAGGCACTTTGTTGTCATTATCTGTTTCAATATTTAAAAAACAACTTGTTACATTTCTTACAACTTTTCTTAACTTTTTGGAGTTTTTTCATATTTCAGATAAATACAAAAATTGAAAAATTCATGTAAAAATGCAGGAAAATGCCCCTAAGAGTGACTTTTAAAAGTAACTGATTTTTTTGTACTGGGATGAAGACAGTAATTACTTGATTTACTAGTAAATTAATTATGTCCGCCATCCTGGTGTTGCAAGCCCAAATGATGACATCATAACTACATAAATTCACTTTTATGATTGCTACACCATCGTAATGGACCAAAGTGTCCAAATCCACTTCATTTTAAGCCATGTAGCTTTCCCAAAAGAGGAATTTATGAGGCTCTGGAGAAGAAGGCAGTGAGCAATGACACATCCAGCCCTCTTCTTGCAGCAGGGCATACTGTGACAGGACCCTGTGCCAATCATAGCAACGCTTCCCAATGCAGAATCTCAGTGTAAATTTCCACACATTATGCCACTTTTTGAAATACAGCTTCATTACACACTCATTACTAAACAGGTAACTCACCAGTAACTGCATTACTCACTACTTCTAAGGACTGCTTATTGCTTTATTAGTATGCATTACTAACATATTACTTTCAATTTTTTAAAAAAATCCTTAAAAAATCCTTAAAAAGTAGAAAATGACCACCCATGGTCCCCCACCAGGAGCCCTGGTGGCGCAGTGGTTAAATGCCAGTACTGCAACCACAAGGTTGTGAGTTCGATCCTACCAGGCTCCAAGGTTGACTCAGCCTTCCATCCTTTCGCAGGTCGGTAAAATGACTACCCAGCTTGTTGGGGGCAATTAGCTAAAATACATTGTAAACCGCTTAGATAACACTAGTTGATAGGCGGTATAGAAATAAATGCTATTGCTATATTGCTATTGCTATCCAATGTTTTGGAACAATGAGTAAATATTACTAGTTATACTCTAAAAATAATGTCTTTACTAGTCACTATTTTATTCCATCAGTGGAATATTGTTGAATGATTAAGCTAGAGCATTACACTTAACTGTATTACTTTTAACATACCACTTTCAAGCTGTGCAAAGCAGTTCCTAAAAATATCTGCTCTCTTCAGCTAGCTCATCTTCCAGTGTGAACACTGATATATTAGTTCCTTACAAAGTGTCAGGGACGCTAAAGATTGTCAACAAGGATTTCAAAAAAGAGCAGCGCCAGAAAATAACGGCTTGTTCATTCCATGACCAGAGATCTGCTTCCCATGGCATCTCGTTGGATACAGTGCTCTTTTCCAGTCTTTCTTTTGGCTCCTTCCTCTTGCTTCCAAGCAGCGAAGAAGCCCAAGGACCGAGAGTGAGAAAGGAACACACTGTGAGCGCACTGTGAGGCTACAGAATATCCAACTGTCATCACTCAGCATGTCACCTGAGGCCCAGTTGCTGCACGTGGCTCTTTTGCTCTGCTCTTGAACAGTAAAAATAACCGCCTTCTTGAGTTGGAAGGGAAGGGCAGGCATACTATCCCAAAGCAGTGCCACAGACCAGAGGGAAAAGAAGCAGCCCCAGTGTTATGGTAGTGTATTATTTCACGTAAACTATCTTGGGATTGTCTCAGGACTGTCTTTTGATCAACTTTGATCAAAAGGCAGACAAAAATCAAATCAAATAAATACACAAGTAAAATGATTAATTTACTGTGGGTCTCTGTTGAAAATAACTAAAATTCGCACACTGTCAGTGGTTGTCGACACTCCCAAATTTAAATGAATTTTTTCCTCTGTATTTATACAAATGAAAGGACAGTACCCACTTAGACAGGAAAAAGTAAAGGACTGGATACTACTGGGAGGGATGGAATACAATTTTCCCTTTAACTGGAATGAAGATCAGATTCTATCTTTTTTTTTTAATAAATTATTTTTATTAAAAGTCAATTCTTAATTATTTACATAAGCACCTTTTCAAATATAACTTAGTATATAACATCATTCATGACATAAACAAATTTTACAGTATGGAATATACAATAATACATTAGACAAATAAAGAGAAAAGAAAACTTAACTTATGCCAATCAGTTTAATAGCTACTACCTGACCTGATAGCTAGTACCTTAAAATTTGTCTCAGCTTGTGCTATACTTCACCCTGGGCTATACTTCACAATGGGAATCCATGTGACATAAACTAGCCATAATTCAGGAACAGACCATAGCATAATTTTAAAAATTAAAATAGGGCAGCTGCAATTATATAAATGATTTTCTTCCATTTGTATACTTGGCTAAATTGGGTTGGAGTCACAGAAAAGAAGTTGTTGCTTAAAGTAAACATTTCTGCCAATGTATTTAGGATAGCCCTTTCTGTAGCACCCTCCCATCCCACAATAGGGATGAGAGAAGGACAGCACAGTGAGCAAGCTTCTGCATGATGCTGTTACAGTCCTGTCCTTTTGCATCCCTAGGAGCCACGATTTCAGATTAAATCATTGATGGGTTTTCCCCATCAATGACACGCAATCATGCCACCATCCCGCACTTATCTGTCCTGCGGAAGCCACGAAACAGCAATGGCTGTACTTCCTGCTCCAGCACAGCCTGGGAAAGTACCTGGCTGTGCTGTTGAAGGAAGGGGCATGGCATGTTGCACCTGGCAGAGACTCTGCTGGGATTCCCACCAGACAACTTCAGGCAAAGGTAGGGTGCAGAAAGGGCCAAAAATGGACTGTCCTAGGGTACATTGCAGGAGATGACATAAAAAGAGAGACAGAGACAGAATGTGTGTGTGTGTGTGTGTGTGAGAGAGAGAGAGAGAGAGAGAGAATTCCAAATTTTCAATTTTGAAAAGCAATGAGCTCTTCTGGGCTCACACAAGAACCAACTATGTTATTCATGTTTCCCACTTTTACTGTATGGAATTAGCATAATTACTAACAGATTCCTTACTGAACCAGTTGAGGCACCAATTACAGCGTGTAAGTATAGTGACATAGAAGCCAAACTGTTAACATGAGGGGAAATATAGGAAGAATTTTTTTTTTAAAAAAAGTTAATGAACGAATGCCAAGAAACAGAAGCAATAACCCAAATTTGTAGATGTTATTCCTCTGCTTCTGCATGTACACATTTTTATGTGCAGTATATTTCATGGACCTTGGTGAAGGGCCGCCTATTTGACAGGCCTGGTGACAACAAGGACAAGCCCAATTCATGCTCTACAAACTTCACTGAAAGAGTCTGACAAGGCCTACTTTTGAACTGTAGGGACCACCACTTCTCAGGAAGCCCTCTCAGCATCCATTGAAATGTTGGCCACCTCCGCGTCGCTGCCAAAGTATCCTGGCAATTAATGCCAGCTGTGCTGGTAATTTTTATAATATGGACATCAGGTACTGAACTGAGAAGACTGGCTCACTTCACGTAGACTACCGAACAGCTGTTGGATGGTAATAACTTCTAATCACCACCGACATTTGAACCAGCAGTGTATGTACTGCTTAATGGGACTTACACACGCAGCTGGAGCTGAGAGACTTCATTGTTATGCATCTCCATGTAAACTGTGGCTTATGCTTAATGCAATGCAGACTTGAAAGATAATATGTAGAATGTACAAAACTAGAGAAAAAATATGCATTTTGTTAACAGCACTGTTTTTTCAACTGTAAGCTATGAAAATGTGTCATGGAAATATTTTATGGCAGTGGTGGGGAAGGAAGCATGTTGGAGATAAACAAAGTAACATTTTTCAAGTACTGTATATACATTTGTAGATTTTGATTATTAGCTCTTGAACAAGCTATTCAACACTGCAGGCTAAAAGTTCTCTAGAGGTGTATGTTTCAATCAAAAGTTGAGCTTATTTAAATAAATGAGCAATTATTATTTCCCCTTTCTTTGATGCCTAATCATAAATCTGTTTTCTCTGAACCTCTCTGCCTTTTTTCTTCCCTTTTGGCTTTGTAGCTGACTTACTACCTAATGGTTTGTGCCACACTCTGTGAGAGCGTAAGTAATTTTAGGCCCTCAAATACAGGGCAGCGTTTATCACTGATGAAAGAAATTGTCTACAGGATACAGGGTAGATTAATGTGTGTCAGACTTCCCAGAGAAACTGGCAGTCAATTTTCCTTCTCCCTTCTTCAATAAGTTCATCACCTTTTTCTTATATAAGTAAATGCAGATTATATACCACACAGAAACAACTTTACGAAAAAGGATTCCGAAACATCAACAACAAAATGTGTCATGGGCCCTTTTCTCATGGCATTCGCCATGCGAAAGGGCTTCTGGAGCATCGCGCGATTGCGAGGAGTGTTTCAGACAACATCCTTGCAATCGCGTGATGCTGCCGGGGTCAGCAGGCACCGATCACACACTATTTCGTTTTTGGCTTGTAGCCAAAAATGGTGCACAATCGAGCATCGCTCCAGGCCCCAAGCGCACTTACCATGCATGCAGAGCCTCCAGAGCCATGGCGCTCTCACTTCCTCCCCCAGTGCAGCCTGGGAAAATACCTGGCTGCGCTCCGGAAGGAAGAGGCGGAGCCCTCATGTTGCCTGCCTGTTGCAGAGTCAAAGCAGTGGGGACGCAAAAGCCTCTTGCAAGAGGCTGCTCGCATGATCCCCGCATCCCAGCACCGAGAAAAGGCAAGTTGCAGAAAGGGCCATACTCTGAGATAGCCTTGAGATTGAAGAAAGCTTTAGTTGTGATAGTTTTAACTTCAAAGATCAATACAGTTTATGATATTCTTTTATTTAATTAACAGTAATACTAACAGCCAGTGTTATAGCACTAGTATTCCACTTTAACTGCCATGGCCAACAGTCTATGGAATCATGGTATTTGCAGTTCAATGAGGGGCATTTAGGATTCTCACCCAGAGAGCTCTTGAGCCTCACTAAACTACAAACCCAAGAATTCCACAGGATGTTGCCATGACAGTTAAAGTGGAATAATAGTACTGCAACAATGTGGTGTGATAAGGACCTAAGAGAGCCAGCATAGTGTAGTGGTTTGGAGTAGGAAACCAGGGTTCAAATCCCAGCTCAGCCATGGAAACCCAATGAGTGACCTTGGAGAAGTCAAAACCTCTTCTCATCCTCAGAGGGAAACAATGGCAAACCCCTACTGAATAAATTTTGCCAAGAAAACCCATGATAGGGTTGTCTGAGGGTTGCCAGAAGTCAGAAATGATTTGAAGGCACACGACAACAACAAATACTGTCTAAATAGTCCCAGTCAACCCAAGAAATTTTGCAGGCATGCATAAGATGGTACAGTTCAATTAGTAGTAGAATCTTATTTCACCATTAATTGACTGAAGTCAGTGTATGCTTCACCACATCCAAAGGCATCCAACTAGTCTAGGGGATGCAGGAAATGTTGCATGTTGTACACAACTTTGTCTTATAATAGGAAGGGGTGTGAGTGTGTCTTAGGAGAAATAGCTGCTGTGATTGTCATCAAATCCACCCCACACATGCACATACACTAAGATCTGCTTCTTGTATTATGTCTTTCAGTCTAGGCTGGGATGGGGATCATGTAGCCTTCCAGATGGTGTTGAACTGTAACTCCCAGAACTTCTTGTCTTTGCAAGCTGGGGATGCTGAGAGTTCTAGATTAACATTTGGAAGGCTGCAGATGTTCTAGCTTTTTTGGTGTAGTTGCTTACCTTTAAATAATATCTGACTTATGGTGACCCTAAGGAAACTCCCATCACAGGGATTTCTTGGCAAGTTGTATTCAGAGAAGGCTTGCCATTGTCTTCCTCTAAGGCCGAGAGAGTGTGACTTGCTCAAGGTCACCCAGTGGATTTCTAGGCTGGACAGAGATTTGAACCCTGGTCTCCCAGAATCTTCATCCAACACTCAAATCGTTACACTATGCAGGTTTTCCAACACTAGCCCTTTCAGAATGTTTAATTTGCACAGAATGAACTGCATAGGGTAGCAGGACTGTGGAGGAACAAGCTCATTTACCTATCCTAAACAGACCATACAGGGAACTCCTCAAAAATAGCTGCCCATAAGTCATGGTGGGCCTCAGGTCACAACTGAGGCTCATATAAGAGAAATTTGGGGGTCAGTAAAAAAGTTCAAAACATTAGTGCTGTCTATCCTATCTTCCAGGAACTTCTCTTCAATGGAAATGATGCAAGATTGGTTTTCCACTGGAATTCTGGCACTTGTCATCCTTTCCCACTTGTAATTCTTAATAGTCCTACATCCTTACTGTATATTAGAACATTTACTACTGACTTCACCTGTCCCAAAGCTAGATTTCTGGCCTTAACTCAAGAGAAAGTGGAAGGGGTGAAGACTCTTTACAAATGCCTTCTAACTTTGAAAATTAGCATTGTAACACAAGTTTTTGCTTCTCTTCAGATATAGAACAAAATTAAATACTAACAAACCATTGGGGGGCATCCACCTATGAACTTTTAAAGAACTCAACTGTGAAGTTGCTGTTCTTCTAAAAGAAAAAAAAACTAAGTAATTGGTCACTAAGATCTGTAACCTTTATGCCATACCTTCAGAGTGTAAATCTGAGGGTAGATGGAGATCTTTAGAGGGGAATCCTAACCATTGACTAAATGGAAAATGATTATCATTTCGTTATCTAGGAATCATCATCATCATCATCAATGTTAGTATACTCAGAGGAACCTGAGAGACCCACTTAAAAATATAGACGACATGTCACAATGAGAATACATGAACTACTGGAAGAAACAGAGCAAGATAATGCAAACACATAAACTGGACTATGCCTGTGTAATTTACTGCGACATTTAATAACACTCTACTAAAATTTCTAAAGCAAGGCTATCTCCAATATTTTAAGGTCATGTATCACTTACAGTCTAGGTCAACCCAAGCATCAGCAAAAAGTGCAACAATCTTTTCTATGAGGCATTTAAAAAGCAAAGATAAGTGTAATTGTTTGGGCCATATTTCCCTGCTATACCTGGTATGGGAATGTTTCACCTTGGAAATTAAAGTAACATTCTGTAATAAGTGAGCCAGCTATGATATTTCAAGGCACATCAAGGACAAGGCTTACAATGGAACTATCAAAATGCTATTAATAAGAGAAAAAATATGAATGACGCCCACATTCTATTAGGAACAGAAAAAGTTATTGACCGTTAAGTTGATATTCCAGATGGCCTCAGTTTTTTCACATGGCCCCCTGAATGTAACAAAATCCATATAACTCTTTTATTTAATTTCCTTCACTCCCCAGTTACTACAGAATACTGCTAGAGTTGAGTGAAACACTTATTGCTATAATTTGGGAAGGGGATGGTGTCACTGCTGATCTATGCCACAAATATGAACTAAAAAAAGTTCCCAACTGTAACTATGAAATATCCTCACTCCTATGAAATTTCCAAAAAGGCTGTGGAAATTCATTTGTATTCACCATTTGTTTCTTTTTGTAATAAATGGCAACAGTATTCTAGACAGTCTGTTAAATGGAAAACAACAATGGATTAGCCTCACAGGGCTAATGAATTAATACAGAAGCAAAAGAATTCCCAACAGAAGCTGGGAATAAGATTATTTTAGGCAGAACTTGAAACATTACTTTTTAAGAAGTAATTTTGTCCCCGTTGTTTGTTACAGTGATTGAAAAGCAGTCCATTGTCACCATACATTGTTATTGTTGTTGTATACCTTCAGGTCATGTCTCACTGAAGGCAAAGCTAAGGCAATCATGGGATTTTCTAGGCAATCCCCTATCACGGGATTTTCTAGGCAAGATCTGTTCAGAGGGGGTTCAGAGGGGGCTTTCCCTTGCAGCGGAGAGAATGTGACTTGTCCAAGGTCATCTAGTGGGTTCTGTGGTTGAGCAGGGATTCAAACCATGGACTCCAGTGTCATAATCCAATGCTCAAACCACTACACCGTACTGCCTCTCCCTTATACATTACAGTGTTTAAAAAAGTAAGTGATGGCATTGTTCATTATTTTTCATTACTTTTTTTAGGGGGAAGGGGAAAGGACTGAGAAATCAAAGGTATAAAATTTGAAACATTTTTGTCTATTGCTGCTAAATATGCTCTTAAAATTAATTTTAAGAAGTACCTCAAAGGTATTATTCATTGCATCAATAAAGTAACTTCATTCACCCTTGTTACATATGGCATGTACTATAGCTACACCCATATTCCACTTCCCATTACAAGTAATGTTACAGGCAACTACATTACATGTAACTTGTTACTTGCAAGCTCTGGCTTTACCTGGTCCTGGTTGTTCATGGCATGGCTGTGTATATGCTGCTTTAATCAGTTTGGGGAGAAGAACAGGTTATAATTGTTATAATTATAACTGTGATTAACAGAAACATTTCTTTCTCACCTCTCATGTCAGAAACCAGAAACATTTACATAGTTAAGGCCCAATTCTTTTTGTGCAACTGAATGATCAATATAATTAAGACTACAGATGGATTTCAATAAGGTCAGGCTACTGGAGATAGCGTTGTTGTTACTTGCCCTTACTTCTCACTCTAAAGCAACCCTATCAGGGGGTTTTCTTGGTAAGATGTGTTCAGAAGGGGTTTGCCTTTGCCTTCATTTGAGGCTGAGAGAGGGTGACTTGCCCAAAGCCACCCAGTGGGCTTCCTTGGCTGAGTGGAGATTTGAATCTCAGTGTCCAAGGCTGTAGTCCAGCGCACATGCCATTATGCCACAGTGGCTTACATTACTGTTTAATTTTTAGTAAGAGTGTTAAATTCAACAAAATTGGAGATTAAAAACAAACAGTGCAATGCTAACCCCTATATTCATTGGATGTGAGGATCAGGAGGCATCAGAAATATCACCCTTGCAGGCAGAGCATTTTTCACTGCTAGGAGGAAAATGCCTGCCCTAGAGGCCCTACTGATACCCATTAAAAGCTCTAGAAGATCAACTAGTGGTGGTGTTCTGACCAAGATGAGTCTCCTCCCTAGAACAGGTCATGCTGGGACCATACTGAAGATAGCCTTGCATTCATTGGCTCCAAAGCCCCATCACTTCTCTGCAAGACCTAGTGCTGAATGTCCCAGCAATGCCAGGATGGAATTTCTGTGGTTAATCCCATCTCCCTCCATAAAAACCATTAGGGGGATTTAAAAATAAAGAAAAGAATGCCCAGGACACAAGAAAAACTACTGTCCGCCCTCTGTCTGTCTTCATTGTCAGAAGCCAACAGGGCATGGGTAGTGGTGGATTGCTGCCACTTTCCTTGCCATTCTAATATTGTTGTCATATTGATATTGTTCGTGCTGCTGCTGCTATTTTAACAGATGCATTTTATTCTAATTCTCTGGATTAAAAACACACACACACACATACAGATGAATTCCATAACCCCCCAACATTTCACATATGAAAATTGGGACCCATGTGGCCAAGAAACATCAGAGTACAGTCAAGATAGCAGAAGTGATCAATGAGGACGAACACATAAGCTAGAAAAGCCTGCCGCTAGTGGCTTTTGCCTGACCCTACTGGGAAGAGCAATATTCCTTCTCCTTTCCTCCCCTAATGAATTGAGTGCAAACTACTTTTGCACTTTGAACTCAGTTTGCAGCAGCTGAAATAAGCTGAGGACAAAGGGGGGAAATGGGAAGAGGAGAGAGAAACTGGGATATTTTCAAAACAGCTGAAAAGTAAAAGGTTGATCGCGACTGTCCTTGCCAAATCAAGGGCAGAGAATTCACAGTTGATCTAAGACAGTGGTTCTCAACCTGTGGGTCCCCAGATGTTCATGGACTTCAACTCCCAGAAGCCCCAGCTACTATGGTCAATGCTCAGGGCTTCTGGGAGCTGAAGTTCACAAACATCTGGGGACCCATAGGTTGAGAACCACTGATCTAAGATTACAATGTAATTTAATTACAAGTTAATTAAAAATACAAAATACACAATCAAGTCCTAGTAAACAGTTGACAGATTAATCATTAAAACAAACAAACAAACAAAAATAAGATACAAAAAATGAAATAGCGTAAAATACCCCCCCCCCCAGTGTATTAAAAGCACTGAAGTTCCTCAACTGATTAGGACCTAAATCTGCACTGATTCAGGCTAACCACTGCCTAACTGTAGGCTATGATATCCCACTCCTGTATTATTAGACCCCTAGGATACTTGCTCAGAAAGCCACCCACACAATCTCAGCATGAAGTGGTGTGGAAAGTATGAGATTTGAAGAGACCAGGATACATTGGCAGCCAATTCTACCAGCCAAAAATCACACTATTTTGTAAGCATTTTGAAATGTTGCCATTAATTAACTTGAATGAATGTCATGATAGACTAATGGAAATTACAGGGCAAGAAGGAAGGTCTAAATCAACTGTTTTATTTTGTATTTCATGCATTTCCTAAACAACAGTGCATCTTGGATACTCTGCTAATTAAAGCATACTGGTTTTCAAACTGAAAAGACTTTCTGTTACTTAGGAACACAATCTGAAACTACTAATCAGTCAACTCAAATGCCTATTGAACTATTTAGTTATATCTGCTTTTAATTCATCATATTTATACCCTACTTTTCAGTCAAGAATGAGACCTGAAGTGGCCATAATCAAAATCAGGACATGGGAGGAGGAACACATAATAGGTAGACTAGGTGGTAGAGATTTCTGTCCTAGTTTCACATTTTGAAGTATTCCTACCATAGTTTCCTTTCACTATTTTACTACTTTTACAACTTTTGTACCTTTGAAATAAAGTAAAACCAGTTTTTTTAATCTTAATGACACATACACAGAACAAAAGAGAGTAAGCTCTGTCCACCCATGCAGTGAATGATGTTTTGTCATGTATAGCAACATCTGTAAGGACCTGGCCATAACAGAGATGTGACATCATCTGACGAAGGTGGGCTGGAAAGTGGGGGGGGGCTGGCAACCCAAAACTCCCATCCCAACTTCTGGCTACTGATGGTTGTTAAGTGCTGAACTCTATGGTGTATACCAGTCCCCTTATAAGTGTTTTCCACCCTGAAGAGTGTCCCCAGCAAGAGCAAAAGGGGCCACAAAGAGTATTTTTCTTTGGAGGAATCTAGCAGTTGCTTAGAAATGGATGGGCACGCTTGTAATTATGCAATAATGGAATTCTCGTTGGATGTCTAAATGCCACGCAAGACCACTTATTGCCGAAAGTCACAAAATTAATACAATGTTAGGTGTGCTGAATTTCAGTTCAGGGTGTAGCTACAGAGGACAAAATAAGAATTCTGCACCCCCAAAGGAAATTTTCCTTTAGTCCACAAGTTTCTAGCACTGCAATAATTTAAAGTTTCAATTGAGCATTTCAAAATACAGTTTAGACATCCAAAGAAAAAAGGTACAAAAAAACTACAAATGAAACGTGTAACACAGAAAATGTAAGAGTTCTAGGTGTGAAAGATTTTCATTGTCTCACTCTACAGTACTAGAAATGGAGACTGAAGGGAAATTTCATGGTGGGGGAGAATTCCTGTTTTGGGGAGGCAAACTCTCATTTCCCCCTCTGCTATATTCCTGGGTTAAGTGTACAGAACTTCCTCAAAATTTGACAGTTAGTGGGCCAAAATTTGGCTTTGTGTGAGGAATCAAGTCATGCTGTTTTGATGATAGACTCAGAATTACTCATTGTTCCCTTCAATAATAAAGACTGTAGCATCTTTATAACGCTTGGTGAAAAACGTATTAAAAATCAGGTCAGACAGATTATTTTTTCAAGTTTTCTCAGCTTTAAATCAGAAATTCAGGTTATTTTCCCCATGTTTTCTCAATCTTAGTGCAGAAAGGTAGTTTGTTTGTTTGTTTTTCATTAGAGAGAGGGACCCTTTCTACATGGCGTTGTCAATCTGCAACAGACATGTTTTGCTCCCACCCTGGGAGCCACCTTACCACATGATGTCATCACTAATCGGGCGCTATCGTGCTTTTCACTGTCAAGGAAAAACCAACAATAACCATCTTTTCCCACAGCAAATGCGATAGCTGGGCCCATGCGGTTCCTCTATCCCAGTGGTTCTCAACCTGTGGGTCCCCAGATGTTTGTGGACTTCAGCTCCCAGAAGCCCCAGCCACTATGGTCAATGCTCAGGGCTTCTGGGAGCTGAAGTCCAAAAACATCTGGGGACCCACAGGTTGAGAACCACTGCTCTATGCGGTGTCCTTCTATCACCAAGCCAGGAGTGGGTGGGATGTGGGCAGTCCCTGCTTGTCCCTCCCTCAGCAGTTCCTAGGAGAATTTTTGCCTAGCAGTCGGCTGGCTGCTTCCCTTGTCTCAGTGGTGAACACGCAAGGAGAAGCAACAAGGAAGGCCATGCCAGGGCAGCTTCGGCACTGACCACCATGGGAACATCATTTCCCACACCCCCTTCAAATTTCAATTTTTTTTTTAATGCCAGCATCACCTTTAGCATGATAGCACAAAAGTGCCTCCCAGTGAGTACTCATTGCTGTCGGGTGGCCTAGCTCCAAAAACAAAATGGCTGGGAGCTCTCACAAGAATTATCTTTCCTCCCTCCTGCCCATCCTCATTGCCATTTCAGAGACAGCCAAAGTTCTGTTGTAGAACGTTCTTTGGGGTGGGCACCATAAACCGTTACCACTATCTACCATGCTAACATTAGCATGGCTGCCAGAAAAAAAAAAAGACCAATCAGGAGTGGTGATGTGGGGATGGGGCAGAGAGAGGCAGGACCACAGAGTGACCAGGGACACTGAGCTGCAGTGCTGGTGCTGTCCTGCAAAAACTGGGGAGCCTGCAGAACATGAAGGCTTCATATCAGGCCGAACCAGATACTGGCAATCCCACAATGACACTGAAACACTGCACTATTAAGGTATGCTGCAGAAAAGGCCAGGGTCATCCATTCAGTTTTAAAACTAACATATGATTTACAATGTTCAAAACAGTCCCAGGCAGGTTGATTATCCCTAAATTTTGTTGTGCTCCTTTACATTGTAGTTTTAAACATTCTTTTTAACTTTTTATATTTTATCTATAAGACCCCTAGATCCCCTTTTAGACAAAAAGCCCAAGAAATGGAATAGTGCTGCTGCTGTTATAACTACTACTACTACTACTACTACTACTACTAAATACTTGTCATGTCAGCTATGCTTCCTGACATAATTGGCAGTGTTATGTATCCACAATTATACATAAAAATTATTGTATTAGAAAATTATTGTTATAGCTTATCCTCTTACTGTTTTAACTTAGGTTATTGTAGTGAGCATTTAGTTAAGCTGTTAAAATAGAGAGCTGGGTTAATTGTTTGTTTTAAAGTATAGCAATCCACTAGTGATTTATTATGTATGGCTGGGAAGTACCTAAGCTGTAAATATGGACTGCATGTATTGCGTATCAAAGGAAGCTGTTGAGGAATTACAGCCTAGTGAAAGAGAATCAAAGAGGAGAGCTTGAGAGGAGATGTGGCCACAAGGAGTCTGTCCAATGTAAAGCTATATAAATAAATAACAAAAATAATAGAGATGCATTAGATCAAAGTATGAAAATGAAGTTGTCTAGGTGACCAATGGAAATTTGGGAAGGAGGAAGATGCAAAGAATCTAACAATAGGAATTGACAGTATGCAAATATTGTATCAAGATAAAACCAAAATGTATGATATGAAAAGTTAGATTCAGCGACCATTTTGTGATCAGGCTTAATATGCCTCATTAAATACATTGGTATAAAACCCTGTGTGTTTTTCCTGAAAGCCAAAGGGAAGATTACATATGACACTACTATTAATATCTGGACTGTCCTCTATGCATAGGACTCAAGATGGTTTATAATTATTTATAATTGTTCCCATTTCACACCAGGAGGGCCATGTGTTTTCTGTAACCAGCCATGGTCAATAGCTTGGCTGCAACACAGTCAGATCAAATGAACAAAGTTTTGTTGAAACATCAGGATTTTTACAGAGCTTCCAAAGGGAGAGAAAATGCGCACGTTGCTTATCATAAACTAGGGGAACAAAGAACAAATCATTCTAACATTTTTCTGTAAACAAATGCAAGTTCTCAGTGATTTGTCTTGTAAACTTTTGACACAGTCCTTGCAAGAAAGCAGAATGGCTCATTTAGAATTGCTTAGGAAATCAGAAACAAAACACTAAAGACTTGGAAAACTTTTTTCCCCCTAACACTATGACCCTTGATATAAGAGAAGCTTTGCTGTCTACTGTTGTCTGGGAACAGTGGTGGTCCAGTACATCAGAGAACTTTCATGCTGGTAAAGACTGCTGCAGAGCATAGGAATTCATCTGACAACCTCTTCAATTCAGTTTGCTACTCATCTGCGTCTTTATTTTCTTTCCATCCCCAGCAACACATACATTTTATTTCTTCAACTACATCTTCAAATGTCTTGTTTGCTACATGTTAATTAAGAGTGATTTATTTCAATAAGAGGACACTGATCCACTGCAAGTACAGCTGGATAAGTGGACAAGTAGAAAAGCTGGTAATTGAATCAGGACTGGAGAATACTTGAGCAGAAATTTTTGAGTCCCTGATCATATTAATTTGGGTGGGTTTTTTTTTCTTTTTTTGAACAACTGAATCACTGCGTACATTCTGCTTCCCCATTATCAATCAAGAAGCATGGCCTGCAAAGACAAGTTTTGCGTGTAGGAGGCAGGTCCTAAATTCACTCTGTAGCATTTTCAGTTTAAATGACTAGGTTGCTCTTCTCTGCATATTACCTTAATTGTATAATTAAATGGGGTAGCATAAGAAGGAAGAGGAAAAGGAGGAGGAGATGCAGGAAGATGGTTAAAAAGCAGAGCAGAAAGTGAGGGAAGAGAAAGTAGGGAGATCAAGAAACGGGAATGGGTTTGAGAAAAACTTTTCACTTGATTATCCAAGTGCACAGCAATGTATGAGCAACAACGCGCCCTAGTGAATTTTAATAACCTAATTCACAAGGCACATTTTTACCTTCAGCATTGATTCAGGAATTTAGTGAGTTGGGGAAAATCATTAAAATCAACAAAGAATCAATAACTTAGTGGGTTAATTCCAAGCTCTGGGAATGGCCCCCTGTATGAGTGTGTGTTTATATCTCTTGCTATGTTCTGTTTTCACTAATCAGTGTGACTTTATAGCGCTGGTGGGGAAAAATGAATTTTAAGAATGATCTTTTTCTATATAAAAACATTAATTTCCAGTGAAGTACAATGTTTTGGCAAAATTATTTTAAAAGCTTTCAAAAAAAACTAGACATAAGGTTTGTAGAGTTAATTAAAACAAAATATGTGTTAAAATGACACCAATTGAAAACCTTCTTTTACAAAAGCCATAAATATATAATTGAAGAATGTCTTAAAACAAATTATAAACTTAGTTAAAAAGTTCATTTAAAAATGTGCTGACAAAATTGTGGTAACAGATCTGGTAATTCAGAAGGCGTGCCAAAGAGATGCATGGCAATTGTTTCAGCTGCCTGATATGTCACTGCTACTGTCAACAGGATGGCGCTAGAAAAGATATAATGGGTAAGAGAAGTGATCTGTATGTTACTGCTGTACAATGTTTTCAAAAAGTGTTTCACTTTCTGCAGTTTGAAGGCACAGAGATGCCATGGGGAAAATGCAGAAAATCATAAAACGCAGAAAAACACAGGGCCTTTCTGCACTACACTGTTATAGTGCTACTATTCTACCTTCAACATCCTGTGGAGTTATGGGGTTTGCAGTTTATTGGGGCCAAAGAGCTCTCTGGCTAAGAATTCTAAATGCCTTTCCCCAAACTGCAAACCCCAGGATTCCATAGGATGTTGAAAGTGGAATAATTGCACTATAACAGTGTACTGCAGAAAGGCCCATAGTGTAACTATTCCTCAGAAAATTCTAGTGGAGAAACACTTCTGAATAGTTAGTTTGAAGCAACCATCCATCTCTTGGTCATTTGTAATAGTACCTTTGTGAACACAGAAAGTTTTATCAATGGTCTACAGGGGTCTTGCAGTTTCTCAGATCAATTTAATCTCACGGTAATGTTCCCTTGATAGCCAGTTTCTGAGAAAACACAAAGAAACACAACATGTGTTTCAATAAAAGTTATCAGGTCATAGCTAACTTACCTTTCTGGATCTAACAAGCCTTGCTTTAGGCCCCAGAATTGCTGGTCATCACTGGTAATGTCTTAGATCTTTGGTAATGCTATTTATCTCACTGATTACTGCCGTGAAGCTGGGGAAAATCACCCAGAGGGGAAATGCAACTGGTAGAAGAAAGCACCAGTCTGTGTCCTCTCTGTACTGTTTGGGTGGTAAGAATGCTGCTGAGCTCTGTTTATTCTCAGCAGTAGTGATAACCAATCTTTCCAGCTCTAACTATGTGCCAGGGTCAAATGAATGTTTTCTGTTCTTCCTTATCTCTAGCCAATCTCACTGAGTCTCTTGGTTTCATTCCTTTCACAGCGCAATCCCTATCTGTAACATCAATCCAATGCTTTATTTGCCTTTCACCTTCCAATTAGACATTCTTTATCAAGTTCTTTGGGAGATCCAATTCTTATCACATGAGCAGATCATTCAACCTGATTTGTTTGAGGTAAGTTTCTGTGCTGGCCCAAAGAATGAATCAGAGCCAAAACAGTTACAGAAGGAATAATGGAAATTAAAAAGCTTGTAAGATTTCAGGTTGAACAGATTACAGAAGAGATCATAATCCCATCAGCGTATCATTTGTTTGTTTATTGTATTTATGTGCTGTTTTCTCTCAGAGTGGTACTCAACAATTTGCAGTGCACCTTTTGTCTCTTTCACCTTTTCTCCTTGCTAGGTCAAATTATGATGATTATTGAGCATTTTTGGTGATTTTTTAAGATATTGGGAACCTTTTGGTGAAAACCTTGGAAGGTTTTTTTTCCCTTCAAAAAGAGGTTCTGTTGAGTGAAATACATTGTTTTACACAAAAAAGGGAAAGAGAGAGAGGGACAAAAAAAATGGTCTTTTGTCTTTTGATCAAGGATGAAAAATCTTGCAGCTGCTGACATTTTTGTCAGTGAGGTGCTTCAGTGTATCAGGACATCATTTCTCACCAAGGATGAGAACATTTGTGAGGATTCCTTACATCCCTATTCTGTAGTCAGTGATCTTGATAACATACGTGTCATGTATGTCCAATAAATCAGGAAGTGTATGCATTCTACAGAATCACACTGCAACCTGAATTTGCGCATCTGGTATCATGTTTGTATGGGGTCTGTTACTGCAGTCTAGGCCTATTTGGAGATAGCGCCCGATATCACTTTGATATCATAATTGGGCCTTATTCTACCACCCTTCTCCATGTGTTTGTGAGGCCCCCGGACAAGCACAAAACTAGGCTCGGCACTTAACTGCTGAAATGTTCTCAAACAATACAAGCAAGCCAGAAATAGCTAGATCGCGGCTTCAGGGACCTCCCCGGCAAACACCACATTATGTATGCGTGCTTCCTACAAAAGGCTCCCTGCCCCGAGCAGGCAACTTGACAAAGGCTGAAGCATCCACTGTCCAGTGTTGCACGTTTACATACTGGCTACACCATTGTTCATTCGGCTCTGATTCCATCATGCTAAATTGTGACCTTTTGGAGACATTGTCCCACACCCAAAACTCATTGTTGTCCCCGAGTAAGGCATAGCCTGCAGTCACACTTCTCCCTATAAAAACCCCTGAGTCCAAGACCTTCCTCGGATCGCTCTCGAGTTCCAGACCGCCTTGCTGCCTCATTGCTTGGCGAGCTTCTGCTCAGCTCCATGTGCTGAGCCACATCGAACCCCAGCATCACTCTCTATCTTCTTCCGGGCTTCAGGAACAGGTTTCATATCACCAGAATCAACTATCCCTCTGAAAATCCTGCTATCTTACTCACACCTTTATTTTCCTTAGTTATCTGTGTGTGTGGGTTGCTTACATTGTGTGCCTGTATTTAATAAAGATCATTCATTGCTTTCAAACCGGTCTGCTTCTTGACTTGACCTGACCCCGTAGACATTGGGTTAAAGATCCTGCTAAGTTACCCTGCCTCTCGTAACGCTAAAGCAGTGCTCTGAGCTAATTTTCCCCACTTATAGTCCTTTAGTTGAGCACATTTAGGTGTCCCTCACGGGACCCCCAGTAAACAGGGTAACAGGTCCACATTTGTCCCATGCAAGCAGGTCCAATTGGCATGACCTAATTTTGTAGGTGACAGATTTGGTCAATTGGAAGCAAGAACGTTGGGCTCTTTAGTTGCAGGCCTCTATGGAAACATTTAGTTCATACTGTCTGTGATTTCACAGATGAAACCCAGGACACTGGATGAGCAGCATTACAGTGAGGACAGCACATACACACACATTTACCTGGGCATATGTCCCTGGGGCTTTCTGCTGAACTGCTTTTACAGAAGCAGGCTCTAATCTCCCCCACTCCATAGATATGTAGCTATACCTCCATCCTCTCTCTCTCTCTCCCTCTCTCCCTCTCTCTCTCTGTCTTACACACACACACACACACACAGAGAGAGATACACATAAGCACACTGCTGCCACTGCTAGCTCCTTTTTGCACTTTGAACTCAGTTTGCTGCAACTATTTTTATTTATTTATTTATGTATTTGTTTGTTTATGACATTTATATGCCACCTTTCTCCCAGAGTGGGGCCTAAGGCAGCTTTCAGAACGGTTAAAAAAATACAATAACATTTATAAATAATTTAAATCCATGATATAAAAACAGAGTAAAGTCTATGAAAAAATCCAAAAAAGTTTTAAAAAATTAAAAAATATTGCAATAAAAATAAAAAGCTCTCTTGCTCACACATTTAAAGGCCTGCTTGAACTGAAATGTTTTTACCTGCCAATGAAAGGAAAGTAGGGAAAGGGCCAGGCTAGCCTCCAACAGAAAAGAATTTCAGAGGGTGAGAGCACCCATGGAGAATGCTGTCTCCTGTGTTCCCACCAGGCAAGCCTGGCATGGTAGCAGAAACAAGATAAAACTTTCTCCTGCTGATTTTAAAACTCTAGTGGAATGTATGGGAAGATACAGCCTTTCAAATAGGCTGGACCTAAGCTGTGTAGGGCTTTATAGGGCATGACCAGCACTTTGAATTGTGCTGGGAAACCAATCCGTAGTGAACTGTGAGGAGTGAACAAGCTGCAGTGTGAGGAGAGAAAGAAACTGCGACATTATAAAAGCAGATGAAACAGTGGGATGACAGATTAACTGGGATTGTCCCTGCCACTTTAGGTCAATTGGAGGGTATAGCTTCCTCTGAGTCCTGGCTGAGCACTGACTATTGCTGCTACTGCCACCAGATATCACTTGCCCAGGTGGGGAGGCAGGATGGAGTTGGGGCTGCCTGAGCCACCACTGCTGCTGAAGCCATTGGGGGCAGGCAGAAGCAAGCACTGAACAAAAAGAATAGGGAGTTGAGTGAGAGGGGCCATGGCGGTGGAAGCTTCAAGCTCCAGAGGAGGAGGAGAAGGAGGAGGAGGAGGGAGAAGCAGAGGAAGAGGAGGCAGTCTCAGACTTTTTCCGCGCTAGGCAGTTCCAGTGCTATTATTCCACTTTCCACATCCTGTAGAATCCTGAGGTTTGTAGTTTAGAGACGGGCCCGTAGAATTCTCAACCAGAGAGCTCTTTGGCCTCAGTAAACTACAAACCTCAGAATTCTATAGGATGTTGAAAGTGGAATAATAGCACTATAACAGAGTAATGTGCAAATAGCCTTAATCAAAGCAACAACATGCTGCCAAAAGGTACAGGCCATTTCTGCACTACACTGTTATACTGCTGTTATTCCATTTTCAACATCCTGTGGAATTCTGGGGTTTGTAGTTTACTGATGGGCCAAAGAGCTTTCTGGCTGAGAATTCTAAAGGCTCCTCCCTAAACCGCACACCCCAGGATTCCACAGGATGTTGAAAGTAGAATAATAGCACTATAACAGTGTAGTGCGGAAATGGCCGTACAGCATCCAGAACTCATTGCCACCCTCCTCCTTATCTTCTCAGCCACTTCCCCAAACCCATCAGATGAGGCAAGCTCCTTTTCCCATCCATGCAAAATGTTCGCACCTCATCATCACTTCAGGAGGAGCCAACTAAGCTGGAGCTGCTGCTGCCCCATAACTGCATTTCTGTAGAGGATAAAGACTAGCTTAAAAGAGAAAGAGAGAGAGAGAGAGAACGCTTGGACTCTGGGCTAGATGATGGGGGAGGAGACACCTGGGACATTTTTTAACACACTTGAGAAAGCAAGAGGTCAGGGAAGAAAATGTTGCTACCCCAACAGACCATAACTGTTGTGGAGGCCATATGGTAGTTCAGTGTGAAAATGTCAGGAGAGATATGGGAAGCACATAGGCCATTTCCACTGTACACTGTCATAGTACTATTATTCCACTTTCAACATCCTTTGGAATCATGGGATTTAGGGAGGAGCATTTAGAATTCTCAGCCAGAGAGCTCTCTGGCCTCAGTAAACTACAAGCCTCAAGATTCCACAGGATGTTGAAAGTGGAATAATGGCACTATAACAGTGTATTGTGGAAATGATCATAGTCAGAGCCAGCCCTGTAATTAAGGAACATGAGGGTTCTGCCTCAGGCAGCAGATTTTTGTGGGTTAAACAAGGCCAGCAAGTGTTTGGTTATATGTTGCCCTTACATTTTAATTTAATTATACTTTGGATTAAAACAATAGTGGGAATTATGTGGCCCTCTGGACACTGTTGAACGTAACCTCCCAGCATTCTTCATCACCACCAGTGCTGTTCAGGGTTGCTGCCAGCTGCAGTTCAATATACATTTCTCATCCATAGACTAAAAGATGACAGCCTGTTTATGAAATGGTGCTGTACACTTAGGCTGGGAGTTGTCCAACCAATTGGACAACTTGCTACACAAAAAGAGCAGACATTTTTAAACTCAGGGAGTCATAGAAGGGAACAGTCGGCATAAGCCAGCAGCCTTCAAAGTCCAAGTAGGAAAATTAAGTGAATCAACTCTCTGTAACTAAAGATCTGTTCTATAGGAGAATGTCCTTCATTGTAAGGAATGCCAAGACTTCTGCGGATTTCATAAACTGAATATATTTTAATCAAGTTTTCTGCCAGTAAGATATTTGACCTTCTTGAACCTGAACAATATTTCTGAAGGGGGAAAACTGCTTATAAATTCCTTGCAGATTAGTGACAAATAACCTTTTGCCAGTGCAAAACTTGAAAAATATAGGTCCACAGGGGCTGCAAATCCCACATATGTTAAAATCAGTGGGTGCTTGGCAATTCAATAAAGTAGGGATTATAACCAATTTTAATTAAATTGTAAAATCTAAGTGATAAGAAATGGGAAAATCTGTTTAGCAAAGAAAATACTACATATAGTTCAAATCAAAATGTTTTCTGTATCAAGGACTTAGCAAAATTGCACTTAAATCTGGTATAATTTATTGTAAGTTGCTTTGTTCCAGCACAAGATCTATGTGCCATACAAACAAACAAACTTGGAACATCATCAAAACCAAGAGACATGTTGTAGCATAAGCTTTCATGGACTGGAGCTCATCATCAGGTATTATCCACAGAGAGTGCACATCCATACATGCATACATAGGTACAAAGAAGAAGAATTTGAAGATATTCATTTTTATGTAAGCAGACCTCCTCTTGCACCCTCCCAATCTGCTTCAGAGAGTCCCCTAAATGTCATAAATAGACATGAGTGGTGTGGGGAGGGCTTGTCATGCCCTGCTTCCAGAGCATGGACTCTGACTCAGAGTCTGAAACAGAAGGCATGCCAGAGCCTGCTGTACAGATAGAGGTTACAGTGCCAGAAACAGAACAGGGGATGGGGCCAGCTCCAACAGAGAGTCCTGCCTCTTCAGATATAGAGGAACACTTACCTAGACCCAGCTTCGCAGTACACAGGCAGCAAAAAGAGAGTCAACGTTGCCCTCTCAGAATTTATAACTGGCAACAATCAATCAAGTCTCAGCTGCGCTAGGCTCAGAACCTATTTAGCTGGTGTCCTTCCCCTCCAGGAATTGTCAGAGCTTATCTGACCTTGCTGGATTCCTCGACAAATGCTCGGATTGGTCTTGGACACTTCCTTGGTGTGAAAACCTGCTAGACTTTGTTTATGTTGGACTTTATTTATGACTCCTTGCTTACTGCTTCGAAGTAAGTAACAAGCTGGGAGATATTCAGTTTGTTTTGTTTGATTTGTCAGCTGTGCCAGGACTGAGATAGGACAGGGCTGGGAAGAGAGGAAGGATCTGTTCCTAATTGTGTCCTTTTATCTGGTGCATGGATACTGCTAAATACAAACCTGTTGGAAGAATAGCAACAAATGTCATACAGGGCCACACCAGGTATTCCTTTTGTACATTTCATCTAGGCTGGCAGGAGGGATTATGGGGCTTCATTGTCCATGAAGTCATTGCACTCAGACAGTTCTGTCCCCTACTTCAGCATCTGTGCATTCAATGTCTCTTATGAGAGACACCTATATGTGCATGGCTAATCCGCCATACCTCACAGCTGTACTGTATCTCTTACAGGATGTGAAGGAGATCTGGCTGAGACACCTTTCACCTCATTGATTAGCAGGGTTGATTCAGCTGATATGGCTGACTAGGCAGATGTTCCCTTTCATTCCTTACCGCTCTATGTGCATCCTGCCCAAAGCTGTGTGCTAGGTGGAAGAGGACAAATATCCCAGATAGAAGGAGGGTATTGTTCTTCTTCGTATCTCTAGGCCATTTCTGCACTAAACTGTTATAGTAGTATTATTCCACTTTCAGGTGCCCCCCCCAAACTGTAAACCCCAGAATTCCATAGGATGTTGAAAGTGGAACAATAGCACTATAACAATCTAGTGCGGAAATGGCCCTAGAGAGAGAAGTAAGGTTATTAAAGCCATCCTACTCAGTACAATGAGCTTCTTAAAGCATAGGTAAAAAAAAACTTCTGGAAGGGAAGCAAGGATGTGAAATAAGGGGGAATCATCTTATACTAAGTTTGATGACAAGTAGCAATGACTGTTAGGAAGACATGAAGGAATATCCTCTCCATTGTATTCACTGTAACAGGACAATTACAGTATTTATTTATTTATTTATTTATTTATTTATTTATTTCTCTCTCTCTCTCTCTCTCTCTCTCTCTCTCTTATTTATTTGCTACCTCTCTGCCAACCAGGGCAACACAAGGCAATGTACAACAGATTAAAAAAAATTAAAGCATCAAATACACAAATACACAAACAGTTGAAAACAGATAAAATAAGTTCTCAAAAATGGTGAAAAATCATAGGCAAATAAAATACCCATTTATCTCTACTTTTAAGGACCAAAGACCATTTGACTTTCCTAAAGACATATTTTTCAGGTATGAAGCCAGCTCAAAGCACAACTTGTCTCTTGATAACAAACTATTTTAACACAGCTAACCTATGTTAAACTATGGAGGTATCCAAGTAAGCAGAAAATCATTGAAGGAAACAATGGAGTGGGGACTGGTGCTTCTGGAATGAGGGGAAATTACACACGTGAAGGTATTGTCATCACCAGTACCTGAACTATAAAGCCCAGAACATCTTCCTCTCTCTTCATGCAGGCAGCCATTTGCTCTTAAAAACAAAACACAAGCCCAAACATGTTGACAATAGCACATAGAGAATTTTACACATTTATTGTGATGTCATCATTCAGATGAAGAGGTCAAACCATACTGTACAGACTATAATATAATGGTAAGAGGAAGGAAAACAAACTGAAAACATCAGTGATGATAGATCTGCCAAGAATATTTTGTTGTTGTTTTGCTTTCTTGCTTTGATTAGAGTATTTAACTGATTAAATCAATGCTTCATAGCTTCTCACTGCAGCTTGTGCTTGCTTTTGATTCTTATTGGGTGGCCTTGGCCAAACCACTGTTGTGACTCTAATCTTGCACTGTCAGCTAGTATTCAAAAAGTTACACCTGCTAGCCTGACCATCAGTGATGGGAAACAAATAACAAACTAGACATTACATGGGAAAGCCATGATCACATCTCCAAAGGCTGTTTTTCCACTACGGAAAAGCAGTCGTTGGGGGTGCCTTTGCAATCTGCATCAGGGCTTGGACACTGATCAACAGTTTCCTTACTTGTGATGTTTTGCAGAGTTCAAATCCCTCCCACCAAAACTGTGGCTAGATATAGATGGAGTGGGCAAATCTTGTGTGAGGATCATTTTGCAACCCAAGGGTGACATTGCTTTCCAGCTTACCTGCCAAGAGGCCCCATGTGTGGACCACTCTCTCTCTCTCTCACACACACATACATCCATGTGTATACATAGCTGGGGGATGTGGATGTTATTTATAGGGAGAGAGGTTTGTGATACACTGACTGAAGATAAAACTTTCCCTTTCCAACTGCAATGTTTTGCCCTGGCAAGACTCTCCTAGTAGAGGCAATGGGAATTATGCAGAGGGGTGAGATTTTCAGGGGAAGGATCAGTGCATGGGGAGGGTTAATCCTTCCCTTATCAATTGTGATGCACCTACATCACTACTAAACAAAGCAATTGGGCATTTAAAAAAACCCTTCAGATGGCAGCAATGAACCTTCTCTAAAAGGAAACTTAGGTGTTGCAGTGAAAGGGAGCAGTGAAGGCTGGGGCACTTGATAAGTAGGTCTCATGGGCAAGATACCCTAGCACAATAAAAGCAGCTGGCACAGTTGGGTGTGTGTGTGTGTGGACTTGGTCAGGAAAATTACAAGGGGTGAAAAGGGAAAAACTATTCCCTCTCCCAGCTCCACACACCAATACTAACACAGTGGCTTAAGGCAAAAAAGCCAAACAAAGCTAAACCCATAGATGTCACATACACTTTGGCCTTAAATGCTTGTGAATGAGGATAAATTAAGTCCCACTTTCACAGTAGGGAATCATAACTATCAATACCTGATGGGATTTCTGAAGAGGGTTAATTGAACCAACCACAATGTGTTTGCAAAGCTCTTAACATTTGATGGGAAAAGTCTGACAACAAAGCTACATAAGGGGCCTACAAGAAGTGATTGCCTTCTGCATTCCACTAGCCATAGGGTGACCTACCTTATTGCATCTGACTTTAATGCATACCTAAAATGTAGGCCATCTCAGTACCACTACTACTATTTTTTGGCTGTGTGTGTGAATGAGAGATATGGAATGTGTGAAGTACCAAGCCACACAATCATACCATGACAGAGCTGAACCCAAGTCTCAAAATCACAGTTTTTGAAATCCGCAAACAACGTAAAAGCCACAAAATGTCCACTTTAAGTTTACTATTTTCTTCGACAAAGCACAGTTGCTTAAAAAAAAACCTCATGTACTTTAATTTATTTATTTTATTAAGGGCTGTCTCTAGATTGCTGCAATCAGTTTTCAGAGTGGTCAGCAAGCAATGAATACTTGTTTATTGTTACATATTATCTTGAAGCCTCAAAAACATCTTTCTGTTCTTTCTCCCAACATGATTTCTTGAAGAGTTATTGCAAACTGCACCATTAAAATTTCACAAACTTTGTTATCAATTTCCTCCTTTCTTCCACCTCCCAACTGGTTCAAAACCAGGACTCAGAACTCCCAGCAGCACTCAGAATCTGTTGCCATCCCCCAGAAGAGAGCCGTACCACAATTAGCCATTGATCCAGCTGCTTGCATCATGACAAGGGAATGCAAACTCCCTCCTCCTTGAGGCAATCACTCCACGGGGAAACCTTTGAACATCATCAGTTCTCACAACACACTTCTTAACTGAATAATCAGACACATAGCCTATTTCTCAAAGTACAATAGGACACACCCATAACACACCACTTTCATTAAGCTAGAAGCTGTGCTTCCATCAAGAGCCTGTGCACAATTTTTCTATATGGGGAATACATTTGAATCAGACCTTTAAAAGCATGCAGCTTTGAGTGTACTTTCAGATAATAATGCTTTACAGAATGATGACTTCCGCCCCACCATCCTAGAAGAACAGTGTGCCACAGAATCTCACAAAAGATAGTACTACAATGTTTCCATTACAGAACTTACCCTAGACATTTGGCCATTTGGAAGCAAGTCTCTGGTATTTTAGTAAAATTTATTTCCTACTAAGGCCTTTTCCGCACTTTGTTTTTGCAACGGGGCAGAGCATCCTCCAGCGAGGACGTTTGCACTTGGGGGCGGACTGGGTCCAGACTACTTTCTGTAGTTCCGGACTTCAGCCCGCTCCAGAACAACCAGAAGTGGTCGCTTGCCGTGCTATTGAAAGACCGCTTAAAACAGGTCTTTCAACAGCGTGGCACGCTCCACTCCATGGCTGTGCTCACACCAGCACAAGCCTGCAGACCTTCCGGGGGTGGGCTTTAGACTGGCAAGCTTCACCGGTTGGTGGAGAGCCTCCACCAACCAGACGCTGCCATTTTTGTCCCCGGAGCAATGTGTAGCACGGCCACGCACTGCTCCGGATCAGCCTGGATCCTCCGAGGGAGCACACCAGTCCGGTGAGTACCAGAACGGGGCAATTTCTTCACCAAGTGCGAAAAAGCCCTAAGTGTGCAAGAATAATTCTCTAAATTTGTTAAGAGACTTTAATAATGCTGACTGGTTCCATCTGAACTACTCATGTATTTCAAGTGTTTCATATCCCACTCATTTCAGATATAAATATTAATGCATTACCTTCCTGTTTATGCCTTTGGTAGCTGTTATCATTATTGTAAGGATAATCTCCAAAGCTGCAAGAGCTTTTGCAACAAACCCTACTAGTCTTCAAACCAATCCCAATGGACCAATCTGACAAGACATTTCCACTAAGAAGAACCACCTGCTTATGAACATTTTTTTTTCCTTTCCTTTATGGAAGGAGATAATTTCACTATTTTTTTTTTTTCCTGAAACATAGTTAACAGACCAAACATATCTTCCCTTGTTGCTTCTCTATTACCAGTTAGCTATGATAAGGAAGGGAACTCCACTTCAGTGGAGAGAATGTCTGGCTAGTGTCTGACAGAAAATTAATACAAGTATGAAGAAAATTACACCACACTTGATCATAGCCAAAAGGCCAAGAAAAGATTGCACAGAAGTATGAAGCTCCTTCATGTATATTTCTCACATGATGGGGCCCTTTGTGATTCGTAGGGCTGGCAGAACCATAAGGCAGATTAAGACAGCTGTGTCAAACAGCAGAGAACATTAGTGGAAAGCTATCACTTTTCCCTTTGCTGTCCCCCCAGGTATTCCCTTCTCTTCATAAGCAGAGCCATGTGTGACACCTAACCTGTTCTATACTAGCCAGCCAGCCAGCTGCTTTCTCAGGTGTGGTATCCCATTAATAGTGTAGGAAGTAAGTTCATTCAGGGCATTTCCACACTACATTATTATAGTGGTATAATTCCGCTTTCAACATCTGGTGGAATTCTGGGGTTTGTAGTTTCCTGAGGCCAAAGAGCTTTCTGGCTGAGAATTCCAAAGGCCACTCCCTAAACTGCAAACCCCAGGATTCCATAGGAGGTTGAAAGTGGAATAATAGTAACAGCATAGTGCAGAAAGGTCCTTGGTGAGACTTCTGAATAGGATTAAATGGCAAGTCCTCATGAGCTTTAGCTGTGATAGGGCTAGAACATTTCTTATGTCCTCAAGGTTTGTTCTCAATGGATCATCACACACTGTTTTTTTCTGTGTCTTCCCATTAACGCAGCTGAGCTCAAACAGAACCCTTATTTTCCCAATAAAACCCAACAATATCAAAGGAGTCCCTCTTTGAAGCCAGTGGGGAAGAAAGTGTCAGCTCCCAGACACAAATGAGAATACATGCCAGCCTCTTTCCCCTCCTTGTCCCTGCCACCATACTGACATAAACATAAATAAAAAACATGGTAATATTGCCATCAAGAAAGGTATCTCACAACTCGAAAGTGGAAGTGGTGGGGATCTGTTGGTAAATGACAGAAAAGGAGCAGAAGTGTCATTCTATTGTCTTTTATTGTAGTGAAACCAACAAGGAGTTTTGTGGCACTAACAAATGCTTATTTCATGATCCTTCATGGCTACTGGATTATTGTTTCCTTGATTATGAAAAGTTGAGACAAACCAGGATTGTTGTTAAACAGTTTAACAGAAAGATAAGCAACACTTATTCAATCCAAACTAAGTGGAGGGGGGAAGGTTTGTATTTATCATGGTTTCTTTATTTGAATTTACTTTATCTCTAAGTAGAATTCATCTTCAGAAGAGTTTTGTTATGTAAACAACCTGACTGGTACCCAAGATAGTTCATGTTGAATTTGTATGCCTTTTGTTAGAATTTTTTGGAAAACAATTAACGGTACTTTTTGCATTTTAATTTTTTAAGGATGAATCCAGTCAAGCAAGGAGATTACTTGGCTTCTTAATTCTTAAATGTTTTGATTGACACACTTGACACAGTCCTGCAGAGACTCTGGCATTCCTCAGTGGAGCTATTCCCTCCAACAAATCCTCACACTGATGCAGAGGTTTGTCACGTGGATCAGTTTGCCATAGTTTTAGCTTCATGTCTTGCCTGTTAAACAGGAAGGAATTGTTAAGCCAGTTTCACTTGCTCTATTCAACTTAGGACAACCTGTTCAAATTTGCACCCTACTTGCTCCTATTTTTAATCATTTCTATCTCACAATGTAAAATGATGTAGAGAAATAATGTGTTGCAAAGAGGTCACCTGGGCCAATCTGTTAACCTTTGAAATATGGAGGTCAGAACCTGAGTTCTGAACAAGCAACATATATTGTAGCGAAGAGTGTGAAGTAAAATTTTTTTCTAGTCCTTGAATTTTTCTCCTTCTGACAATTTCCAGGTGTGAATGAAAAATGTCAGAAGGCTTGTTGAAACTTAACAATGGCCCCTCAATTGACTTAAAGGGTTAAATTTTACAGGTAGACATCAGCATGATATGAAATTTTCTTTTTGCTTTGAGTATAGCACTCACTTGATAAATCAGTATTATGGCAATATTCTTTATCTTTGGCCTAGCCACAGAATATCGTTCCTTTAGAATCTGTTCTGCCTTTTGTTTCTTCTGGTCTAAAAATGGAATACCGTTCAGTTACTTAACTACAGATCTCTAGTGAAACCAGCGTGACTTTCTTCCAATTAAATGTTCATGGTAGAAGCAAAAGAAAATACTTGATCCACCATGCTGAAAAGAATAACACCAGAATGAGAAAACTGGATCCAAATCAGTTTCATCTGTTGCGGTTTAGTAAACGGGAACAGATAACAGTGCACGGTATGTCTTAGACCTTTTCAGCTTATTTTTGCCAAAACTGTTTTACTTATTTTTAATGAATCTTTCTTTTCCTTTTTTTATTTTGGAAGATGGTCCTGTAAAAGAGCACCGGCCAACTGATAACAACTCTTCTTTGTTCCTTCAACTTTCCCTTTAAATCCATTTTCCTTTTAAATCCTTTCCCACAACCTATCTATTCCATGTGATTTTTTTTTCTTTTACTTAATCAGAAGCAGAAAAGGAGAAATTCTCCTAAACCAACAATCCAAAAATAAGTAAATCTAAAAGTCAGAGCATGTAAACGTAGGTGTTAAACAGACAAAAAATTGTTTAATTAATCCCAAATAGAATCTTTAAAAATAATAATAATAAAATAATAGAATCAAGATACAAAGATATTTTTACATGTCTTGCACTTAGAATATAGCCAACTTCACACTCTGCTTCTCCTCAATGCTCCTCAATACTCATTCTTAACTATAATAAAGCTGCAAGAATAGACTTAAAGCTCAGTGGCAGCCACATGCTTTACCTGATGAAGTCCCTAAGTTCACCCCTAGCATCTCCAGCCTGCGTGGTAAGATATTAGGCAGATGGTGATATGAAAGCCCACTGCTTGAGACCATGGAGTACAGCCATTGGTCAATATGGACAATACTAGATTAAATGTAGTGACTGGGAAAGTGGCTGTGTTACCTGGAGTATTCTGGGAGTTGTAGTCCTAAAGAGCTCTTCTTGATGAACAAGTAGTCTGAGCAGGTCTAGGTCAAACTTCCTAAGTATGTGAAACTATCCTAATCCTATTGTTATCCCAACTATAGGAAGTGCACTGAACCTAGGACTAACAACAGTATTCAGGTCATAATTTGCTCATATTTGTTCTTCTCGTTCTTCTTACTTTTATTTCTCTTTTTACTTCCTCTTATGCTTTCTCCTTGACAATTTTGAAGCAAGGTTCCATCTCTTCCCTGCAACTTTGTAAAATATCATGCATTAATAATAAATACTGAAAAGTTTGCATCCTGTTCAAATGTGAATAAAACTAGGAAAGCAAACAGTATCTCAATCTCATTGTAAGTTGCATTTGCCATCAATTTGGCATTTGATATTTGTGGTAAAGGTATGTTTCACTTACCTTGCTTGCAATAGAAGACTTACATGTTCAAAAGACATTCTTTTTCTAAACAGTGTTGTAGCTGGGAAGGTACACTTTATCAGGGTCCAGAGGTTTAGCAATCCAAATGGGCCTGGCCCAAATCTTTAGTTTGACATTTTTTTTTGAGCCAGTCAGAAGCAGTGTTAGAGCAATACCAACAAATTTCTGAATTGCTGGACCTCCTGCCTAAGGTTCTGTAGAACAGAAACTCTGCTGGTGTGCAAGAGTGGGAGATAGAGAGATTTGTTCTTCTCTATTTGACATGTGCTAACACATCAAGAACTACAAGTCCCAGAGTTCCTTTCAGACAGGCTGGAAAGACAGGTGTCTGTTGGGAATGTCAAAGCAAAGCACCCTAAGAAAGTGGGCCCAAACACCACTGCTTCTGGAGGATATGCAGACTCTTGAGTAAATGTTGAATTCTCTCACAGTCACAGCTTTGATTCAACTTCAGACAATGTCATCTGCTCAGCAGATGTTCAAAGCATCTAACACTATTTATTATACATTCTGTTTGGTCCTGAAATATGACACTGTATCCTGGGGAACCTGAAGAACCTTATAATGCCTGCTTCACAAGTATCCTACACATCTCTCAGAGAACCAAAACTTCAAGTCTACTTTCAGAAAAGAATATGAAGTATCTCGACTTATATTATTAAATGAGATTTACAAGAAGCAACTGCAAGAGGGAAGGAATGAGATGAGTAGTAGATAGCCGTGTGCTATATTTCAGCAACTTAATTGTATCAGGTGCTAGTTCCTAAAGAAAAACTGTACAGCTGCCCCCACTCCTGCCTGCCCCACCCGCCCCCCACTTCTGCAGAGACCATTTAGAGTAAACAGGGTAAAGACACTTCATTCATAACGATTCTTGAGGCTATCAAGATAAGCACTTAGTTTGGTTTTCTTTATGTTTTAGCATTATATATATATTCAAAGAAAATGTGCATGAGGTTAGATCACATTGATAGTGATTATCTATTATCTACAACCTGAGCTAATTAAAAAATTTTTGTATATATCTATTTCTATGGGAAATTTAAAACCCTGTTATGATAAGGTTAGAAAAGACCTACTAAATCAATGGGAATTGAGAAGTTAGCACATAAGTAAGGCCCTCTTTGCACGGCATTTGCCATGCGAAAGGGTGCCTGAAGCATCGCGCAATTGTGAGGAGCGATCTGCACGACACACTCACAATTGTGCAACACTCCAGGGGCCGACAGGCGTCGATCGCGCACCTTTTCATTTTTGGCTAGAAGCGGAAAATGGTGCGCAATCATGCATTGCTCCTGGGCCCCACACACACTTACCTGGCTTATGGAGCCTCCAGAGCTGTGCTGGTTGTGCTTCCTGCCCCAGTGCAGCCTGAGAAACTCCCAGGCTGCACTGCAGAAGGAAGAGGTAGGGCTCTTGCATGAGCAGGCAGCTCATGTGGAGCTGAAGCAGTAGGGATGCAAGAGCCTCTCGCAGGAGGCTGCTCTCGCGATCCCTGCACCCCAGTGCTGGAAAAAGGTAAGATGCAGAAAGGGCTTATATTTCATGGGTCCTTTTTGCATGGCATTTGCTGTGTGAAAGGGCACCTGGAGCATTGCGCAATTGTGAGGAGCGATCTGCACAACGCACTCACAATTGTGCGACACTCTAGGGTAGGGCAGGTGCTGCTTTTTCATTTTCGGCTGTCAGCCAAAAATGGTGCGCAATCGCACATTGCTTCAGGGCTCCATGCGCACTTGCCATGCGTGCGGAGCCTCCAGAGCCACGGTGGTCGTGCTTGCTGCCCCAGTGCAGCCTGGGAAACTCCCAGGCTGTGCTGTGGAAGGAAGAGGCGGGGCTCTTGCGCTACTTTCTCAGGAGCAGGCAGCTCATGCGGAGCTGAAGCAGCGGGGATGCGAGAGCCTCTTGCTGAAGGCTGCTCGCGCAATCCCCGCACCCCAGTGCCAAAAAAAGGTAAGCTATGGAAAGGGCCATTGAGTCAGTTGGTCTACTCTAGTTCAAGTGTAAACTATTAAAGTGGACAATATCATGGTTTACTTGGTGTCATCAGTTTATCTGTTGTTCAAGCATGCTGTTTCACTGACTGAATTAATCTTTAGCCCTTTCCATCCTACACTGTTATAGTGCTATCATTCCACTTTCAGCCTCCTGTGGAATTCTGGGGTTTGTAGTTTACTGAGGCCCAAGAGCTCTCTGGCTGAGAATTCTAAAGGCCCCTCCCTAAACTACAAACCCCAGAATTCCATAGGATGTTGAAAGTGGAATAATAGCACTATAATGGTGTAAGGTGGAAAGGCCCTTTGTTTAGGTGTATACTTTTAATAATATTCATATCTGATTCTGTGAAACGAAAAAATAAATAAATAAGCAGAATACCCTGCATTTCTACTTTTCCCCTTCTACTTCTTGTTGTTCAAGGGATCAAGACAAATTTTCAAAGTCAGAAAAGCAATGTTACACACTTTACATTTAATAATTTATAGATAACTTATTCACCCACCCCTCTGCACACAGCATTAGTTCTTCCAGGCAGCTTAAAAACTATTGCTAAAAGAAAAGAAAACAAAGTATCAAAACAGATTTAAACAAATGAGCTAAATCACAGTGAATTTTCTCACACAGATCTAAAAACAGGAAGATGCTTTCTGTGTTACTAGCTATCGGAAACCTGAGAAAATAGTGTGGCATGGTATCAGATGAAAAAGCGTGTTCCAGATGCATGTCTCTCAGGAGGCTATTGCATAACTGAAGCACTGCAAATAACAATAGCATCTTGTAAAAAAAAAAAATCTTGCTAAAGGAAGAGTATGTTTTGGAAGAAACCACAGATGCCAGTGGATATACGGTTAGAGATGCACACTGCAGGGCCATTTCCACACTACATGCTTATAGTGTGATTATTCCACTTTCAATATCCTATGGAATCCTGGGGTCTGCAGTTTAGGGAGGGGCCAGGATTCCATAGGATGTTGAAAGTGGAATAATCACACTATAAGCGTGTAGTGTGGAAATAGCCCAGATCATGGTGCTGTAGAATATCTGAACCTATTTCAACTCAGTGATTTGAGCAAAGAAATAGAAATGCAGATACTCCTGAGAATCAGTTGTCTGAAATAAACTGGATGGAGTGCTACGAGAGGGCTTTAAAGATGCAGTGCTGATCTCTGATCAGATTAGTTGTTTGTAATGCAAATGAATGAAAGCTCTAAACTTGAAAAGTAATCCAGAAAATGCTCTACCTCTTACTGCTAACTAAAACAGTGAAATAAGAGAGAAAACTATCAGTACAGATACACTTAATAGTGGGCAAGTACACATTTTTAAAAAATACATTTCACAATCCTCCATCCAGGCTTTATGCTTTTTAAAGTGATGATAGGATGAAAAAGACAAAGACATTTATTTTGCATTATGATAGGCATTGGTAAGCCAATAAGACAAATTCCATTTCAGAAAGCAACTAGAAGACAATTTCTGGCTATAATTCTGTTTCAATGAAACTTAAAAATGAGAGTGTACATGAATGTTTTACTCAGCTTAAAAGTATCATTAGCGCTAGTTTTCCTGAGGAAGAGCTGCTTTAATTTAGTGCATTCTAATCTCATTGAACCACAGACTGGAAAATACAGAAATAACGTGCTCAGTATTTAACATCAATCACCCACATTTTTGCTGATACAAAGCCTAATGACCTAAAGAAAGCAGCTAGCCAAGCTAGCACAGGTCACCTAAAGCAGGCGGACATGCCAAAGAAATATGTTTCATCATTTGAGGTCTGGAAAGAGCTTGGGTTCTCACAAAGTTTTAGATAGGTTTTGTGAATCTGATCATCTGTGGGATATGAACATAGATAATGGTAGCTTGTTTTGTCAAGTAGATGATGATTATGATTATGCAGAAAGTGTGTGTTAACAGAAAGAATAATCTGAACCAGAACAATATGGAAGGGAATGAAAAGGGGTGACTCATGAGGAAGAAATATTCCCCAAATCTGAGATACATCTCTGTGCAGCAATATCTAAGAACAGATACAGGGCAGGAGTCCCTCTTTTGCATGTAGCATCTCCCAAGGCCAATCCCTGGCAAGACAGTTTGGAGAAAGACTTATCTGAAATCCTGGATTGCTGCCACCAGTGAGTGTAAACCGGGGTTGGAGACTCTTCAATCTGCAGGTGGCATGCAGCCCAACACCATTTATGCAGCCTCAAGCCCCTCAGGAAACCCTCAACATCACCCCTCCCAACTCTCAGTTTTGAAAAATGTCTTTTCAAGGGTTTTTATAAAAAAACCCCACCAAAGATGGCCCAAAGGTGCCCCCAGCTGCAGGAATTTTTGCTGGGAGGGTGCAAAAACAGGGCATTACTCCCCTAATAACAGTGCTCCCTCCTAATGAAGTTTTCCTTCAGTCTCCAGGTTTCTAAAATTGCAGTAACTTAAAACTTCAGTTGTTTCTTTGGAAATATTGTTTAAGCATCCAAAGAAAAGGGACAGGCAAAGTTATTAAGGGAGTATGAACACAGCATTTAGAAAGACTTCTAGGTATGAATGGTTTTCATTGTCTCCTGCTCTGCAATGCTAGAAATTTGAGGACTGAATGTAAAATTTCATTGGGGGAATTATTTGAGGTGCAAGGCCCTCATTTTATCCTCCCAAGCTCAGCCCCATAATCATCAAAACCTAAAAGAACAAGCCATATACTGCCTTATTTTTACTATTTTTACTACAAAAGCAAATGCAAATGCAAAAGAATTCAAACTGAATCGTTTTTTAAAAAAATCTTACATTACTTTTCTCATCCCCTACCACATGGCAAGTCCTATACAGTAATAACTTTTAAAATGTTTTTAACAGTTTCTTAAAATAATCTATATAATTATATCTGAGCATGAGATCTTTTGGAATACAGTGGGAGAGAATATTCTAATAGATTATGTGAAATCATACATGACACCTAGATGCTGAGCCAGGAAAACAAAGACATTCTAAAATTCAACACAGATGATAATAAAGGGCCTGTAGCTCTTTGATCTTGTCTTGAAGTAGGGACTTTCAACAACAAGGGAAGCCTGACTGTAGCACCCACAGTGTTCTGCACGCCTGTCTTCAGCAGAAAACAAATTGAAATTGTTGGTTACAAAATTCACAGAAGGAGTAAGGCAAACTTCCTGAGAGACTACACTGTGTTTAATGTCCTCAGATTGCGCCATGTAAGTACAAGTAAAACAGCTTGCAGGACTGGGATGTGTAATCACATTTTTCAACCTTGATAGGCTCCTTTTTTCGTGGGAATAACCAAGCCTGTCAAGCGTCCTATTATGTATTACTTGCAGAGCAACTATTTCCTAAGCTTTCAGTTAATTTTTGACCTTCTTTTGACCCCTGTGATTTTATTTGTTTGAGACCTGTATTTTAGATGACCCTAAATTTTATAAAAATGCAGGGGCAATTTAACTATTTTGGAGATTTTTTCCCCGTTTTCCTCTCCACCCCACCCCCCCACTGCCACCCCGATACCTGATACCTTAGTTCTTTGGAATCTCTGGCTTGGCTCCTAATGTCAAATGGTTCATTCCAAGGGCAACCTTGCAAAATTTCCTTGAAGCAAGTGTCTGTTTCCCTATACTTTGGTAGACATCATTCATGCAGCACTACAAAGGTCAGGAATTTGTCCCTTTTCTTCCTTGAGGGCTGCTAGCAGATTGTTAATAAACTCGCTTTGTCCACTTGTCAGTACAATACAGTGCAACGAGACGAACCTAGCTACCTTCAAATCATGAAGACTAATAATTTTAGACTGTAGAACTCATGACATGTCTTCTCTTGCAGAAGAAGAAAGACCATATTCTCAAAAAGATATTGCAATGTAAAAGCACTTGAGTTGGGAAAGTGTACAATGAAAACATTGCTCAAAAATGCAGCATCCATCAGAGATTTGCCTATTGATCAAATGTACTGTTCACCCACCTGAGCAGATGCATAATCAGAAATTTAGAAAACAAAAGTATCTTGCTCATAATTTATCTTCTTACTGCATCTGTGATATATTTATAGTTACTAACATCTAAAAGAAAGGCTAGCCTTTTTAGTCACATTATTCTAAAAATCATAGAATCTGTTTATTAATTTTCCACAGCAAAGCAATAATCAGAGTAATCTTAAATTGGTAATTTAAAAAGAAGATGTCAAAAATATATTTCCAGTGTTTTCTATTTCTTGTTCCTTTAAAATGCATTGACTTACTTATAATGTACACTTCTATACTGTCCAATAATGAAAGTTTCCTGAGCAGCTCAGAAAACAGAGGTTTAGAACTATAGAATACACAAAATCAAACGATAAAACATGAAGTAAAAAAAACCCTCCTAAATTGAAATACAATAAAACAGACAGTAAAAGGCAACAGTGGTTCAAGGATCTTAAAAACATTAACACAATTAAAAAAAAAAAGTGAACAGCTAAAATGGCTGGAAGAATAAAAAGGTCTCCATCTGGTGCAAAAAAAGACCATAATATATGCAGCAGGTGAGTCTGTTGAGTAGCGCACATTGCCTTAGGGCACAACCACAAAAAGAGCCCTCTCTCTGATAAACTCTTGACTCATGTCATTCAGCAGCTGGAGAAGAATCTCAGAAGATGGTTCAGGCAGATATGTGCAGATTACTCAGAAATCATTAAAACTTGTTTTTATTTATAACTAGCATAAATTCCCCTGCATTGCCTGGGATTTTATTTTCTCATAGGCAATACTTGTTAGAAAGATTTGTGTCTCTAATTCCCCAAACTGTCTTGTCCAGTACGTGTAACCTTTCCCCATATCCCCCAATCTAATCTGTATTCAGAGTTATTAACATACAGAGGTTGGATTCCTGAGGGAATACAGTGCCCTCCTCCTTGCTGTTAGGCCTCATCTCCATAACAACCAGGCTATTCTCTGTTTGAGAATTCTAAAGGACCCTCTCTAAAGTGCAAACCCCAGAATTCCATAGAATCTTCTCAGGCAGCCAATCATATGAAGTGTTCTCCTGACACAGACAAACAGACAAACTTTGACTTTTACATATTAGATCAGTGGTTCTCAACCTGTGGGTCCCCAGATGTTCGTGGACTTCAGCTCCCAAAAGCCCCAGCCACTATGGTCAATGCTCAGGGCTTCTGGGAGCTGAAGTTCATGAACATCTGGGGACCCACAGGTTGAGAACCATTGTATTAGATTATTTGTATATGATGAACTTATATTTCATTTACCTTTCCAAATCACAATTTCAGATAAGAAATATCTGAGATTTTATATCTGAGACTTCTAAGCAGTAATGTCAGGTCTTTGTGGGCCAAGGAATAATATCAGGGATTAGGGTCTGTTCATTTGTAATTCAGTTCATCTGCTGCTGTTTCATTTATATGAACAAAGAGGAGACAAGATGAGTTAAATATAGACAATTCCTGTATGTCATCCTTTCCAAAGTGTTGTCAGTCTTAAGCTCTTGATCAAAAAGCAATCAAAAGCAAAGATATTCAAAGGGGCTAGACATGCCTTTGACCATGCTGTGCACATGGAAACAATAGAAATAATGACCTCACACTTTCAAATTCTTTAACCAAATTCTGCTACAGATTCTTTCAAAGAACTACTGAATTTTCAGTTCATGATCCTTTTTGCAGCAAAGAACTGGGAAGAAGAAAAGTGTGGATGTAATATCAAGAATGTCTTGCCTAGGAATAACTCCTGTTAAATTCAGCCATGTATATTTACATAAACGTACAGGATTTGGCTAGAAAGGAGGTGCCTAGGTCTGTTTCACAAATAAGCTGATATGGAAAGTTGACCAAATTTTATTTTGCAATGTCTGAAAATCAAAATGTATGTTGATGCCTCAGCTTTTATATTTGTATGCATACTGTACTAACATTACAGTGGATATTTTCTTTCCCGCACAGAGATTATTTTCAAGAAACAAAAATGTCATATAACTCTTGATAAAGCACACAGTGTTTGAAAAAAAAAGAGGTATGTGTAATTCACAAAGTATGGCAAAGCCTGGATGAGATGCAGGAGGCTAAGAAGAAACTCACGCTTTAAATATTTTTTTTCAATGCCAAAGCATATAATATTTGCAAAGTAGTATTTGCAGTCTTGAGGAACCTAATGGGATTCCATCATATATGAATGTACCCTTCTTTTTAAGACATATTTTAAGACATATTAAGGACATATTTTACCCATATGCCTTTATTAATACTCAGTTGCAACACATAATTGAAAACATTGTTATAGGACTGAGCTAAGTGAGCTTGTAAACCAGAAGAAAGCAGTTTTATCATTCTGAAGCAGCCGTCAAAACATTTCGACATATACTTTTATTGGATAGATTACATAAACCAGGTTCCAAAGTCCAGATTAGGTTGTCCAGCTCATGATTTACTGATGATAATCCTTGTAAATTTCATTTTTTTGTAAGCAAGTGCAAATAATTTTACAATTTTTCTATTTGTTGCAAGAAAGTTATCAATAACTGTTTAGTTTTCAGAGTCAATTTTCAGGCCTTTCACATGACATTTTTGTGATGAAAAATTGCATTCTCTGAACAGAAAACAAAGTTTCCTGGACAGAAAAACAGCATTCCTTGCACAGATTTTTGCCTTATGATTTCTTCCATGTGAAAGGTACATGTGGTTTTTGTGAAGACAGAATTTTCTGTGCAGGATAAAGTTTCTTCACAGAAAAAAATCATTTTCCGCACAGCAATCTTGTTTTCTGTTGAGAAAATAGCATTTTCTTTGAGGAAACTAAAACATTTCTGCAAAAAAACACATTTCCTGCCTAGAAAACAGGGTTATATTACAGTATATACAGAAATAAAATTGCTAAAATGACTCATTGCTTTCTTCTAGAAGAAAACTAGTGAAGAATTGCATCCATACCCACATTCGAGTTCAGACAACTGATTCAGAATTATATGGTTGTTAATTATATCAAAAATCATTTAGAGGTCCAAGGTGATTTTTTTTTTCCAGGTAGAGTTCATCCATAGGGCAACCAAGATTGCTGCTGTCCCAATACGAACTTTAGATGGGACTGCAATGGATCTAGAAAATCAACACCATCCAAGTATTTTGAAGTTGATCAGCAACCACTTCGCCATTTATCTTGCCCAAAAAGGGAATATTTTCCTCAACATCTGCTGCAGGTCTGTTTCTTCAGGGGTGATCTGATAACGTTTCTTTCAAAGGGGCTGGTACTGGTCCTTCTCTCAAGGAATGTATTATTGTCTGGTGCAAACATGTAGGGTTTTTTCCAAAAAAAAAAAAAAATGGCCACATTTCCATGTTGTGCTTTTTTTCTTCCTAATGTTTGCTATAGCAGTTGCTGACTAGTAAAAACAAACTACATCATTTTAATTAATTATTACACATGTACTCACAAGAAGTATGGTATTTCTATAGTTGACATTGCACTCTGTCACATATTCCTCTGGGCGAAAGGAAAGATCTATATAACTAGTAACCACAATTTTAAGGACATTCCACATTGAATTATGAGTGTCATGTTTCATTATAAATTAATTTATGACTGTTTGCTTAAGCCCTCATCTCCATTTCCTTTTCAGTGTAGTAATTTTTGACATGAACAGGATGATAGTTGAGTGGCTTTTATTTTATTTTTTTAAAATATGAATGCCATTCTCATATATTGACATAATAACTCACATGAGAGCCTTTTTATCTTTATTGAAGATAATTACAATTTTTCAGAGTCTACTGTCTTGGTCAAAATGCATTTTGTACAAAGTACATATGTGTGTGTTAATGTCAGCTGCTAGGAAATATTTTTGTCATTGCTGTATTTAATATTGTGCAACTCACAAAGTTGTAAAAAACAGCAGAATGTAGTTTTTGATACCTTTATACAATGCAAGTATAAATTCACCTGTATACAGTTATAGACATGAAGGGGAAAAAAACACCAGTTTTCTAAGTGGAGAAAACAGACATACCTAATAAAGGCGAGGATTAGTTGAAAAATGTTTCAGTTTGAAACAATGCATCTACATTTTTAAATCCCCAGAAATTACATAAAATATGATCAATTTTGGAAGATAATTGTCAGCGTGATCAAGAAACCAGAGCCCTCTTCAAAAGTGATGATGGGCAATGCTAGCTCTGCCCCCTGCTCTTCACATAACATTCTTATCATTGCTTCCTCCTCAGGTATTCGGAGGACGGATTTCTGCTTTTCAGCCTTCTTTTCTCGTTGAATCTTCCCATAAGATGTGGACTCCTGATCAGGCAATGTACAATGAAAGAAAATCTATTCACAGAGTTAAGGATCGCTGAGATGGATTAACCTTGAGTGGGCTTCCAAACTAAATCCCAGTCTGTTAAAAATCAGTCTAACAGTCATCCTGTCTAAGTGAATTAACCAGATATGAGGAAGAACTTTATTTCCTCTTATTTTTTAGTGGGGCATACTCATGTAAACACCCACATTTGATTTTAATGCCAGTGTTATCTTTCCATTATCCCAATTCATGTTATATTACCTCCACACTGTATAACCCATTCACAAATCATCCACATGACAGTGATGCCATTGCATTCAGCTGGTAACTTTTAGATGTTGTAAAGAACTTGGTAAGGTAGTAATTCCATCAGTGTACTAAAAAGTGATTTGACCTGACAAGAAAAGAAAAAGAAACCTTAGAATAGATAGTGATTTAAAATAGGGGAACTCACCAGATAAACTGTAAGGAAACCAGAACAAAGACTCTGTTGTTTGAGAAGTGAGTTAACTGCTATATATTCCCATGATTTGTTAAGGAAGTTTTTCAGAGATAAGCTGAAAGATGACAACTGAAAGAGCCCCACAGCTAAGAATGCATTGATAATCAAGCTGGACATCAGAATTGTGGTCTGGAATTGTTTTACCTGACATTCTGGTTATGTACAATTTAATTTACATATATGGGCATACCTTCCCCCAACACTCTTAACATAATGTGTGGTCCAAGAAAAAAGACTATCTTTAATATTAATTTATACCCAGACTTCCTTAATGTGAGGAAAGAAATAACAAAAGAGTCCTCTGGTATTTAAAATCTTAACAGAGTTATTGTGGCATAAGTCTTCATAGCATAATGATCTCTTAGTATTGAAGGCCCATGATATTCTTTATTTTTAAGTTGGAACAGAGTAAGCTGGCTGTTCCTGTGAAGACTGAGAGCAGGAAACACTAGACTGCCATTTTTCTCATTAAGACATTTGTAGAAGACAAGTTCCCATTATTCCTGTATTAAAAATGGAGGCTATGGCAGATGAAAATGGAGACTATGGCAGATGAATTTCTTACACAGAGAACACCTCCATATAAGGAAAAACCAGTAACCCAGCAGATCATCACTGGACGTTGAGACTTTTGAGATATCAAGAGAACTGATGCTTGGGGAAGTTGGTGGGGTGGCAGAAAGCTTCAGTGTGTGTAGCAACCCACAGTATGCTTTCACTTTAGTGTCACTGAAATGCATGTAACCAGATGGGGATTAGATCATGTCATTAAGTTTTCAAATCCAACTTTCTATGTTCTTATGAGAAACTGGAAAACCGCCTTTTTTAATGTAGGATTTCCAGCTGCCTATCTACAAACAGGAATGGGTTGAGGTTTAATTTAGATTGTAACCATTTGATTGGACAGGTGCCTCTGTGATGATATCATTCTTTTCTCTGCCCATGCCTAGATGAAGTGGGTTAATCCTTGGCAGAGCTGACTAAGGTTTACCTAGAAGAACCTCATTTTGGAGGTGGGACTACATTTTTTTCTGATGTTATTGTTTTCAAAATATATTGAAACATGAGGTTGTTTTCAGTCAGTTGGATTAATGTTATGATCTTATCTAATGATTTCATAACAAGGGGTCTTGCTGGAAACTGGAAAATGATAGATTGATGATTTGCCAAAAAGCCAAGATGATGACACATTTTCCACGCCTGTCAACATTCAAGTGACCATTAGTGTAAACTGTATCTTGATGTTCTGGAAAAAAAAGAAAAGCCCATGAACCTAAATCCAGTGGGCCCAAATCCAGTTCAAGATTACTTGCCATCTGCTAGAGTAATGAGACTTTTTTCTCCATCCTCCTGCAGTCCTCGTCAGCACCCGAAACCTGCACAAGAAACTGGGCCTCTGGAGTAGGGATGTTAACACTCAAATATTTTTGTCTCTGGAGGTGAGGACAAAGTTTTCTCCTTCTTTCAGGAGAAAATTAATATTTGTGCATAGTTCTCACCTGGTTTTCACACTTAGCAAAACATTTCAAGAATTCTGAGTAGAAATACACATGGAGGAGTTGCATGAAAGTTCTGACTTTTCTGTGAAAAAAAAAAACCCACATGTTTTTCTCATAGAACCACATTTTTTTTCCAGATAACCACTTGTTTTTGTGCTAAATTGCTGGTTTGGGGCAGAAAAGTTTTTGCATGAGAAATGCTGTTTTGAATGAAAAATACATTTTTGCACACGAAAAAATACTGTTTTCAGCTAGCCATATTGGGGATTGTGTAAAACTACTGTTTTTCACATGATAGCCATGTGTTTTTTGTGCAAAGGTACATTTTCCAAGAGTTGGGGCCACAGTGTTGCCTCAAAAAAGGCAAGTGGCCATCTGGAAGCATTATTTTTTGAGCAAGATGTTGGGGGCATTGCACTCTCACATTTTCACATAAACTCGTGTATTTTCTGTGGGATCTGTGAATCCTGGGCAAAAATTGTACTGAAGTCTGGACAGTGTGTTACTTTCTCACTTTGGGTTTTGCAAATGCTGAGAAGCCCATTTTTTAGCCAGGAAGTGAAAAATAGTTAATATTTTTACATCCCTATTCCAGAGCATATTTTGAGGACACATAGGGGCTGCAGAGAGAAGGGGAACTGATTTCATTTTGGTTTCATTGATATAGCCAGTTTTCTCAGTAGAACAATCCTTTTGGATCCTGCTCATTAATGCTGTACAATCAAAGCAAAAAGGTTTGATAGATCAAATTTGGCCCACAGGCTTCACAGATTCTGCCCACAGACAGATTGTAAAATATCTTGTTGTCTGCTGCTCCAAAGACTAGAACATGAACCAAAGGGTTCAAATTACAGGATTCCACCTAAAGACTAGGAAGATTGTTTTTATTGTAAGAGCGGTTTGACAGTCAATTCACCTCAGATGGTGCTGGCTTCCCCATCTTTGGAGGTCTTTAAATAGGGGTTGGATGGATGTCTTTCAAAACTGCTTTAGTTTTGTACTTCTACATACCAGAGGGTTGGACCAGGTAGTTCTTGTGGTCCCTTCCAGCTCTATGATTCTGTGGTTTTGTGTTTTAATTCTGAGGTTATCTGTTTTGAGATTTGAGATGTGATGTGATTCAAATATAAACCAACTTGCTTTCAATCTACAAATCTTTAAAACTAAGCCATACAGTCCAATGTAGATTTACTTCTGTGTCATCCCCCAATGACTTTGGTGAAAGAAGCATTGGTATCAGGCAGCATATGCAACATTTAACTCCATTGATTCTACAGTACTTAGTTTTAAGTACTCAATTTCATTTGGTTTAAAGTATTTCAATATCTTGAAATTACAATGGCCAGGAGTGCTTATTATCAGCTTCAGCTGATACGCCGACTGCACCCCTTCCTAGAATTGGAAGACCTAAAGATGGTAGTACATTCAAGGGTAACCTCAAGGTTGGACTTCTACCAAGTATTAGACTACATTTTTTTGGGCTACATTTTTACCAAGTTTGGAAATTTCAACAGGTCCAGAATATGGCAGCCAAATCGGTTGCATATATATTGAGGAGTAAGCATACCACACTGGTATTAAAATCATTCCACTGGCTGGCAGTCAGTTTCTGGGCAAAGTACAAAATGTTGGTTATTCCCTTTAAAGAACCATGTGGTTTGTGTCCAAGTTACCTGCAAGATCATCTGCTCCTATACAACCCACCTAGTACACTCAGGTCCTCTGGGGGCCATTTACTTAAACCAACCAGGAGTAGACGGCAACGGTCACCCAGAGAACCTTCTCATCGACTGTCACTAGACTGCGGAATGGCCTACTGGAAGAGATTTGATAGCACAACAAAAAAATTCAAAAGACCTATCTCTTCTGGCAGGCCTACCGAGTCAATTTTTAACTATGAATTTTAGATTTATGTATTTTAAATGGATTTATGTGTTTTTAGCTGTATTTTAATTTATGATATACCCTGCCTTGAGCCATGGAGAGGCAGATAAGATGATGATGATGATGATGATGATGATGATGATGATGATGATGATGATTTGTTATTATTGTGGTTATTGTTGTTATTGTTACTATCATCATCATCATCATCCTAAGGTCATGTATAAGCAAAACAGAGTGCGATAAGTTCTGGGGGTAAATGCATTTTCCTTGCTGCTATTTTAGAGTTTCATTCTATTTGGGGAGGATAAGTAAGTTATTTTAAAAGGCAATTATTTTAAATCACTAATGAAAAACTGTTTAGCACACTTGTAGCAAGCTATTTGTATCTGTCTACAGACACTGACAAACTACTCAGTCTTGTGCTAACAATTGAGGGATTCTGTTATTCTGAGCGATTTTAAAACAATCTGTTGTCATCTAAGGCATTGCTTTGATGCCAGTATGAAGTGAGAGGGTGTATACTCCATGGACCACAGTTATTTTTGCCCATGGGTATTCACACCAGAATCACATCTCCTCATTCACTCCTTTTGTCAAGGTCAATCAGAGTTGGGCATCTGAGGTTTGAAACAGTGACCTCTTTGGAATCCATTGCCCAAAGCAGCCGCTAGCGCTGCTTAAAAGCTAGTCTTCTGTGTAAGAGTTTTAAGAAAAATACTCTGTGCAGTAGAAAGCATTCCTGCTCCCACTTTTCTGTGTTCTGGTCAATGAGGGGAGAGACTGTGTCACTGGTGACAAGGAAGCCTAATAACTCCCTTCCATTAGATGTAGTGGCCAATGGTGGGGGGAGATTTATAGTGGAACTTTGGGAGGACTTTCGGCCACTTCCCCTCTCTGAAGCCTGCTGCTTTCCTAGACCTCATGCCAGGCAAACTGGGAAACGTAGTTTTCCTTGCACGCCTGACAGGTAGGTGAAAGAATTGAGGAACTGAGAAGTGAACTGAACTGGAATTCCCCTCTTCCTGTGCTTCTGGAGCACCAAAGAAGGTAAGTGGGGATTAGAGTAGATGAGAAAGGGCCTTGAAGGCTGGAAACAATTTTGGGGGCTGTAGCGTTTGCCTTGTATTTGAGGTGAGCTGCCAAAATTAATATTTTGGAGCCAGGAAATATAAATCTCAGTGACACTACCCACTGGCATTTAGGCTTTTTCCTGTTCACACTGGGTTATGATGCTCTTCCAAATACACCCTCAGCCTGCCAATACCACAAAATGTCTGGCTGTATGTGCTAGATGAAAACTATTTAAAGTGAAATATCACCTATCAAATACTAAAACTCCATTTTCATACCAGTCTAACCTCAACCACCAAAAACCATACCAAATGGTTATACAGAAAGGGGAGATGTAGGTCCTTTATTCCAGGCTTCTACTGCTCCAGACATAACCCTCATCCAACAATCCTTTTAGTTTGGCTAAATGAATAGAATCTGTAATCAAATATGGAGTCCTAAATCAAAAATTGAAAGATAAATATGCATACCCTCCAACACTAGTGAAAACTGGGACACATGTGACCAAGCAACATCAGAGTGCACTCAAGATGTTGAAGTAGTTAATGAGAATACACAAGCTAGGAAAGGCTGCTGCTGTTTGCTTTTACTTAAGGCTGTTGGGAAGTGCAAGCCACAGCCTTCTTCTCTCCTTTTTTCTCCACTGGGTTAATTGTGTGCAATCTGCTTTTGCATTTTCAATCAATTTGTAGCAACTGAAGTAACCTAAGGACAAAGGTGGAAAGGGGGTGAGTGGGAGGAGAGAGAAATTTGGACCTTTTAAAAACCACTGAAAAAGTGGGACAATATTTAATATTTAATCAGGAAATAACACTGCCAAATTGGAACAGTTGGAGGAAAAAGGAGACTGTTTATAAGAAAAGTGCATTCAGCAAAGAAATCAGTGTGCCTATGTATCTGAAAAAGAATATAATCAGTACATACAAAGCATGACATTCTATGGGTGGGAAGCATATATGATAGCAGAAAATAAAAGAAATGGCACTGGAAACATTTGAAAGAATAGAGTATTATCAAAGACACTAGCCCATGTTTGAGACTGGAAACACATCAGAGAGCACATTTGGGTCACAATGCAATGGATGCCATATGAACAGAGCAGGAGACAGGAGGAATAGAAGTCTACTAAGACAGCAAAATTAGCAGGAGATATTGCCTCTTACTTAAACATGTACATTTTAGTGGGTGTGTGGCAATTGTCCAAATCCCTTTGATTAAATTGAGTAATTCTCTTAAGTGAGAACTTAAAAGTTCACAATCCTGGGTAGCTGAAGAAAGAAGAGGCACAATTCAATTAAGTAGAGTATTGTGCTTTGAACACAACAAATTCCTGCTTCACGTAGGAAAGGGAATGGAGAAGTACACAACCACTTTGTGCAGAAGAGGAGGAGGCAAGAGATGAAGAAAATAACCTGGTGCAAAAAGACCAAGGAGCAAGGAAGGAAGAGAAAAGACAGTCAGGGAAGGGAAAAGAAGAAGAAAGAACTTTAAAAGCTCATCTTTTCAATTGACGTGAGCATTAGAGTGTCTTCTACTTTACCTAAATCTGACATTTACATTTTACTATCACCTTCAACATTGTCAGTCTTGTCTGATTCCAGCAGCTAAGCAGAGCTAGGCCTGGGTTAATAGATGGGTGAGAGGTCACCATGGAATATCAAGGCTCTCCAGGTTCGGCTAAGAAAGAATTTTGAATCTTGAAACTCTGGAGAGCCACAGCTCAGCCACAGTCCACAATACTAGGCTAGATGGACCGGTCATCTAACTCACTGCAAGGCAGTTTCCTGTGTTTGTATGCTGTAAGTGGAAGTTTGTATGATCATGTCCTTTGAGCTGGAATCATTTTAGAGCAGAAGAAAAAAAATAAAAAACTAAACTAAACTAAAAACCTTTGGAAGCTGGAAATGTCGACAAACTCCTCTTATGTCTTATTTGTTTACTCTTACTACTCCTCAACTCTGCTGTTAATTCTATTTTCCTAACCCAGAGCAGTAGTGATCCATTTGAAAAGAGAGGATGGTGGTTTAAGTTTATTGTAACCATCAAACATAAATCATGGCAACCTTATTAGGAAATTTAACCAAGTATAATACTATCAAATTCCGGTCAGGCGTAGGGGCAGAGGGCCATCTTTGGAAAATGATATAAATATGCGTAATTCACATGCAGAAGTACTAGGATGCCAAGGCATTCTGTTATAATAAGTACTTGTTTATCATTTTGAAGTTATATTCTGTGTTTTGACTCATTACAAGTTTTACCTCACAACAATGCTTGGCCGGAGTCAGAGATTTGGACAAAAGAATGTTAATGACCCAGGATGGGCCAGCGGATGTATCTTAATGGAACTAATGGCTGCAAGATATCTTGAGATCTCTCTGGAATGTTTGAAGCAGGCGAAATGTCAGTGCCTGGAATCCCCTGGTTAATGGTAGGGGGTCAATGCAAGGTGCATCTCTAGGAAGGAATGCAGGAGGCAATTTCATATAAGAACCTGAAGATTAAGCCAAGCAACAAGAACCAAGGAAAAAAAATCAGGAGAAACCAAAATAAGGAAATGGATTAAGCATTGGATCACAAATCTCAGCTCTCTGTAGGTGATATATTTCAAGGTACCATTTAAACAGATAACTTCAGCTTCCTCTGCTAAATCAAAGATTTTTTTTAAAGAAAGATGTGGCATATTCTTCACAACACTGTTTGCAAAAGTGTATTTCATACTAATTCAGAAAGCAGAACTGGGCAATGCTTTTATTAGGCCACCAAATATTGAAAAGTTGAGAGAAATTTCTTGGAATTTTTTTTTTTCAGGTTGTGTGTTGTGATGTGGGTGAAGCAGAAAAGATGAAGAATCACACTGGACTGATGTTATAGCCATGGGAACTATAGTTACTAGAGTTCCAAATTAGGGACTTGAAAGTTTGAAGAATCAGCTGGAAGTGTAGTGTCATCAGGTTGCACCTCAAGGGATGGAGAATCAGTTGTCTTTTGTATACCTATAAATTGCCTGCTGACATGGCACCTCCATGAATTCCATAGAGTTTTTTTTAAGAAAAAACAAGGAATATTCAGAGATGATTTTGCCAGTTTCTTCCTCTGAAATATAGCCAGCAGCACCTGGTATTCATTGGCAGCCTCCCTTCCAAGTACTAACCAGGAATGATTCTGCTTAGCTTCCCAGATCAAACAGGATCTGGTGGCTTTAAGGCAGTGGTTCTCAACCTGTGGGTCCCCAGATGTTTGTGGACTTCAGGTCCCAGAAGCCCCAGCCACTATAGTCAATGTTCAGGGCTTCTGGGAGCTGAAGTCCAAAAACATCTGGGGACCCACAGGTTGAGAACCACTGCTTTAAGGTATTTAGACCTGTCTCAATCACTTATTATACTCTCTGTAGACTAAAAGGCTAGTCAATGAACTGTCCACTACACATTCCTTGTTCATTAATGGTGAGACACCTGCTTGGTAATGCAGTGTTCTAGCTCTTTCACTATAAAGGCAAAACATCTCTCTCTTCACCTACAGAATGTGTCCTCCTGTGTGCACAGAGAAGGCATTGTGAAGATTTGCAATGGAAGGAGAGTTAGTGAGTTTCCCGTCCTCACGTATTTGCTTAAGACAGATTGAAAATGCTGGAAGAGGGGTTCATCTGCATGAATGCTATGTGTGTAAAGGTGGCTTATGATCAGCCCTGTGTGCCTCGTATGTTTCACTACTCAGTGTCAATATATGCAAATAGAGTTTGAAAGTAATTTGCTATATACAAATGTGTTATGTGCAATTTATTCTTTTTCCAGCAGCAAATATGTAACAACATTGTGTTGTGATGGTAACATAAAAGAGGGCTAGTGTTAGTCGTTTTTGTGTTGCAACAGAAATGTCTAACACAACTTCAATAGTTGCAAGGGTTTGCATATTAAATGGTGGAGGAGGAATATCACATGATACAAGTGCTACTTCTTGCTGCTGCTATATGTTTGGCTCCAAGTGTTGAAAAAAGGTAACAGTGAAGGGGACAGGAGAAAGTGTGTTGCATACAATTAACCAGAAGTTTGTAGTATTCAGATACTTTTTTGAAAAAAAAATTACTAAAGTATAACTCTTCTAATTTGTTTGAAGAACATGAAAGTACAGAATTATTTTAAAATTTGTAGCTGTAGTGGTATTTAGGAGGAGGCTTGGTACTGTAATAGTAACTAATTACTTTTTAAATGCTTTGTTAACATGGGAGGCTGAGTGACAACTAAGGACGAAAGGGTACAAAAAGGATATGACACAAACAAACCCATCTGCAAATTTATGGAGCTGTCTACTTGTGCTTTAATAAAACAGACATCCAGGAATGAATGTGTATTCATATCACAACTTTTCCAAAGCCTGTCACATAGTTTGGATCCCTTCTCAGTAGCTTCTACTCCCAGGCAAGGAATGACTGGAAACATGAAGTGCTGAAAATCCTGGCTGCAGATTATTGGCAAGCCTGCATACAGAAGCTTGAGTTTCACCTGTGCAAGTTATGCCTGGCTCTGGGAAATGCAATTAATCTTTTGTTTTATGAGCTCCAAATTTATCAACAGCTTGGAATCATTAAAAAAGGGATGTATATCATATGGTTCAGATGTCCCTGTGACGTTCAGTAAAAGAAATAAATCATGAAATCTTTAGACTCCTCTTCCCTGTCTGAAAGATCATTTCCAACCACTCTTAATCAGAGGAGTAGCCATCAGCAGTCAGAATTAAATTGTAAACCCAGAAATTGCATCTTATCAGTCCGATATTGGAATGGGATGCAGTAGAAAAGAATCTGAGACATGCTGATTTTTCACTAACTTTAATGGAAATGGCAGAGCGTCTGGTGCCTCCTATATTCCAGCATTAAGTAACTAGAGCAATGTCTATAAAAATAAGAGTTAAGAACTTCAATAGCTCTTCAGCATGAAGCTGTCAACTATTCAGGATTCTCTTATGGTGACATTGATTTGTCCATTTCAACAGGGAGGCAGGGGGAAGAGAAAGAGCTATGCACGCAGGGGGAATGAGAGAAGAAATAGGTTTAATTAATCTTAAATGTCTTTGCAATCCATGAATTGTAGACCTGGAAGAGTTCCTGTACTAACATGATTAGCAAATATTGACTTTTGAGTACAATAATAATGTGTCATCTGAAACCCTTGATAAGTAACTTAAGTACTTCCTTAGCTCGCACCTTATTAAATTAGATGAAGAATATGGTTGAGACACATTATACAAAGCCACTGAAAATGAGAAATCCAACTTAAAGATTTTAACATTGATTAAAGAAGAGCAATGTTACAATAAAAATAAAACTCAGAAGGCCATATTCTCATCTCCCTTTCATGGGCATAAATTTAGAACCAAACAACATGTGATACCTTGTAGTTTTCATGGGTATGTGTTGTTTGCAGAACTGAAAGGTTCTACAGAAAATGGGTTTCCTAGGCAGACAATGGAGTGGGGGTGCACACACACACAATTTTTTTTTCTATGCAGAGTTTCTCCACAACACAATTCTTCCTCAAATATGAGGAGAGTGCTGCAGAGAATATTCATTTTCTCTTGCAGTAAAGAGAAAGCTACTGTAATATTTGTCCTCACATGCAAGGATCAAATAATGGATTATTTATTTTCCTCATTGGAAGCAAGGGAAGCAATGGGGGAAAGCAGATGAGGGACAGAGATTTCTTCTTTCAGTTGTGAGCTTATGTGGGAAAAAAAAAGGTAGATATCCTTCCTGCCCAGATCAGGGCTTTATGTATGAATATGGGAAGCTGAGACTGCTGATACAGCTGAGATGGCAGGCACACACCTGGCTTTATGACCACACTGTTTATTGGACTGATGAAATGTGGACAAGCTTAGCTATGCCTAACATGTATCCCAAGTAGTAGGCATCAAATGCTATTGTCTTTTCTAATAAGTCAGGTCTCCTTGTGATATGGCCAAAGTAAAACAGCCTCAGTTTAATCATGCTGGCTTCTAAGGAGAGTTCAGGCTTGATTTGCTGTAGGACCCATTAATTTGTCTTTCTATCTGTCCAGGGTGCACGTAGAGCTATCCTCCAGCCGCACATCTCAAATGAGTTGATTTTCTTCCTATCGATATTCTTCAGCTTTCACTACTATACATAGAAACTGGAAATATGATTGCATGGACAATATTAACTTTAGTATTCAATGATATATCTTTACCTATCAAGATCTTGTCTAGTTCCTTCTTGGATTCCCTTCCATGTTCTAGTCTTCTTATTTCTGGGCTGCAGTCTCCCTTCTAATTAATGACTGAGTCAAAATATGGAAAATCCTAAAACTTTTCAATGTCTTCACCTTCTGCTTTAAAGTCATATAAAGCAGCCATGGTCATTATTTTTGTTTTCTTAATGTTCAGCTGTAGACCTGCCTTTGCACTTTCTTTTTTGACTTTGTTGAGTAACCATTCCAAGTTTTTGCTGTTTTCTGTAAGTAACATGGTATCATCTGCTTATCTTAAATTGTTCGTATCCCTTCCTCCAGTTTTAACACCTTCTTCCTCCAGGTCTAATCCTGCTTTACATATATGTTCAGTGGACAAGTTAAACAGATAGGCAGAGGCGTATCTAGGGTGAGGCAGCTGGGGCACATGACCTGGGTACCAATGCCAGGGGGGCAAAAAAAGCTGAAACCCCCCCGCCCTTCTTGGTCTGGTTTGATGCCATCCCTGCCAAGGTCATTCTTGGCCTGGTGTGGTGGTGGCAGTGGCAGAAGCAGCAGCTACTCCACCTAGGCCTAGCCTGCCATCGACCTCACTGGAGTCTTTCTCAGCCCAGGGCAGCAGTGGCAGGAGAAGCCGCACCTAGGGGTGCAACTTCCACACTTTCCCCAGGCGCTGTTGAACCTAGATACGCCACTGTAGATAGGGTGATAAAATGCGGCTTTTCCTGACTCCCTTACCAATTCGAAATCATTATGTTTCTCTGTATTTAATCCTCATGGTAGCCTCTTGTTCACATTACACATTAGGATAACCAAATGTTGTGGCAGATACAGTTTTTTAAGAATGATCCATATTTTTTCATGATCTTTGCAATCAGAGGCTTTGCTATAATCTATAAGGCACAGGCTGATTGCATTCAGGATTCTGACCCTAACTCTGACGGGAGATGATTTACAGCACCAGCGCAAAATTATCCCCAGAACCACTGCCTCTGGACATAGTGTCCCAGAGACAAGCATAAACATAGCAGAGTTTCCAAACAGCAAAAAGCGTGTGCAGCAGAGTACAACTACAGCATCAGCTCTGACCTCTCTACCCACTGGTTAGTTAACTCATGGACAGAGTTTGTCGTCCAAAATACCTGGAGGCTTTAATCTTCATGGTTACAGTATATACATCTATACACAGGATACACAGATCCACAGGCAGAGATTTAGCGTCAGACAGAGATTCGGATGCAGAGATATGGAATCAGAGAGTCAGAGAGAGAGCAAGCATTCCTGCTTCTCTTTTATACACACCCACTTCCATGTCATGACTCAGGGTCATTTGCATGATACTATCATGACTCAGCCCTTTACTCCATGTCCCCTAGGGAATGTGTCATGATTTGCTAAGTCATTCCCCAGGTGTTCTACATGCTCATCAAATGTATTTTCAACTGGGGCAAATGTCACTGCATTTTTTATCCAACAAATTCTGCCATCTTTTTCTTTTGCTCCTCATCTGTTCTTAACTACTTGAAGAATTTCATTTATATCCATTGAGGCATCCCTTCTTTTTGGCCGCGGATAATGCCTTTTGCATTCCTCCCTGGCTTCAGTCCAGAGTTTTTCTGGCTCCCAGTTAATTAAGCTTCATAATCTGAATCCATTTTTTTTACGTTATCTTTAAACTCCATGGAGAGGTTCTTCTGGTTGTATTTTGGCTTGATGGTTGGTTTAGTATTCTTCTAATTTTTGATAGTCTATGCCGCAATCTGTCCCTGGTCTTGTTTTTGTAGAGAGTATAGAGCTTTTCCATCTTCTGCTTCCAATTATGTAGCCTATTTGATTTCTATATTAGCCATCAGGTGATATGCATGTATTGAGTCACTTCTTTGATTGTCTGAAGAATGTGTTTGCAGTGAAAAACTCATAAAATTCTATCAGTCACTCTCCTACATCATTTCTTGATCCTAGGCCAAATTCTTTTATAATCTTTTATTCTATTCCATTTCTTGTCTAGCTTCTCCTGATTCATGTACTATGTTCCTATAATATGTGCTACACAGCTTCAGACTTTTCTTTCACCTCTGAGCACATCAATAGCTGAATATTTTAAAGAGATAAAAGAGAGAACTGAAATTGATTTACAAATATGTCCAGATATAGCATTATTATCTATATTTAATAAGGTTAATTGTACCCAGGCAATGAAGAGTTTAATTACAAACTTATTAACTGCAGCAAGGTTAATTATATCAAGAAAATGGAAAATTCATAGAGATTTTCAAATAGAGGGTTGGTATAAAGAAGTGTGGAAAATTGTGATTAATGATAAGTTAACATGTTGAATTAAGGACAAAAAAGGAATAATGAAGGGGAATGCTTTTGAATCAATATGGAAGATATTTGTGGAAAAGGTTTTAATAAAAGAGGAAGGTGTCATACCTCCACAAGACGAATTACAATTCTGGAAGATGGAGTAAGTTGAAACATAATTGGCTCTGGGGGGTGGGTTTACTTTTAGGAATAGTTTGAAATGTTTAGTAATAAGATGATATTTAGTAATAGTAATAGATTAAATGTAATGGAAAAGTATAAAGTTAAGAATGAAATAATAATAGTAATATGATAATAATAATAATAGTAATAATAATAATAGTGAGTATAATGAGAATGAGATCTAGATATAGGTAACAAAAATATATAAGCAATATGATATAGAATATACTGAATAAGTATATGATTGTAACTGAATTGGAGAGAAATAACAATGTAAGCTTGTTTTGTTGAAATTTCCTTTTTCCACTGTTATCACATGGTGTTTTTCTTTTTTTGTTCTGTTTTTTTCTTTATAATCAATAACTTTTAAAAAAACCCAATAGCTGAATGTCCTTTTGATTTGAGTCCGGTTGATTGTTATTAATTGTTAATTGTTGTGTATTTTTAGGGGGTTGGTTTTAGGTGGGTTGGTGGGTGGGGAGGATTGGGTATGTTTTTAATGTTTTTAATGTAATTAATGTATTATTTTTGTTCACCGCCTCGATCTGTGGGGAGAGGCGGGATAGAAATAAATTTTATTATTATTGTTGTTGTTGTTGTAAGTTTTTTTCAGTACTGTCATCTGTATCATCTATAGTAGTTCGATATCATTCTAACTGTCAAGGCTCCATCCTAGATATTCCTGTGATTTGTATGAGGGGGTAGTATTAAAGTTCTCTAGATCTCTAGTGCTGTTGTCCAGGTAAGTGGACAAGATCTCTCTTGCAGAAAAATTCTCCCTACCTCACAGAACTTGGCTTTCCTAGGGAAGAAAACTAGAGTGAACATGGTTGCTCTTGGGACATTCTCCTAGCCTCCTATTGACAAGGAGTTCCTGTGTGACTGGAAGAAGACTGAAATGACTCATGCCACGTGAACAATCCCCAGTCATCTGGGTTTCTCCCACATGCTCTGAACCCAGAAAAGGCTCACATAATTGGATGAATTACCTATAAATGTGTTATGCAAAAGATGCACTTTATCTGGAGTGGGATGGACATCTAATAAGAAATGTGGTTTGTGCTTGCTGGGGACAGCTGTGGAAATGTCGTTTCCTCACCCTAACTGACCACTTTGGCCTTCTGAAGATAATCTCTGCTGGTTCCAGTGGGTCTGAGCCAAGCCAACCTTATCACTAGGTAAAGCAGCCATCACAGGTTAAAAATGTTCTATGTCAGGAAATTGCAGGAAATTGTTTGTTTCCAAGAATAGGAAAGTTTTTTATCAGATTTTATTGATGGAGTGAGACATGTGGTTGTGAGATTTTCTGTTCCATGTGCCAAAACAACTTGGCCAGATTTTAATACCCCCAAGCTACAAAATTTCCTGACTGGTTCTGGGTCTAAAATCCAATCTGAGTCCACCATGAGGCATGTAGAGTTTGGACTGATATCCTGTGGAATTCTCTTCCAACTGAAATTAGCCATTCCTCTCTGAAGATTTATCTTTCCAGACAAGTATTTCCTGACTGACAGATTCCAACTACTGTTTTATTATTGTATTTGCATTTGTTCTTTTTGTTTGTATTTGGCTGTTTTAAGCTACTATACACCAATCAAAAATCTCTGTTGTGGAGACTATAAACTGACCGAATGAACAAACGAGCAAACAAACAAACAAGTGAGCTAGCAAACCTGAGCTGTGAAACAGGAGATCCCCAGTGGAAATCTCACTTCTGCCATAAATTCATTAACTTGTGTTTGATAAACTACTGTTAGTCAGCCTTTTCCTCCATCTCCAAGAAGGAGAGAAAAAAATATTGCACTAAAATGCAGCAAGGATTACCGAGGTAATGTATATGAATACTCTAAAACACTATACAATTGCTTTCTTGTTTCACTATGGCCTCAAGAATAGTGTTAAACCAGCTGCAAAGTGGCCTCCCTACAATGAGGCATGCTGTTCTATGTAAACCAGCAGAATCTTGTCATAATTTCATTTTGTAATATGGTTTGTTTGTCAGAAATTTTTCTTAAAACAGCTAACAATTCCTTGACTTTTCTACCAAGCTTTTCAATATCTTCTGAATGCATTAACTTACATCCAGTCATGTGCCCGTTTTGCTCCCAACATAAGGCCTTCACCAGGACTGGCCCTGTGATTAGGCACATTGAAGCAGATGCCACAAGCAGCAGTATGTGTGTGTAAAAACAGGTCTGAAAATTGGTAGTAAATCTAACTGATTGTGATTGCATTTTTACTAGTAAGAGGGTATAGGGGCTGAGATTTTCTCCTCAGGATTCTATGGCATTAGGATTCTATGGCATTTATTTTGGGATGGATTTGCCGTTTCTTGCTCTTCCTCAGACAGTACAACATGTTGGGTTGACACTGGTCTTCACCTACCCCTCCTTCCAACATTCCATTATTTGGAAGGAATGATTGCTGAAATAATTCTGTTCTTGAAGATTCCATTCAGGTCCTGATAAGGTGCCTACACCATTGTTGTTGTTGTTGTTACTGTTGTTGTGTGCCTTCAAGCCATTTCTGACTTAAGGTGACCCTAAGGTGAACCTATCATGGGTTTTTTTTGTCCCACTTAAATGAAGAAATTCTGTGAGCAAATATGTGTTTGACTGATACCTGTGAGATTTCACTAAATTTTGAATGAACATGTAATCTTTGTTGTCTTTCACACAGTAAGTGTCATGCGTTTCACCGTGTAAATATAGTACACATTCATTATTTGTGACGTTCTGACAGATGCAATCAATCAGTAGATTATGTATGATGACCGTGTAATTTTAGTTTTATGGAAGGCTAACTAACACAGATTGTCAAGAGCTTTTGAAGTTAACTCACAGAAGGAAAGCTGTGTCACACTTGTGTGCCTGTGAATATAGGCAAGCATCATTCATTCAGCTTTCTTCATAAGGTTTAACTTAAAATTGTGTACACCAAGTCAAGAGTTAAAAGATGTGATCTTTTTTTTCACTAAAAGCTGACAGATCTTACGGTATTGATTAGTTTTCTGATGGTTCTGCAGCCTGGGTGTTATAGCTACGAGAAACTTTGGAATGGAGAGGGGATGGGCAAAGAACTCCAAATGTCATCAAAGCAAATGGTCTGTGAATGTTGCTTCAAAGCTACTCATTAGCTGGCAAGATATCTCACCACAAAGGTTGTTAAGAGTTTTTCCTGGAGGGAAAGGTATGATAAAATGCACTTTTTGGCAAGACACTTTCTGCTTCAATTGCAAGCCACATTCATTCTTGCTTGATACGTAAAATTAATTAGAGGATTAACATCTTTTATGAAATTTTGCCAGAATTACTTTGACAGTGTCCCCCTCCCCCTCTCTGCCCATTTTGCCAGGAATAGACCTCAGGCCTTTTCTGTACTCTAATCAAATTGCAAATTGACTTGTGTTCCAATGATCCTTGACTAAAATGAACAATTAAAAAATGTGTTGCTTACAATGTGATGGATCAGCTGATCTTTCCATAAGAGCCTCTAGATCTGTCTTTCTCAAGGACCAAACCCTCATAGCCTTTATTAAAGCAAAATTCCATTGAAGTACTACTCTCATTTGTCCTTCCACAGTCTTTTATTCCACATCAATAATGCTGGGATAGGATTTACATGTTTTTCTCCAGGAGCAGAACCTGGGCTTCTGTCTAGCTTGTGGTAAGTGACAGAGTCTAATTATGACCAAAACAAATTCATAAGTCCCGTCTTCTCTTCACTTAAGTAAAAATTGCATTAATTTTCCACTGGCTTCCACATTTTGTGACTGATATGTATAGCCAAATAACATACATGTAAGGGATCAAGGGGAACTATGATCTAAGTCCATTCATAGCATGATAACAATACAGAAAATGGTTTTTATGGGCTGAGATATTTATGATATCAGAAAAACAGTCTGGAGAAATTGTGGCAATATGTCTCCTCCTTTTCACTGGTAAAAGCTGCCATCAATGTTACCACCTAATCATGTAATTCTCAAAGCACATGATAGCAATAAAAAAAATTACACAGGCCCTGAAACTAGAAAGACAAGATGCATAAAGGAAGAAAAACAGAGAGAGGTAGGAAAAGGAGAGATTCTGACAATGGCAGAATAAAATGATGAGCTGTAAACAGGTGTTTATATCCAACTGAGGCCAAGCAGACCTTCCCCAGTTGTTCGTCTTCCTTGGATAAAACTTCTGATATAACTCCAACAGCCCTTGCTCCTTAGTTATAGCACTGTGGTTCTCTTCATTTCCATAGTTCCAGAGCAACTGATAGTTGCAGCTGACTGTTCATTGTGCTGAGAAAGGGGAAAGAAGCACTCTTCAGCTGTTCTTTCTCTAGCTGACAAACAGGGTTAGATTGGTTTCCCCTTGCCACAATGTTCTTCCTGTGAGGCAATGGATCAAATGTCCCAGTGCTTTGGGTCATTGGCAGAGGCCATAGTGTATGTCCCTTCAGCTCTGTAGTCCCAGGGTGTCCTGCAGATGGAGGAGAATGTTCTTTTTGACAGGAAAGAGGGGAGCCAACTTCCTGCATATGGCAAAACATATCCATATTACAAAGTTAGGGATGTTTGCTATCAGTTTAATTGTCATGATTTCATCCATCCCAGCCATAGGAAATATATAAATAGCTATCATACGGAATCCTGGGATTTGTATTTTCAGGTCACCACAAAAGAGCTCTAGTGCTATAATTTGTATTCTCCCATCTGAGCCTGCCTGTGGCCTGAGATTTTCTGGGGCGGTGTTTCTGTTTGTCTCACTACCCTCACATGTACATCTTGTTGGAACATCAGAGAGGGCTTTCTCTGTGGTTGCTCCCAGGCTTTGGAACCTGCCTCTCAGAGAAGTTAGATGGAGTCGTTCCCACTATCTTTTATGGGCAGATGAAGACTTTTTCCCTTCAGTAGGCTTTTGATGACTGATTGCTCAAGAGAAAGGTGCCTTGCATAATGACTTGTATTGTCTATCTGCTGTTTTCCTTTTAATCATGTATGCTTTTAACAAGTTTCATTTTTTTTATATTTTTTCTATATTTTTCACTATTGTATGCTGTGAATTTTTAGCAACATTTGTTTTAACTGTTGTAAGCCGTCTTTAGAGCCAGTGTGGTATAGTGGTTTAAGCCTTGGACTACAATGCTGGAGACCAGGGTTCGATTTGCTGATTGGCCATGGAAGCTGACTGGGTGACCTTGGGAGTGTCACACACACTCAGCCTCAGTAAACCCCATGATGGGTTCACCTTAGGATTGCCATAAGTCAGAAATGATTGGAAGAGATACAATAACAACAAGAAGCCACCTTTAGTACTGAACTCGGAAAAACTTGGGATAAAAATAGAAGGAGGAGGAAGAGGAGAAGGAGAAGATGACACCTTAGCTCAGGGAGTGCACCAGAGTTCTCTGACAGAGGATTCTAAAATTTTCCCATCAAACTACAAAGCCTCAGGGTTCTATGGGATGGAACTATGATAGTTAAATTGGTATCAAACTACTAAAGCTGTGCAGTGTAGATACATTATTTTCCTGGCTGATGGATTCAGTTTCAATATTTACTTTGAACAACTTCTTAATTCTCAACTCTTTTTTTTTTTCTTGCCTTACTGATTCACACTTCCATCTGGTTTTTCTATTTTGCTTCATGCTAAATTCTCATTCAGATCTGGTATAAAAGTAAGAAAAGAAGCTTGTAAGAAGGAACCTTGTCCTTTGTGGGTTCTTTGGCAAGTTCGACGTGTGTGAACTAATGTTATGTGATTGTATTGAGTCACTCAGGCTGTTCTGCCATTTGCTCTGGTTTCCCTGAAGTCATCAAAACACAGTGAGAATCAACTGAAATTTCCAAAGAAGCCCCTGGCAGAATTTGAAAACTGTAACAACAAATGGAGAATATTTCCTTTTCCTGCTTTGCTTATGAGTCTTGTTTAAATTGACACAGTTCTGGAAGATATCATCTTTCTTTGGCTCCCCTCAATTTGGATATTCTCACTGCTGTATCATATAGAAGCAGCCTAAAAGATGTACTCAGCATCAAGGGATTGGTAAATACTGCTTTATTGTGCTATATATGCCCTGCAGGATATTCTGCAGAGATGAATAGTAAGTGTGAAGAGGAAGAGCAAGTTTCCCATACTGTCAAATTAATTAGACCAGCCTCAAATGAAGTGAATGTCACCATTAGGTAGGCAGCAAACATGCAAAGCAGATCACTCAAGCATGCCTACATGCCCACGCTCCCGTGTGCGTGTATGTGTGCACACAGAGACACACAGCCTTTTTCCTATTCTCCCCATCTTTCTTTCATAAAATAAGTTGGAGATGTAGCTGCTTCTTTGTGACCTTGAATCTTTCATTTACAAAATTTGTTCCTGCAGGGAAAAGTGGGAGCTTGGTGCTTGGTGCAATGAGCAGGGCTTAAGGTCTAGAATCATAGAATCAGAAAGAACCTCAAGGGCCACCTAGTCCTCATTCCATGAAGGAACGCACAACTAACTTCATGATATATAGCCATCAAACACCTTATTAAGTAGCTCCAATCAAAAAGAATCTGCCACTCTTCAAAACAGTCCATTCCACCCTTTTTGTGAGGGCAAACTATGTTGAAATCTGTTTTCACCTGTGCTGACTTCTGATTCAGCCAGGAGTGGGGAAAAAATGACCATTTCCACATGGGGGTAAAATCCCGCGCTGTGATGACCGGACACAGAGGTTGTCTACACCGCAGGGTGCACAAGAGCAGTGAAAAAAGGGGAGGTTCTAGACCTCAAACCGCTCTCGCGCGGCTGCGAGGGTGGCGCTCCGTGTTTTATAAAGACCACTTTTCAAGTGGTCTTTTAAAAACTTGTGCACACTACTCCGTCGCAGCGCCCCATTTAGGACTGCAGGGATGCGCTAGTGCATCCCTGCAGAGCTGCCCGGGGGCGGGCTTCCAGCCGGCATGCTGCCCTGATTGGCGGAGCACCGCCAGAAGCCGCCGGCTGCCATTTTGGGTGCCGCCAGCCTCCACTGAGCATCACCGAGCGCCACCGACGTTTAGAGCAGCGAATTCACGCTGCTCTCAACGGGAACGGAGTACCCCACTTCAAGATAAGCTCCGTCCTCATGTGCGCCGCCCCGTTTCCGCCCGTTTCACTGCCCCCCGTATGGAAAGGGCCAATGACTCTGTAAAAAGTGGATGATAACCCTCTCATCTCCAGCCATTGGCCATGCTGCCTGCATCTGATGGGGGAGAGCCTCCTGTACACAGTCACATGTCAGCACTTCTGTGCTAGTCTTCTCATTCTAGGCTATCTCATTGGAAGGTTGCAAGGTGGTTTGTTTGCTAAAATCTCTTTGATGGATGCAAAGACTCTTTGGATAGCCTACTTAGCTTGAAAGACAGGCCAGAAGTTTGCAAATAGCATATAATCTTTCCAACACCACAGTAGCAAAAATAAAATAGAAAATTTGTAAAAAGAATTTCACAATTATGACTATGATGTAGAAAACATTTGCCTGCACATTTTTAGGAGGTATGCAAGTTATTCATTTTAATTCTTACCCAGTTTTACAGGATCTGGATCAAAAAGAAAAATGTTAAAAACATGTAATTAGAATGTGCAGATTAAAGAACTCTTTTAATTTATTCTTCACTACTTGCATCTCAGGAGTGTAATTCTTTGCTATTTTTCATGAAAGAAACTATGAATAATTTTAGTAATTTTCTTCCCACTCTGAGAAAATCTATTCACAATTCAATAATAATAATAATAATAAAATTTATTTATATCCCGCCTCTCCCACGGATCGAGGTGGTACTACAACAGTATATAAATACATTAAAAGCAATTAAAACAATTCGAGACTTACTTTGTGGAAAATTCACATATGACATTTTTGTGCACAAAACAGAATTTTCTGCACAGAAAATAGTAAAATGGAGTTTCATGCACAAAACAACCATGTGTGAATTTTGCACAAAATAAGTCCCCAACTACAGGATTTTCTATGTAAGAAACAACATTTTTTTGTTCCAAAAATACTGTTCCATGTGCAGAAATTCTTGTTTTCCGCACAAAAGAATGTGCAAATTTTGCATAAAATAAGCTCCAAACTGCAAAGATTCTCATCAGTCCAAGAGTCTTCCCATCAGGGTTTCTTTACATTCAAGAAACACTTTTTTTTTGGGGGGGGGCAATTTTTAAAATACTATTAAATATTCTTTCCATCCCCATTCTTTCTGGAATCCTCAGTGTCAAATATATCTATCCTTGTCTTAAAAATATTGAGGAGTGTGACCCATGGATTCTGTTTCTCTACGTACTATGATTCTACTTGCTGCATATTTGCATATTTGGCCACTTAAAAAGGAAAGAAAAATACAACCAAATCTCTGAGGAACTATTCTATGGTGGAATTCTTTATGTCCAGGGAAGGAATCCATTTCCCTAATATTAAAATGTCTCTTTCCTTCACATTCATTCCAGCATTTTACATCATGCTTCTCTGAGCTATTAAACTCCATCATTTGAATTTCAGAGTTTCATGAATATTACACATGATCATCCTTTCCTCCCAGTGGTGGCATTGGGACTAGCCCAATATACATAGCTAAATGTCTTCCTCTTCCCCTCCTGGTTAATTGGCATTTATGTGGCTGTTTTGTGATGACTTGTAAGCTAATGTTTTTCTTGTCCTGTGGGCAGGGATGAGGAGAAAACCAGATTTAGGTCCCATTCATACTGGTCTTATATCCTACTTCAACTTGCCAACATATGCCCTTTACAAACCTTACCCATTCTGTATTGATCAGATCTGCACCAATGAATAATGCTGAGGATTTGGTTACACTTCAGGAATATTCACTGGAATTTTCTGAAGTTCTTGCTAAGTTCTATTAGCTGGAGTTAGTACTTATTTGGCCTCGGAAATAATTGAAGTAGCAGAAATGGCACTTTCCATCAGTTTCCCCATTACTTGAGCTTCTGCTTTTGTATAGCGTGCCCTCCTTACTCATGGTGCCAGATGTGTGAATCTGAGCATCCATGACTGTGTTGTGTCCTATACCTAAAATGGAGGCGATGCATTTGCACATATGCTGAAACATCCATGCTCACATCACTGCTACTGAATATAATAGGATCCAAGCATGCACAAATTTTAGAATTTGCAAGGGTTTCTGAAATGGAACCCCTGCATATACGGAGGGCATGCTGTAGTGATTTGTTTTTTTGTTTTTTTTAACAACTAAAAATCAGTATCCTAAAAGCTTCTGGTACAGTCCATGGCCAAGACTCTCCCTTCCCACTATTCAAACTGCCTCTTAAGATAGAAGCAGTGAAGATGAATATCCTGGAAAAACATGAGAGGAAGAACTAGCACAAAAAATAGATATTCAAGAATGGGAAAAGATTTGGGATCCACATCATTTAAAAAATTTATTCATAAAGATAAAAGGGAATTATTATAAACTGGTCTGGAGATGGTACCTAACACCAGTTAAAGTTAAACCATATAGATAAGAAACACTCAAGGTTATGTTGGAGGGGTTGCCAAGAGATTGGCACATATATTCATATGTGGTGGAATTATGAAGGTGTACAGAAATTTTGGCAAAGGGTATTTAAACAGATAAAAGGGATAAGAGGATTTGACTTACAAATATGTCCGAGTATAGCATTATTATCTATACTTGATAAGGTTAATTGTACCCAGACAATGAAGGATTTAATTATGAATTTATTAACTGCAGCAAGATTAATTGTATAAAGAAAATAGAAAATGCAAGAAGATTTTCAAAAAAAGGATTGGTATAAAGAAGTATGGAAAATAGCGATTAATGGTAAGCTAACATGTTGAATTAAAGTCAAAAAAGGAATAATGAAAGGGAATGATTTTGAAGAAATATGGAAGGTATTTGTGGAAAAAGTCCTAACAAAAGAGGGAAGTGTCACACCTCCACAAGAAGAATTACAATTTTGGAAAGTAGAGTAAGCTGAAAGATAATTGGCTAGGGAATGAGTTTACACTTAGTGTCAGGGCTTACATTTAAGGTTTCATTTAAGGTTATATTAAAGGTTACATTTAAAGTTAGGGTTAGTATTAATATGTTTAGTAATATGATCATATTTAGTAACAGCAATAGGTTAAATATAGCTGAAAAGGATAGAGTTAAGAATGTAACAAAAATATATAAGCAATATGATATAGAACGTGGAATAAGTATATGATGATAAAGGATCTGGAAAGAAATAATAATGTAAGCCATTTCATTGTAATGTTTTCTTTTTCACTTTTATGGTAATCATGTGGTGTTACATTTTGTTTTTCTTTTATAATTAATAAAAAAAATTAAAAAGAAAGAAGCAGTTTGCTTAATCTGCCTTTGTATGCCTTTTCCAGTTCAAAACAGTCAGCTGCTTTCCCACTATTTCTCTGTCCTCTTAGCTTGTGGAACATTATTCGTTAGATCAAAGATGAGGAACCTGTTTTTGGACTCCAACTCTCACCAGCCCCACCCAACTCAGACTGATATAACATCTGGAGAGGCCCAGGTTCCCCCTACATTAAATCTTGAAGAAGAGATCCCAATCCAAAACCCTTGAGAAAGAGCTCCAGCTATCAAGAACCTGCCTTCTAATTATTAACTGCTACTAACTTAACTTCAGCTGATCATCCTGAAGTATTAACCAGCAATCTAACTAAAGGATCAAATGATAGATCAGCAGCCAAGACAATATCCTTGTTATTGATTGACCAGGCCTGACCCAAGACTGGAGCTTCCCAAGGCAGAGTTTTAAAAAGGCAGTTTCGGCCCCCCAAGTTAAAATGCAGAATATCCAAAGCTAATCAAGTTATTTTGGCATATGAGGAAGAAAATCCAGTAAGTGTTCCCATTATCCCTAACTGCAAAGATTAATTTGCAAATTAATTTGCTCTCCTTTCAAGACACCCCAGTCTTTTACCTTGGGCAGCTGCCTTATTTCACCTAAAGGTAGGGCTGACTCTGAGACCAACCTTATCCTACATAGATATCCAAGAATAATAGTGAGCATGGGTGACAATAGACTAACTCCTGAATATTAATACATACATACATACATACATACATACATATATATATATGTGATCAAAAACAGTTGAGTAACACAGTTCCTCGGATGGCATTCTATGCCTGGGAAGCTTTAGAATTCATATCAAAATTATAAGTCGCTCCACTGAACCTAGAGCTTTTATTAATCCATAGGTTGGCCCACATTTTGACCACTGTTTATGGCCCTTGGCAAAAACCCAGTAGCTACTTTTCCTTGATATGATTAATTTCTTGCATAATGTGAGGCTTTACGTATGTGGAGTTGAAATAATTTTAGTAGGCAGAAGAGAAATAAAAAGACCTTGTGTGCTTCACATCTTAAGAACGTCTGAAACAACATCAGAATTTTAAGTTTGCCAGTAATAATACCGACTAGCCATGAAAAAGGTGGCTAGCCATGAAAGAGACAACCACAAGAGACATGGAATTGCAGATGGGAGTGGGCAGCGTGAAAGTAATTGCTCTGTTTTTAAACACACTGTATCATAACAGGACTTCCTGAAAAGTTAAGAAGTGGAAGGAAGAGTGAAACTCAAACATTCAGCATTTTATGATGGTGGCAATACTGGCTGTCATTTTACTGAATGCTTTTTGTTTCCAGCATTGCTTTGCCAGCTAAAGTTCTCCCTTCTGCTGATTAATTCCACTCAAGGGAATAAGATGGTTGTTAATCCATTGGGCACTAAATGCCTAAATTTAAGTCAATGTTTAGGTTTAAGTAATCTCTTTCATTTCTCTGAAACTACTCTGTAGGTTTTATTGATAGTAGGAGTGCTACACTCAAGACCCAAAAGTCTGATATTAGGCTGAAAATTCTGTTAGTTCTGGGATGTTTATGTGTGTCGGGGGGAAAATCCCCAGGGAGGGAAGCCAGAAGCCATATGTACAGAAATTGCTATAAGTTCAAAAGTCAGCACATAAGAGCACGTTACATCACATGTGCCACTATGGGAAAAATTTACTACATAGCACAGCAGGAAGGAGAAGCTCCATGCTATAATCCCTGTGCTTGGGGCAAGAGCTTTTCCAAGGTCCTCCAAACATTAGTTGGTTGTAGTTACATTCTTTTTAAAAAAAACCCCAAAGCCCATAGACAGGTAATAACTTTATAACTTTGGACAGTTTATTATTTTTATGGATCAACTTTTTTTATAAATTGCTTATTCCTCAAAAGTCATTGATTACTTTTGCTATTTAAAAGCAAACCTAAATCTGAATGTAGATCCTCTTTCTCATCATCATAATCATCAACAATATCATCTTCTCAATAAAGCAATAGGTAACTGCACAAGCTACTTGAAACACATGATATTCATTCTACGTTTAGTGAGACAATATCCTCTTTAACTACAGAACTTCAGTTAAGAAGTTTAGTTTAGAACTTTAGAAGTGCAGTTACATCCCAAAAAGTGTGAAGCTGCCCCTTGTTAGGTGACAATCATAATGCAGTTATACTTTAGTTCCCCTGGAGACTAGTTATTTGTAAAACTTTTAAGCCATGGACTCACCAGCCATCACAAGTCTGTCATAATACAAGTCTGTCATAATACAAGTCATAATACAAAATGTGTATACAAGTATATAATACATATACACATTTTTCACATATACACATTTTTAATCTTTCCATCCAATTTAAGATGAGATTTTAAAATTTTGGACATTTTTTGTATCAAACAAATTAACCAGGCAGAGATATTTCCAATATATGGAGTATTGTGTTGTAAAGTACCAGACTGTGATAAAGCTGTTAAAGATGGAAACCTGCCAAATTCAGCACCATAATTTTGGGAGGATATACAGAGATCGATATACAGAGATTCAAAATCAACCCTTGAAGAAATTAATATCCAAAGCCCTCTGCTTGGGTGAACAAATGTGTCTATTTTCTTTTCTCCCACATTTTAATTTTTTTTTTAATGTCAAATTCTTTTCATGAAATTTATATAGAAATTTGTAGATTGGGGAAAGATCTTATAAATAAATGAACAAATCAAATCAATTAATTAATTAATCAATAGTAATTAATCACGTGATCCAAAAATACTCCCAAAAAGGTAGAAAAGAACTTTTTGCTGCTTTTGTGGATCTCAGCTCTGCCTTTGAACTTATTGATAGAGATTGCCTCTGGCAAAAGTTAGCTGCCACTAATATTGATAGAAGTTTGCTCTTTTCAGTCCTGTTGTTAAATATGAATACCTCCCTTAGAATTAGGCTCAGGGCAAATGGACTGTTATCTGATAACATCTCTACAGATAGAGGAATCCATCTGGCTCCCTTCTTATTTAACTTTTACATAAATGATATTGTCAAAGAACTGACTAGATCAGAATGCATCTCAGTTTCCATTCAAGATGTTAAACTTCTCCTGCATGCTGATGACATAGTTTTGATCTCTGCCACCTTGACTGGGATGCAGAGACTTCTTAAGAAGTTGAATGCTTCTTGTTTAAAAGAGTGGTTAATAGTAAACCACTCTAAAAACAAAGTGGTGGTTTTGGGAAAGAAGAGAAAATCACACAGTTGGCGATTAAATGCAAACCCCATAGAACAGCAACCTTATTTCAAATATCTGGGTTTGGGTTTTAACTCAAACCAAACTAAATCCTCTCATTCTTGTCTGGAACTTCTCACCTCTAAAGGATAGTGAGGATGATATAATAGCACCCTGTTTCACCGAGCTCCACAGCATAAGAGAGTAAGAATTTCACAGCCACATGGGTAGACCTATATACACACAAAGATATTCAAACACAGTCACTGGCAACAAGCCATAGTGGCTGCAGCATATGATGATGAGACTGATCTGTAGGCAGCTATCACAAGTGATCCAAGAACTGAGCCAAACAAAAGAACCAGAGCTACGGACCATGCCAGAAAGCCCTTATTACTAAAACCCTACAGGAAACTTTTGTAGTCCTATCCAGAAGGAGGGCTAAAGTGGGTAGAATCAATCCAGCACCTGAAAGCTCTTCTGTACCATGAAGATGTTCCACACAATAACTCCCATAATTTATCATATGAGGCAGCTGCACACAGAATAAAAATTTCAGGTTGTCTCAGGATTACTTCCTCACACTTTTGATAGGTGATAGTACTAAAAATGGAGTATGAAACAGATAAATATGAAAAGTGGTGCTTTTTCATGAAGAAGCATATGAAAAGGAAAGAGCAAGATAACTGTTCCTTGTTCAATCTTTCTTTGCCTTGATAGGCAGAAGAATTGTTGACTACCGGATCACCTATTCACTGGAAGGAAGAGAGAGAACTTCTTGGGAAAGGCTAGGATAATGCAAGCCAGAAGATACTGAAGATGAGAGGAAATCCATCTGTTACCAAATATTTTCATTTGTATAAACAGAGTTTGTCCTGATGCTCTTTTTGATAGTGTGTGTATGATATATATGTGTGTATGTATATATATACACACACATACACACACACACATGAAGAAAGGAAAGTTGCAGAGAAAGATTTTGGATTTTGAGTCACACAGTCAGGCCATCTACTCAAGAGGGTAATTTTATGGATGCTGTTGATGACTGAAAACTCACTTTCTGGAACTCCAGCGTGCTGACATTTTCTTTTCTCTGGAGACTGATTGAAGAAAAAGAGTTATTGCCATGAAGAAACAGAATTGCCTGCTGGAATCATCACCAGTATTCAGTCAAAGGAGATCCCGGGTGCCCTCTCTAACAGATGTGCCCCCAAACCTGTGAGGATAGCAAATTTCAAAGCTAGCAGGCTAGCAGAGACAGAGGTGGGTTTGTAATACATGTTTTCACTAGCAGACCAAACACACTTCTGAAGCTGAAATAGGGATGGTTGGACACAGTGCTTTTTAAAAAAGTCACTTTCTACCACAACTTATACAATGGGAATGGTTGGCAAAGCTTCTGGGCTAAGTGGATTTATATCATATCCTCCTCATGCCCACACCCTGTTTCCTGATTCTGATTGGCCCCCACCATCTATATTAATAAATCTCTTAATCGGAGTAGGATTCAAGGTGGTTTACAAGAATAAAAAGAGGTACAAATAGAGCCACATATAGCTAAAAACATACAAAAAGTTCAGATTAAAATAATATTGAACTGTCTGTAGGATTAAAATTATATAAAATATATTAGTACTAGGAAGAATGGATCTAACATATGTTCACAACAAGGATCAGGAGGAATTTAGTACACTTGAATATGGAAAGTTACTGGAACACCATCTAAACATATATTAGAATTTATTTCAATTCATTTGATGTGAAGTTCAAAAAATTCTCAATATTTTTTTTAAAAAGTCTAATAATGTTTTTGTGAAGGGATTTGAAAATAATTATGTATGTGTTCTCTTCATTAGAGCAGTATAACATAGAATCTTTTTTCTTATTCACTTCTGGTAAATTTATTTATACAGATTAAAAAATAGAGCCAATGTCTGCTTATTTTCAACAGCAGCATTCCAGTTCTCCATAATGTGAGCAATATTTATTTTCTAATAATGTTAGAAAGAGCAAAAACTAAGTTGATTCAGGAGTAGTGCCTGCCTCACCTCAACGCAAAAGAGTCTCCCACCCTTCCTCATAGCTTCACAACTCTGTAAGGCACGTTAGGCTTTGAGATAACTGATCAAGAACACCCACTTGGCTTTATGATAGAAAGGGGGAATTGGATTCCTATCTGAAAAGTCCTTAACAATTTAAACTGCTTCATAAATATTTTTAAAAGAATGATGGAACAGGTGACAGACTGCAAAAAATGCTACACACACATAAATAAAAAACCATAATCCCATTTGTATTTTTATCCACATGGCATAGTTTCTTGGCCTTACGAAAAGCCATAGAAATCTTCTTTTCCAGCTGTTTACTTCAGAAAGTGTTATAGCATTTTCCCAGATGAAGCACTGTGGGCTTTTGGTGGCCCAGCATCGTCTTCCCACCTACTTAGAGTCCTAGTGGACACTAGACTTCTTCAAGATTCTGAAATGAGAAGAAGATCAGCTGCATATCTTTTATGTGGTCTTTTGTGAAGAAATTTTGAGCCCTGATTGGAAGCCTGAACATAGAGGAAAATAGCAAAAGAGGCAGCAGAGGAAGACAAACCAGCAAGGAAAGAGTATAGTTCTAAAGAGCAAAATGGTACCACTGGCAGCTCCAATGGTAATGTTGTATGCAAGGGGGATTGTTCCACTGATTTTGATATGTAGTACACCAGGGGAAATATTTTTGATTAGTCTGCCTCATAACTGACAAGCATACATACATCGTAGTCAACAATGGATTGCAGCAAGGGCAAAAAAAAAATCAGTAAATGGAAAAGAGAACATTTCCTTGTTTCCTAGCAAAGAATTAGTGGTCTGTAGATATATTTTCTACAGTTTAATCCACTGTTTTGGTCCCCTCACTTTCCCCAAAGAAACAGAGAAGTGCCTACATGAAGAATTGTCAGAACTGGCAGTCAGAGAACAGCCCATATTTTTCTTCTACCATACAAAGCCAATTTGTAAATCTCTTAGGAATTGTTGTCAGACAAGAAATAACTTCCAGGATCAAAGCAGGCAACTGGTTTTCTGTTGTGTTCAGTTCTACTCCAGATGTTTTGCATAAGAACCAAATGCAGAAGATCATTGGATGTGGTGAGAATCTCACATGGAGAAACAAGAGATATTCAGCCAAGTGACACTGACACAAGTTAAAAGAAAAAAAAAATGAAAAATCAGTGAGGAGAGTGGCTGAAAGTCTCATAGAGGATTTGCTTAGTGGTGACTCGAACGGGCATGGCTGATCTTCAGGTATAGCAGGCAGCGCTGTGGCATGCTTCTAAGTGTCCACAAGGTGCTCCAGCTTTCCACAAAGGCTTGGAAATGACTGACAGTCTATTTCCAGTTTTTCAAAAGACAACAACACCTTTGTGTGGTGGTCTGTGGCAACACAAGTTAGAGGAGACCCATGTGCTTTGTTTTTAAAGCTGGAGAGGAGGAAAAAAAACAGAAGCAGCTAATTTTTTTTCTATTTTGCATTTCAGTTTACATTTCAGTGCTTTTGGTAGATTTCTCTTTTCTCATCTCTTTTCCTCATTTGGCTTAATTTTACAGGGGGTACATGCTGCAGATGTCTCTGTGGATCTGTTGTCATTCTTTGGCACAGTTTAGCAAATATTTACTTTCTTCTCACATTCTCCAAGTTACTGGGAAAACCTCATGAATTCCCTTAAAACTCATTGATGAACCATACTGATGCCAGATGGTTTCAATGGCACACACACACATGTGCATGCGCACACACACACATCATGTTTACTCCTTGTTGATGTACTCCAGGCACTGCATGAACTAGGGAGAACCGTTGCAGAACTGTGAATCCTTGCACTATTTTCCCATCTTAAAGCCTTATTATCCAAGTGGGATTCAACTGCTTTTTTTTTAAGTGGACACAAGCTTTAAGATATTGATTGCCATGAATGACATCTGGTACATTAAACATGTTTCAAGGGGAACAAATAGCTCCCATACAAACTTAAACATTCACATAGAAGAAACCTGGGTTCAGATCCAGTTCTACTGTGACCAAATTGGAACTAGCAAGTCACTAACTCTTAGCTACAGTCTTCTAATCAGTAAAATGGGACCGCTAAAATCCATTTAACCCAGAAAATCACTGTTTCACAGCCAAAAACAAAAATAAAAAAATGGCTCAGTTTATAACTGTCTTCATTATCATGGCAGTACTTTAGCTACTTTCTATTTACATTTATTTTGAAGCAGATCTTATTAATTTCAGTGGAACCTATTGAATGACCTGATGAGTTATTTGATACACCCAAACAAAATCTTTTTGCCATATAATGCATCTTGACACTTCTTGATAGTACCTTTGCTTTAGGCTGGATTTGACAGATCATTCATAGATATCATTCATACCAGTAGATAGTATTTCCCATGAAATTCATGGTGTTATCATAAGTCAGCAGATAACTTGAAAGCACACATGCACAATGCAATATACCAAATTTTTCACTAATTAACAAGAACAAAATAGAGTATGCAGTGGAGGAGGACAAAACTTAGAATGGATTTTAAAAACTATTTGCAATACTTTCAAGTTAGTAAATCATTTGGTAAACTGTCACTACAAATGCAGCAGCTTTTCACATGAGGTCTTGCTTCAACTGGTTAACAATAAAATACAAATCCTGGACAGTAAGTTCATTTGTATTACAAATGCTCTTTTTGGCTCATGTTTTTCATTAATTATAATCAGGCAATGCTGTTTATTTATTCATAAAAATTATTTAGCAACCACTTTGCTGCCTACCAGAGCCCCCAAAGTGGTGGATGAGACACATAAAACATTATTTATAAACAGATTAAAAGCAATTTCAAAAGACGAAAGCCAGATGGAATAAAACAGTTTTGGCTGCCTGTTGGAAGTTCCAACAGAGATGGAGATGGAACCAGTTTGATCTCTATTGGGAGGAAGATGGAACCAGTTTGATCTCTATTGGGAGGAAGTTCCATCAAGTGAGATGCTGCTACAGAAAATTCTTATCTAGAGATGTATATCTTCATTAATTTTGTTTTTATTCTGTGCAAAAATACCCCACAACTCCATGTAGTGTGTGTAGTGTGTGTGTGTGTGTGTGTGTGTCTGTGTCTGTGTGTCTGTGTGTGTTCAGAAACAGGGTATTTCTGTGCAGGGAAATTGCTTCCTGTGCATAAATTAATGTTTTTTTTACATAGAAATGAACAAGGAATTGCAAATATCATTTTCTTAACCCCCTCCCCAAAAACCACGATGGGTAAGATGTGGATTTGTTTTTGTTTTTGAATTTTTTTTGGGGGGTGGGGTGCAAATGAATCCTGAACTGCAAAGACTATCATTGCTTTTGGAGGTTGGGAAACCCTCTTTTCAGCTATTAACTCAAATATTTAGTTGATACTCTTTCATTGCTAGTACTCATTAATCTAGCTACTTAGTATGATGGAACATGCAACAGTCGTGACCTAAGATGTTGGAAAGTCAGTAGGAGGCAATCTTTCAGATCTCTTGGTCCCAAATCATTTAGGGCTTCATAGTCAAAACCAGCATCTTTATTGGACTCAGAAACCAACTGAGAACACATAGCAAAGGCTCAAAGTGCTCGTAAGGTTGGCTGATCAGAGAAAACAGTGGAATTTACTTTGGCAGTCCCAGAGAAAGAAATCCCATTCTTATCTCTTTTCTCCAATCCATGTTCCTTTCTTACTTGGAGCAATCGATAGAATTCCATCTTTCCTAGGATCCTCCTTGTCTTCCCACTCCAATGTAAGTTCTGGGATGGACTGTCATTGTGCCTTCCCTATATTTACTTCCAATTCAGGAGACTACTAAAGAACTATAAAGAGTGAGAATAAATAAATAAATAAATAAATGTGTCTCAGAATAGATTTTTGTTTTAAAAAAAGAATCAAACCTCTAAACTTTAAAAGTGACAGAGCAATAAAATGCTACTTGTTTCAACAGAAACTTTTCTTTATCCCTTGAATTTTTTTTCAGGGGAAAAGACAATTTCAGCAATGCTGAATAGCTACATCTTTATCTGTATATCTCATACAAAATATACGCTACAAATACTAATGGCTAACTTAACAAGTAGGACCAACAAAATATTTTCATTTTCGTATAAGAACTCTGTGCGTGTGTGTCTAAGGGGTGCTGATCTGAAGTGAAAGCCCAGACTTTGGCTAACTGTGCAAGCCCAAGCCAGGCTTTCTTACATTATTGTTAATTAAAGACAATATTTCTCTACTGGATACCACCCACTCTGGCACAGCTAACTTCCGATTCTAGATCACACTTACAGTAGCTGCTTGCGTTAGGTTTCTCAGATACTAGGGAGCATCTGAAAAATGCCTGAAATTTAATGGTTCAAAAATAGCAACTGAAATATTCACCTTGAATAGCAAATGGAAGCATGATATGATATAGATACCATTAGAGACTAGTTACAGGTATGTCTACAGCAGAGGGAGGCCACATCCAGAAAGCTTCACTTAAACAGGAGGGTCTGTTGATCAACCAATCAATTGATAGCACAAGGGCTGGAATTCTGCATGCCAGATATGAATGCATAGCCTGCAGTGACTGTTATGTACTGGAATGAATGTTATCTATTCATGATCCCTAGTTTAAGAGAAATGTAGGGACTGTGAAAGACCCACAATCTCTACTTTGCAGGAAAGAGCCATTGTGACCAATTCCCGTGTTGCTCAGGAAGCAACCGGTTACTGTTTCCATTCCCACCCATTTGTTGTATAAACCATCTCCTGCATGAGGGGGGATTATGGTAGGGACCCTGTTTCTGCCTGTTGCAATGGAGATTGCTCATAGAGGGGGGCAAACAGCAGCAGCTGCTTTCCAAGCAATAGGGGAGGAGACTTCTGTCAATTGCAGTGGCTGCTGCCCAGTAAGTGCAAATTGTGGAAGTTGATCCAGAATTCACTGCATACCAACACAACTATGGTGCTTACACATATGTAAAGACAATGCAGGATTGTGGCCTAAATTTATCATTCAATTGGTTCAAATGGGCTCTCTCTATATATTATTGTTAACAAGAACAGGGTGACACAAAAATATTGGTGGACTTTTCCCTTGACATATTTACAAAGATGCAACTATTTTGAACTTGAATTGGTTGAAGGTCCAGGTTTCTCCAAGATCCTTTTTGATACCAGAAATTGATGCACATTACAGCTGTAAGATAAGAGGATTTGGTAATAATTGATGCAGAAGGTGGACAACAGCAGAGAAAAGCATCAGCTGATGGGTTCCAGAATCCTCTTACAGTACAACTGGGACTCTAAACAATGAATTCTACCCAGAAAATTAAAGAGCCCATACTCCTTGTCTGTCCTTGTACTTGATAAGAAATCCACTGGGCTGGAGGTTACCCAGCATCTTATGCAAGGCAAGGAAGATGGAGTCCCAAGGTTACATGGGACAGAACCAAACAAAAATAATTGTACTGCACCAGCCTGAACTGTCTCCAATGAGAATAGAAGTATAAGATGCACGTTTCTAAGAGGAAAAATTACAGTCCTGGTTTGTTCCTAGTCACCTCTATATCTTTGAACTGCCACCTAAAATGAAACTCTCTAGCAGGGTCTACACCATGCAAAATAAGCTTTACATTTCCACTGGACAGGTGCTTATTCCTGGTAGGGTTCCTGACAAACTTTCTGGAAAATGTCTGGCCTGTGACAGGAGCCACACCTGCTACAGCAAGCCACAATTATTTGTACATAAGACGCATTAGGATCAATTGGATTTTCTCCTGAGGACAGAAGATTGTAAAAAAAAGAAAAAGAAAAAGGAGGCTTCTTATGTAAAATACATACATACATACATACTTACCTACCAGTTAAGACACATAAAGGAAGATAAGTATGTATTTAAGTTTCTTTTTAATCATCATATCTCTCAATTTATCTCTTTCTCTTTTTATTTTTAGATCCTATGAAGTTTTCACACATACACACACACACACACACACACACACACACAGAGTCCAAACATCTTTTAATGAAAAAGTCAAAAACAGGAAAACTCAAGATATTGCTCTTTCAAATAATAGCACACAGTCAGAGGGAGGGAAGGAGGGAGAGAGGGAGGGAACTCCAATACCTTTATACTTCTGAATTTGAGAGTGTGGGGACAGAGAAGAGATAACAGTAAGGGCAATTCCCATCTGGTCTATGAGCAGAGATGAAAAACAGGATTCTTTGGAAGCCTCTTTCTCTCAGTCCTTATGAGAGAATTCATGCCAAATGGGTCTTATCATAAACACCCTCTCCTAAAAAGATGTCTAAAGATTATGAGCGATAGATCATGCTTCCCAGGGATTGTGTCATCCAAATGCAGGATGTCTTTGCAACCCTCATTTGTCACTTACCTACACAGGAATCAACAAATCCTCTCCAGAAATTCCATCTGTTGGTGATCACAAAGTTACCACCACCACCAACATGCCATTCCTAGAAGTATTATAGTTGGTACATTGGGACGCTTAGTGTTCTTGCCTCAAAATTAGAATGATATTTATAAGTGGAAGTAACCATCCTCAAGAAGGTGTGGCCAAGTCCATGCTCATCCTGCAATTATTCTAGGCTTTGACCAGCACTTGAGCACTCTGTGATCTAGCCTTGGTCCTGAAGCCTCCCTCTCCTTCTGATTCCTTTGTCTTCAGATTACCTGCATGCTACTGCTTTTGATTTAGTAAATGCTGTATGTCACCATTCTTCAGGCTGCTGTTTTGGTCTTAAGTCTTGCCTCCCCGTGCAGTGGTATGAGAAGTCTCCTGACAATAAGAGCCTCCTGTTGATTGGAGGCACATGTGTGTGCACACATGCACATAGAGATTGAGAAAGAAGGTGTGGTATGCCTCTAGTGATCATCTTCCAATATAAGAAGGCAAAGTGTATTCAAATGTATTCAAAATGTATGTGAACAACAAATCCCTTTCTCCATGGTAAACTGCTCATAAGTGGTAGGAATAATTTGTTGTGTACTGCAGGTTTCCCCAATTGTTATACAGTTGAGCAACAGTGTTGGAAGCAACAGTGCACAAGTTATACAGTGAAGGCTTCATGGGATACAACCATGAATTTGTGGCTGTAGGATTGTGATTGCCAATTTCATGATCACCAAGAACATTTGTTTGGATGATTGGATGGAAAGAGAGGGAGGGAGAGAGCAAGCAAGCACTGGCAGTAGCTTTGGAATTGAGCCCATATTGATTGTTAGCTATTGATGTCAAAAGATATGTGTGAAAAAGAGAGAAGAGACTAAGCCACAAACTATTTTCTTATGACAATGGGATTTCTTATAAACGTGCCTTTCCTCCCAGTAAGCTGAGAGCTAAAACATGTCACTGGAATCCACTACATGTCCTGGGGAAACAAATGAGTAACCTGGCATGTTTTTCTCTTGTATTTCCTCTTCACACAATCCAAGAAACAATAGGCTAAGTAGGCTGTGTATATTTTTGGAGAAAAGAGGGGGGGAAATATTGATAAGTAGAGAATGAGGCTATTTCTCCTCCCCTCCCCTTGCAAATATTTATATCAAGTGCATATGCTTTGCCTCTTGGCCATTATGGAAATGTCAGAGGTTTAATTGGCAGCTGTGAATAGCAGCACCTGCAAACAGCTCAGGGCTTGTTCCTGTGGTCTGGCAACATTCTTATTCTATCCTTTAAATAAAACCTAACTCAGTGAGACAGAAATAACTGACAGCTGATGATTGATTATCACCCATCACGCAATGGCTGACATCTACCATTCACCAACTCTATTTGCAATCTCATTCTAGGTTTCATTGATGGGGGAATGGCACTAAGGAAAAGAAACATTTAGGTGCACTAGATGAATTTAGACCAATCCTCTTGTTGAGTTGTCACCTAGCTTGTGACTCTGTTTCTGTGGAAAAGAGAAACAAAGATCACAGTGGGGGTGACTGAAGAAGCTCAACCTAATGATCCTGAGGCTAGCAGCTCAGCTACCTCACTTTCTCCATTCCAGATGAACCAGGACCCATGGTGAAACCCTAGCAGCTCCCATTCTAATATATTTCATTTGCTTTTATTCCAGCCAGTCCCTCATTACCTTGTTACTGCACTTCCTATGTTTCCTGCACATGTACATAGAGTACTGTCAAATCACAATTGCCATTGCATGTCAGTTCTCAAATACTGTCAAAATAGCAACTGTCTGAAATTAAAAATAGAAAAAGAATTAAACTGGTGTGACAGTAACATTTGACAACATATTTGACACTCCCGAGACTGCCTGGAGAAGGTTTGATTCCAAATTCACATTTGGAGAAGATATTTTGAGGACCCATTTATTTCAGCTCTCTTTAATAGCCAAGCACACCACTCTTCTGTAGGATGTTTTCAGTTACATTGGAGTCCAGAAATCTTGATTTCAAACACTTATTAGTACTGTTGGATTCAAGGTGAATATTTCAGAGAGATGGTTGTAGATTCATATTCCCACCCAGACCATAAGTGGTTTAATCATTTTAAATTCCCCTCTTCCCAGAATTCTGCAGATTATGGAGCGCATACCCCTAGGAGTGCATAAATAAAGACCACTTTTCTAAAAAAAATGGGTGTTCTGATGTTTGCCTTCTCAGAATGTGATTTAATTAATTCTATTCTTGTTTCAATCCGAGTGTGAAAAATGTATCCCTTACCCTATTTTTGTGCTCACTTGTTATGATTTTGAGCTGCTGCTCCCATATTCAGGCCAATCCCTTTTTTACAAGTAGAATCCTGGAAGTACGACTCAGTAGATAAATAAGACACACAGGGAACAGGTGCCTTGTTCAAAAGGGGTGGGAGTACGGAGGGGTTTGTTATTGCAGGTAAACCAATTTGGAAGGAAGAGAGGATGGGATGCAGCCTCCCAATGGTTTCATGAGATGCCACTTTTCCTTCCTAACTTCCAGAGGCTACGCGTCCCTCTGTCATATATAATTTAAATGATTTCAGGAGACAGTGAATGATAAAAATTGGCTGCCTTCCACCTGGCTGGCACTGAAACAGGATCACTGGATCAAAGCACATTTGAGAGGCATGTGCTGAGGAGGAGAAGCTGACTCTTCTTTGCAAGCACCAGAGAATCCAGGAGGAGGAGGAGGAAGGGAAAGAAGAAGGGAAAGGCAGACATCTTACAAATAGAGAAAAAGCATGTGGGAGGAAATGCAGAAGAGAAAACACTAGAAAAGGGGGAAGTTTCTTGGAATGGTTGGCCAGTGTGTGGGATGGAGTGGCACCGGAGGATACATTGGCCATGAGACATTGGAGGGCTGCATCTTCTCTGATGCATCACTGGGCCCTCACTCTGATTTTTTTTTTTTTTTTTTTGTAGGCCCAAATGCCCCAGAGGGCCTGAGAGAGAACTTCACTTCATTTCTGGGGTCTTCTGGGTATTTTAGTCCCTGAAAATGCCTTTTTCCCCTTCAGTTGACTTCCTGTGTTTTTAAAAATGGCCTCCACTGGGCATAAAATGACTGGCAGGGACCAGGCAAAATGACCTCAGTGGGTGCAGCCCCCCTCCCACTTTTTAACAGCAAAAAAGTACAAAAATGTTTTTCAAATTTTATTTGAAAGAAGTTGCAGGGGCATCAAAAGCAGTTTTAAGAAACACACATGATATGTGAGATGTACTTTCCTCACAGCCACCTTATGTCTCTTAATGCAATGCCTTTCAGTGGAGATATTTCACACATTCACTTAGAGAAAAGAAAGGGACACTCCAACAGGTGATACATACATGCATTTCAACACCATGTGCTTTGTGCCTCAGGCAGCTAATTTGTGGTCATGAAAGGACAGCACCTTTTTCAGTTATTGTATCACTTCTATTGCGGTATTGCTACCTAGGTGGGAGGGATAGGAGCTTGTGATATTTTCTGCCTTTGGTGTCAAAATAACTTGGCGGGCTTTGGGTTCTATGCAGAGGGGAGTACCATTTTCTGTTGCACCTGCAGTAATAAAATGACCTCAGTTAGCTCTGCAATCTAACCTACTGAGAACTGCTTCAGTGACTATGGTGGGATGAGAGATTTTGTTTCAGTAGGGCCTTTTCCACAGTGGTGCCAGTTCTTCAGAACTACCCTCTACTGAAGTATAATCTGCCCTTTTTGTTTAATTTTTGTTTTAAATGCCTCAGCCATATTTTTCAAAGTGGCATCAGTAACGAGGCAATCCATTCCTGCAGCAAAGTCAGGATGGCAAGCCATTTGAATCAATTTCAGTTTGAATGGTTAGCTAACACTGATATAAATCTAATTACTTTAATTAGTCTAATCTAGTTGAACTAGACTTCTAGTTAAAACTAAAACTAGGCACAGCATGGTCCTCTCTATTCTGGGAATCATTGTGTCTTTTAAATTTAGCTAGTGCAAATCAGGGAGAAATTTGTTTGCTTCATTTTTGAAATATTTACCAAAATTTACAAATTTCTTCATATTCTGGAGTATAAGAATCCAAATCTTTTTCAAGAGTACAAGAAAAAAAGTGACAGAAATGTGTGGCTTCAGCACTAAGAAACTGTTACGTGTGGAAGAAAGATCTCGCACTATGTGAACTTTATTCTGCTTGTGTGTCCTTGAAGCACTATGAGGTCCAAGCTAAAAGTAAAAAAGTTTAAGCCAGTTGGCTTTCTTCTTCTACTTCTTCATACAGTCACTGCATTTGAAGGTTAGCTTAACCTGAGTTATACCTCTTCAATTCATTCACAGTGACTGCACTAATCCACAATAGTCTGAAAGAGGTTTTAAAATATGGCTCCAAATTACAGTGTGACATTCTGGATCCATTTCTGACAGGTATGCCTTCATTTCAGTTATCCAGATGGAGTTCATTTGGCTGAACTATGCTGACCCGAGTTCAGGATTTTGAAATGTAAATGGCACAAATGTAACTTTCCTTGCCAACAAAGTAGTTCAGCGTTCAGATTTCCAAGATCTGTCTCCCAAACAGGCCTTATAAGGAGTTTATTCTCTCTGTTGGATTTCCTACACTCATTAATCTATTACTTGTTTCAACAATAGGAAGAAATATGGAATGAGATCACTAGGATGGATGGCCTGGTGATGAGTACAGAACACTTCTTTTCAATAAAGATTTAAATCTGACACGAGTTACATTTATCATATTGTCATATTCATAGGCATGCATCCATTTTAATATCTTCAAAGTCCATCTCAAGTAAGTTGGTCCAGGCACATACAAAAGTGATGATTGTTTGGAAAATGATTCCTCCTAGCCATAGCTGGGGATAATGGAAGCAGAGGGAAGGATGCTACTATCTTCTACGTTACATATCATCAAGATGCATGTCCAAAAAGCAAAAGGAAGTTAGCTATACAAGCAACATCATTATGATCTGTGCCTGGCTTATGACAACATTTGTGTGACCAAGCAAACTCTGTGGTTTATCCTAACGTTTTAGTCATTTGGTCATAAGTTTTCATTGAGAATGTTTAGTGTGGGGACGAGCCATTTCTTTTGTATGGCTTTCTTAACCTAAATAACAAATTATTATCTGAATATGTATGAGTATTGCTCTATATACAGAGACTGGAATCCAACTCAGAGTTAAGCCCACTGATTTCAATCGGTTGAAATGCATTTAACTCTGTCTTGGATTGTGTCCAAATTGTGTACTGTGTTCCATATTGTTGAGCCATTTTTTTTATCTCTTTGTAACAAGTCTGGCTTACAGCTATGTGAAAACAGATTTTGGTATCCCATGCCACTTCATGCACATTTTCTGCTCAGGCAGACATGTACACTCCTAGGGAAAGCCACATTTTCCCTTCCACATGCTTTGAAACCTGCCATTGTTTTTCCTCTAAAGGTTATGAATATTGCAAATTTCCTTCCCAATTTAGTTGGCCATTTCTTCTCTGTCACGTAGAGAAAGAACTGTCTCCAAGAACTGCAAGGGATTTTAAAGGATCCTTATGCGTGAAAAAGGCAAAAGAGAGGCATTTCCTCATGAAGAAACTTCATTTTATGACATACTAGCAAAGAGGAAGGCCTCCATTTTGCAGGTATCTTAATAATCTGATACCCTACAAGAACAACAAAAAGTTCTCTAGAATTTTTGGCTTGTTATAAAGGTTGTGTTCTGCATTATATTTAAATTCACAAGGTTGTTAATTTATCTGCCTTAACAAGAGTGCCATACTGTTCATCTCTTTTGGTAGTAACTGTGGATTTTTCAGGATAAAGTAAAACCACCTGTTTTGTCCTCTTAGAAATTATTGGCTTATGCATCCAGCCAGTATCCTTTTCTTCCTTAAGTGATACATGTTTTCTCATTCATCATCAGAATTACTCAGTTGTTTGACATTTGGAGGAGGGTGAAAATCTGGTTCCTGAAGGTAAAGAAGCTCCTTAAATTTCATTGACACGAGGATAAAACTGAAAGCTACCAACCACACACTCAGGAGCATTCAGGACCAACCTTACCAAGAGTTGGTTTTAGATGTCATGAAAGGCCAGCAAATTGTTATTCATTTATTCTGTTATTACTGAACTTTACTACCACGTGTTTGTGAGATGTTCTGCCTTCTGTATGTCCAAATGCACGGCTCGCTTTAGATAATAAGAATCTTGACATGTTGGATGGGATTGTCTTTTGCTGCTCTTACTCCATGTAAGAAAATGGCTTCTACTAACCATGGTTGCTGCTCCATCAAATTGCCCTTCTTGCCATCACTAACCATCTACTATATAAAAAGCTTTGGCTGGACTGGTTCTGCTATTAACTTCTGCATTTCATATGCCAGTGTTCATCACAGCTGTAGGAAGAATGAGAGAGAGTTATTTATTACTGTTTAGCACTGATTGGTATATCAGTGGGGTTAAATGATGAGGTGGAACCAATGGCATGAGCTGATCAGAACAGCTGGGAATCATTCCAAATGCCATGTGAGTGGTTATATATGAGTAGGTGCGGGACACCATTTGTTGCTCAGCCTCTGGTAGTAGTATGTCTTGGTCTGGCCTGGGAAGAATTTTTGCAGAATAAGGAAAGGAATGTCTTTGAAGCCTATTCTCTCAGAAATCAGTGGTGAACTTGTGTGGAATATTATGTACAGTAAAGATTTTTTTTTTCTCAAAATGTCCCCAAAAGACCTCTGGGAAGTGGCAGGCAGCTTTGCCACATTTTTGGCCCTCCTGGGCTATGAGATGTGCTTTAAAAAAACAGGAAGTAAAACAGAGGTCACTTCCTTGGCCTAAAACATCTTGGAGGGGGACAAAAAATATGACAAAAAAATCCCCCATATCCCTATGCAGGACATTTGAGGAACATTTTGGGCAAAAATAATTGATTTTTTGTTGGAATTCAGTGGTTGTTGTGGCCCTCCCAGCTCTCCAGGGCTCCTCATTGTGGCTCAGAAACTAAGGAGTTGCCCATCCCTGATGTACATCTAGGAGAAGAAGATGTAAGCTATGAGTTAGATGCATCACAGTGGAATATTCATTTGAATAGTCTACTGATTAAAAGCACATTGTCTCAAATAGGGGAAAATACTGTTAAGTAAATAGATGGTACATAACCCAGCTAAAACGTAGTTATATTTTCAGGATCAAGTCAGTGGAATGATGAAAGAATTCTGGGAATATAGGAAAATATTTGAATATGTGGTGGGAGTGTTTATTATTAAGAAGATTCTTTTCTGGAACAAGGATTCTTAGAAGCAGAAAGAAATAAAGAATTGAATGGCATGTCAGTCTAATCTTAAGCCTTAATGAATGAGGAACAACTTACAGTTATGGGATAACTGGAAATAACAGAAAAATTGAAATTAGACAAACAAATTACTTTTCAGCAATGGTTATGAACAATTGTACTTATTTTTTAAAAAAGCAGGTCAATTAAGAGAAATTGATGCCTTACACGGCGTAGATAATTTTTATATAATTTGGTTTAAATATCACTAATGCCAAAATGACATAAATGGAGAACAAAGCATTCAGCCTCCACAAGCATAAAAAGGTTATTTGGTTAAGCAATAATAAGGTAGTAATTTTTATTCTCACATTGTAAAGTTTGTCTGTGTCAACACGTATTTGGAACAATCTTTTGTTAGGTTAGTTTGAGATTTTATAGTATTAGCCATTTTCTGCCAAATACATTGTTATATTTACTGATTTTTATTTTGTAAAGAAACTGCCTGTATTAGTTTTATTAACATACTATAAATATAACTAAAAGAAAAATGAACATATTTGTGACATAAAACAATTGTTCTTTCTTTCTTTCTTTCTTTCGTTCTTTCTTTCTTTCTTTCAGAAGAAGAAGACAATTTCCTGTTCCACTGCAAGCTGTAACTGACTCCTTCATGAACTTTTGATTAGCTTATTATATTTTATGAGTTTCCAATGGATTTGTTCTTTGCCTTCTATTTCTCTTTCCTCTGTACTCACCTTCTCTCTGTATGAGTATTATTTATTTCTAAATGCTATTATTTAACAGGATAACATACTTGAAATGACATATGCATGGAAGATGTTGTACAAAAGAAAACAGTATTGAACTACAATTCTTGATCCTGCCAAGTTATGATCCCTTCACGGTCATTAACGCAATCTTCCAATTCATATCAGTATCTTCTTTTATTCTTTCAGATGCCCTTCTTCCTCCACACTTTGAAATATACACCCAGAAATACTTTTTGTGCTGAAATGTTTGATCTTCCCTATCTGTCATTAGTGTCTTAAGTTCCAAAGAAGCAACTGAGCTTTTGGCTCAAGTAGCAACAGTGACCTCTAGTGTGTCTTTTGATTTTCTTCCTTTTCTTTACCACTTACTGTTTGGATAATCTTTTGGAAAATACTTAAGTGTATTTTTTGCCAATTGTGTGATCTAGTCCCCACACTAATACTAGTCTGTGGGAGAAAATGAATTTTAGCTAATATAATAAAGTAATGTAGCTGAACTATAGGATGTACTTGAGGGTTTTTTAAAAAAACAAACAAACAAATTTAGCTTTAAAAAATTGGAAATTATTCTTCTGTTATATATTTTAGTCACCATGTAGCAATTTATGTCCTGATTCCAGATTACATCCTTTGGCAGTTTTTGCCAGATGTATCCACAAATTCTTCTTACTTTGAAATATCATTGGCTTTGTGATATGCATATTCAATTCAGGTAGGAAAGAAGTATGTTGCAAGAATATCCAAAATCACACATGTAGGTGCATGGGCTATTGTCTGTGCATATTTTCAGGAGTTATGAAAGCTGAGAATTTATCTGTGAGATACAGTGCAACAAGCAGCACGCAATTCTTTACTTTCCAATTGTACTGATCTTCTTGTTTTTTTCACTCAAGCTCAGTAGCAATTTATATAAACAGAAATAGAACTATTTAAACATAAGGAAATGTTTCATTGATGTATAAAATTTCCCCTGTGTGGGACTTATGAAGGTCTATCTTGTCCATACAGCCGGTCTTCCTATATTTACAGATGAGCATAAGGAGCACAAAGCTGATTGTGTGCATTATGCACATTTCACAAAGGAAAGCAATTCAGGGTTGGAAACTCTATGCAGCCCAAGTGTGTGAGATCACCATGTGATTACTTGTATTGATTGTATTTTGTGTTTATATGTTATAGAGCCACTTTGAAAAAAGCTTTTAAAAGATAGGTTATAAAATTTTTAAATGAATCAAAGAATGAAGGGGTTTAGGTTAATCAAGGAATAAGTGAATGGGCTTATAGGTCTAGAGGTTTTTGATTTTTTAAAAAGATAAATTGGTAAGTATTCCAATAAAGCAGTTTACATATGCAACAGAATGAGGTCACTGAGTCTAGCAGAAGGCATCCCTTCATACTGCAGTTAGAGAACACTAGTTTTGAATGTTCTGCTCATTAACAAAAGAGTGGCCAAACAAACAAACCCCCGCCCCATCACTAGATTCATAGAAATCTAGTACACCAAGAATGGGCTTAGTCTCTTCCCTGCTGTACTAGCTTTTCATTTGTGAGGAATTTTTTGTTTTGCACATGTGTTTAAACATTCTATCTACAGCTTACAGCCTGACATGATACAGTCCATTCTCTTTCAGGCTTCAGTTTCTTAGACAAACCAGGTCAAGAAGCCTCTCCCTTCTGCATTTCTCTACATCATTCTGTTGCTGTCTCATTATAACAAGGAACATACTTTCAGAACAAGAGAGAGAGAGAGATGAACTTTCTTCTACCAAAGGTTAACGTATCTAGCATAGTGTATCAATATTACTTTCCATTACATTTCACAGCATGTTACATTTATGTGATAAATGACATCACGTTTCATAATCTTAAAACTAAACACTACTTGATTACATAGTATTTTCACTACTTAAAACTGTCTATCTGTTACATGTTATGGAGCATCACTAAATCCAAATGTTTCTATATTTCTTTATATAGTAAAATCCTTTACACAATTTATTAACCAAATCCAGTTTTCATTGTTTATATCTACAACCATTTCCTAGCCTAGTTTCAACCAAGTCTATTTCACTTTTAATTTAACTTCCCTCTTCCCTTGTAGCCATCCCATCCATGAACCCCCCCCCCACACACACACACTCGAGTCTTCTCAGGTACCCTTCCTTGTCCTTTGCTAATATTTCCAGTTCCCTCCTACTTGGAATTTTGGGATATTTGTCCTGGAATAAAACACTCTTTCTCTCATCCCTTTCAGTCATACATGCTAAATCAATTTGGTTTCATTCAACCTTCAATATAGTTCACTTACAGATCAGTTTCAGATTAGCTTCCCCCTTCTCCTCACCTTGGGCTGTAATCTCCATTTCACAAACCAAAATTTCTTGGCCATTTATCTCTCCCAATTCAGTAGCTTATCCTTCCATTAGCTCAACTTGAATTTGCCCCTTTATATAATTTCAGTTCCTAATTTCTCCTTCTTCTGTCTTACATCTTCCCACAGTTCTGCCTTGGTATCATTGATCTCATTCCTCAGAACCTCTATCATTTTTCTCTTCAAATATAAGAGTTCATAGCCTAGTTCCAACCAATTCTATTTCATTTCATAGTTCCTCCATCATCCATTGGGAAAAAGTCCTGAGTGAGTTCCTGGGAAGGTTCCATCTTTCATTCAATCCAGCAATTCAGAGTTAACAACTCACTTCTTCTCTTATCTGGCCATAAGCCCTCAGCAAGTCAGTCTTATCAACATCAAATAGATAATATCTATACTTTCTCATGCTTTAATTTCTCCTTGTCAAAATCCAATTCAGTCTTAAAAATAAAATAATTCAGTCTATCCACAAAATATATGCACTTAGATCCTTAATTATTATCTTTTACACACGTCAACCCCCAATCTTCTAGTTTATTTATCTCGATCTTGTGGGATGAACACATTTACCCAGCTCTTGATTTCAGAAAGCAGATGTCTAGAGAGACTCCATTAATCTGTTTTAGTTAGAAGAATTCTTCATTTTTGTGACTCCAAATGTTTGTTTAAGAGTTATTTCCTTAAAAGCAGGTTGCCAGTATGAAGCTGCCAGATCTTCAGATCCAAACAGCTGTGCTTCACTGCAAGGGTAAAAGAGGTCACTCTCTTGGTCCTTCTCACTCACAATGTGTTTACTCAGAAGTAAATGCAAGTAATGTGAATTCCTTACCATTTCTGCACTACAGTGTTAAAGTGCTGCTATTCCACTTTCAACCTCCTATGGAATCCTGGAGTTTGTAGTTCAAGGAGGGGCACTTAGAATTCTTAGCCAGAGAGCTCTTTGGCCTCAGTAAGGGTTGAAAGTTTGAGAGGTTGAAAGTGGAATAGCAGCATTTTAACACTGTAGTGCAGTAATAGCCCCTGTTTCACCACCATCTCTCTTTGATCCAGGGGAATTTCTCCAGCCAAAGAAATTGCAGCCAGCACTTTTGCTATGAAAGCTGACCTCACTACGGAGCTGTGGTTGGGAGTGTCTACACATTGACTTGCCAGAAGTCAAAGTCCTGAGCAAGTTTCTTCTCCATAACTCTGTGATCTCTTAGCTTTGACATATTCAGTGTAATTAAGAGCCACTTTTGTAAACTAGAAACACAAAAGAATCCTCACTAAGCGAACAGGCTGAGGAAGTTCTGTGTGTGTGTGTGTGTGTGTGTGTGTGTGTGTGTGTGTGAGAGAGAGAGAGAGAGAGAGAGAGAGAGAGAGAGATGGAAGTGGCTAGAGAAAAGCCACAGCCATGGCAATGTCAAAGTTAAATATGCTTTGCAAACCTGTAAAGCAAATACGAAATGAAAGAGACAAAAAGTACATGGGAGTTTCTTAAAAGGATCTGTTATCAGTCTCCACATTGCCAGAAAAAGGCAACATACTGTCTTTCATGCCATTGCTTCAATACTGTTTCAATACATCAAATTCAATTCATTTCATTATAGTGGGCTGTACATCTAGCTTTTTAAAATTCTGTTTTAAATGGGGTTTAAACTATTTTGACTTTGTGCTTTACACCTAGAGTCTTTTGTTGAGAGGAAAGTGGGATATAGATTAAATAGATAAATTAAATAAATATATTTAAGATTGCAGGCTAAAACACACCAATACTGTATCCCACTTTTTGGTTGTTTCATGTTTTTAATTAAATTATGTTTGAACTTCTCACACAGTACTGAGGGTACTAAAGAGTAGGCACTAAGAAGATGAGAGGTTTTAGTAAGGTAATGGGCCCTGGCATAGGTGTTGCCATTCACATAGTGGGGTAATTCTTCACTAAGCTTCTTCTTGAAGATAAGATAGTAATGAGTAATTTCAGCAACCACACTGTTTTCAAAGGCTATTTGTAATTTGGGACTTATTCTGTACAAAATTTACACATGGTTGCTTTGCACAGAAAACAGCATTTTCTGCATAAAAAGTAATATTTCAATGCAGAAATATTAATTCCTGCATGGAAAATGCTGCTTTCTATGCAAATCAACCATGTGTAAATTTTAGGCAGAATAAATCTCGTTATAGCTCTTTTTCTCTGCAGAAAATGACATTTTCTGCATGGGAATTAATATTTTTGCATTGAAATATTATTTTCCATGAAGAAAATGTTTCCCACACAGAAAATGCTCTTTTCTGTGTAAAACACCCATGTGTAAATTTTATATGGAATAAGTCCCAAATTATGAAGATTCTTGTCAGTCCAATATTCTTTTCATCAGTGTTTCCCAACACTCAGAAAATGTGTTTTTGTCCATTTTTAAAAAAATATTTTCATATATTCTTTCCATATATTCTTTTTGCATGACAAAACAGAATGAAACAAGAAATTCAGGAAATTGTATAATACTGACTTGTACTGTAGCTGTGAGACCATTGGTAACTATGGTTAACCCAGGAAATTTCAGCATTCAGAACTGCTGACTTCTGGCTGGCCCTACTATCAAGCACAATGAGATGACTGCCTCCAGGTATTGGGGAGGCTGCTCTCCTTGTGGAAGGATTGATTTGTTTATGCCAAACAGCTTGCCCTGGAGCCTCTAAGCAAGTCCTCAGGTCTAGTAGAGGATGTGATCCCATTGCCGGGGTTGAAGTAAGATTAATCTGCCAATCCAGCCTGCCTGCCTGCCTGCCTCTATAAATGCATTGTGTGTGCACACTTGAACACATACAGCATTTGTCCCTTTACCTCAAGCCAGCCCTGCTATGCCCCATAAACAGCTCTCTGTGGCCTTAAGCAGAGTCCTTTCCTCACCTTACTAGATCGTTGGGGATGCTGGGCATTGCATCCAGGAACTTCTATCTGCAAAGTGTGCACTCTACGGTGGAGCTACAGCCTTGGCTTTCCAGTAAGAAAAAGCCTTGCTAACAGTCCTGGGGCAAAAAGACAACCTCCTTCTAGCATTTTTGCCTCACTGTGTGGTTTCCGTGCCCTGTCTCCAAACAGAACTCAAGCTCTGTGTGCAGATGAGTGGCATCCCATTCAACAAATGTCAATGCTTTCCCTAATAGCAAGGAAGGCACCCATTTTTTTCCCTTTCCCTTACCAGGTCTGTAAACAGCATAAATTAGTAATCGAAAAGATACTGCCTCCTGAATATTTTATGATGGTACGAATGAAAGGGAAATGTGCCGACTGAAGGCTTGATGATGCAAACATATTTGTCAAGCTTTTCTTTGTTTAACCAGAAGAGCAAAAGTGCTGGAGGCTGGTCCCTCCCATCCCCTGCTCATTGGGAGATAATTATAATCTTAGCAACTGTCTTGGAGCCATTCTGGGGGGGGGGGGGTTCGGGGGGTTGCCTGCACAAGACATGCACCAGCGGTGCCTCAATTATCTAAGAAATCCCTTTTATGATTTCTTTTACAAATACCCACTTAGTAGAAAGTTAAAAAAGAAGGTTGTGACCCCCACAAAAAGAAAGTCTCAGGAATGTTGCTTAGTTTTGTGCAATTGTCTCTTGCTTTATGCTGATATTTTGGCAAAACAGAAGCACCTTTTCACATGTTTTGATGGTTTTTCTTAAAATGTACAGTACCCAGGGCAATACACATTATACCTGCGGAAGAGAAGGGAGAACAATGAGGACCCAAATTATTTATCAAGAAAAACTTGATTTTTTGAATCTGCTTAAATTGTGCCACTTAGGTTTCTCTAATTTGGTTAATCATTGCTTCTCCTGATGCTCCTGAATCACGAGAAGGCCAACAATAAAAATATTCACAGCCAACTTCTCCGGCTTCTGTGAATTCATGAAACAATCCCACTGCATATAAATCTCGCAACAATGACTGTATCTACACCACAGATCAGCTTGATCTCACTTGACTATCATGGCTCCACGATTTGAGATCTTGGGATTTGTAGTTTTGTGAGATTGTTGTCATGTGCCTTCAAGTCATTTCTGACTTATGGCAACCATTATCATGGAGTTTTCTTGGCAAACTTTGTTCAGAGTGGGTTTGCCTTTGGTTAATGCTGAGAGAGTGTGACTTGCCCAAGATCACCCAATGGGTTTTCATGGCCAAGTGGGAATTCAAAGCCTGGTCTTCAGAATTGTAGCCCAAACCACTACACCAAACCATGCTCAGACCACTACACCACACTGTCTACTAGAAAGTTTCAGTCAAGTATAAATCTCAGGACTTCATAGGACAGAGCTATAATAGTTTTAAAAGTATATTAAACTTCTATAATTGTGTAATACAAATCAATGGTTCTCAAACTCTGATCCTTCATATGTCAACTCACTAAAGTCCTAGCCAATATGATCAATACCCAGGAATAATGGAAACTGATGTCCCAAACATGGAGGACCAGAATTTACCTTAAGGAGTAGATAAACTTCCAGGAATTTATCTGCTACCAGTAGTGTAGCAGAATCCTGCTCTAAAATCATCCTGTAAAGGCATGGGGTTACCAGGAGCTCTGACTCATTCAACTCAGCTTGATTGACTTAAATAGGACTTCCCGAATAGATATAGACAGCATTGCAGTTGCATTCATTTTGGCTTTGCTGAAGACTGACATCATTTATCTAGATGGACACAAAATGGAGACATTACTCAAAAATGAAGGACATGAAAAGACCTTAACAGAATTAATTTTTAACTCTTTTACTTGATCCTGTTGGAAAATTCTCAAAACCCTCTTATTCCAGTTGAGGAAATTAGATTCGAATAGGGTTGCCACGTGAAAACAGGACAGGGTTCCTGTATTTTGTTATAGTTATATAGAAGAGAGAATCTCAGCAAGTGTTGTTTATTCTGCAAGCAACTGCCACTGAAACTCCCTATGCTACAAAATCATTGTAAGCAATTAAGCCTTCTCTTATTTTTCACTTAGAAAGACTAGGTTCAAACAGAAGTCTGTCACTTAAATACTCTTGACAGGCAAGCTGGAGCACTATGAAAATAGGATGGAAACTGGCACTGCCACTCGTGCCCTTCAGAAATTCTGTTAATCTTTCTTCTCCTGTTTAAACAACAGACCAGCTGAAGGCAAGAGGCAGAAAAATAAATATATATTGTGCAGCTGAGCCTTTCTTGCACAGGACAAGCCTCATTTGGGGCCACTGAGCACATGAGTAGGGGAAGTTTCAACTTCCTCCTCACTGCTGGTACTGGTGCTTCTGGTCATAGGGATTCCAGATGTCCATTATCACATACTCAAGGGTTGGAAAGTTTTTCCTTTCATATAAACAAAAAATGATGTTCCCAAATACTGTATTTTTGGGGTGCAGACTCTTTATATAGCCAAAAATGTGTGCATAATGCAATTTATTAATGTGAGCAATATAATAATTTTATGTCTAGGTTACCTGAAACCAGTACTTTCATTTGTTACTTAGTTAGATCACAAACTTGCAAATAGCTACTTCCTGATTGTCAACCCTGCATTGCATGAATGTCAACTATCTCCATTTTGAAAACCTGACAACATTAGATTATCTACACTATAGCATTATAACAGTTTGATAGCATTTTATCTGTCAGGGCTACATGCTACAGAATCCTGGGAGTACTCAGAAATAATTCACAGGGAGACAGCTCTTGGCAGAATCATCCACTTTCATAAACTACGGTGCCCAAGGTACCCTGATTTAATCCTCTGGGTACTTCATTCAGAGTTGTTCCAATTCCATAAAGTGCTGATATTGACTTTTAAAGCCCTAAAATGGAAATGGCCAAGCTCTAGGTGTACTGGAGCATTGAACCTATTGTAGGTCATTCCTATCTCCCCAGACAAAACTATGTGACATGTTTTGAAGGAGTGTCACCACTTCTGGAGGCTTCTAGCAGCAGCAATTCTTCATCCACCCACCTCCCCACAAATGATCAATTGAGGATGGTGTTCAGAGGGTCATGTGATTTCCATTCCCTGCGCTTAACAACTTCAACCCCAGTTGTTTGAAGGGCCAGTTACACCGGTAGGAATTGGCCTGTGTTTTAAGATAACCTTCAGACGTCCTAAATGTTTAGCAGGCCACCATCATGGGTATAGCTGGAGTGCACTAAAGAAAGAGGATAATGAGTAGAAGGCCTTACTCTGTAGAATGCCCTCGCCACAGAGGTACAGCTGGTCCATCTGTGGGTACACTGAAGATGGTGTTAAATACTCACTTCTTCTGCCTGGCTTTTTATTGAAAATGATTTCTGATATTTGATGTTAATGGACATTCTTGAAATTGCATTGCTTTTATTTAAAACTTCACATTTAAAATGATTTTATCCATATGTTTGCGTTATTTTTATGTTGCAAGCAGCCTTGGGAAGACAATAATCTTGAAAGGAAGATGAAAAAAACAGAGAAATAAACAAATGTACAGAATATATTCATTTCCAACCATGTGAGCTGATGTTTGATATCTTACGTGTGATTATTTAAATCAATTACAAAGTTGTTCAAATAGTCACAGGCCATTTCTGCACTACATTCTTACAGAGTGATTATTCCACTTTCAACATCCTATGGAATCCTGGGGTTTGTAGTTTAGGGAGAGGCCAGGATTCCATAGGATGTTGTACTGAAATGGCCACAATAAAGAGGAAGAACAGGAAGCTGTATGTGATTGCAGGAAGGGGAAGGACTTTCCCAGAAAAAAGTGTGTTGTATTTTGTGTGTCTGTGTGTGTTCACAGAACTTTGTGAAATAAATCAGTTATATCAGGATTAAAACATAAAATATTGGTTGGTATCGGAAAAATATTTGGTGTCATTGTTTTCCTTCAAGTTGTTTCTGATTTTTGGCAACCCTAAGGTGAACCTATCACTGGGTTTTCTGGGGCTGAGAGTATGTGATGTGCCCAAGGTCACTCAGTGGCTTTCCATGGCTGAGCAGGGAATTGAACCCCTGTCTCCAGGATCTCAAAAATATTTATTTTGAGGTTTACATTCTAACCTGCTGCAAACACACACACGCAAACGCGTCATGCGGAACCAGGTAATTCCACCCCCATCCAACAACAACATGAGTTCATATATAGAGGCATAACAAGTGGAGCTTCCTCCTTTACAGTGGACAGTTGGCCTCACGGTACCTTCTGGGCCTTCCTATTTGCATAACTTTGAAAGAAAAAGGTTGTCGATATTACCAGTTACATTTTATGCCCAAGATTTTCATGGATTTTCCAATAACATATACTACAAATGTTGCATTTACCCACCCAAGGTAATGCCAGATGGGGAGTCCATGTCACGATGAAAGTGGAAGAAATACTTCCAGCAAGTAGGATCAGTTTACAACAAATACACTGTGTTGTTTTTCCTAAAGGCATGGCCACACTGAACTGGTACACTACTTTGATCCCACTTTAACTGCCATGGCTTCATCCTATGAAGGAGCCCTGGTGGCGCAGTGGTTAAATGCCAGTACTACAACCACAAGGTTGTGAGTTCGATCCTGCCAGGTTCCAAGGTTGACTCAGCCTTCCATCCTTTCGCAGGTCGGTAAAATGAGTACCCAGCTTGTTGGGGGCAATTAGCTAAAAAATACATTGTAAACCGCTTAGATAACACTAGTTGACAGGCGGTATAGAAATAAATGCTATTGCTATTGCTATGGAGACCTGGGGTTTGCAGTTTGATGAGGTGCTCAGAGGTCTTCACTGAAGAACACTAGTGCCTGCCTACAGTAACTACAGATCCCAAGATTCTATAGAATAGAGCCATGGCAGTTAAAGTATCTTGGGAAACAACATTGGTTCCCAGACTTACTTCTGTGTTAAGGACACTGAGAAAATCTGGTATCTCCTCTCTTGCTAATTTATTATAGAAGACGACTTGACTAACAACTTAGTGGTCATTAGAAAGCTAACAGATGCAGCTTTTCCCAAAACTGCATCTTTGTTCCAGAAAAAGTTATGCCTGTTGAACCTCTGACTTTTGGCTGTAATGCATCTGCCAGGGAGAAGGGCAGAGAACCAACCAGCAACTGCCCCTATAAGTGTGTAGCTTATGGCTATTTCTACACTATACTGTAATAGTGCTATTATTCCACTCTCAACATCCTACGGAATCCTGGGGTTTCCAGTTTAGGGAGGGATCTTTAGAATTCTCAGCCAGAGAGCCTTTTGGCCTCAGCAAACTACAAACTCCAGAATTTTACAGGATGTTGAAAGTGGAATAATACCACTATAACAGTGTAGTGCAGAAATGGCCTATGAATAGTGATACTCCTTTAGAAAAGAAAAGGTATGCTCCAAGTTGGCTCAAATATACTAGCAAGCCTTAAAGCTCTGAGCAATCTCAGAACAAATCTGTTATTTTGTTTTTCTAAAAGGATATACTGAGTCCTTGGCCAGCTACCTTGTTTTCCCATCTATCTGCCAGTAGCTTTCCTCAGGATGAATTGTAGCTCTAATAGATCCCTTTGGATTTTAGAACAGTCTATTACAAAGTCCAAACAAATGTCATGTTTTTTGCTGCCTTGATATTTTTTTTCCATGTGGTTTGAGAAACCCTCATTGGTTTTAATTAAACATAAACGTTTAAAAATAAAAATAAAAGCTGCCAAAAGGAAACAATTTTGCCAAGAAATTTCATTAAAGTTGCGCTACTTGGAGATTATACAACATACATAATGTATAACTGTAGCATTTTCTAACCCTCTGAGAACAGGAGAGAGTAGATATGCCACCAAGCTAGCATTCCATTCCTAGAGTAATATTTCTAGTTTGTGAATGAGCCTTGCTCTCCTGTGTGTGTGTGTGCACACAGGGCCAACCCCAAACATTTCATTGCGTGAGGCAAAGAACAAGATTTCTGTTCTATTTCACATACAAAACCTGACCAGACTGGAAATGGAGTCCAAACCTTCTTTAACACCAGTTCTAGGCTCCTCTCTGAGCTGGGCAGGGAGCATAGTTCACAGTTTTGTCCCCCAGTCCCTTTCTCTTCCCTCCCAACATCTGCTACCTAAAGCAACTGCCTCTCTCTGCCTAATGTTCAGGCCAACCCAAACTATGCATCTATGGATTATACTTGAAACTGTAGTTGAATGGTGAGCATTACAGTTGTGAGGCCTGCTGCATCATCAGTGGTCATGCATATGTGAGCTAACTCCTCCTCAGAGTTGCAAAATTTACTTGTTTGGACCAGACCTCCCAGAATCACTTAGAACTGCCTGAATTCTGAGATTTGTAGTCCAAAGGGGTAACTTTTCAAAGCTATACAGCCCTGTAGGAGTGTTCATTTATAGGAAATAGAAATTTCGCAGTATCCTGTGTTGTCTTAGTACTGAGCAGCCCTTGCACTTCTTCAATAGTGTTCCTTACCTTTGGATTTCTCTCACCATGCATCACCCTTGGTGATAAATAAACATGTACATGTATCACTTAAGCCTAACTGTGATCAGGACTGGCACATCCAATGAGAAGGCCAACAGCAGAAGCAGACCAGCCAAAGGCATTTGCATTGCAGTTTGGCAAAACACCTAAGATCAGAGTGCTCTCTCTACCCCTTACCAACTTTTTCCTCCTCACATTCTTTTTGTTCACACCAGTACTTGCCCAATCTGTAGCAGTTTCATGCGGATCAGAGACTCCCTTGTTTCCCACTCAGTACTGTTTGTTTTCTCTCTTCCCTCACTCTCCTCTTTACCTATCCCAATGTTCATTCAGGCCTTTTCTTCTCCTACTTCTGCCTCTTCTCAACCAGGCAACAAGAATTTCTTTAGTGTTGTCATATTTTATGCAAATTACTTTCTCATTATGCAAATCCTATGATAGATTGTGAAAGAACTGAAATTCACTGGTTAATTTATTGTTCACAAGCCCTCCTTTCAAATTGCTTTACAGTTGGACAGAAGATTGGGTTTTCCTTGAATCTTTATGTGTAATGCAGACATACATAACCTGCAACCCAAAGTGTTTACAGTCTTCCATTCTCACAGTCCTTCTGTGCCCAGGATGAGAACTAAAATTAATTGGAATCAATTAAACTAGAAATGAAATTAAAAAATTTCTAACACAAAGGGGCAATTTAATTGCATTAATTTTTAAATTAATTGATTGCTTTAAGTTAGAATTTCAGCATTAACTTCATTCCAGAATTAAGTTATTAGTTATTAATTAGTTACATGGTGCTTTAGAGCCAACAAATTTCACATTTCTCAACTAGTTCTTTGCCCAAAGCCCAGCCCTCTTGGATTTTTGAAAATTGGTGCTTGCTTATTGTTAGTTCCCCAGTGCTGGGAAATTACAGTGTTTAGTTCACAAGACTGAAATCTCCACAGAGACAAATGGCTATAGAAATCTTTGTTTATTTTCATTCATAATTACAGTATGTTAGATTAAGTAATTCCAAAGTTAAAAGATTTTAAACTAACAAGTCACGAGGGCAGTTTTGAAGAGTGGATGAGTTCTTTGCCTGCCTCCCATTTTGTGTATGGGGCACTGCATACTGCCAACTCACCTGTCTCAGCAAGCTCAGATTTTGGGTCTCTTAAACCTGGAATCTTTGCTGGGATCAACATGGCAATGAGTAGGCTGAAGAAAAGGAAGTATAAGCAGATGACATGATACAGGATAGAGAAAAGGGGAAAGCCAGAAAAAGGGTTTTGGTTGGGTGGATGAGAAATTGATTTTCCAAACAGTTAGGCATCTGGTTTTTTTCTCCCCAATTTCAAGACAAGGAGGGCAAGGGGAGTAAATCATGGAAGGCATTTATCACCTTCATTCTGTATTGATTCTAGGGCCATTTCCGCACTAGACTGTTAATAATATTAGGTTTTCACTTTCAACATCCTATGGAATCCTGGGGTTTGCAGTTTCAGGAGGGGCCAGGTGGCCCCTCCCGAAACTGCAAACTCCAGGATTCCATAGGATGTTGAAAGTGGAATCATAGTGCTATTAACAATCTAGTGCGGAAATGGCCCAGGACATGTTTTTAAACTTAAAAAATAGCAATTTAACATAACTATAACAGCTTTTGACATAATTAGTTCTGTTAATAACGGATAAGTTACTGAACTTATTGACAAACTATTTCAGTTGAATTAGATTTTCATCATCATCATCATCATCATCATCATCATCATAGTAGTAGTAGTAATTTTCTACTAACTTTATTGTTTGTGTGGGTTCCATTAATAGATGCAGGAAATACAGATGTTTGGCAGGTATAGCTTTCTCAGGAATGTGGACATGCTTGCACACATGGTTGAAGTGTAGAAGCAGATCAAAGACAAAGCTACAAAACTGAAGCAATTCACAGTAACAACCACACCCCATATTGTACAGAGTCTAAAATTACCTAATTGCACCAAAATTCAGCCTCATACTCACATTCCTTCACAAAATGGGAACAGTCACACAGTCAGGGCTGCTATTTGAATTACTAAGCTAAAGCAAGAAAAGCACTTGGGATGGTTACCAAAAACATCTTTAAAATGCTAAGTTTATCAGTAGTAATGATATTATATAATAGCAATGGCAAAATTAAATACCTTTCCACAGTACTTTATTTGAGAAAAAAACTGGCTCCTTTTTTCCAAAAATGGACCTGAGAACCATTTGTCTTTGAATTTGTGCAAATGGCATCTCACAATTGACATAAAATTTCTTTTTTTTTTTTAAAAAAAGAAAAAAGTAAATAGACAATACTACTGCTTCCCCTTTTCCCCCATGATAACTGCACTGACTTTGCAGGCAACACATGACTTGAGTTAAGAAAATGTTACCTTTTGGGGCTGCAGTTCTCAGAATCTCCCATTCAGGATGACCACTATCCATGGTAGCTGGGAAATTCTGGGAGCTCTAGTGCAAAAAACATTTCTCAACTCTCTCTCTTTGAGCAAATCAGGATCACAAGCATGACACCTTCCAAGTTAAAAGACTGGGTTTGCTTGAATATTTATTCTCCAGGTCATGTGTACCTTTCCAGGAGTAGTAAATAAATAAAGCAATAGCAAACTGCTTGTACTGTGACATAGACATTTTTATGGTGGTTTTCTCCCGGGAAGGGGGAAAGCCAAAGTCCTCTGTGTCCTCACTGCTCTGGTTTCATAGCAGTCTCCCTCCATCATTCAAGAAACAGAAAAGGAAAATGATGCCTTTCTGTTGACCAAAGGTTTCTTGCTAATGATAGACCTCTACAAAGACCAGCACTAGTAAGATACCTGTTAATAGACCACTGGGAAAATGTCTATGGTATGTTTCCTACTAATAGATTAACATGAGATAGCTGTAGTTAAGCCTTAATCGTGTTACCTTTTTCCCTTCATTTTTTCCAGTGGTCTTTCCTCTCTCTGGCTTCACTGCCTAAGATTACTTTACTTTAGTTAAGTGTGATTAAAGAAAAAGAGAGAAAGAGAGAGAAGTGTGGAGGGGGAGAGAAAGACTTCAGACACTTTTCAGGAAAGAAGGCATGGTATTGGCTGCAGAAGTATCAATATTTCATCAGGTCTTTGTTCAGCCCTGGTTTTAGCTTTTCTTAATGGTGCACTTTACCAGGCAGCTTTTTCATACATCATTAAACAGCAGCTATGGTACTTGTGTGCCCTGTTTCTGATTTACCGTAGATAGTAATGTTTAAGATCACATTAACAGCACACATGCTCTCAGCGATTTGGGCAGCAGCATCCTAGTAATGAACAGTCAATAGTATTTCTAAATTAGTCTGCTCTGGAGCTCTCATTATTGAATGAAATAAGTGTCCTTGGGTCCTCCTGTGGAGGCAATTTCAATGGATACCATTAATTTGATATCTAAACTAATCTTACAGTTCTTTCCCCACATTCTCCTGACCAGCTATCCAAAAATATGAGGATGACATTAAAAATATAGGGAGAGTCCCCAGATGGGTACTCAGCTCAACAGCCCCTTGTAACCCAGTTACAAGTTTCCATTCCTTTGAGGGTTGCTGCCAGTTACAGACCCTTCTTGGTGTGCATAATAATAATATCATAATGTAGTAATGTAATGTAATGTGATAAAATAAATAAAATAAAATAAAATAAAATAAAATAGAAAAAATGGAATACAGAAATATAGGATGGGGGACACGTGGCTGGACAGCAGTATGTGTGAAAGGGATCTAGAAGTCTTCATAGATCACAAGCTGAACATGAGTCAGCAGTGTGATGCGGCAGTCAAGAAAGCCAATGCAATTCTCAGCTGCATCAATAGGAGTATGGTGTCTAGATCGAGGGAGGTACTGGTACCACTCTACTCTGCTTTGATTAGACTCATCTTGAATACTGTGTCCAGTTCTGGGCACCCCAATTCAAGAAGGATGTGGTCAAGCTGGAACAAGTCCAGAGGAGGGCGACCAAAATGGTGAGAGGCCTGGAAGCCATGCGCTATGAGGATAGACTTAGAGAGCTGGGGATGTTTAGTCTGCAGAAGAGAAGGTTAAGAGGGGACATGATAGCCATGTTTAAATATTTGAAGGGATGCCATGTAGAGGAAGGAGAGGGCTTGTTTTCTGCTGCTCCAGAGACCAGGACAAGGAGAATGGATTCAAGCTGCAGGAAAGGAGATTCCACCTGAACCTCAGGAAGAACTTCCTGACGGTCAGGGCTGTCCGGCAGTGGAATATGCTGCCTCGGAATGCAGTGGAGTCTCCTTCCTTGGAGGTTTTTAAGCAGAGGCTGGATGGCCATCTGTCGGGAGTGCTTTGAGGGTGTTCCTGCATGGCAGGGAGTTGGACTGGATGGCCTGGGTCATCTCTTCCAACTCTACATTTCTATGATTCTATGAAATATTTCTGTTGTTGACTCTTCTCTGGAATTTCATGTAATTAATTCATTAATATGCCAATGCTAACATCCAAGTTTCCCCTTTAAAAGGGGGAATGAGAACCTCCACCATACTAATATTGCATATGGAAGATTTTAATATGAAGACCATGGTAGAGTCCTATGGTATGTTCTTTTTTTTTCTGATTTATCATAGATAGTAATGTTTAAGATCACATCAACAGCACACATGCTCTCCTATGGTATGTCCTTTTTTTCTTTTCTTTTTTTTCAGAGATTGAATTGATTCTTAATTTGCTTAAAGCTCAAAGTTGTATAGAATTAGGCTTATAGATCCCATCATCCATTACTAAAGTGGGGCCATTTCCTCCCAAGGAATAATCACCAAGTGATAATGTGCTTGTCAGAAAGTAACTTTTAAAAGGATTTGATTGTGTAACACATTACAGTCCCCCAAAGGTGACAGATTACATGTACTGTTAACATCGCAACAAATTTATTCATTTCATTCCTTTTTTTTTGGTCACTTTTTTGGATTGATTAGGGAATGGAACAAGACTTGAAAAATTCTGCACAATAAGCTTGTAAACATGTCCTTTAAAAGGAACTAATAAAATGTGATTATTACGCTGAAATAATACTTAGCATTGTTCTGACTCATGCTACTTTTGACACACAACTTTATTGTAGCATTATTACCCACAAAGAAAATTTAATTCTTTCTAGTTTAAGTAGACAATGTGCTCTGTAGTTATTATACAGAGGAGTAGCAGGAGAAATATTCACCACCTAAAATCAGTTTTTAAAACCATTTTTACTGTGTGTGGTTTTTTTTTTAAAAAAGCTGAATCCACCTTCTTCAAATATACAAACAAAATGTTCACTGGTTGAGTGCCAACGGATCCATCATCAGAACTACTTTCTGTTTTGAAAGTTGTTCACTAGCTGCATCCTACCACAATACAACCTTTTTGCAAAATCTGCATAGGAATTGATGTGATTGCAATTACAGCAGCAATGTCATCAGTTGGCTGTTATACTATATGATTCATATGATTCATTCTTCACTTACCTTAACCATTTCCACTGATCGCCACAGCAGAAGCATGACTCATGACAACCTAGGTATGATGCCACCTAGGTATGTCATCACCTATTTTTGACAATGGTGTTCATGGTGACATAGTTCACATTCCTCTTAGGCTATGCAGTTTGTCTTGGTCAGATTTGGGTACAAGCATGGTGATGTCTCGTTGCTATGAAATCACCTCAGGCAGCAGATTTTGAGTGCCATGAAAGGACAGCAAATTGTTAATGATTTCATTGGCCAATACATCTTTTACTGCCAGAAATGAGGAGAAGAACTTTCTGCCTCCTGAGTCAGAATAACTTGGCTGGCTTTCAGTTCTTTGCCTTTTAACTTGAGTGGTTGGGAAGCACCACTGAGCGGGAAGTACCATTCTACTGCTCTGTCTCTGACAGCAAAATGTCTTTAAGGGGGCCTGATGAATACTCAACTTTTTGTCTGACTTACAAATTTTTTTTAAAAAAAATGAAATTACACATGTGAAATCCTTTATTTATTAAGAAATCCAGATTTGCAGCCTGGTGCAGTCAGGTTTGCCAATGGAGTTGCTTCAAACAACAGAGACGGAATCCACACAAATTTTAACTAAAATCTGTCAAGAAATATGGAAAACAAAACAATGGCCCACAGCTTGGAAATGCTCAATATATATTCGAGTCCTCAAAAAATGGGAAATCAGAGGTTGCAGTAACCACAGGACCACAGCACTAATGTCCCACACAAGCACAATCATGCCGCATTGTATCACCCTTTCTGTTTAACTCATATGCTGAATGTATCATACGCAAAGCTGGATGAGATTCAGAGGAAAGAGGTGCAAAAATTGGAGGAAGTAAAATTAACAATTTAAGATATATAGATGACACCATACCACAAGCAGAAAACAGCAAAAACTTGGAACACCTACCGAAGAAAGTGCAAAGGCAGGTTTACAGTTGAACAGTAAGAAAACAAAAATAATGATCACAAATGTTTTTCATAATATTAAATTAGACATTGAGACAGTCAAAGATTTTCTATGCCTTGGTTCAGTCATTAATCAAAATGGGGACTGCAGCCAAGGAATTAAAGAAGGCTAGGACTTTGGGGGGGGGGCACTTATGAAAGAACTAAACATGATCCTCAAGTGTAAAGATGTATAATTGAATATCAACATCAGAATTGTCCATGCATTGTATTTCCAATTTCTATGTATGGTTGAGAAAGCTGGACAGTGAAGAAACCTGGTAAGAAGACAATCAATTAATTTGAAATGTGGTACCAGAGGAGAATTTTGCTGGACCTCCAAAAAGATGTACCCTAGAGCAAATCAAGCTGAAGTCTCCCTAGAAGCCAAGATGACCAAACTGAGGCCGTTGGACTTTTGTCATATAATGCAAAGACATGACTCACTTAGAAAAGGCAATGATGCTAGGAGAAGAGGAAGACTGCATTAGAGGTGGATAGAGTCAATCAAGGAAGCCACAGCCCTGACTCTGCAAGACCTGAGAAGGGCTATTGATGACAGAGTGACTTGAAGGTTTCTCATGCACAAGATTGCCATAAGTCAAAGTAATCTTGACAGCAGTTAACAGAATCACCAAATCTCCATCAGCATGTTCACAGTTGAAGGACACCAAGGCCTTAACAGAGAAGAATATGTGTTGCCTATCTCAGCCCTTTGTTCTTTAGCTAGAAGACGAAAAAGAGCAGTAGGAGTTTGACTTCAGCAGGAGCTCTTGCTCATGTCCATGAACAATCAGTGCAGAAGAGGTAGAGGAAGGATGAGCATACTATCTCTGTTTCCTCCATTATCATACTCATTGCCCTCAGTGAAGTGAACATCTGCTCTTGCACACCTTTTTACTTGTCTAGCTACCCAGATGACTTAGAATATTGATTTTTCCAGCATTCTGAATTATGCAAGAACCTAAGATGAGTAGAAAAGACCTCATACTTCAGAAAGTATCTCTCCAACTTTTGGAGGGTTAGAAGAAAGGTCTGGTCCTTTTCAAACATCCCAGTACTGTTGCATTCTTGGGCCAGTACCTTCATTAATTTTCTTCTAAAAGGTCAGTTGGGTGGAATTCTGCCTGCAGCCTTCTCCTTAACTCTCCAAGCTAAAAGAGGTAAAGTCCTGCTGGTATGTCTGCATGTATGTAATGAATGCTGAAAATGTTGGGAAAGGAAACTACCCCTGAGATGAACAGGCTCTCACAGACACATACACCCATTTTATTTCTCTGGGCCTGAGCCAAATCCCCAAAGAGCCAGATACCTTTATAGTAACTTCCTAAACATTGTACTTCTGTTTTGGAAAACTGAGCCAGGACTGCACTTAACGTAAAAAAAGACACCAGCAATAAGGGCTGGATTTGAATAACCTTTGACACTTGCTCTGAACATTAATTTGCTGTTTGGCCACCAGCTTTCTCATCTCTTCTCAACTTAACCACAGATACTTAAAGTGCCCTCTTTATTCTTCCTGTTACAGATAGGGTTGCCAGACTGAAAACTGGAGGGGGTACCTATACCTTTAATGGTTTTATACAAATAGGAATTTAGCAGATGATGAGCACACCTGCTGAATTCCCTCTTTCACCTAACCATCCAAAGCATAGGTGTCTTCTCCAGTCTTCAGTCTGGAATGCCAGGTTACAGATATACTATACATTAACGTAAGGAGAAAAATTACCAACACATCAGGAGTATTATGAATAAGTTTATTGGCTTTCAAACAGTACTCCAGGGAATGCCGGGTTCCTTCAGAAGCTTATAAAGAGTTCCTCAATCATAGTTTAGTAGTAAAATTTGAACTGTAGGCACTCATCATGACATTTCCAGCAGTCATGCTTCCAAGGAGAGTCCAGAAATTCAGGCATTTCATCTTAATTCGTACCAACAATCCATTTCTACAAGCATTTATCTCCATCAGTCTTTTGTTAAAGGACTAGTGGAGATTGAAGACCGAGCTGTTCCCAAAATGGTCCGCATGATAACAAAGACAGGTGACAACAATATATTTCTTTCTGGAAAAAAAAATTCTCCTTCCCTACTGTGGGAACTATAGCTAATATTTGATTATATTAAAAATTGATAAAATACAAATTGCATGGCTTTTAGAAGAAGTGTCTGGTCCCTGAAGGGGGACAGTCGATGTCATTGTCCTAGCTACTAAAAAGCCATGATGTTCCATTATACTACTATTCCTCACTAAGAAGGTGAGCATTTCTATTGTTCCTTTGTAGTTGTGCAATTGCACTCTTTCCATTCACACAGTGGAACAGTGATGTCCAGTAGGTCTGACAAGTAATCAAGGTAAACTAATTGAACCTCCTAGACTATGTCCTGGAATACTCTTCAAGTACAATGCACCACAGCTCATTCCACTCATGGGAACAGAACACAAAGTTTGGCAAATGGATCAATGCTGATGGTGTTCCCTGAAGAAAGTCTGAAGGTCACCCAGATATATTTTTGTACATCTCACCAGCTTGTGTTGCCCCAAGAGGAAGTACATAAGAATGTTTCATTCCTGGACACCACTTGTGGGCAAGACATAATTGCCCCATACCTTCTAGATGGAGTGCACAAGGGATGAGTTGGGGAAATGTGGTCCAATCAGAAGCGAGGAGTGTTTTCCTCCTATAAGATGGAATCACTCAACTGTAGGAGACACTAGTGATCTTTCCCTCAGCTCTAAGCTTAAGTTTGTAGGAGGCATACTCATATGTTCCAACATTTCACACATGAAAACTGGAAGACATGTGGCCAACCAACATCAGACTGTGGTCAAGATGTCAAAAGTTATTAATGTGGAATAACAAGGAGAGGGCACAGCTGTTTGCTTTTGCCTGAGAATGCAAGATTCTACCCTCTCCTCTCCTCCTAACTGGACTGAGTTTTGCACTTTGAATTCAGTTTGCGGCAGTTGAAGTAAGCTGAAAATGAAGGCGGGAAGTGGGAGGAGAAGAGAGAACCTGAGACATTTTACCGGCTGCTGAAAAAGTGGGATGGCAGAGGATTGACTGGGACTGATTGATTTGGACAGTTGGAGGGTATACAATAATCAAAAGAGTCAAAATAGATCAGGAGTTCTTAACGTCTAGATCTAAGCTCAGGGCAGCTTTTAAAAAGCTTAATGGCAACACCAGAGGCATTGAAGAGCGGAGTTGCTGCTGAAGAGTTAATCTCCTCCCCATTGTTATTATCCCTAACCAAAAAAACAAAAACTCCCACAGACTGTTTACTGAAATCACTTTTTAAAAAACTCACTGTGGCAAGGGAAGGTGTTTGTGTCAGGTATTATTCTAATGTGCAGCTGAACACAATTTGTGCAGGAAGTAAATAAAATGTGCACTAGGGAATAAGTTATTCTGCTTTTGGTAGTACTGGAACAAGATTACCAAATGAAATAAATAGATGCGAAAAATATAAAGTAAAAGATAAAAAGACTGTTGCTACCTTTCAGTCTTCATAACCTCACATTAATACTGTATAATTGGACCAAATACCTGACTGCTCCATTTGTGCCCAGGGAGGACCAATGCATGAAGTTATAATGTAAAGTTGAAGGCTTTCACAGCCGGAATCCATAGGTTGTTGTGGGTTTTCCGGGCTTTGAGGCCGTGTTCTATTAGTATTTTCTCCTGACATTTCGCCTGCATCTGTAGCTGGCATCTTCAGAGGATCCTCTGAAGATGCCAGCCACAGATGCAGATGAAACGTCAGGAGAAATTACTAATAGAACACAGCCTCAAAGCCTGGAAAACCCACAACAACCTATAGATGCCTAGTTGTTTTACATCACCAGATTTTGCAATGACTTTCACCATTACATCTGTTTTGTCAGTTCTGGTTCCATCCACAGTGCCATCATAATATCAGTGTTTCTTCAGATTTTTTATATAATTATTTTTATTCAATTTTATTACACAAACTTTTACTGTCTAAATGTCTAAAACAACATATAGGGGTTACAGAACAGACACAAACAATTTTTTAAAAAAAACAGATAATAAACAACTACAACAAATTACTATTGACTAGCCAAACTAATCTAAGCAAACATAACTAAACCAACTAAATTTTAAAAAAGGGTACTACATAACTAATTGACTTCCATCATTGCTTCTGCCGGATACAGTATGAATCTATGCATACTTCCTCTAGTTGAATAAAACATAATAAACATAATAAAACATAATAAAACAGAAAAGCCTACATCTGCATATTAACCATTAAAGTTGAGATCATTCCTCAAGAATTTCTTTTCAGCTGATGTCTCAAGACTGTGTCCATCACTTTCTACTTTCGTGGTCATGCAAAATAACTCATGGTGCTGAGTGGATGGGGGAGAAGTGTCTTTCTGATACTTGTCCTTTGGCTTCTTGTGCAGTAGGAATAAACCCTACAATAAAACCTTAAAATAAACCCTGGTGTGTGTATGTTTGCACATATGTGTGTAAGAATGTGAACTTGAGTGTTTGTGTGGATAAGTGAGTATGTGTGAATGAGGTCTAGGCAAACACAACATGGGCCCATATGCCAGCAGTGTGTGCACCATGCAAATTACGACAAGGCCCTACTGAATATTGCCACATAGCACACCTGGAACCAATTCATACTTGTACCCAGACCCAGTTAGACTTGGGTTAAAAAGATTCCTCTCCTATCAGCTCTGGTATTGCTAATAAATTGCTTGTTGCAAATCCTTGCAAACTAATTTAAGCACTGGCCCTTAATCCTATGGGTTTCAAACTCATACCTTCTTTACAGTGGGTGAGGCAAGCAATCCATGAAAAAGCAAGGAGTAAAGCGGTGCAGTGTCAGTTTGCATCCACATTCACTCACAGTTTCACCTGCTTAAAATTTGTATGGAGCATTCCAGTTTCATGGTCACATGCTTATTCCATAATGAGCAGAATGGCTGCTCTGAACAGTGTTAGCCCATATTTTTCTGGAACATCAGAATGACATTTCTAAAGTAATTTGAATTGTTGTCCGCCTTTTGTTTTGCAAATATATGTTTGAAAGACAATTGTGAAAGCAATCCAGCTGAAAAGAATCCAGCACATCCTCCAATTCCCGTCATCAAGATTTGTCCATTATTATTACTTTTTTAAAAAAAAAATGCACCATTTTTCTTGTTTGAGTCTGCATGATAATAAATTGTTTTCTAAGAATCCTAAGCAATGCTCATTTTAAAGATATTTGTGGATGTATTCTAAGTATGGTGATTTTTTTTTATTGATACCTTGTTTTTCTCTTTATATGAGATCCAAGGCAGCTTGCAAATATATAAAAAAGCATGATAACAGGTTTTAACAATTATTCATTAAAAGTTAAAAAAAATTAAACAACAGTTCAGTTAAAAAAACACAAGGTTAAAACAATATGTTTACATGCATTCAAGTAACCTGTTGACTTGTGGTGACATCATGAGTTTCATAGGGTTTTCATAGGCAAGGAATATTCAAAAGTGGTCTTACCAGTTCCTTCCTCTGAAATATAGCCTAGAGAACCTCATATTCATTTGTGATCTCCCATCCGTGGCTGATTCTGCTTAGCTTCCAAGATCAGACCAGAGCTAGTGCTTTTAGGGTAGTTATGCCTTATTTACAATAGGCATTAAGGCACTGTAAAAAAAAAAAAGAGTAATACCATCAGAAAGATAAAAATACCTAAAAATACAACTCCATTAAAAGTTCTTTTCTGCCACATAAATTATAAGCCAAAAACGTGCCTAAACAAAAAGATCTTTACCTGACAATGAAATAAAAATAGAGAGAGAGGTCAACCAAAGCCCTTTCCGCAGCCTACCTGCTTCTGGCGTGGGCGTGCGGGGATCACGCGAACAGCCTCTTCTGAGAGGCACTCGCATCCCCTCTGCTCCTGCTCCGCAGCAGCTGCCTGCTGGTCGGCAGGCAGTGTGAGGGCTCCGCCTCTTCCTTCTGCAGCACAGCTGGGTACTTTCCCAGGTTGCACTGGGGGAGGAAGCATGAGGGCCACATCTCCGGAGGCTCCACACGGATGGTAAGTGCTTGTGGGGCCCCGGAGCGACGCGCAATTGCGCCTCATTTTCAGCAAAATACCAAAAATGATATATTGTACGATCGGCACTTGCTGGCCCCAGCAGCATCGCACGATTGCGAGAACGTCATGTAGACTGGTCCTTGCAATCACGCAATGCTCTGGAAGCCCTTTTGCATGAGTAAAGGCATGCGAAAAGGGCCCAAGTCCCCTGCTGGAGGGAATTCCACAATCTGGGAGCAGCCAGACACTTTCTTTAGTCCTTTCCAACAATGCCTGCAATGGAGGGGGTTGTGGAACCAAGAGAAAGCCTTCTCTCAAAGATCTTAAAATCCAGGCAGGTTCATATGGGGAGATACAGTCTTTCAGATAGTATGGACCTAAGCCATGTAGGGTTTTAAAGGACATAACCAGCACTGAGTTCTTCCCAGAAACAGACTGGGAGCTAGTGAAGCTGTTGCAACAGGAAAGTTATATGTCTCCTGTAATCAGCCTTAGCCAACAATCTGGCTACAATATTTTGGACCTGCTGAAGTTTCTGAACAGTTTCTAGAAGCAGCCCCATGTACAGTGCATTGCAGTAATCCAATCGGGATATAATCAGAGCATGTGTTACCATGGGCAAATCTGACTTCTCAAGGAATGGATGCAACTGCACAATGGTTTTTTGGGGGTTTTTTTTGTATTATTATGCTATACTGTTTATAATAGGTAAAATCAAAGTTTTTAACCCTTGAAAGGAGGTTTAGAAATCTGTTTTATCTGTCATATAGCTATCTTTTGGAAGAATAACCATGAGGATTAAAGAACAAATTAAAGGTTTTGGTTTTTCCTCACAGAAAGGTAGTACATGTCTTTCCTTCTGCAATTACTGCATGGAATAACAAGGGATTTTAAATTGTCATTAAGTACTCGTGGCTTGTTCTCCAGCTCCTCATGTTAATAACACAAATGAGAAAATGATGTTTCATATCTAACATCTTTGATTAATATTTGGTTCAACTGTCTTTTCTGACTCTCAAACTTCAATTACTACCTGCAAACCAGAACATTTCAGACAGAAGTGTGACTCAATTCAAAAGGCAGCACTGACTGAAACATGTATCTCATTGGGATCCGGTTCCCAATTTTGTGCTCTTGCATACAAATCCTACTGTTCTTCACAAAAAGATACCTTAGGCCTCTGGCCTTCCTGGCCACTGTTCAATGTGACGGTCAGGATTGCACTGCTTCCTCAGATCTAACATGAAAGAGCAAGCAAGCTCTTCAACCACTTCAAGCTTGCAGTGATTTTACATTAGTTCAAGCTTGAACTTCTTAGTTCAAGCAACAGGCAGGATGACTGATACAACTACTATGAGAGTTTTTGTATGAGCCAGAGTGTGAGAGGAGATGGTTGTTAACTAATTCACTTTGGTGACTTAATTTATGATTAAGGCCCTTTTCGAACACCAGTCATGTTGTGAAATAGCCTTGCGAGCATCACACAATTGCAAGGACTGTTTCACATGATGTCCTCACAGTCTCGTGACATTCCCAAGGCCAGTAGGTGGCAATCAGGCATTATATCATTTTTGGCTTGTTGCTGAAAATGATGCGCGATCACGCGTCCCTCCCAGGCCCCACATGCACTTACTTTGCGTGCAGAGGGTCTGGAGGCATAGCCATTGCGCTTCCACCCCCAGTGCAGCCTGAAAAAGTACCTGGCTGTGCTGCGGAAGGAAGGGGCGGAGCTCTCACACTTCTTTCTGGCCAGCACGGAGCTGGTGCAGAGGAGAAGCAGAGGGTATGCGGGTGCCTCTTACAAGAGGCTTCTCACGTGATTCTCTCACGCCAACACTGGAAAAAGGTAAGGTGCGAAAAGGGCCTAAGTCTGGATGTTTCCAAATGTTATTGGGTCCTCTAGCTGCTTAACTATATTGATAGTGAAGGTTAGTATAGCAACAACAGAAAGAAGGCAAAAGCAACAGTTGTGAGGCAGCCAAGAAAAAAGACACAGCCATAGGAAGTCATGCAGGCTGTTACACTAGCGTAATACCCCATAAGATCCCAATGCTGTAATTCCCCACATTATTTGTTTGTTTAAATTTTGTTTATTGGAAATTATTTTTAGACTGTCTTTAGGAGTGGAAATCTTCAAAGAGAAGACAAGACACAGCAAGAACTACAAAGACAGATACATATTTAATATAAATCAGTAAAAACTAATTATCAATAAAACCAACAGCCCAAGAAAAGGCAGAGAAGAGACTAGTGAACCTCTGAAGATTTTCCAAGAGAGGGCCTGACTAATATGAGATGGAAGATGATTCCACAGGTGTGGGTGTTGCGGTTAGCTATGAATGATGGAGATACAGAAGAGATGCATAGGCCTAAATCCAATTCTGAATCCTAGATAGAGTAGATCAATGAAATCAATGAGAAGTTGGGGAGTTAACACTTGCATAAATTTCACTGATTTAATGGGTCTGCAGTGGCTGAGATTATCAACTGGATTTAGACAACACTGGAGCCAAAGGATTTCCATGGCATTTTGCTGATTTCTGACAAGATGGCCATTCCAGATCTGGTTTCACAGTGTTGTTCAAATTAGTAATCCTGTTCAGATTCCACTAGCATCACTCATACTAGATCAGGAAGGAGGATGACAGGAATCACAAACGCTGTGGTTCAACCACATAAACGACATTCTTCCTAATTGGGGCATGCTTCATCAGGTAATCAACTTAATCAGAACCTTTCCCAAGGAACCCAATTAAAAGTTTAATGACACCGAATGGCATGGACTGCTGCTTAATTGGGATGATAATTCTGTTCCCTGTAATTGGGATGCTAGAAGGTGATTAAAAGAACCAGAACAAGGAGAGACGTCCTTTATGATTTTCACAAGCTGACAGTAATTTGCCTTCTTTCAAAGGGCCTCTGTCACTGGTGATGCTTTCCATGTTTCCAAATTCTAAAAGACTATTGTTGGAAATTAACTCATTCTAAAGTGGCAATAATATTGTGCATGGCTACTAACAAGCAGCTTCACATCACTCTGGAGTTAAAATGTGTTGAAGGCTCCAAGCAGCAAATCAGTTCTTGACCAAAAAGTCTCCAAAAGCTGTCCTTCTGAAAAATCTCTCCCACTCCCACTGCCCAATATGGAAACAAGGACAATCAGGTAGTTATTTGGGTGGGTGGTTGATCAGTCACACAATCAGTTTTCTTCTCTCCCCTCTCTATCTGCAAGTTTGTAGAGTACGTGGTTGAATCAATTGACACATGTGGATGCTAACTGAGGGAGAGATATGGAATACTTCTCCTGGCAGCAGGAATGGAAGCAATTTGCGCTATTTCCTTTGAATCCCCCTGTGCCCTCCAAAAATGTGCTCTGGAGCGTTGAGACTTCATAGTGTAATGTGAGAGATAACATGGAAAACTTAGGGAGGAAGTAAAAGATAGCAAAATTTTCTTCACTACTCCTTGCACCAGAGGGAAGCTCTGTTGAAGTAGGAGTCCTGCTAATGCATTAGTCAGACCTCCACGCTCGCTATGGTTAGGAGTGCTGGACCCCTGCAAAAATGGAGAAATCACAAATATCAAAACATGCGGGGGGAGGGGGCTGAGGCATGATGGGGAGAACTGGCACCCAGGGTCCAAACAAGATCAGAAAAGGAGAAGGAAAGGGGGGGTCCTATATTTCCTCTCTCACACCCATCTCCTCTTTGGAATATATAGTTGGGCATTTAGAGTAGGTTTGCAATGCTGAGAAATTGGTCTGTGAGCAGTCCTTAGCAGGCCAGGCAGTGGCTGGTGGAGGAGGACAATAGGAGGTGGGTTTTTAAAGGGCTTGCCTGGCCTGACTGGAGCTGCCTAAAGGGAAAGTTCCCCTGGAAAAGAAGCATGTGAAGTAGGGCAGGGCTGAAGTTTGAGAAATTTGCAAATAATCACATCCATGGAAATCAAACCTGCAAATGTGGAGGACTGACTGTACTTACTTGCCCAGTTCAAATCATTACGAAAAAAAGGAAAATGCCTAGTCCTGAACCCACTCCATTTTCATATAGGAACTGAACATTTTGAAATGAAGTTCTTTTTCACTTTGAGAAATAAATTTAAAAAAAAAACTGAAAAGACACTGTCCATGCAGACAATAATCCCGATTTCCCAGCTTCTTTGTGCATGTGGAAATTTTTCATAGCGACAGAAACTTCTCTTCAGATGCCTTTTTTTCCACATGTGAGAAGTTTCAGGCTGGGTAAATAGCAACTGAAGAAACTTTGAATCCTTCTGTAAATGGGAGAAACCTTTCCATTCATACAGAAGCAACTCAGGATGCAGGTCATAGTGTGTGGCTCATTCCCAAGGTACATAGAAGAGTTTATTCTCAGATTAGTGTGCATATGACAGCTGCTTTCCAGTGTAATCGTAATTCAAAAATGTACCAGCTGTAGTGGTCTAACTTCAAGAACACTGTATAAAACCCCAGAATGTTTTTCTTCATCTCAGTACATTTCACTGTCTCCTATAATATTTGTTAATTAGAGAAGATTCCATCAATGGAAATAAAGTATAGACAAAATAAAAAGTTGAATTTTTCAAGTCTTACTGTGTTCACATCACAAAATGTCTTCTGTCAGATTCTTCACCAGCTTCAAATGTATATCTGTTAGACAATTTCAATTTCAATAAGCACAAATGAAATTGAAGTGAAATGTGAGGAAAAGGCTTCAAATCAGCAGCAGAGCACATACCGTGCATGCAGAAGGTATGACGTTTAATCCAGATAAAGGCTGAGGAAGTGTCATGCTGGAAAACTTGGAAGGACCTCAGTGCTTATGAGGCAGGAAAACCCTTATGGACAGAGAAGGCAACACTTGAAAACATTGATCTGATTCAGTGTAGGGCGCCTTTGCATTCCCCATATAGAGGCAAAACTGCCAGCTGAACTGGATATCTATTGTATTACTAATTCACAGAGAAGTCTTAGGAGTCAGAAGTACTGCATTTCAACTCTAGCTGCCACAGATTCCTGTCGCTAGCATCACTGTATTACATCAACATTTCTGTGTGTGGATGACTATAACAAAGGTGGGATGCTTGAAGTTTCCCATGTACATTTATATGAATCCACAAGAGATTCCGAAATCATTTGTTTTTTAAAAAAATAAAAATAAAGGAATGCCAAGAACTGGCTCTCCTTTGTGACAGAGCATGGCAGCTGCCTCGGATCACAGATTTTGGGTGCCATGAAAGGACAATGTATTGTTTATTCTTTAATTTGCTTCAGAGATTTTCAGCATCCTTTGCCAAAATAACTTAGCTGGCTTTGAGTAACTATGTGGGTGGAAACACCATGTGCAATGCCACCTTAGGCAGCAAAATGCTCTCTCTGGGCAAGGCTTAGAAATGTTCCCATTTTACACTAACATGCTACCTTTTCTGTTAAATGCTAAACAAAATTATGATTTGTTAATGTTAAAACCATTTCAGTGGAAATTCTAAAATTAATCAATTAGATTAATCATTAATCTGCTAGTACATGTTGGCTTCACGTTTCTTTAACAAACAAACAAAGAGATTTAAAATACTTGATTTCCCCAAATTATCCCCTCCAAACTAATACATTAAGTTAATATAAAATATTAATTGTTACTCATTGATGATGTTTTTGTTTAACAATTTAGTAATGATTATTAAAATTATTGTTGAAAATGTTAATGGATTAGGGGCAACAAGTTAACTTTTGCTGAACTATTTCCAAGGAATACCCCATATTATTCCAAATGCTAATGCAATTGTTTAAGGGCTTTTACTTAGCTCAAGCTGCAGGCATTCTAGCACTAAATCTTCAAAGCAGAATGGTATTGTACTGTCAGGATGGTGCCTACTTCCAATCTGCCATTTCTGGTGGACTGTACATGGAATAACAGACCTTTCTTTAGCATGATATAGAGGCTTAATCTAGTCCTTAGTCCCACCTACGGTAATCTCACTGAATGAATGGAAATTTGAGAACTCAAAAGAACTTCCTGATGGTAAGAGATTCCCCTCCCCACTGCCCCAGAAAGTGGTTTTGGAAGTTTTTAAGCAAGGATTGAATGGCCACCTATCAGAAATGCTTTAGCTGGGGACCTCTGCATCGACAAAAAGTTGGTCTACATGAACCTTAAAGACTCTTCCAGCTCCCCAGTTCTGTAATTTATTTATGTGTCATTGGTTCTGTTCATTTACTCTAGCAAGGGCTAGAAATTGGATTTAGGTGAGAGACCCTTCTTACAATAACTATTGAATAACTATTCAACATTTATATACATAATACCCAGATGTGAAATGTGCAGTTGAATTACACATGAACTTTGCAAACATCTGTTTTAGAAGCAAAAGAAAGAAGTGGCAAGGGGAAAAGTACATCCCTTCTTCCTGTATTTTGAAAGGGAATGCAATAGCTTATATGGATGTTTCTTTCTTCACAATCTTTGTGCTGTTTATTTTTTACCTGTGTAGGTCTCCAGCTCTATATATAAAGGGCATAATGAGATACTGCTCTCTCTGGGACAAATATTCTCTGTTGCTGAAACTACTGGCAGGGAAATGTATGGAAGAAGCAAAAAGAAAACCTGAAAACCTCAATTGAGAGCTTTACTTTACAGTAAAGTAAAAACTGTAAAAACTTTACAGTAAAATTTTTCAGTCTTCTGTCTGATTTTTTTGATCATTTGTAGTTGCTGCAGTGGTGGCTATGGCCCTTTCCTCACGGGGGGGGGGCGAAACGGGGTGGCGCACGCAGGGGCAGAACTTACGAGTGGGTTGCTCCGTCCCTGCGGGGAGCGTGGATTCGCCGTTCTAAATGCCGCCGAATTTCGGCGGCACTCGGCGGCATTCAGTGGTGCCCAAAATGGCGGCTGGTGGCTTCTGGCAGCGCTCCGCCAATCAGGGCAGCGCACCAGCCAGAAGCCCACCCCCGGGCAGATCTGCAGGGACGCGCTACCGCGTCTCTGCAGTTCTTCACCGGGGGCTGCCACGGGGCAGTGTGGGTGAGTTTTGTAAAAACCACTTGCTAAGGGGTTTTTTATAAAACTCGCAGCGCCACCCCCGTGGCTGCGCTAGAGCAGTTTGAGGTCTAGAGTCTCACTTTTTCTAACTGCGCTAGCGCACCCCGTGGTGAAGAAGACCTCCAAGAGAGGTTGCCCTAGCGTGGGCAATATGCCCGTGTGGAAATGGCCTATGTTTTAACTACTTAGCAAGGAACTACTGCAACCAGAAAAATTAAAATTATCTTAGTGCATTAATCACAGCTGAGAATTGTTCAATTTTGGATTGTCATGATCAGACAAACATGACAGCTGACTGTTTAAGCCAAATAGATGTAATTTTGTGTCCCTATTAAAGTCAGTGTTTTGTTTCCCTTCACCGTTTTAAAGCCATGGATCTAAAAAATGTCTCTCACACCTGCCACACTGTTAATTTATGAACCAAGACAGGAAGACTGAGGCCCTTTTCACACAGCATTCACCATGCGAATGGGCCTCTGGAGCACGGCACAATTGCGAGGAGCCATCCATATGACATCCTTGCAATTGCATGATGCTTCCGTGGCCAGCAGGCACCGATTGCACACTATTTCATTTTCGGCTTCTAGCCAAAAATGATGCACAATCATGCATTGCTCCAGGGCCCCATGCGCACCAACTGTGCTTGCGGAGCCTCCGGAGCCACGGTGCTCATGCTTCCTGCCCCAGCTCAGCCTGGGAAAATCCTAGGCTGCACTGCGGAAGGAAGAGGAGGAGCCCTCACACTGGCTGCTCACTAGCAGCTGTGAAGGTGAAGCAGCAGGGACAAAAGAACCTCTCACAAGAGGCTGCTCACATGATCCCCAGTCCCCAGTGCCGTGAAAAGGTAAGGTGCGAAAAGGACCTGAGAGCCAGGGTGCTGGATTAGAATTTGAGAAGATCAGGGTTCAAATCCTCACTCGGCCCTGAAAACCCACTGGGTGACCCTGGGCAAGTCATACTCTCTCAGCCTCAGAGGAGGGCAAAGGCAACCTCTCTCTGAACAAATCTTGCCAAGAAAATCCTGTGATAGGTTTACCTTAGGGTTGCCATTAGTCAGAAATTACTTGAAGGCACACAACACAACACACAGAACAGGAAGTAACCTTTCCAAGGTAAGCATCACATCACCTCAGTGATAATTAAGTATTTGTTAATTGTACCAAGGTAGAAGATTTTGCACCAGTTCTGAACAGCTTGTGTCAATCTCATTGGAGAGAGGTGTCCCTGAGTATTGACATATAAAAATTGGAGAAGGGTAAATCCATGGGGCAGGGGTGGCTAGAGATCTATGTGTACAGTCAGCTCTCCACATTTGTGAGTTTCACTTTTGCAGATTTGATTATTCATGGATTATTTCCTGTCACCTCTGCTGCCTCCCTGTGCCATTTTTAATAGGGACTACAAGCCTCGTGAGACTGAAAAACTGCAAATGAGACTTGTAAGTCCCTCTTAAAAATGGTGTGGGCCAGCAGTGGAGGTGGCAGTCAGCCCTGCCAGCCCCCCACTTTTGCCTTGGGAAGGAACCCAGATGCCCCAAAGGAATCCATGGTCAGTTGAATGTGGTGATTATACTTTTTTGTGTGTTAAAGTTGGTTTTGGAGGGCCTAGAGTTATTCATGTTTTTTTCACTTTCACAGGGGTCCTGTGTCCCTAAACCTAGCGAATGTGGAGGGAGAGTTGTATATGGAAAAGACTGGAGCAATGAGCCTGGGGAAAAGAGGAAAAATCTGACATAGTTATTCTTGTATCAAGCAGCTGTTGCAGGAGTAGCACCAATAGATCTTTATGTGAGTCCTCAGTCTTTAACATATTAATACCTTGTTCTTCATTCAACAGAATGCCTAAACAGATATTATTATTATTATTATTATTATTATTATTATTATTATTATTATTATTGCATATTAATTTGTTGTATGCCTTCAAATTGTTACTGACTTATAATGACCCTAAGTTGAACCTATCACGGGGTTTTCTGGAGGCTAAGAGTGTGTGATGTGCCTGAGGTCACCTGGTGGGTATCCATGGCCAAGTCGGGAATCAATCTTTAATCACTAGGATCATAGGGCAATGGCCAATTCCACATGGGCTAATAGAAATGGTGCAGAGTATCCTCCAGGGAGGACGTCTGCACCTGCACGTAGATCCGCACCTCAGCTCGCTCCGGAACGACCCGAAGTGGTCGTCAAGTGTGCTTTTGAAAGACCGCTTAAAACAGGTATTTCAAAAGTATGGAGTGCACCATTCCGTGCCCACTCTCTGGTGCAGATTTGCAGACTTGCACCAGTGCAAGCCTGAGATCTGCTGGGGGCAGGCTTTAGGCTGGCGAGCTTCAGCGGTTGGTCGAGACCCCCAACCAACCTGAAGCCGCCATTTTTGTCCCCAGAGCAGTGCGGAGCGATGAGCACTCACTGCTCCGGAGCAGCACGGACTGGACCAGGGAGCCAAGAAGTCCCGTAACTAGCGGCACGGGGCGACTCCCTCACCCAGTGCAGAAATGGCCAATGATTAAACTACTATATCATTCTGGCTCTCTATTATTCATTTAGAAAACAACATTTATATAATAAGATAAATATAATATTCCTTTCATAATTGGTAAGCCCCCTTGAATCCCATTATTGGGGAAAAGGTAGGATGTTGTTGTGTGTGTTCAAGTCATTTCCAACTTATAGCGACCCTGTCACAGACTTCTCTTGGCAAGATTTCTTCAGAGAGAGTTTGCCTTTCCCTTTCTCTAAGGCTGAGAGAGTGTGACTTGTTCAAGGTCATCCAGTAGATTACCATGGCTGAGTTTTTAAAATCAGAACATATTAATGTCATCTCTGCACTATATTGTTATAGTGCTATTACTCCACTTTCAATATCCTGTGGAATTCTGGGGCTTGCAGTTTAGGGAGAGGCGTTTAGAATTGTCAGCCAGAGAGCTGTTTGGCCTCAAGAAACTACAGATTCCAGAATTCCACAGGATGCTGAAAGTGGAATAATAGTACTATAACAATATAGTATATAAATTGTCTAAAACGTGCGAAAACATCAATCAGTGTGTATGCGTGTATCATTTAAAAACAAACAATCTAAAGAGCTGAAGCCATTTAAAATTCATAGAGGACAGAATAATTTTAAAAATCAACACAACAGCACAAATAATGCCCCCATTATTAGTTGATTCCACCCCCTGCAATTTCCTAGTGCAAAACTGGCTTTCTTTCCAAAAAGTCCACGTCTTGTGATAAAAATAGCAGCTGTTCTGAAGTTGCTCTGATAGGCTTCTGATCTGAGCCAACATGTCCCTTCTTATGCTCTTATGCTTTGTTGCCTGTTGAGAAAGGACAAAGATGCTCGTCTGTATTCTTTAATTATAATTTTGTATTTTATCTCTATTTTATCATTTTTAGCCACCTTGAACACTATTAATAAGGGGAGTCCAGGATATAAATTAAATATATAAGCAATTAATCAGTCTCTGGCCATCTAATCTCTTTCCACTCTGACTTGCGTTTTGATAAAACCAGGCTTCAGAAAAGTTACAGCATAGCCAGTTGTCATGCCAGCTAGGGGATTCTAGGAGTTATAGCCAAAGAAGTAATTTCTCCTGGCTCAGGTCCAGACTGACTTTTGACTTCAAAAGCATAGACTAAAGATGTTGGTGGTGGTGGGGGAACCAGAGAGAATTCCGCGTGTATGTGCAGTTTGAGCCCAAGGAACTATACACAAAATGATGCTACAAAGTTTAATGGCAAATTGATCTTTTAGGTCACGTGTCGTCATAGAATCATAGAATCATAGAAATGTAGAGTTGGAAGAGACCACACGGGCCATCCAGTCCAAACCCCTGCCATGCAGGAACACCCTCAAAGCACTCCCAACAGATGACCATCCAGCCTCTGCTTAAAAACCTCCAAAGAAGGGGGCTCCACTACACTCCGAGGCAGCAGATTCCACTGTCGGACAGCCCTGACTGTCAGGAAGTTCTTCTTGAGGTTCAGGTGGAATCTCCTTTCCTGCAGCTTGAATCCATTGCTCCTTGTCCTGGTCTCTGGAGCAGCAGTAAACAAGCCCTCTCCCTCCTCTATATGGCATCCCTTCAGATATTTAAACATGGCTATCTTGTCCCCTCTTAACCTTCTCTTCTGCAGACTAAACATCCCCAGCTCTCTAAATCTATCCTCATAGGGCATGGCTTCCAGGCCCCTCACCATTTTGGTTGCCCGCCTCTGGACTTGCTCCAGCTTGACCATGTCCTTCTTGAATTGGGGTGCCTAGAACTGGACACAGTATTCAAGATAAGGTCTAACCAAAGCAGAGTAGAGTGGTACCAGTACCTCCCTCGATCTAGACACCATACTCCTATTAATGCAGCTGAGAATTGCATTGGCTTTCTTGGCTGCCGCACCACACTGCTGACTCATGTTCAGCTTGTGATCTATTAAGACTCCTAGATCCCTTTTGCACATACTGCTATCCAGCCACATGTCCCCCATCCTATATTTCTGTATTCCATTTTTTCTACCTAAGTGTAGGACCTTACACTTCTCTCTGTTGAATTTCATTTTGTTAGCCTTGGCCCAGCTCTCCAATCTATCCAGGTCATTTTGAATTTTGATCCTGTCCTCTGGCGTATTAGCAACCCCTCCCAATTTGGTGTCATCTGCAAATTTGATCAGCATGCCCTCTATTCCTTCATCCAAGTCCTTGATAAAAACATTGAACAGCACTGGGCCCAGGACAGAACCCTGTGGCACCCCGCTAGTCACTTCTCTCCAGGATGAAAAGCAGCCATTCGTGATCACCCTTTGTGTTCGGTCAGTCAACCAATTACAAATCCAACTAACAGTAGCCCTGTCCAACCCACATTTTACCAGCTTCATTGCGAGAATGTCATGGGGAACTTTGTCAAAGGCCTTACTGAAATCGAGATATGCTACATCCACAGCATTCCCTTCATCTATCAAGCTAGTAACTCTATCATAAAAAGAGATAAGATTAGTCTGGCATGACTTATTTTTGAGAAATCCATGTTGACTTCTCGTGATTACCGCCTTGCTTTCTAAGTGACTAGAAACTGACTGCTTAATGATCTGCTCCAGGATCTTTCCGGGTACTGATGTCAGGCTGACTGGGCGATAATTATTTGGGTCCTCTTTTTTTCCCTTCTTGAAGATGGGGACAACATTTGCCCACTTCCAATCTGCTGGAAATTCTCCTGTCCTCCAAGATTTCTCAAAGATTATTGCAAGCGGTTCTGAAATGACCTCTGCCAGTTCTTTTAATATCCTAGGATGTAATTCATCTGGCCCTGGAGACTTGAATTCATCCAGTGTGGACAGGTATTCCTGTACCACCTCTCTACCTATTACATGCCTCATTTCCCCTGCTTCCTCACTTGCTCCCCAACCGCCAGGTTGAGTGCTTGTATCCTGCTGGGAAAAAACTGAGGCAAAGAAGGTGTTAAGTAGTTCTGCCTTTTCTCTTCCCCCTGTGAGTAATTCGCCATCTTCTCTGCGCAGCGACCCTATCATCTCCTTCTTTTTCCTTATGCTGTGGACATATTTAAAAAAGCCCTTTTTATTGTTTTTAATGTCTCTGGCCAGCCTAAGTTCGTTCTGTGCTTTAGCCTTTCTGACCTCCTCCCTACATCTCCTGGCTATCTGCTTAAATTCTTCTTTGGTGGTTTCCCTCTTCTTCCATTTCCTGTACACGTTTCTCTTAACACTGAGCTCAGCTGAGAGTTCTTTAGTCAACCATTCTGGTTTCTTCAGATGCCTTCCATTTTTTCTCCTTAATAGCACAGTTTTAGCCTGTGCCTTCAGTATCCCCCTTTTAAGGAACTCCCATGCCTCCTGAACTCCTTTCCTTTTCACTATTCTTGACCACGGAATTCCAGCCAGCAGCTCCCTAAGTTTACAGAAGTCCGTTTTTTTAAAATCTAAGATGAGTGTCTGGCTACAATTATCTTCTCCTTCCCACTGAATGCCAAATTCCAATAGGGCATGGTCACTCCCCCCTAAAGATCCAACCACTTCTACCTCATCAACAAGGTCATCCCTGTTGGTCAGGATCAGATCTAGAATATTTGATCCCCTTGTAGCCTCTTCCACTTTCTGGACCATGAAATTGTCTGCAAGACTAGCAAGAAACTTGCTGGACCTTGCTGTCTTGGCAGAGTTTGACTGCCAACATATATCCGGGTAATTGAAATCTCCTATTATCACTGTATCTCTCCTTTTTGAATATGCAGTCATTTGGTTCAGGAAGGCATCATCAAAGTCCTCAGTCTGGTTTGGAAGTCTGTAGTAAACCCCCACCAGAATATCCCTATTGTTTCTTGCTCCCTTAATTCTTACTCAGATGCTCTCAGCCTAGCTTTCTGGGTTTAAGTCATGGATCTCTTCACAGGTGAAAACATCCTTGACATACAAGGCTACTCCTCCTCCTTTCTTGTTAGGCCTATTTTTACAAAATAGGCTATACCCCTCTATTCCTACATTCCAATCATGAGACTCATCCCACCAGGTCTCAGTGATGCCTATCAAATCATATTTATTTTGTTGTACTAGGAGTTCAAGTTCATCCTGCTTGTTTCCCATACTCCGTGCATTAGCGTAGAGACACTTAAGTCCCCGGGCCCTTCCTGCAAGTCCTGTACTATTATTTCCACTCCTCCCACCATTGGACGCTTGTACTACTTGGCCAATATCATTTGGGCCTTTTCCCCCTGCACTCACCACGTCCTTGCTCTGAATAATATTGTCTCCTTCCCCAGCGGAACTTAGTTTAAAGACTCTTAATCCTTCTTGCGAGACTGTTCGCAAAAACATTCCTGCCAAGTTTCGTGAGGTGCAGCCCATCCCTTGCCAGAAGCCCACGTTCATGGAAATTCAGGCCATGTTCCAAAAACCCAAACCGTTGCTGGCGACACCACGTGCGGAGCCAGTTGTTGACCTCTGCTATTGCCCTTTCCCTTCGTGCGCCATATCCTTGAACAGGGAGGAGAGATGAAATGATCACCTGTGCACCAAGGTCCTTAAGTTTTGTCCCCATAAGCTCATAGTCCTTTGAGATGTGGTAAAAGCTGTGCCTCGCAGTGTCATTGGTTCCGACATGAACCACAATGAGGGGTTTATGGTCAGTGGGCTTGACCAGCCTGGGTTAGTCTCTCTGTTATGTGGTTGATCTTGGCCCCAGGAAGACAGCAGACTTCTAGATTGAGCTTGTCCGGTTTGCAAATTGCCATTTCAGTTCCTCTGAGCAAGGAATCCCCAACAACCAGAACTCACCTCCTCTGAGGCTTGTCCTGGGCTCCTCAACAAGCATGTTCTTCTAGGACTGCCTGTGCATTCTGTTTAGGCTGGGAGTGTTGATTTAGTTGACATTCTATTCCCTCCTCCTGGTGCTCCTCATCATTTGTAAGGTGAAGAACTTTGAAGTGATTGTGTATGGTGAGAGTCCTGGTCCTTCTACTCCTCCGTGTGACATTCCTCCAAGCCTCTGTTTCCTGGCACAGTGTGCTGACTTCCTGATCTGGCAGCTCCTCTGCGGATTTGGTCTTGAGGAAGGTCTTCTCCGCCCTATCAAAAAACTCCTCACCTTCCCTAATAAGACGTCCTCTGAATCCTTTCCACTGTGCCAATGTCCTTCCTGAAATGTGGCACCCAACAGAAATTCTTGCCAAATCTTGGCACAGAAATTCTTCTCTCCCTTTTCCCCTTGCCTTTATTTATTTATTTATCTATTTATCTATCATGGTATAATGCAATTGGACATCTCAAGCCATCCATCAAGCTCTCCCTCCATCTGTACTGGAACTAGGGTTGCTTTCGCTTTGTGCTGGCTGCATGGAAACTTGTACAGCACTTCTGCTGGTGAGCCCAGCATGATGTGCTCCATCTCACCACTTAGAGAAATGCAATAAATACATTCTAATAAATATATATTTGGATCTGAAGCATTTTTGAGCTACTTAGCTGAGTGCATATCTCGTCCTTTGTACACATATTTGTACAAAGTGTTGCCTGTAATTTTAAAGATGCTTGCCTGAGGGAGGTTTCATTTTTCCATTGAAGTCCCCTTGATTTACTGTATGCAATATGTTACAGCTTCCTTATTTGCTCCTCTGGGACACTTACTGACAGTAAATCTCTATTAAAATATTCTTCCATATGGTTGCATGAAAATTTTATTGCAGTGAGCCTGAGGCTGAAGGTCACAGCTGAGTAGCTGCAGTTAAGCAGTGCAGTCTATAGACTCGGAGGTACATCTGTTCTGGGAGTGAGAGTAAAATTAGAATTTTACTCTCAATAGCAATTCTCTAAACTAGTTACACTTGTTTACTGTTGCAGGCCTGGACCAAAGCAATACTTTCCCCATACATGTCATAGGGTATTGTGGCTACATGATTTAGGTCGTAAACTCTGATACAGAAATTGCAAAAATGTAGAGGTCACTGGAGAGAGTCCCTAATGTATATTTCATTTACGATACATGAAATTTTAATAACCTCTCACATGATTGGACTCCATGCTTGCTTACATGATTTTTGGCATTGGATTCATTGTTGATTGAAATGTTTTCTGGCCAGCAGATCATCCAAAGTTTGTAAATGATACAAAATATTATTTTTAATCAGCTACTTGAGAGCAAACAGATGAATACATGGCCACCAGGCTGCAACTATTTGGAAAAGCAGCCATCCTGCTAGTTGGCCTCATCTTGGGCTGCTGATATACTGGGGGAGGTGGGAGGGAGGTGGCTCATTCTTTGTGAAAAAGGAGAGAGAAAGAAAGAAGCTGGGAAAGATGGTCAAAATGTGTTGCATGTGGTGTTGCACATTACTCTAAACATTATGTTTAGTGATTGATGCTAGGGTCAGCCAAATGTTAATCTACAGTTTGTGTTTTCTGGGGGCAGAAGTGGGAATGTTTTCAAATCCAATGGACTGAGCAACAAACACAACAGCTATTAAAATGAACCCGAGTTAGTGGATGACATTTCCAAACACCATGGGACACGCAAAAAAAAGACTCCCAAAGAGGTACGTATCCAAAGAAGTATCTGATGTACTAACCTAGCTGGCATTGTGGATGGCTCATCTTAAACATATTTCAACCCACATAGAGCAAATTTCTTTGGAGCAATCCTATACATCTAATTTTTTGGAACCAAAGTTGTCACCAGACTGTTGCTGACAGTGCAGAATGGCAGCACTTTTCTTTTTGTGAAACACAAGTTCAAAGCATGGAAAAGTTACCTTTGGGGCTACCACTCCCACAATCATCCACTGTGCTCACTAAGATTCTGAATTCCCTTTTTTGTTTAGAAAAAAAACAAGTTTATAGCCTTATAGCTGCAAAACGATGTTGGAAAAGGGGCAATGCCTACTGAAAATTCAGTGGCCAAAGAACAATTGAATAAATTTCAAGTGGTGACAGATGGAATAGCATAGCTTATTATTTTTTCCTATCAACAAATCATGAAAACAGTTAAAAAGACACAATGGATTATGAATCATCATTATACTTTTTAATTTCAATTTTTTCCCAGCATAAATACAGATAACCTTGGCATGAAATCAAGACTTGTTTAAACTGCAGCCCAAATGTTTCTTCTCTTCTCATGTTTTCCTCAAAATGACCCTGTGAGGCTGAGGCCATTTCCACACTAGATTGTTATACTGTTATTATTCCACTTTCAACTTCCTATGGAATCCTGGGGCTTGTCGTTTAGGGAGAGGCCTTTGAGGACATCCAGGATTCCGTAGGATGTTGAAAGTGGAATAATACCACTATAACAGTATAGTGCAAAAATGGCCTGGGAGAGAGAATAGCTAGCCCAAAGTCATCTAGCAAGGTTTATAGCTAAGTACAGAACTGAACCTGTACCTAACCAGTCCTAGTTCAACACCGTAATCCTTATACTATCTCTCATTACAAACTGACATAAATGTCCAGGTAACAGTATATATTAAATCTGCTCTTGAGGTTTTTGTTTCATTTCTTTTTGAAAATACTATAGCTTGTGCATCTGTTAAATCAGTGGAATGTTTGGATCTCTCTCTTTTCCTTTTTCTCATCATTTTAAATGCAAGAATGAAAACGTATCTTTTATTTCTGTGATTTGTAAAAGATATGTTTTTCGCAGTGTTTCTTTATCATCAGAACCACCTGAACCACCAAGTCAAAGAATTAACAGATAAAAATATTTAAAACATTAAGTATAAACAGATGAAAACTCTTAAAGCAAATTAAAATAACTTCTTTAAAAACAAGTTAAAAACCAAGCAGAATTGAAATTAGAGTCATCATCCTTGGTTTTAAGGGCAAAAGGCCATTCAGAAAGATATAGTCTTAGCTGCCCTCCAGAAGCTCAAAAGTGGTGGAGCCTCATACCTTCCAACTGATTAATCTCTCTGTTGTTCCACTTTTTCAGCTGCTTGTAAAATGTCCCACTTCCCCCTTCTCTTTCTATTTTCCCCATTTTGTCCTTATTTTATTTCAGTTCCTACAAACTGAGTTCAAAGTACAAAAGTAGTTTCCACTCAACTCAGAAGTGTGGAGAGGAGAGGAACGGCTGGAATTTTGCCCTTTGGTGTAGGCTCAGGTGACAGCAAACTGCTGCAGCCTCTCCTACCTCATTAATAGCTTTTGCCATTTTGACCATAGTCTAATGTTGCTTGGCCACATGTATTCCAGTTTTTACCTGTGAAATTTTGGAGATTATGGGCTCAGGCTGACTTTGCAGTCTGTGTAAAACATAATATTTGAGGATAGGTTAAAGAAGCTGAGCATGTTCAGCTTGATGAAAAGAAGAAGACTGAGGAGTGATGTGATTGTACTCTTTTAAGGCCTCAAGGGCCATCACATGGAAAAAGGGTCAGGCTTGTTCTCTGCTGCCCCAAAGGCAGGTCCAGATTGAATGGTCTGAAGCTACAGGAGGGTAGATTTCCACTGAACATTAGTAGGAGCAGTTCAGCAATGGAACCAACTGTCTAGGGAGGCCATGGGGGTCTCCTTCCTGGATGTCTTCAAAAAGTGGCTGCACCTGTTGGGAACTTTTTAAGCTAGAGATCCTGCATTAAGCAGGGGATTTGGCTTGATTGCCCAGGATGTCCCTTCCAGCTCTGTGCTTCTATTCTATGATTTTTCAAGCAAGTACAGAGAGAGCTCAAGTAGGATGATGTGAGACCATGGTCATTCCACACTACACTGCCATTAACAGCCTGTGGAGTTCTGGAGTTTGTAGTTTATTGAGGCCAAAGAGCTCTCTGGCTGAGAATTCTAAAGGCTCCTCCCTAAACTGCAAACCCCAGGATTCCATAGGATGTTGAAAGTGGAATAATAGCACTGTAACAGTGTAGGATGGAAATGGCCCATGATTTGGACTGTCAGTACTGATGGGCTTTGGTGGGGGGGAAAGAAACCATTCTTTTTAAAATGCCCTACAAGCTTTTCCTTAGATAACAAATCCTAAGAAAAACCTGCAAAACCTCTTAAATGCTGCTTGCAAACTGAGGAAATTTTAGAGGCAATTGGTGATGTGGAAGAGGAGCAAAGGATCTTTCCTGTTCCATATCACAAGCATCCTTTAAATATCTCCTAAATTTCAAAAGCAGTTTTCAATGTGGCAGGAGACTACTCTGAAAGAAACACAAGCCTCTACTAGCCTGAAGCTTTCAGGGATAGCTGTAATATTTTTGGGTTCCAGACTATAGATTTTCCATATGGACACATTTATAAATGTAATAACATGGGTGGCTCATCAGTTCCTAGACTGTTATCCTCCTAACAAAGGAAAATGTCATTTTCTTCTTTTATGCTTTTTGGTGGTCAGATTCTCTGGTTCAGAGACCAATTTCCCCTTTGCTGGCATTCTCAGGTATTTCTCGCTATAGCAATTAGCTTTTGTATTATACAGCAGAACAATTCAATATTTGGGGCATCAATCTACCATTGTGATTTTTTTCCAAGTGTCTGGGCTAATTAGATGTGATCTGAGTCCTTGCACAAACCTTAATTAATTCACTTGTACCCTATTTTTCAAAGAAGATAGATATCAGCTCGCTGTAATATTTTACCAAAGTGAATGCGTGCTAGGTAGTTGTGAAAATGAATTCCCAACTACACTCTCCCACATCCTGACAAGCCAATAAAAATGATATTAGGTGATTAAATGTAGGAATAAAAAAGAAGGCCGACATAATGATAAACTGTAATGAAGTCTAACAGCTGGCAGACTCCTTGGTGAATTTGCCACCTGATGGCTTATACTAAGATTGAGGCTATGCCTCCAGCCTGCTAGTCAGCTGGCAACCACTGGTGTACATACTGAACATTGCCTCCCATTCATTAATTGGCTTGCTGGAAACTCGCTTTCTTGCCATTAAGACAGAAAACATCTTTTTCATAGGCGTTTGCAAGAGAGTGGCCTATTTGTTATGTTCCAGAAACACTTGATTAATGTTGATAAATTACCACTGTTGAATCTGCAGACAGGAATGGATTTCTGATACCAAACATCACACCAAGGCTTCCTTTCTATTTCACTTTGGAAATGTTGGATTCAAGGTGAAATGCAGAGGGAGCAATTACCATTATGGAGGAGAGGCACTCTCTATTTTAAAAAAAATTTTAACATACAAGGATTAGATATGTAGGATATGTATAGCTGTACAACTTTGGGAAGACCTCCTTTGGGAATGGTATGAACCAATGCTGTCTGTATTTCAGCCTTCGCCCATTGTCTATAGTTCAGCCTTCACCCATTAACCTTTCCTTCCTTTGCTCTCCTCCGTTTTTCTCTCTGCAACTCGCTTTGGGAATGGAATTTGACTTTCAAGTGTGACACTGGGACACAACACTGTAGACTGCTACCTTTACATATACAAATGTATGTGGCTAGAGATGTGTCAAGCTGGACATTTGTGTGGTCCTTTTTTCAGAAGGGTGGCAGCAGAAGCCATAGTTCTCGTGGTAGGGAAATACAGTGCAAAAGAATACAGAGCACAAGAGTGCATCTGTGCCATTTTTGTTGCATTGAACATTCCATACTCAGGGTGCTTTTCCCCCTTTAAACAAAACAGAAACAGACACATTTTAATTGGGCTAATACATTCAGTTTTTCTCAGCTCTACAGTTAAATTTCTTCTTTTTCTATTATTACTTTGGCACTGTTTTTGTCTAGGTGGGGCAAGGAGCAGGAAGATGTCTTAGGCCCTTTCCGCAACTCACCTTTTTGAAGAGCTGGGTTGCGGGGATCGTGCGAGCAGCCTCTAGCGAGAAGCTCTCGTGTTCCGATTCCTTCAGCTCCGCAGCTGCTGCCTGCTCACATGAAAGCCCCTCCTCTTTCTTCGGCAGTGCAGCCTGGGATTTTCCTGGACTGCGCTGGGGCAGGAAGCACAAGCGCCACGGCTCCGGAGCTCCACACACATGGTAAGTGTGTGCGGGGCCCCAGAGCAATGTGCAATCGCGCACCATTTCAGCTCGCAGCCAAAAATGAAATAGCATGTGATCGGCACCTGTCAGGCCCGGGAGCATTGCACAATTGTGAGTGCGTCGTGTGGACCGCTCCTCGCAGTCAAGTGGTGCTCCAGGGGCCCTTCCTTCATGTTTCTGTAGCATGGGCACATGGCTAATTCCACACAACAGCTGTAGGACAGGATGACATTGCAATGCTATGTAGCAACACAGAACTGGCTGTGTAGTGAGAATAAGCACCGCTAAGTCTTTCCCAGGCTAAATGGTACACTGAACAATATTATGCATCTATTGCTAACTGCTTTGAGGCCCAATGTTGGGCAAAAAGTGGGATACAAATAAAGATCATCATCGTCATCGTCATCATCATCATCTCAGCAGTCAGCAGTCCTGAGCCAGGGTCCAGCTGTTCAACATTAGGTTCAAAGGATTTTTCTAAATTGTCAGAAATGCAGGTACTGAGTTAATAAGTACATTTCAATTCCTGTTGTATCGAACCATGGAAATACACCTAGCATCTAGAATCTTCTGTGGACTGTTAAAAATCATAGATCTCTACTGTCAAAGATATACTAGTATTATTGGTAATTACATTTATTTTAGTCTCTGCGGGAAAGGCAGCAGTACTCAGTGTTTAAGGTGCTAAATGTGTCTTAAAGAAAGAAGCACTGATAGGGTTAAAAAGTGCCACAGCGACCTAAAGTCTCCTCCTGAGTTAGCCATCTGTCCTAACCTTTCTGAGGTATAGATTGATATTCTTTGGGATCATTTCACCTTTTTTTTTGCCTTCTCTTTTTTTCCTCTCACTGTTTCAAAGGGGAAGATAACTTAGCCCTGATCCTCTTGTTCCAGCTTAGCCTAGCCTGGAGCCTTTAGGGGTTTGACTGTCTCTAACGGAATTCCTATAATAAAGCTTTTATTTCCTTGAACCATTGGTATTGATCATAACAGCTTGCCACTGCACACACATACTTTCTATCACTGTCAACATTCACAGTCTTCTCTTTACATTTAAGGACACACACATAATGGCATCCAATAGGGTGGTTCTACTGACAGAAAAGCTTATATTAATGAAATTGGGAAGAAATGGTGTAGCTTCCTGGGCTTCCTCCAGACTTGCTGCATAGAGCTGGAAAAAATTCTGGAGCAGGCCCTTTCCGCACGAGGCTGGTGAATTGGCTTGTGCCGTTTCTTACCAGATTTTCTGGGCTCGAAACAAGGTGGGCTTTCCCTCATTTCCTTCCACACAGCTACTGCGTATGTTCCATTCTGATTCAGAGGAGTGCAAGTTCATGAATCCACACTGCCCTTGCCGTGGCCACTCCCGCTACTCCCCTCACCCTATTCCGTTAGCTGTGATTGCCCCCCTTTTTTTTAACATGGGTTAGTACGTCATTGTGTATGTGTGTACATGCGTAAGTCCATACTACCCCCTGACCCCTCCCATGAGCTCTCCTCTGACCACCAATTCGCACTGGCGTGAATGTATGTGTCTGCACCACTGTGAAAGTATGAATTGGATAGATCTGGAAAATTGCAAAACCGATTTCTTCCAGTTTTCAAATAGCATACTTTACCACCACATGGGGGTGCATTTAGTCGGAATTACATGCGGAACAAAGGTAAATAAACCAAACCTAGTCTGCTCCAAGGTGCAGAAGACCTCCATGGCAAGACGCATTGGCCCGCCTTAATAACCACATGCGGAATAGGTTTCAAGTGGCAGGGAGAGGGGGGAAATTATGTTAGTGCAATATTTGATTTATATCACAGAAAGAATATCTCAGAGATGTCTGTGAATGTCAGCAATCTCAAGATTTCTTATATTCATTATTTTTTTATATACACATGTGAATAGCCTGTGGTCCAAGGATTAATAAATTTACTCTGCCTATATACATAAATATGCTTGAATGCACACACACGAGTCTTTATTTATTTATTTCAGCCCAGATAGGTATAAAGGATTTCTTGAGCCAAGCCATCAATCATGGACTGTAGATCTTTTGGAAATCCCACACTGATCCAACTGGATAGGAGAGTTCTTCAGTAGTAGTGTCATGTGATGTCATGAATGCTCTCAAACAGGAAAATCTAAGGCCCTTTCTGCAACACACCTTTTCACGGAGCTGGTGTGTGGGGATCGCACGAGCAGCCTTAGCGAGAGGCTCTCGCGTCCTGGTTCCTTCAGCTCCACAGCCGCCACCTGCTCATGTGAGAGCCCCGCCTCTTCCTTCCTCAGTACAGCCTGGGAATTTCCCAGGCTGCACTGGGGCAGGAAGCCTGAGTGTCACAGCTCCGGAGCTCCACACTCATGGAAAGTGCGCACAGGGCCCCGGAGCGATGCACGATTGCACACCATTTTCGGCTCACAGTCAAAAATGAAAAAGTGCGCAGTTGGAGCCTACAAGCACCTGGAGTGTCGCGCGATTGTGAGTGTATTGTGTGGACCACTCCTCACATTCACACGACACTCGAGGGGCCCTTTTGCATGCCAAATGCCATGCGAAAAGGGCCTAACCATCTAAATGCTGGAAACCAGCTTCCCTCTGGGTCAGATGACCTACAAAAGTAATTCCCTCTCTAGCCTTGATCCATTGCACATTCAGCAGCTGGGATCACATACCCAGAACTCTCTTTAAAAAGGAATTGCCTCATGCATATTTAGTTGTTGAGAAAGTGTGGGGGAAATTAAGTCTAGCCTCCCTCCCCAAATAGCTGAGATGTGTACCTACTGGCTTATAAAATAGACTCCTGCATGCAGCCTCAGCACCTAGATTGTTGAGAGAAACTATGTATGACAAAACACATGATTTATGCATGCAATTCATTCATTTGGGGAAGTGTGTAGGAGACAGCATGATTTTAAATCGTGGATGCATTAACACAGGCAGCAGAGCCATCCCGATATAATAAATCTATTATTAGGAAAAGGATAAAATGGCACCCACCTTCATTCCCCAGATAGTGATGGCTGCATTGTATTTCATTACTGGCATCCTCCATCACACCTGATGTAGGAAAAGGGAGCAGGACAGCCTGCGTAGCATCAATAGCATTTCCATCCCAGCATCTGCTACCTGAGGCACTGCCCTACTTGGCTTGACTAGTAGGGCTGGTCATCATGGACCACATCAGAGAGGAACAAGAGTTGGAAAGTAGTCTCTTACCTGTCCCTCAATCATTTCTGGACTCCTGTATTTATCAGAGTAGAAAGACATTTAACAGAATTAAACTAAAAGAATTAAACTCAGATTGCAGACCTAACCACACTTATTTGAAAGCAATTCCATAAAAATCTTACCGCAGATGAAATAATTTTCAGTCTGGAAGCATTCATATAAAACTATCCCATTCTCCCACATCTGCTTCAGAAAGGGACATGTGGAAGTCCAATGAGGCAGGTCTCATATACATCCCTATTAGGACAGACCCCTTTCTCCTAACCAAGCTGCAACAGCATGGTCAATGGGTAGGATTAGTTGGAAGAGCTAAGCTTTCAAAGTGCTAGGTCTGGATGTAGCTTCACTTTCCCCAATTTTGATTTTTCAAATTCTTTCCATTTGAAATGCAAAGAACTTTGCAGATTTTTGGTTTGTGTAAACAATTAACAATGAAATGAAATCTCTGTTATTATTGTAGATGTCATCCAGTTCATTAATTGCTCAGAGGAGAGGAAACATAGGACCCAAATTTTTCTACCACACCACTGCTAGAGGATGCTGTCCTGCTTCCAGCTAGCTGATAGCTGTAGCACTGGCAGTACTTTCAAGAGAGAGTGGAGCAGCCAGATTCAGACTCAACAAACAGCTATGGAGTATCCAAAGCCAATATTCAGAAAACAGAACTAAGGGCAGACAGGAAAAAAAAGCACATAAGAAATGCCTGAAAGCAACATCTGGTAGTTCTGCCAAACCATTCATCAAGGCATATGAGGGAAAATCAGAGATGGAGTACATTATCAGGCAAAGGCCAGATAACACAGGAGCCAAAGGTATGTCAAAAATGCCAGAAACTGAGCAACTGCAAATTTTCACTTGTTTCCAGCAGCTCCTGCTATCACCAGCAGCCTCTAACCCCATGCTGCTCATTCCCCACCCACAAAGCAGCTGTAGCTACTCAGAAGTTATGTAGCAGGAAGCTTCCACATGTGGAGTTTCTCCCTTGGTTTACTGCTGTGGGCCTGCACGTTTTGTTGGCAGGGTTATTCTTTCCTGCTTCTTGAAATGTCACTGTTCTTGGAATGAAATGGGGACAGATCATCTTCTGATTCTTCTGTAGAAATGTGATCCTCTGGACTGAGGGCATCATCAGCCACCCCTGCTGGGCCCTAGTCTTTGGTAGGTCCAGAGTGTTAGATTTAGCAATTTTTGCATGCCTATAGTAGTGAGTTGCTAGATTGTATGCCACACTCTAGGAGTTTTGCAACATGTTTGTAATAACTTCTTGTTTGTTTTTCCACACCCTGTTCTCTTCCTCTATAATGTACTCTTTCTTTGTTCTCTGGGGTCTCATGTGTCCTCATCTGTTTTCTCTCTCTCTTCATGAAAAAGCATACATGAGAAGACCCGCTCTCAGTGAGATGGTCTCCTGACACCATGACAATGGGGTAGCTTGACGTGAGTGGGATAGGAGCAGGGGTGGAGGTGCAGAGGCGGGGCGATGGCACATGGGGGTGGGCACATGGGGGGAGCAGGCAAGGAGCAGTGGCATGCCCCCCAAAAGTGCCCACCTTGTCCCATCCCTACACCACTGTACCATGAGGTACTTTTCCTTTTCCTACATTTCCTTTTGTTGTAATCAGTCTATGTTAATGCACAAGCATTTGTAAGAACTGCTACTTTTTTATACCTTATGAAGAAGGCTAAATGTATTTTCTTGTTCTAGATCCTGTGTGTGCAGGCAAATGTGAGACCGGTGAATTTTCAGCTTATGTGCACTGCTTAAGAGTTTCACTGCTCTCTCACACATTTCCCAACACTGAGGGAGTTTGCTTTCTGGTAAGTCTGGATCCTCCTGTAATGAGGATTACTGTATCGGTTACATGATAGATGCGTTCAGAAAGAGGCCCATATAATACCTCATCCTCTTATGAGGTGAGGAAAATCAGTCTGTGGTTTCTTTTTTTCATAGCAGATGACAAGACAAATGAGGATTTAACATCTCCAGTCTGAACTCACATTAGTACACAAACGTGAACATCTATTGGATTTTTCCAAGAAGAATATATATTCCTTTTCCTTTTAAAAATCTAATTAAGCCAGAGGTGCAAAACATGTGTTAATCTCTAGCTAAAATATAAAACACTGTAAGGTTTTAAAAATTTAAAATCTAAAAAAACCCCCACATTTTTTAAAATAAATTTTAAAAACTCCCTCCCAAAGCAAGTCATCTTAGTTTCACCCTTCTTGAGTTTCAGATGGACAGCCAAGAGACTCTTTGCTCTTTAAAACCAGGGAAAGCTTTTCTTATTGTTTTAGATATGTGTTTGTTTGCTTTTTTAAAAATGGCTGTTTTAGTTCATTTTTTTACTAAGTGTTTTTACTTGCTTTATCTACTTCTATTTGCTGCGTGTCACCTTGGGGGCCCTGGTAGGGAGACAGGTGGTAAATACTAAAATAAAATATAATAGGAAGACTCTGCCCTGTATGATCCTGACAGGAGATCACCAGTGAGTCCTTGCTTCTGTTCCCGTACCAGTTCTCTGATGGCCTGAAGCTCTGGAGGATACATTCCCAGAAAGTCTGGCCATATGCTTCCCTATTCTCTTTTCAGACATCTTCTGATTTCTATTCTTTTCTTTTCTCTAGACAGGCATTTCAGAACTAACTGCAGTGATTTACTGCTGGCAAGGCTGAATCAAGTCATTTCATTGACTAGCAAACTCAATCTGCCTTGGTATTGGAGCTTACTACCCAAAACCAGGCAAGTTATTTTGGCAAATGATGCAGAAGATCCCATAGGCACCTGACACAGCACTGACAAATTAAACAGTCATTTGCTGCCCTTTCACGACACACAAAATTTTCTGTCTGAAGCAGCCACCTCACTCTGCTTCATAGTAGTACTAGCCCTGACAGTTGCTTTAATTTAATTTTAATCTTTTGTGCAAGATACATCTTACCAATCTTTTGTCATCTTTCTGCATGTGTTTCTAAAGCAATGATTTCTTGAATGTCTGAAGTTAAACCTGTGTGCTCTGGGTGAGCTTCTGCTTTACCTTGCTGCTCCTTCAGTGGGGGCCTCCCATCTGCCCTGACCAAGGCTGCTTGTTTGGCTGTTTCCCCTCACCAGTGGAGCCCCTCTTCAGCTCATCTCCTCTTTTGGCACTCCTCAAATGCATTTTTACAAGGAGGCAAAGTCAAATCACTATTACTTAATTAACACAACGGTGAAGGCTTCAATCCGGCTGCACAATAGCTGTCCTGACCTTGCAAGAAGGATGCATGACTTCATTATTGAGTATATTGTTTCCTATAAACATATAAAACCCGTACCAATAACAATCCCATCAGCTGAAATGAAGTTATCCGAGAACAGAATTAAACTCTAAATGACCCCTTTGCTCTACTCTATAGACCCCTATTAATAATTTCTAATCTAATCAACGGAGGTAAATGTACTACTGCAGCCCATGCCAGGCACTCTGCCAGGAAGGACCCATTCTTGTCCATCTCATTCACTCCAGTCCAGGGCTCCTTCGGCAGAAGATGCATCTTTCACTAGGAAGCCCCTGGCTGATTTCCTCTTTTGTTATCTTTTTCAGGCAAAGTCATGTCCTTGTAACTGATAGACACATTGCTTTGTAAATAACCCTGGAGTGACTGATAGAGCTCTTGCCAGACGAACCCTGTAAATAGCCGGGCATTATTCATGCCAGCCCTGAGAGTGCCACAATGCAACTGACAAATTTATGACAGATACCAGCTCACCTCTTGCACAAATATATGCTTTCCTGGCAAATTCATCACAAGTTTTTAATGGGCCCCATACTGAATTTGTCAGCTGTCTGTCCCTGTGTGTTGTTTCCCTTTGGATTTCCGTCAAGGATTGCTGGCTGAACTCATCTCTCAGTTGCTGGGCCTCGGAGAGATCAATGATGACACATCTATTGATGATATTTTACCTTCAACAATTCAGCCCATGCATCATTTTAACAATGCTGATATGTTTATTGAGTGCCTGCTAGCTTTGGCAATCAGATGGAAAGTGATGTCAGACTATATTTCTGTTCCACTCAGTAGGAAATTTCCCCTCCCTCTCCACTTTAGTTCTTACTCCTTTAATTAGAATATGTAAAACTGCATTTAAAAGAGAAAATCTACTTAGGTAGAAGAACTTTCTCAACAGGCAATTTTCTGATGTTGCATGCCTCCCCCCTCCCATGACTGAAACACTGCTTGTTGGAAAGTATTTGGACATCAGAACTGTATATCCTACAAAAATCATGCACAACAGAAAAGATTCTAGCATAGCATATGTTCACATGGAGAGTGTGTGTATATTTGCATGTGCACACACGTGTTTACAGACATCCAATCTGTGCATGTGAAATCTCTAATGGTACAATCATATTTAGTGGACTATTCCATCTCAGAAAAATGTCATCCAAAAAAACATGAAATACTATGAGTTGATTCACATTTTAGATTACCTTTATGTAATCTGTTCAAGAGAAGATCCAGGGTGACTGGACTAGTGATTCAGATTTCAGTATTGCTAGGAAAGGAAGAAAGAGAGAGAGGGAGTTATAGGAAGATGCCTTATACTACTACTGGCAATCTTATTCAGCCTTGTCCACACAGACTCTAGGGTTTCAGGCAGAGTTTTTTCTTAGCTTAACTTCAAATACCATGAACTGAACCTGGGTCCTACTGCATGCAGAGTTTGTGCTCTGTAACTGAGCCGTAGTCCCTTGTCTTCTACAAATGTCAATTGTTGTTAATTGCAGAAAAATCTGGTACCTACTGTCAGCCATGACTGGAACCACAAAAGGCTCCGCGAGGTCTTCAGTTATCCAACTTAGCCCCTTTTTTCTGCTCAGAAATCTACTACTTGAGAGAGCCATCTTCTCATTTCTTGCTCCCTCCCCTTGCCTTAGGAATCTTAGCAGCTGTGCCATAGAGAACCCTCTCCTTTTTTTTTAGCCCTTGAAGATATTTCACAATGAGTAAAGGGCAAGCTTCCTTTTTAGCTTCAGGAACTCCCTAGCCCCACCCCCAATTTGACTTGAAAATTGCCACTTCAAGTTAGCAACATCCAAGAATGCTGTCAAATTTTGAAGTGTCTACTACAGTATACCAAAAAGTTATGCCAAGTCCCCCCTTTTAGCTTCTGGGAAGCCCTCTATTTGAAATTGTTATATTTTTACTTGAAACTGGGCACTGTAACTTGGAAAACAACAAAAAATATTGTCAGTTTTTGACACCTACCATGATTTCCTGGTGACCTATAACTGCCCCCCCTTATTAGGCTCTAGTGAGCCCCTCCTGCTCCCCCGGCTGGAATTTCAGCTTGAAACTTCATACTGAAACTTGGACAGCAACCAGATCACCCTGTTGGTTATTGTTATACATTTACGTAGAACTAGGAACAAGTTCAATTTGAGAACATTGAGATGCTGCCTCTGGTCAAAGCATGCTCTTGGTTCTACCAGATCAGTATTGCCTATATTGATTGGCAGCTGTTCATCAATGATTCAAGTTTCCCAACTATTCCTGGAGAGGTCAAGCATTGAACTAGAGAGCTCCTGCATACAAAGTATGTTCTCTGTCATTGACCTCCAACTGTAGATCAGACATGGACCTAATGCAACTTGGGAATTTTTGAAATAGGACATGGAAAAACTGGCAAGCCTCCTCAAATCTAGCAAAAATAAAATATGGATTAATCCAATGTTTGCTAGAGAAACAACAAGATGCTGCCCATCAGATATATCTTAATACATCGTGAAGACCAGAAGTGAGAGACCATTTGTTCTCCAGATATGTTAGACTACAAGTTCCACAAACTATTATCTTTGGCTATGCTAGCTTGAGCTTCTAGAACTTAATATTCAAAACATCTGTGAGACCCAGAAGCATAATTAATTAATAAAAAATACACTATTGTGCTTGATAAGCTGGCATTGAGATGTTGCCGTTATAAAAGTTAATGGCCAGGCAGCATATCTCATTCTGCATCTGAGTGCTTCCTTGGACAAACTCAAAAAAATGTTCCTTAGACAAAGTTATTGTTGTTATTTGTACATCTGAACTATCTGAATAGTAACCAAATATACATTCCCCATGAGCAAAATTTATAGCACACTCAAACATTATCATACATGCTTACTCCAGACATCTGCTTCGAATGGACTAGTTGCCATAGAAGGCAATTGCTAAGAGTATTAAGGTTATCCTTTCAAGGAAGAAAGTCACGCTGAACATTAAGAGGATTTATGGTTCTGACCTCTGCAGTTGCTTGAAAAATGAGTACTCTGGAAGGTTTACCTGGCTTTACCAGAACACATCTCAATGATCTTTTGCTGATCGTTTGCTGAGAAGAGGGAACATTTTGTTTTTGTTATTTGAAAGGTAACGTAATTGTGTGTGGTTGCATTTGAAATATTTCCCAAGTTTGTGTTTTCCTTGGCACTTAATATGAAGGAAAATTAGTGCCCATATCTCAGATTAGAATGCAATGGAAAGTGCACTAAATTACAGGTTTTGTAACTATAAATCTAAGTGCAGGTACAAAGGGGGTAAAACATTATGACAGGCTGTAGATAAGGGAAATGTGTTGCTCTGCCTCATTATGTGTACCTCTTAATTAAGTGATTGTATCACAAGACCATGTTTTAAGGACCAAATGTCTCCAAGTAAGATGTGTTGGTTTAGAACAAGGAGCTTTCACGTGTTTTGGCCTATATCAACTATCATTCCCACCCAACATGGCCAGTCATAAGGGATTGTAGAAGTTTATGCTAAATTATTTGGAGGACTAAAATATAACAAATAATTTAAGGCTCAAGAGTAGTGGACAAAGTGAAAGGTGTTCTTTCTCTGCTTTCTATCCATCTCTACCCCAGAGGTCTTTGATCAGTAGCCTAATCCTGAGTCTTAGCAAAGCTGGCATGCCACCCCAAAGGTTGTATGGAGGGGGAGATTGGGCCTCCTCAGAGTCCTACAAATGGCTTGGCACAATGTTTTTGGAACTGAAGGCTGGTGAACTTAGTCCCATTTCTTTGCAGAGGCTTATCGTAGGCTGAGGAGATGAAAGCAGCAAACCACATGTGTCACTATAACCCAAGGCACTGTAGCCTCATAACTAAGCCATACCCATAAGGGTACAGGGTTGATCAGCAATCATAATTGATTATTATCTTTGATTATTAACTTTTTTGAGGCTCTTGCTTTGCTAAAGGGAAACACTTAGCCTGCTCTTCTGGACTGCTTGGCCACCCAAATGCCCATCCCACTCTGGCAGGGTCAGCCTATCTGGCTGGTGGCTATCTGTCAGTGGGGCAGTAAATCCACTCCAGGATTCAGTCCAAATTTTAACAGAACTGTCCAAGATGCATACCATATTTGAGGAATGGGGTTCAGCACCTTGCCTAGCTCAGATAAAGTAAGGACTGAAACACAGATGGATTTACGTCCTGACTGACATGGAACATGACCAGCAGCTACTGGAGATACCACTTCAGGTAGCACATTTTAAGTGTCATGGAAAGGTAGAAGATTGTTGGTTATTTCATTTCTTGTTATTTGATTCTTTTAGTACCAGAGATAGGGAGAAGTACTGTGGGATTTTCTGTTTTATGTGCCAAATTAACATTCTTCGTTTTGGAGATTATGTACCTTGATAGAGGAGGGGAGCAAAATATCTTTGGCTAACATCTGATATCCAACATTGTTAATGGCACTGCACCAGCCTCTGCTGCCAGAGGATTTCCAAAATAACAGAGGAAAGTGTGCATTCTTACTTCTAGGACTTCAGTTTTGTTTTGTTTTGTTTTGTTTTTGGATTGTGTTGGGAGGCAGGAGTTCTTTCATTCTGTATTTTTGGTCAAACTGTGTGGAGCTCTCTACCAACAGTAGAAAAATCTCTTCTACATTGATCAAGACAATTTTGTACTTTCTGTGTCTGCACTTCCATTATGAGAACACAAACATATGAAAGACACATTAAAATTAGTGAGAATTCAAAATGGTCTTACACTACAAATTGGATAGCACGAAGAGAAAGTATTAAGAGAAAACCTATGTCTTGCCAGTACATTTTGTTGTTTTTGGCTTTTCCTTTTCTCAAGAGAATGCAAACGCCCAACAGTCCCCACATAATGGAAAGTAATCCATCTGCATTTCTAAGTCTGTGTTTCTGCAGACTAGCATAGGCACGCTTCCTTTGCAATTTCTTATATCCTAGTTCTAGCAAACACAATTCCCCAGAAGAGAACGCTAAACATAATTTACTTTCCATTGCCATTGTTTATAATCACTCAGTTTATTGTGTTAAGCTGTTCAGAACCAGTTGGGGTTTCTTACACATTGCTAACAATGTTGTTTCAAAGGCATAAAAGTGATCAAGGAAAGGTTAATTCCTGATTTTGATAAACTGACTCATATAAGCCTTTTGCCAGCTTCATACTTTGGTTTACAGAATGCCATTTATTTCCAAGTTGCCACCCCTTTAATACTCATTCCCAAGATCTCCTCAATAGAATTTGAATAAGTTAATTTCTGACTACAGCTCTAAGTCAGCATACCTACTCTGTGCTAGCTGGGGAGTTCTAGGAGGTACAGTCCAAAAAAGTAACTTTTCCAAACCCTTTAAAATGCAGAACAAATGGTCACAATCTCTCAAAGATGTAAGTACATTGATTTCAGTGAAACTGAGTGGACCTATGCCTAGGATGCCTTTTTTTTTTTTCATTTGTCCACTGCAGCAATCTCCTCACCAGATTCTGCACCAAAACTGGTGAGCAGAACAGAATTCCAGAGCTTTTGTTCATAAACCATTCATGCTTTGACATGTCTAAGCTTGGATGTGAAAACAGAATAAAGCCAAGTTGGACTTTCTGTTCAATGGCAGTGGGTGGGGATTACTTAATTGGTCTGGATTGTGCCCTAACTTGTTTACTTGGCATGCATTTTATATAGGAAATAAGTATTCTATCAAATGAGATAGAGCTTAACTGAACTTTGTGGAAAGGAGGAGAGAGAATAGCTTTTGAAGAAAAATATCTTTACTTTGAATTAGCTTCATCAATTTCATCCTCATCCTCCTCACCATCATCCTGAGATTCTCTCAAAATTGTAATCAGCCTGGATTATAATTTTAAAAAGAACAATACAGCTAAAAACATACAAAAATTAAAATTGGGCTAAAGTATTACAAATTTTAAAATGATTCATAACTACAATTAAAAAATGTAAGGTTTATCAGTTAAAAGATAAAGAGCAATTAAAGCAGTTCAATTTAAAGTAGTACAGTACTCTCAACCTATTCTTTAAAAGCCTGTCAGAACAAAATAATTCAAAATATGATCTCTTATGGTTGTTCTGACCTAAATGGTGTCGTCCGTGTCATCAGTTATGGTTAGGGAGAATGTAGATATAAAACTGCAGGATATTATCAATCCTCCAGATTAATTAAGAACAGTTAATGCTGGGGGTTTATTTACTTTCAAAGCAATTGTTCAGCCAAAGCTGAATTTCAGAAAAAAATATAAGAAGTTTCAAAACCTACTTTGAATTCTAAAAGTTGAATTCAAATGTTCAGCCTTTGAATGTGACTTGAATTCTATTTCAGCAGTTGAGACTGCAAATGTCAGTATTTTAAATATAATTAATTAATCAACCATTAGGTTAGATTGATTTAAGTGTGGATGAACTGGAAAATTTCGCTTTTTTCTACATATTTTCCCCAAGTTCTTTCAGTTGAATTTATGAAGAAATTAATACATTTTGGAAAGATCTCATTAAAAAAAAATGAACTGAATACAATTCTAAGCCACTGATATTATCTAAATTCAATAGGCATAGTTGTTCCTAGAATTGTGAGGCTCATATTTTAGGTGCCAGCCATGTAGCTGTTAAAAATATGGTTCCTGTTGTGGGGATGGGAAAGATGTGGCAGAGCAATTCAATTCAGCATCCCAAATATGGCTGAATACACAGGGATTCAAAGCCAGACTTTGAAGAGGCTCTGTTTAGATGGGTGAATCCATAAATTTTGATTTCTGTTACATTCATTTTTAAATTCTCCTTTATTCTTGAGTTTATGGATGAGTTTGCAAACATTGGGAAGTGCTTACCAAAAAACTGAACTAAATAGAATTCTTATCCATCCCTTCCAGGAATCTCAAGGGTTGGTTAGACTTGTCACTAGGCTAGTCTATTAGGTTACGCTGAGAACAGTCTCTTGAAAACAGTGGATAAAGGCATGAGGCTAGAGATGTCAAAGTTTCAAAAGAATAAGAATTATGAACCATGTGTATGCACTTATTTCAAAACTGTGCATTCTATGTATCCCCATTGACTTCAAAGACAGCTTCTGGATGCTCTGCAGAAGGTTAAACTATGCTAACAAGAGTCTGACAGCTGCACTCCTATTCTTTCAAGGAGACTTGGCCAGTTCCACCCCATTCATCATCAAGACCACTTTTTCTAGCCCACCCTAATGGTTACTGAAGGAAGCAGAAAACAGAGGGTGTTCCCAACAATCTCACTTCTTCCTCTTTCTCCAGCTGCAGACACCGAGTGCCAGATACAGACAAAGGCAGAAGGAAGGAGCTCCAAAGAGAAAAAAAAAATCTTTAGGCCAGAAGCGAGGAGAGTGTCTGCCAGTGAAGAAGGGTGTGGGAAAGCCTTGAAGCATTTGTGGCCAGACAGTTTTCTGAATCATTGCCTCCAGGGGAATGGGGTGGGATTGGAGATTTTCACACTCTGACAACATGGGGAGAAACCCACCTGGAAAGTTAAGCCTACTTGAAAGGGAAATTTCTCTAACCTTCCCCGCCAAAGACAGGTTTAATGAGAGATTCCAGGGAGGCTGCAGAGAAAGTTGTCATAGACAGGAAGCTGAGAGAATGAAGGAGTGGGGAAAGAGGAGGAAGCTTTGTGAGGGTATGCTAGGTAGAATGTTCTTAGAATGATTCTCTCTGCTAGTCAAAGCAGCTGGCATGTGCAATGTCTCCTGCAGATGAATCAGACATGCAGCTGTGCATATTTAGCACACAGGGATCCTATTAGTGGTTTTCTGGCCAGCATGGAAGAGACTGCACAAAACTTGTGGGGTGAAAGCTACAGAGAGTCCTCCGCAGTCATTTATCTTCTCCAACAGGCCAGGCTACTACAGGAGCACTGTAGCTACTCCTTTCCATCCATTCCCTTTCATTCTCTCTCTTTCTCTCTCTCTCTCTCTTTCTCTCTCTCTCTGTGATTCTCTCTCTAGTTTTGCTGTATAGTAAATACCACTTGGACTAATTTTGTCTAACCAATAGGATATGCACCTGAACAAAACACAAGGCCCATTACCTACACCTTTGGATGTTGAGAAATCTAAAGTGCTGATAACAATTAAGCAAGCTGCCTTCCCAGAGATATTGGTCAGGATACCACAAAAAGAGCTGGTTTGTTTGTGATGAGTTGGAAGCAATTTATCAGGACCTCTTGGGCTGCCACCTGTTAGCCTCAGGCACAGGGAACAGCCTTCAGTTACCTCCAGATGAAGTGGAGGAAAGCCAACTGCAGCTCTTGTAACAGATTTGCCATGTTCCAATTCCTTAAATCCAGGCATCTGATTTACATATTATGCAAATTATTCTAATGATGCAAAATCAGCACACTGTTGCAGCTTTTTTCTTCCACTGCGTTTCAACCTTGCTACTGTTTTTCCACTTATGACAGATCTCATAGAACCAGTACAGAGTAATGTTTAAAGTTCTGTACTTAGAACATGGAGATCCAAATTCAAATCTTTGCTCCACTCAATCCAGTCGTTTCCCCTTCCCTCCTACTCCTCCCTCACCACACCTTGCTCCCTCATAATGTAACCCTCTTTTGCATTTTGCGCCCTGCTGCTCACCCTGCCATTCACCATGTTTTTCCTCCCTCCCTCCTTTCCTACTCCCTTCTCAGCTCATGCATTCCTCCCCTGCCTATGGGAATCACTTTCAACTCCCTTATGCCTGAAAGGCAGCAAGACTTGTTTCTCACAGACCAATGTCACAGAAGAAAAAGTTATAGTTTAAAATACCAGTCTTAGAACCCTCCAGTCCTGATGGGCAGCACCTATGCTGACTATGGGATTTTGGGAGCTGATATCCATTGAAGTACCTCTTGTTACTCTGGAAAAGCATCATATTTAGAAGAAGTTTCAGGATGCCAGCAATGGAAGTGGCAGCTACAAAGGCTACCATGCATATCAGTGCTGAGAAATGCCTAAGTCTTAGGTGTACATACCACAGGTGCTCAGGAAAGGAGCAGACATCAATAGTTACAACCTTTTCAATATGACAAATGAATAAGAAATAGCAAAGAGATCATTATCACAAAAAACAATAGCACAGACTGTGAATAATGTGACAAGTCCCATTAATTCAGGGTTGTGCGGCTTTCCTGCTTTGGTGACTATTTTTTAAGTCAAACTGAAAAAAGTAGGGATTGATCTTTGTGTGTGTTCACATGCCTGCACACACATGCACACACAGAAACATTTTGCCTTCCTTTTGAATACGAACAACTAAGTGAGGGGGTCTCAGAAGACACAAGCCATCTGCATTACATTAGAGTGGAACAACCCCTTATGCCTGTTTTCCAGGGCCAAGGCAAGGTAATAACAAAGATTATATAGTGTCCAGCAATAACACCAATGAGGGGAATCCCAGTGCAATACAATGTAAGGAACTTTTTATGGCAGTGGTCTTTATTAAACCTTAAATTGCTAACAGACTTTTGTGATAATACATTCATTATAGTACCTATTTATTCATTGCATTTTTATCCCATCCTTCTTCCAAGGAGTTGACTGTGCAATAAACACAGGGTGTCAGAGATGAAGCTACTTCAGCTGCCTACAAACATTCTAGGTGATAGGTAGGTAGGTAGATAGGCAGATAGATGAGAATGACTTTATGTTCATAACTGATTTTGTGAAAGCTTCTCTTTGATCTATTTTGTATTTTTCCCTATCCCTATGATTTCATTTGGTGATATGATATCACAAGGCTGTTAGATGTAGTACTACCAACCAAGCAACTTTATTCCCCCCTACATGTTCTTTACTTACTTATCAAGTTTAGTAATTTAGGCTGCAAACCAAGATTCCTTATCTGAGACTAAACCCACTGAACTCTGTGGGATTTACTTCTACAAACACATGTATAGGACTGTGATTATACTTCCATCTGCCACTCGCTTTGCTTCAGTTCACTAAAGATACTGTACTTGAAACTGAATAAAGTGTTTGGAAGTGAGGAAAACATGAGGCAGGATCCAGTAGTGGGCTTTAGCAGAAGAGCACAATCTACAACACCTAAATGGGAGGAATTTCCCTTTCCACAGAAGCCTCTTCCATGTACCCACAAATGGCTTGAGGAGATAGCTTGGATTCAGGCTATATAGCTTTGGTCCAAGGTATCTGATGGACCACACCTTCCCAAGCTCTTCAAGGGAGGCACTCCTCTGTAGCCTACCTCCTTCACAGCCACATTTGTTAGGAACATGGGAGAGGGCCTTCTCTGTGGCTGTTACCACACTTTGGATCTCCCTCCTTAAGGAGGTTCTCAACTTTTGTATGTTTGCAACCACATGGTTTTTCTGTTGTAATTTTCTGTCTCATCGAAGCTGTTGTGAGTCCCTGTCTAGGAAAAAGGTGAGGTATGAATAGAGGGGCGGAGGGAGGGAGGGAGGGAGGGAGGGGGGAGGGAGGGAGGGAGGGGGGAGGGGGGAGGGCTGGAAATTGGACTCAGTTTTGGGGTGGCACTGGAGGCTGCAGTAATTGGGGAGGGTAAGGGAAGAAAGTTCCAGCTAAAGAATATTGGATTTAGCCCAGAATTTATGAAACTTATTAAAATATCTCAGGCCAACTGAATCAGCAAGTGTCAGCAGAGTTGATCTTTCATGTCAGATCAATTCCAGAAATGATACAATTAAAATTAAAATTTATTACAAGTTAGAGAAATGATCACGGTAAAATTTTAGAATGTCAGGGCATCATATCATATATAACAGTTATCATAATATATGATCTTCTTAGTGCCAACATTGGCTTCACTACACAATCTACTAAGACAATCACTACGCAATCTACTAAGACAATAAGCAACAATTACATTTGGGAACCAGCATGGTGTAGCAATTTGAGTGTTGAACTAGACCAGGCTTCAGATCCCCACTTGCCTGTGGAAACAAAGTCAAGACAAAGTCTTTTGAAGATACACTATACTAAGTCCAGCTATGGGCATAACCAAATAGCTGTGTGATAGTACTTGCTCCAACGACTTGGCAAAGACAAACCAAGCTGCTGTCAAAGAAGTTGCTTCAAGTGACAGTAAAACTGTTAATGACGGGCAACCAAGATGGCCATTCCCAGGACTTCTATAGCCATTTCATACCAGGTCTTCTTCAGTGGGAACTTTCAATTTTCACATATTTCATGTGCCAAAGTCACTGAATACAAACACAATTGTAACAAATATGAGAAATATAGCAAATACAATCCATCCAAATAATGTCTGCACAGATTTCAGAAACATATATTTATGAACAAATTACAGCATGAATTCTTCCAATGCGTTCTACTGTGGTTGCATTCCCAGAAAAGCAGCATCCGCTAGCTGTAGAACATGTCCAAAACTCACTTCCCAGAAGCACCAATCAGCATAGCTAATAAGGAAGGATTACAGATAGATCACTGGATGATAAAAGCTTCCTCACCTCTCCTTCAAGACCAATTGCCTTAAGCCAATTACTGCAAGAGAAAAAAAAACCTTCTCAAGAGTTTTTCAAAAACCATAGAAAGAAGTTGTCCCTCAGACTTTGGAGATCCACTGCCAATCAGTGTGGACAACACTGAGCTAGACAGACTGACCCTGTGTCATTTTCATTAAATTTTTTCCAAGTCTCCTTCCACCACAGATTATTTACACCTTTGCTTACAAACTGATGGGCTGGGTGAGGCTGGTTTGCAAATGTAAAACTCTTCTCCCTGTATACTCACATAGCAAAGAGCCACTCCAACTGGTTAGCCAATCTGGTTGTCACAGCAGGTGGAACACCAGCCTTTCTGAGAAGTGAGGACATTATTTACTCTCAAAAACATGCACCCATTTGGGAGAAAGGTGGGACATAAATCAAATAAATAAATAAGACACACACACTCTTGCCAAGTCTTGGGGAATTCATTCATTTGGAGGAAGAGTGGTGACCTCAGCAAAGAAAATCAATTTTCTGAGTGATGTGTATGCTTTTCTGAGATCATTTATAAGTTCTTGTTGCATATAGCTTAGCTACAACAGTGGGCATTCTTCAGTTTTAACTCATTGCTGGGTGAAACAACCTTGTTGAAAGTGATTTGGACTCAAGAGAAGTTTTTAATTTAGTTTTGAGGCCTTGGACAGCACCTGTAATGAGTAAATGTAAAAGGTCAGCAGCCAGCATTCTAGAAGTGCAAGCAGATGGGGGAAATGTAGTCAGAAAGTACATATGTATATAGCGCAATTGACCACTGGGGGAATCTCTTGCTCATTTCATGGATTATGAAACCCTAGTTTGTATTGGAATGATTCATTGTATATGTGTCATTTTAATTATCCTTTAGCATTCTTGAGTTTGATGGTTAAATGACTGCTGATCAAGGCTTATGGCCTCTTTTTTCATCTTTATTGTGCTCTGCCTCCCATCAGCAGTCTAAGGTGATGTGAACTTCCTGCTATTGACTTTTCTCACTCCTCTGTGGAGGTTGTCATGGAGAATTAAGTTATTGACAAATCAACAGCTTATGTGCTAAACTGTTTCCTGCACGTCTTCATTGTTAGGAATGTGGGAACTGGCTGAGACCTTGTTTTCACTCAGAATACAGTCCATTTCTGAATCAGTGAAAAGAATATCCAATGATGTGGCCTGGATTCTGCACTCCAACAAATTTATAATGAACTTCTTGGAACATCTGCAGCTGGACACATGAAAATATCAAGCTCTAATAAAGTCAGATGTTTCTGTAAGCACTGTAAAATGTAGTGCAAACATCATTTCATAATCTTCAACATAAGGGAAGTGGGAAGAGAGCTGATCAAAGTGGCTAATTGTTCATGACTCTACAAAGTTCTTTCACCAATTAACATTCAGCCACAGAGATGGCTCAGATGCTTCTGTTACTCTGGGCAAGTTCAGGCAGCAGCATGAAACGAGTGGTGTTCCAGCTTATGCAAAGTTCCCAGCAACATGATTTTGTTTCAGGGAGCAATTGTGCATAGAGGGTGTGACTGAGCAAACACAATAGGCAGAGTTAATTAATATTGTGTTAACAGCAATAGCTGATCGCTAGGATTTTTTTTCCCTTGCAAATGACACAATGGATGTTAATTTGTGCCAACCCCCATTTTTAACCTGCATGTAGGAACTATTTTTATGCCTTAAAGGAGTGCTATATCAATTGTATGAGTCACAAAGTTATTCTTTAATACTTGCCCATTATACCTCCCATCATTATACGAAATGAGACATTTTTCTGCGTGACTAGAGATGATCCATTCCTGCCAATGATGTGAAGATTTCTACAGTGGAAGATGTATCTGTGGCTTCTTTTTCAACCAGATGCCTTTTGTTTCATTGTAGACTGGGGTGAACAACCATGGTGGGTCTAGGAGTCAATTGGCTGCTTCTGGGCCCCTCTGGGAGCTGCATGAATGGCCAAAAATGCCAAAGGGCAGGGGAAGCAGAAGTGGCCAGATGTGCATTTCTGGTGTTGAAAAAGGGGGTATGTGTTGATATTAAACAGCGTAGGGGGCCCCTGCAACCTATTTAAAAGGTGAGCTGCCAGAAAAGAAAGACAATTCACCCTACTTCCTTCCCTCTTTTTTTCTTTCTTTGTTTCTATCTAGAAAAGGCAGGTCAGAGTCAGACGCCATAAAAACAATCTCAAGGGCCACATGCAACCTGAGGGCCACACTTTGTCCATGCTTGGTGCACAACCTCCAACATTTCACAGTTAAAAACCAAGGTGTGTGTGTGGCCAAGCAACATCAGAGTGTGATCAAGATGGCAAAATTATGAATGAGAAAGAACACATAAGCTAGGAGAAACTGCAGCAGTTTGCTTTTGCCTGAGCCTACAGGGAAAGGCAAGGTTCTACCTCTTCCTGCTGAGTTAATTAAGTACAAACTACTTTTGCACTTTGGACTCAGTTTGCACCAATTATGGTAAACTGCAGACGAAAGGTGGGAAGAGAAACATTTTAAAAGCTGGAAAAGTGTGATTATAGTGAGGTTATCCCTGCCAAATCAGGATAGTTGGGGTGAATACTGGTGAATCCCAAACCCATAGCAGTTGACCTTCAGAAGATTAACTATTCAATAAGGATTAAATATTTAAAATATTGCAGTGGGCTGCACACACATACATACTTATACACACTAGGACTCTCAGAAGTCCCATTTCATACTTGGGGTCCTAAAGTCAGGTTCCACATGGGATGCCCAGTTCCATTAACAGAGAACAAAGAGACACCAGCCACAGTCCCACCAAGCTGAGCCCTGAATGTATGCAGCAACCAGACCTTACCAACCAATACCAGGAGTTCATCTGCTGGGATTGTGGCTGGCATGGCACAGCTTTTCCTCTTCTCTTCCCAGACAGACAGAGGCCAAGCAGCAGAATAAAATTCTTATCCCATGATGACTAGCTTCCCATTATAAGACTTGGGTTTCCTGAATTTTTTGAATTCAGGAACCCTGAGATCTCACAAGACGACTTCTTCTCATGAGACTTGAGGCAAGCCTTATATAATCTATCATATCCAATATTTTGCAGAAAACCCAGTAACCGTAGTACATACACTCACTCATGTGTGTGCACAAACACACACATTTCTCTAACTTCACACAGTAGCTCTATGCTTTGGCAATATTTTATGGCAAACAACTATCCACAGAAAAAAAATGCAGTTCTTAGCCCCATAGTTATATAGTGCCAGAAATACTGAACAATCCTGACAGAGGATAACAAGCTCCTGTATCTTTATTGAGCAGCTTAGGATCTCAGTCTCAGACTGACTGAATCAAGATGAAAGCAGAGACTCAATGGAGTTGCACAGAATTTCTATTTGTCCTAAGCTTTATGTGTCATTTCTACACATGTGGTGGGAGAAACAAAGTTCTAGTAAGTTCTATGGATATATCCACTGCTGTGATATAACACAGTGAATGATTAAGTTTCCTGTTTATTTCTGTGTTTTATGATATTCTTTTCTCTTTCTTTAGGAAAGCAGGGACTCTACAGTTCCATTCTTACAACAGCTCCACTGCTTGCTGGTCTGTTTCTTGGCATAGTTCAAACTGCTGGCTAAAGGCCAATGCAGCTTGGTCCAGTCTATGTGACAAACCATAGCTCCACATATGAGCCTGCTTAGGAGAGCTCCATTTCTCAGGGCCTGCCTGCGCTACACTGTTATAGTGTTATTATTCCACTTTCAACATCCTGTGGAATTCTGGGGTTTGTAGTTTATTGAGGCCAAAGAGCTCTCTGGCTGAGAATTCTAAGTGCCTCTCCCTAAACTCCAAGCCCCAGGATTACATAGGATGTTGGAAGGGGAATAATAGCACTATAACAGTGTAGGGCAGAAAGGCCCACAGTCCCACCATGTTCACAAGCACTACTGGTAGGAACATGAGATTGGCTCTTCTTGTTGGCTGGACTCTGACACTCTCTTCCTAGAAAGGCTACAATGGTCCCCTCCTTGTCAGTCCTCCAATCAGCAGGCAAAGATTTTTTTTAATTCCAGTAGGCTTTTGAAAACTAGACATTTTTAAGAAAATGCTTTTAAGAAAGATTTGTTGTTGTTGTTGTGTGTCCCCAAGTCATTTCTGACTTATGCCAATGCTAACTTGGAAACACGCAACAACAACAACAACAACAACAACAACAACACTGGATCTACTGTTGCTCCTGAATAGATGAATATTCTCCAGAGGATAAATGAACTTTTTTTACATTTCAGGAAGGAATTTTAAAAATATTAGTCAGGAAGTTGTCTTCTATAGAATGTTGTTTCTCTCCTAGGGCTAGGTAAGGAACATAGGGAGGGTACAAAATAACAAACTTTCATGTAATACAGTTTGTTGGGGGTAGAGCTACCTGACAAAATTAAAAAATTGTGCTTCAGATGCTTGGGGACAAAACAAAGAAAGTTAAGACTGTCATAGTGGATGGTGGTGAGAAATGAAAGATGTCTAGAACCTGCACCAGAGGACAAATCTGGGAGGAATCTGATCTTAAAGGAAGAGTTAAGAAGTAATATGATTTTGCCTCCCATCCTTGACCTAACAGATGAGACTGCAGAAGGTGACAAAGAGCTCTCAGTAACAGAGGAGACATCCTGTCTCTGACAGCTCAAGTATTAGGAAAAGCTTACATGACAGAGAAGTGCTTAGAAGAGTTCAAGATCATAATCGTCAATTTTTACTGAAGGAAAAAAATAAAAAAAAACTAATACTTTGGTTGGAGCAAGGTGTTCCTAGGGTTCATAAGGCAAGATGTTCCACAAATATTGTTACAGCCACTGATAATGTCATCGTTGTCAGATGCGATGCAAAGAAAGTCTTCTCATTCTGACATCTGGGAAGAGGCAAGTACTGTAGATATGGCAGAAGACAGGTTAGTATAGGAACTTCTGGATTTTAAAGGCATTTGTCCTGAAGAGGAAGCAGTAGTAAACAAGGAATAGTGAATGCTGTCTGGAGAGAATGGAGGTGGAGAACAGAAAGAAAGTGTGGATGAATTTCTTTTCTCAAAAAATGCCCGTTATATTATACTAGGAAATGTACCTAGCATTGGCTAGGTTGAGTTGATTTCATTGATTTCACTTATATTTTGAATGAAACAAAAATATGATTGCTAGTACCTATAATCCTTAAAATTTGTTGCACACCAACACATTCAAAACGGACCAAAGCCAACAGTGTTTTAAAGTAAGTTTTCCAGTTGGTCCTGAATGTGAAAATGTTGTATATGTCAAGGTAAGATTAAATATAAAGTTTGGTAAACTAGTAGACATCAGTTCATAAATGCACCTTCTAGAGTGAAAAGAAAGGAAACAGAAGTGTTTGTTTGGAAGTATTCAAAGTTCTTGACAAACAAGGTCCAAAACCTTAAGTTGTGATGGTCCCATTAGATAACACAAAAAATTTGGTAACTCCCCGATGAAATGTGTGGATTTGCTGTACATGACAGAACACTAGATGAAGGGCCAGAATTCTGTGAGTGACATAGACAGATTGAAAATTACACTTGTATTTTTTGTGTCACAGTGACAGGAGGAATTCACAACTGGAAGTGAGAGGGAGCAGAGCAGTATAGAAACAATGTTTGTGGGGAGGGACAATGCAGGATATCAGTCAAACTTAATAACACAGAACTGAAAGGAAGATCCAAAAATTAGTTAATAAGTTATCCTACAAATCATACTGGGAGTGAGCATGAGATAGTGGTTTAAGTATTGGACCAGGACACTGAGAGACCAGGATCTGAAACCCTATTTGTCCATGGGTGAACTTGAGCAAGTCCCACTCTCTCAGCCTCAGTGTGCGACAAAGGCAACACTGCACCAAACAAATCTTGCCAAGAAAACCCTGTGATAAACCTTTAGGGTTGCCATAAACCAGAAGTGACTTGAAGGCACACAACATCAGCAGTGCACATATCATTCTGCATCTCAGAAATGCATTCTGAGATGTTGGCAGCATGCAAAATATATTTGAATTTATATAATTTATAAATAACTATAAAATAACAATAAAAATAATAAATACATTATATATAAATATTATTATAATTATAAATAAAATTTAACAGTAATAGCTTCAGCAATTGGTTAAATGGCTGAGTGCCAATCATCTACAATGTATTTATGTATTTATCTGACTATCAGCAACAGGTTTCTTCTACCTATTGTGCTTACTACACTCATCAAATCATTTCTGCTGCTGAAACATTACTAGCAGACGTAGATCTAGAGAGCTTTTGGAGCACACACTAAGTATCACCACAAAATGTGACACCCTTTCCTTCCTCAGTCTCACAAACGTCTAAGACCAATTATATTAGAATGAAATAGGTGGAAAGTCTACAGCAAAATAAAGAAGCATTGAAAATGTAACCTGACTTTTGCAGATAGACCAGCCAAGAAAATGGCTATGAAAAGCATCCTTTTAAGCAAGATAAACTACAGAGTGTTTGGTTTTCTTTAATAAAAGAAAAAAGGTTGACTGATGCTTTCATACATGTTGAGACTTGGGGATGGATAAATTGTGTGGTTGATTCATAATGACATCAATTACACTTACGGTACTGCAATAATTCACTCCTTTATTATTATTTATGAGGTGATTTTAGGGTTTTAAAAATGTTTTATGTTTATTGATGTGTTTGGTTAACACACACTTAAATGACATGGTCAGGTGCTTTGCAGGATGCTGGAGGACGGTAAAATCAATACATTCTGCACCCGAGAACAATCTGCTGTGTTTTGTAGTGCAAAGTAATGATTCCTTGAGCAACGTCCCAGGAGTCTCAGAGATAATTGCAATTCCACACAGTCAACAGTCTGTTCAGATCCATATTATCACTCTCTTTAGCAGCTTTATATTTGTTTGTGATCTTTGGCTTTAATGCCTCTCTCTCTCCAACACTCCAGCCCAGCCCAGCCCCTTGATCCCAACTGGCTCATGTTCCATTTAGTAAATTTCAGGAATGTGGAAGACCAATCCAACGGAGGGGAGGGGAAGGGAGGAATTCCTTGTGCAAACTCTTCAAACAAGGCAATGCTATATGCGACTGTTTGGAAGTTAAGCCCCTTGTAAGTGGGTATGGGACTATGTTTGGTTACTTTCAATTGTGCCTTGAATGCCTCCCCACAAAAATGGAAGTTTGTGACTTTTTCACCTATGTGTTGCTCCAAATATGAGCACTCAGGGCAAGCTGTATTTCAAATGAAACAGTAGCTTATTTCATGAGCTAATGGCAAAGCTTAGAAACATTAGATTTTGGGGTTGCAAATGATAAAGGAGTGGCGGACTTTGATAGCTGCAGTCCAAAAAAGTAACTTTTCCAAGCTGTGGCTACAAGGGCTACTGTGTGGAAGGTGCAGACAATTTCTTTGTTTCTTATACTTGTGGGATGATAAATGTCCTTAAAATAGCACAGGATATATTGTGTTAGACCCAGAGATCTGTAAGTAGAGCAGAGCTTTCCAAACTGTGTATTGCGACACGTTAGTGTGTTGGCTGCAGTGTGTAGGTGTGTCATGCAAAAGGGCTGCCTCTCCCGCTGCTGCTGGCCCCAACTGAGAAAGACCCCGGTGAGAGCAGCAGCAGCGGGCCAGGCCTGGATGGAGGGGCTGCCTCTCCCGCTGATACCACAGCCACCCCAGGCCAAGGAAAACCCTGGGAAGGGCAGCGGCAGGCCAGGCTAGGGTGGAGGGCTGCCTCCACTTACTGAATTACAGTCAGCCCTCCCCATTTTCAGGTTTCACTTTTGCAGATTTAATTATTCACAGATTATTTGCTGTCATCTCTGCTGCCTCCCCACACCATTTTTAATAGGGATTGCAAGCCTTATGAGACTGAGAAACTGTGAATGAGGCTTGTAAGTCCCTACAAAAAATAGCAGTGAGCCCCACCAGTCACCCACTTCTGCCTTGTGAAGGAACCCTGTTGCCTCAAAGGAATCCACAGTGGGTTGAATATGGTAATCATATTTTTGTGTGTGTTAAATATGGTTTGGGAGGGCCTAGAGTTATTCACAGTTTTTCCACTTTCATGGGGGTCCTGTGCCCCTAACCCTAGTGAAAGTGCAGGGAAGACTGTACTTACTGAATGACTGTGTCGTGAAATGGTGCATGTCTAAGGGTCTTTTCGTGCTCAGTTTCTTTTGAGAGAGGGCCCCTTGAGCATCGTGTAAATGGGAGCAGTGGTCCATATGACACACTCCCATTTACGTGACGTTCACAAGCCTAACGCAAACCGCGCACGTACCTTTTCATTTTTGGCTTCAAGCCGAAAATGGTGCATGGTCATGCAAGGCTCCCAGGGCCCATGCGTACTTACCTGCGCTGCCATACATTGTCCCAGGTGCACCACTCACACTTCCTCCCCCGGCGCAGCCTACAGCTCCCAGGCTGCACTGCGGAAGGAAGGAAGAAAGGGGCAGTCGCGTGACCAGGAAGCCAGCTGCGGGACAAAGGAGCAGCGAAGAGAGCGCTTCGCACAAGAACCTGCTTGCACGAATGGCACCCCCCACCTCTGTGATAAGGTAACATGCGGAAAAGTCCTAAAAAATGTGTCACCAACGTGAAAAGTTTGGAAAGCTCTGAAGTAGAGCTTCATTCATGACAAGAATGAAGCAAGAAAGGAGGCAATATTGCTGAGTCTTCCTTTCATCCATGACAGTGAGAATTGTGGTAGAGCACTGAAAAGTTAGAGACATTGTGCACCGGCCTCAGGAAGATGGAAGGAAGTGGTGAAAATTGATTTTCCCCTTCCATTTCTAAAAGGACTCAGCTAGATCAAAGCAAATTATTTTTGTTTTAGCTCTTAGAAATGCAATATTTAATCTGAATGAACTAGTGTGTATGTATATTTACTGTTCCTTAACAAATGGTTTCCATTCAATCCTAGACAAGCTTATTAAGACTGTCTCACTGTGTTCAATGACTCCCATTAATCTACAGAAAAGTACTTCTTTACAGATTGTACTGTACTGATTGGTTGCCAATTATTGTCATTCGGTCATAGGAAAAAAGTAACATCTAGGTTGAGGTAAGCAAAATGTGGCCCTGAGACCGATGTCCTCCCCACAAGGCTGTTTTTGAAGTTCGTGATATCTTCAGACTCCCAGAACTGCCCTTCTTCTGGAAATGGGTTGATGAACTGAAAGATCCTCTTCCCATGCTAGGTTCTCTCAGTGCAATAAGACTTTGGGGCACTGATATCACAGTATCATAGAATTAGAAGTGACACTAAGGATCATCTAGTCCAATTTGTATTTTAAAGCCGTGGAGGACTCTCTGCACTGTTTAACACCAGAGAAAAGTACTATTCAATTTTTTTCCAAAAAACAAAACAAAACTAGGTGATTTCTTGCAACTTCTGGTTATGCTTTGCTTTACCAGGGGTAGAAGATCCACCATTTCAAATCTGGGCTGCCCTTCTCAGTGGTGATAGACTCTCATAAACAGAGAAAAGATGTGTACATTTCTAAAATTTCTGGAAAGTTGTGAACTGACCAATCAGGGAGGACTTCTGCTATGATCATGTAAATCATGACAGCAGTGCATCCTCCTCCCATTTGGATGTGCTCATTCATAAACTAGTACCCCCTATATTCCAAGATCCTGCACACTCACTTAGGCAATCACACAAGCATTGAACTAGACCCATCATATATGTGCTAAAGTTAGTCACATTTGCAAAAGCCAAGTTAGTCCACATTAAAGAAAAGAAAAGAAAAGCAAAAATCACCATCAATCATCTTCCCTTCCATGACTATTCAGGATGTGATAGGAGAAAAACATATAAAAAACAAGCACTGAATGACCCAATATGATTTCCTCTATGCTTTTTGTTTGTTTTGCTGTAGAGCTTTAATGAAAACTTGTATGTTTGTAGCACAGAAACACACACACACAATATATGAACTTCCTTGGCTATTTCATTTTGGCTCTTGAGAGATTGAGGGTGCATTGGCTAGTATGTTCTCAGTTCCACTCAGCGGAGACCTGAACTAAAATTACGACTTGAAAGCAAATGCGGTGACCTTTAAAGGAGTCGAGAAGAAGCTATTTCCAGCACATTACTAAACGCTATATTTTAAAGGTTCTAACCTTATTTGCTACAAGTGTATAATATCAGGAAAACCTTGTGAGCGAAGGGTCTGCATTCATCACATGGCCCAAGTCACTTTACAGAGGAGATGGGGGAAAGTTATTACATTCCCACTTCAAGATACTAAAGTTCAATCCCCTTTTCCAGTTGCCTTTTGCTGCATTAAGTAAGGTTCAGGGATCACTTTCAGAATTACAGGCTTCTTGACCTAACAAAAAATATAAAGTTTCCAAGAAATAGCAGTGACTTTGTCATCCAGGAGAGCAATTTACAACATATACGCATACCCTGAAGAGCTCCTCCGGAGTGCTAACCGGACCAGTTATATATATACTATACTATACTATTTGATATCTTCAAAACATAAACTTTATTGAGCAAAATATTGTTTTATGTGGATTCTAATAGAAATTGATTTATGAGACATGGTTTAAAAGTAAAAGATGGGCAAATGAAAGATATCCACCCTGCAAAGTCCTGTGAGGCCACCCTTAAAGCAGGAGTTTAATTTCACTGAGCAAGTAACAAGAGATGTACGATGCCCTTGTTTTATAGTGCCTTATTTAATGGCTGATGCTCTACAGAGGCCTCAAAAATCATCATGTTGTGATGCTTAGGCAAACACAAAGTGAAATATAAACTTCACTCCCTCTATTATTGTGACGGTTATGTACAGATTTATATCATACTTCTTGTTGGCAGGACTGCAGGTTTCACCCAAATAAATCAAATCTCATAAAAACTGAATCATGGCCAAAAAAAAAAAAAAAAGGTAGAGAGGGAAACAAAGACAAATGCAGACAAGGACAACAGGCAGCAATGAAATGCAAAAAGAATATGAGAGAGAAATATGTAGGCTTTGGAAGGGTTGATAATCCTGATTGAATCAGCAAGCGCTGTTATTGCAAGGTCAAACCTTTTGCCAGACAGGCTCCAAACAAGAAAGTGTGCAAGGCAGTGGAAATAGTAAATAGCAGGGGTGGAACATCTAAATATAAATCAGTGGCTGAGGGTAATTTCCACAGCAGACACAAAACAGGAACCAGGACTGAGAAAAAAAATAAAAATAAAAAATAAATCACCCATTTGGATGGTTGCAATAAAGTTTTCAATTAAGTTAGTGTGTGCTAATTAGAGAGGTAGGCAGTCCATAGATCACCATAGTCCAACAAAGCAAAATAAGACATTTTTACTGCTCAGAGTTGGGAAAGCAGGACTTGAGCAGATGCTCACACATCTCTTATGGCTGGCCCACAACTGAGAACACTTTAGTAACAGCTATAATGTTGGAAGTCAGTGAAACTGAATACTCTCTTTGTGCAAAAGTGGCTTCACAGCTATGGGGAATTGCTTAGCTAAATGAAGTTACTAATTATGAGAATAATTTGAAGCGTCCCTTAAAAAGAGAAAAAAAGTGTCCCAGGGGACCTATTTTCTGTTATGGCATCCTTCCTTCCTTCCTTCCTTCCTTCCTTCCTAGTTGTTGAGCATTTAGTTCATATATTTATGAGTCTTTAATATAAATTATAATGGGCATTTTTTAATGATTGATAGATTGTTTTAAAACCAGCTCTGTATTTGTTGAGTTTCCAACTAAGTTCATTTCTACTAATAAGAAAGGTATTTCATACATTACTGCTGCAGTTCAGTAAATCTATCCATCAGTGTAAATAAGGCATACAATGTGGGTATATTTATTTGCTGGAGTGAGTTGAAGAAGTAGATCTTGAACTGTTCCCTATTCTGAGAGCTAGTTTAATGTGAAACCTTATACACTTTTACATGGGCATAACCTTCATTAAACTCAATTGGGAATTACTCCTGTACAGCATTTCACTGTTGTTACCCATTGCACAAATATTACCCACATGACACAGCCTCATCCTATGCATATTTATTCAGAAGCAAACCACATTGTGTTCCATTGACTCTCCAGCAAGCATGCTTATCATTCCTACCTGAAAACACCTTTGTGGTGGATTTTGTTTCTATTATATAAATTTAAAGGTCAAGAGCCTACCTGACATTGGCAAAGAATAACTTTCTGCAAGTATAGCTGCATAGGAAGTCTCAGAGGGCAACAGCAGACAGCTTGGCAATGGTGTTAGGGAGTTCCCCCAGCACAACCCCGAGCTGATCAGTGCTGTTTGGGTTGGGAGGAGATAGAACTATGCCCTGGTGCTGTTTGGTCACTACTGAGCATCTGGAAATAGTGTTGTGCAAGAAGCTACTGGAAGTAATCCTTGTACAACTTCCAAAAAAGTGTTTATCCTGGCATGAACCCCATTTTCACTAGCATAAGTCACAAAGAGGATTCCATCCACAATCTCTTGTAGTTTCAATGTGCACTTCATTTATATGTGTCTTCTGGTATGCAAGAACAACTTCCAGATATAAAGTAGAAGAGAGGTCCTAAGGTGCATTTAATGTCACCTTGGGGAAAAAATCCAGCCACCTGGGGATCTCTGAAATCTGTTTTTCCCAAAGATATCAGTGCTTGGTGAATTAAAATTCTGCAATCAAAAAGTTCCCATACACTTTTAATATGAACAGAAACCTCTTCTAAATAGACAAGAAGGGGTATCAATTGTCCCTATCCGCTTTGTGGTCCTTTCCTTATCAGCAGCAGCCAGAAGGCATTCTTATTCATGCAAGGGATCAAGTTTGCATCCTGTTTATATGATTTCCAGCATTATTGGAGAATGTGTACTGAAGAGGTTACTTAAAGCACTGGAAGCTAGGCATCTTGTTCAGTCCTCATTTCAACTAAAGATTCATTGTATAGCCAGTTGAGAAAGAACCCCTTCTCTGTTACTTAGTCACTAGACTCTCAGTTTGGAGAGATGAACCTGTATTCAGATTTGCTGCAATCCAACTTGGCAATCTCCCTTCATTTCTGGCATCAACTACATAGGATGGATGAAAACAGAGGGAGAGAGAACATTTACCACCATGTAGTGTGCTCATGATACCATGCTGCCATGATGTTGATGGTTGATACTTCCAGCTCACACATATCAGCAAACATCTCTGTATGGATGGCCTGGGATAACTGTTTTTGTTTTTGTTTTTTTTGCAACCTATTAAGTAATGTGTTGTATTACTCATTGAAGAACAACTCTTCAAAAATGAGATTCACTTTTTTTTAACTTTTAAAAAAGTAACTCGTTCCCCTAAGAAGAGTGAGGTGGCCACTTCAGCCAGCAAACTGAAGTGCCATAAAAGGACAGCAATTATTCATTTTTTATTTAGTACTATTATATTGTTACTATTGGGAGGGAGGTTTGCTTGTGAGATGTTCTGCTTGATATGTCAAAATAAAATGTACCTTTCTTGAGGTAGTGTAGGGAAGCCACTTGCTGTTCTGCCTCTGGGAGCAAAATGCCTTCATCCATCCCTGCTCAAAATAACTCCACAAAGCAACCCTACATGTACCAAATATTGGATGAGAACACATGCAGCCTTGATAGGGCATAATGCTCCACCAGAGTGCTTCTGCTCTCCTCCAGTGCAACCAACAAGTTCCATGCCAGAGCCTACCAGCACACCCAGTTACTGCTTAGGAGAGGGTAAGGATGCCTAGGTTGTCTCCAGCTGTGATTCCATAGCTGGGGCAAAAAGTATATGTCACCTGTCTGGAGGATCTAGAAGTCTACTCATATGTTCTCACTGGAGCTATGGAAGGATGTGGTCTTGTCTTCTTCCAGCTGGTGAACTGCAGTCTGACATTACCTACACGCTCCCTGCACTCCCAGCCATTAATTGGCTGTGGAGATATGGCCCAAAATAGAAACGTTGGTTGTGCTGTTTTGGTTGTGTTATGAAAGGAGGTACTAATTACCTTCTTGTATAACAGCCTAATGAGCACATATGTGATAACAGGAAGTTATGCATGCATATGTCACTGGCTGCATCCCAATCTATATTTTGCAAATGTCCTTCAAAACTTAACTGAAGTAAACATATAGTTCATTTGATTTCTTCTAGTGGTTGAAAAGTCTTCAAGGACTGACAAAGAGTCCTACTGCTATTCTTGTGAGTCCACAGTGAGAGTTAGGAAAGAAGGACCACCCAATTGAAACTTATTGTAGTGAAGCTGGATGGATTCCTCAGTTAAATCCACTATGTTCATAAATTCCAGAAAGAAAGAAAGAAAGAAAGAACAAAACTCTTCCGCATTCTTAACAGAGAAATATGATAGACATAATGCTGAACAAAAGTTAAATATTCAGAGTGATTTTTTTTCTTCTTTTGCAGAAATGATTAAAAGTGATATCAGTAATTTGTAATAAGCTGCTGAGATAATGTATTCACACTACCAAGGGAAGTTTTGGATTTCACAGGGCTTCATTTTTAAATGCCTTGGCATGGGTTCCACACACACACACCCCTTTCCCATGTGAAAGACCTCTCATTGACATTGTAATACTAGCTGGAGAATAGCTGGTGGCTATTTCTGAAGAAAGTAATTTTCATAAAATGAGAATACTCAGACTCTTTCATTTCCCTCTCTTCCCTTTTTTGTTGTTCAAAACATATATCATGAAGTCAGGTCATCAAGACACTGCATTAAACTATTATAATTTAATATAAATATTTCTATAACACCTTTTTAGTGCACATAGATAGAGAATCTCCATTTCTTGCACATGCAAAGCTGTGGGAACATCCTAGCCAAACTCAGCTTTCTCCCTGACATGTTTGTTGTGAACATAAGTTGAAATGTTACATTTTTAAAAGTAATTTGTGGCTTGTTATTTATTTCTAAAAATCTAGCCTCCTATGTCACTTTTTATTAATAAGTTATGTTCTTTTTAAATATGTATATATATGTATGTATGTAAATATGTATGTGTATGTGTATACACACACACACACACACATTGAAACAATGCAAAAATCACCAAAAATCTCCCTAAATGATTCTCCCTCCTTACCATGTAGGATTTTATCAGCCACCATGTTTATTTTCTTTTTTAATCCAAACAGTGTTGGTAATATCATATAGTATGTTGCAGTCAACATTACTTGTAATGAGTCACTTCCAAAGTCTGGTTTTGAATATAAACATTACTTCTTGCCTGACCAGTAAGCACAGGAAACATAGAAGCTGTGCTGTGCATTCTCCCTTCCTCCAGCTATAGAACTGCTCTGTAAATGGGAGACAAATACAAACATTTGACCCATGATATGGTACATTCCAGGAATTCATCCACCATCTGGGACTGCTGATAGTTGCAGCAGACTTTGCTTAGAAAGTGGCATTCTGGTTTGTACTTTGGATGTGAATATTAAGGCCATTTCTGCACTAGATTGTTATAGTGCTATTATTCCACTTTCAACATCTAATGGAATCCTGGGGTTTGCCATTTAGGGAGGAGCCTTTGAGGCCCTGTCCTAAACTGCAAAGCCCAGGATTCCATAGGATATTGAAAGTGGAATAATAGCACTATGAAGAAATGGCCTAAGTGTTCACAAAGCTTTGTTTTTTAAGGAACGCACACATAGTGTTAAGTTTTATTGCCTAGGGGCCGGGGAAGTAAAGAAAGAAAAATGTTGAGGTACACAGCACCTCACTCAAACTGTGCCTCAAGGAATTCTAAATTTCATCAAAATTTATTTTTTATCTAGTTTCAGCTTACTATTTCTTGAGTTCCAGCAGAGAACCTTCTTTATTAAATTGACATTTAGGATGTAATTAATCTCAAAAATTGGTGGAGACCTTTAGGTATTAGGAAAAAATCAGTTTGAAAAAGCCATTTAATGCTGCTGCTTTCCCCAAAATGGTTGGAAAGGGCAGATAATTTGAATCACAAGAGGTAATTTGAAAACTTAGAGTAATAGTCAAATTAACTGAGGGTTAAACTAGGTGCTATGTCAAGTGGAAGGAAACCTTCCTTTCTTTTTCTACTTGCCAGTAAGTGCTTGGAGCATTGCTCTGGAATAGATCCACCACACACAATTGCGGGAAGTTATCTTGCCCCTATTAAGTTCCTACACACATTAAATTCTGTCCCACTCACACACCCAAAGGCTAAGGTCCCCGTCACACTACACTGTTATAGCACTATTATTCCACTTTAACTGCCATGACATCATTCTGTGGAATTCTGGGGTTTGTAGTTTGGGGAGAAACTGGAGCCCTCTGGCTGAGAATTATAAAATGCCTCTCTCTAAACTACAAATCCCATTATTCTATGTGATATTGCCATGGCAGTTAAAGTAGATTAGTAGTGCTGTAATAGTGTAGTGTGATAGGGTCCCAAAAGAACAAAAAAACAAAACCTCTCTTAGTACCAGGGGAGTGGGGGGAATTAAGAAATAAAACAAGTGGGAGAGAAGAGTTTAAAATGTCCCTGTTGGTACATGCTGGGTTTAATCCAAGCAACCTTCACATGTTTCCTTGCTAGTAATGAGGCCTCCCTGTGGACTACATATGGAATGTAACCTTTAGTTTAACCCATAGAATCAGTTCCATAATATCCTCTTGCCATGTCACTGTGAGGATAAAGCAATTAAGGAATTGTCTTTGGTCAAAATTCTAGCCTTGGGAGGGGCCATAGCTTGGTGACAGAGGCATATTTTGCATACAGAAGGCCACAGGTTTTAATCTTCATGAAAAGAATCAGGTAGGAGACCTCTGGATTGCTGTTGTCAATTAGGTAATATGGAGCTTGGAAGACTACTCATCTGAACTAGTAGATGGCAGATTTCCTGAATTGTCACATTCATGAAATTCAGCAGTTGTTATTCACTTGTTCATAGTACAATGACAATCCTATGCATATTTATTCAGAAGTAAATCCTGCTGACTTCAGTGGGGTTTTCTCTTTGCTAAGTATGCACAGGTTTATTGTCTTGTAAAACAATTCAGTCCATCAAGGCAGGGGAGAACAGGAAGAAAGCTGCTGTTCCATTTAGGTCCCTGCTAGTTCACAGAAGCTAGCCCTGGATGCATTGTGATATCCTGTTTTTCTATATGTTTCCATATTTTAAGCAGTATTTATGCTGCATTTTAAACATTCAGAAGCCACTTTAGAGATAACATAAAACTATAGTATTAGTTGATCAGATGAATTAATGAATCAGGATGCCTACTATATGAGGGACAGGGAACATTTTGACATTCAGATATCATTGGATTGCAACTGCCGTCATCTTTCACCATTGCCTATGCTTACTAGAGCAGGTGAGAGTTGTGGATTCCACACATTCCTCATCCCTGTGAAGGATGTTCCCAATGTGGGAAAGCCACTGCACTTTAAAAGCATGGTTCCCAACCAGTGGTGCATATATTACTGGTGGAACATAGAGGAAGTCTAAGTGGGTCTACTGGGGCTGGACTCAGTGAGGAGCCCACCCCAACATATTCAACCTCCACTAAAAATCTTGATGTGCAGCAGCTGTCTTGGTTGCTGCTCGTGAACCAGCTGGTCATGAACCAGCAACTACCAACTGCAAGAAGCATCCAAGAGCTTTGCCAAGGCAGCCATTTATTTAGATCAGAAAAGCTCCAAGATGATGGGCAGATGAATGATAGAAGCACAGCAGCCTCTATCTAAAGGCAGTGGATACAACCAAAAGGAGGACAGTAGCCACTTGGTGGAGAAAAGACCCAGTGAGAAAAAGGGGGAAAAGCAACTCAAGAAGTAAAGAAGAAGCTATCTCTGAGGAGCAAGACTGTATACATCAACCCCTGGGTCTCTCCTGATGCTGGATGGCTGCAGGAGTTCTAGCCAACATTTTTTCTACTCACCTGCAATCACAGACAAAGATCCCCAACTAGAAGTGCTACAGCAGCTAGCGGAGAAAGGGAGGAGTGCTCTCGCTCAAGCTTGTTGTCTATGAAATGGTCCTGCTAATACTTGATAATAGACGTGGTAGAAATCACTTTCAGGTAGAACTTAGAATCCCTGGAAAGGCAACACTCAACACTCAACCACAGCTGAAATTCTATTCTGCTGGAGCTTACCATCCCTAGAAATCCAGTCCTGCCAACATTCACCAGCAGCTGAGACCCTGTCAGGCAAATACTTACCACCAGTTGTCTTGTGGTATAGGGTTTTTTTGTTTGTTTTTTAAATCACCATTGCAGCATGAACATGCATATGACTTGCTACTGAAAATAGGCAGGCTGGTGGGTTCAGTGTGCTACTTTCTATGGCTATCTCAAATCCCTATATGAGCCAAACTGAGTATTAAGATCTTTGCAGGAGAGCATTCTCTCAGTCTCACCACCATCACAGATATGTCTGGTGAGGACCCAGGAAACAATCCTCTCAGTGGCTGCTCCTGGGCTATGGAAGTATCGTCCGGGGCAGGCTCCATTGGCCCCTCCCTCCTCATTTGTTTCTCAGCAAGCAAAGACTTTCTTAGAGCAGGCCTCCTACTGGGGTTACCAGGTTGGATATGGATGAGGATCCCGTAAGTTTAACAGATTCAGGAGCAGGAGCAGGTACCATAAAATGCCATCAACTGGGATGATGTCCCTGCTGGCCCTTCTTGTCTTCCAAATCCAAACTTTCAGCCACAGCCATCCCTTTCCAACACAGCCACTGCCTCATCTGTGGAAAGTAGGGGGAGAGAAACAGAGACACAAGTGACAAAAACAGAGCTCTGTCTGTGCCACCTCCTCCTGCTCTTCTTCTGTGTTTGGAAGGGGATGGTTGTGGCCCAAACTTTGGATTTGGAAGGTGAGGAAGGACAGGTAACTTTGTCTCATTGGGCAGAACTTCATGGTACTTCATCTTGTTCTGAGATATGTAAAGGATTACTGTTACAGGAACACTGTCCTGTATTGTATCCTACCTGCCAACTCTACCTCCTACAAGTATGATAAGTCACCTCCTAACAACCCTCCCTGACAACATTATCTGTCTGTGACCTATAAGGATTGTACTCTGTGTTTCTTCTCACCTTGTTCTCTCTTGTCTACCAAGTTACTGAAATGACAAACACAGTAACAAGACTGCCCATGAACCTATAAATATAGGGGAAAAGGGGCTTTTTGATTCTGTTCTGGTGGGAATCCAGTTCTTTCCTACAGTGATGAATGAAAGGTGGAGACCCAGGCCTTTTCCACACGGGGAAAAAAAAACGGCTTAGGGCGACTCATCCGGAGGTTGTCCACACCGTGGAGCGTGCTAGAGCGGTTTGAATAGTGGAGGTTCCACACCTCAAACCGCGCTAGCGCGGCCGCAAGGGGTGGCGCGGCGCGTTTTTTAAAAGCCACATTTTATGAGGTTTTTACGAAACGTGAGCGCGCTAACCCGTTGCAGCGCCCCATGTGAAACTGCAGGGACGCGCTAGTGCGTCCCTGCAGAGCTGCCCAGGGGTGGGCTTCCGGCTGGCGCGCTGCCCTGATTGGCGGAGCGCCGCCGGAAGTCGCCGGCCACCATTTTGGGCGCCGCCGAACACTGCCGAAACTCACCAGCGTGTGGAGCGGCGAACGCGCGCTCCCCGCAGGGACGGAGCAACTCATTTTCAGGTAAGATCCGTCCCTGCGTGCGCTGCCCCGTTCCCCCATCCCCCGTGTGGAAAGGGCCCCAGTGTTGCAAAGAACAAGGTATTTGAACAAGACTTGGGAAAAGTGAATAGCAATCTCTACCAAGTTCTGAAAAGTTACTGTTGAGCTTCCTGCCCTCCCTGGGATTTCAGGAAGTCTCAACAGGCTGTGGTGAGAATAAAAGGGGATAGGTCATGCAATATGCTTCCCTAATCTCCTTAGAGCATGCGTGGAGAACCTGTGACACACACACATACACACACCATATTGCTGAGATGCTCTTCCCGTTATTCCACACCATTGGCTAACACTGATCAGGGCTGGCTTGGATTGCACTACAACAACATCTTGAGTACCAAACATTCCCCGGCCCTGATACAGATGACAAGCTGGATACAACTGTACTGAGATTTCTAAATGGCACTGTAAATTGCATTGAGCATTGCAGGACTTTCTCCACTAACAGTGTAGATTTTATCCCTTTTGTGATGTGGACAACACATGTCCACTGTGAAAACAAGCAGAAAGTTTATTCAAGGTTCTAATCATATGGAAATAAGTCCCATTAAATTCAATATTACTTATTTTTAAGTACTCCTGTGTTGCCTTGCAGTGTGCATGTGTAAGAAAACACTGAAAATATCACACAGGTTCTTGGTAATTGTGCTTTAGTCATGTGAACTATTGCAGAATACCTCAGCTCCAGATACAAGAGGAAAAGAGATTTTGGGGGAGAGATTGTTTTGTTTTGTTCTATTGTTGTTGTTGTGTGTCTTCAAGTTGTTTCCAACTTACAGTGACCCTAAGGTGAGCCTATCACAGGGTTTTCTTGCCAAGATTTGTTCAGAGGGGGTTTGCTTTTGCCTTCCTCTAAGGCTGAGAGAATGTGACTTGCCCAAAGTCATCCGATAGGTTTTCACAGCTGAGCAAGGATTCAAACCCCAATCTCCAGAGCCCTAGGCCAGTGTTCAAACTACTACACCACCCTGGCTCTCTTTGATCTATACTATAATGTAATTAAAACATGTTTATATTTGTTCAAGTTGCCTAAAGACCATGGAATAGAGTAGGAAATAAATTTAATACATAAAATAAGAAAAACGTGAAAAATAGAAGGATGATTAATGTATTGAATCTTAGTTCTTTTGCACCTAATCAAATCCCACCATTATAAAAAAATTTGCTGTTTTTCTTAGTAAGAATGAAGTTGTTCATTCTCTGTATTCCTGCTTACTATTCCTTTATTTTGTTTTGGGCACTTTGATCTTTATGTGCTTCTGGTAAGTCATAGTTGTTCAATTTTTTGATGAACTCAATATTGAGTTGTGATGTTTCAGAATAGCGTTGTGTGCTCTGTAAAGTACAAGTACTTTGAAGCTATTATATAAATGTGTATCGCTATATTGTTCTGAGAAATGAGGCAGGTATTATTTCCAAATACCTTCTAGCATAAAATGGTATTCTTCACACACACACACACACACACACATACATGCACACATGAGAGAGAAGGGGGAGAGAGAGAGAGAGAGATTGGGACACTAGAATAATTCATAGTCATTCATAGGACAGCATATGAAGTAGTCATTTTGAAATTTGAAAGGGTATTGTTAGTTAATGGGAACACTTAAATTTATGTTAAGTGGCTATTTCACTGTGTAATGCTGGATTAAAGATCAAAAAGACTCTGCACTTAATCACGCTGTGAGACAGAGATGGCCCTTACTATCATTTGGGGGTCACTGGCCCATACCATTCTTAGCATAACTGTCAATTCAGCCATTTCAGTCCAGTTTGCTTTAACATTTTGAGGAAGATTCTTCTATGGGAAAAAAAGTGGTAAAAATCTGTATTGTCAATATCAATAACAGAGTGCAGATTAGAATCAAACGTATACACAGATCTGAAAAATTAGACAATGTCACAAAGTCAAAAAAAGTTACAAGTGGGTGAAGAGAGGAATGATTGGGGAGAGGGCTTTCTCACATCTCCCTTGCTGAGATTGTCTTACATGTAAAGAGTACAACTGGAAATCCCAAGGTTTCCTGCTCCATCTTAATGCCCTGCCAGTGGCCTTGTGGGCAAATACACTACACAGCAGTAGTTCTTAATCTGGGACCCACAGCAGAGACAGATCTAGGGTGGGGCAACTGGGGCACGTGCCCCAAGCACCAATGTCAGGGGGGTGCAAAAGAGGATCCCCCCACCTGACCTCCACCACAGGTTGCTCCACCCCTGCCACTGCTCACCCTGCCCCTGCTTGCACTTTCACCCTGCCCCCTTGCCCTGGGTGCTGTTAAGCCTTGGTACGCTACCGGTCCACACCCCCAGGAGGTCCGTGATGTCTTCATGGGGGGTCTACAATGGGTTGAAGAAATGTTATGAGTTTTTACAATTAAAATAGAAAGAAAGCTAATGGAGGGAAGGAAGGAAGGAAGGAAGGAAGGAAGGAAGGAAGGAAGGAAGGAAGGAAGGTAGGTCATATATTGATCTCAAAGAACAGGAGTCTTTTTTGTACAGATGTCATTTGTACAAAGTTTCTTTCCAATATTTCAAACCATTCAAAAGTTATGGAACTCTTTGATAGCAAAAAATGTACACAGCACTTGCTATTTCTGCCTGCAGAGAGAACATGCAAGTGAATGACACTGAGTGGCAGAGAGAGAAAGCTTGCAACATTTCCTGCTCCAGTGGTTGCCTTGAGTTCAGTCTTGGTAGCCTGTAGCAACAAAAGATATTTAAAGGGGAGACCATGGTAAAGAAAAGCTTAAGAACCATTGCCATACAGGTGGCACCCCTGCTTGGTGCACAAACTGCCAGTTTCATATTTCTGGTGTAACATCTGAAGAAAGAATATGAGCTTCTCTGACACACTGAGAAGAGTAAGAAACATTTCACCAAATGAGTTCTCTGTAATGTCCAAAAGTGAACGCAGTCCCCTGCTTTTTGAAACAATAAGCTTAGCCTAGTGTCTAAATTGTCATAAGCACTGCTCCATCCCCTCAGGTGCACTACAAAGAATCCACAGTGATCTGGGAAATGATGAGGTAAGACTTACTTGGTGCAGTGTGGCTGCAAGAACTTTTAGGTTCCTTGATGGAAAGGAAAAACTGCAGGATAGCACCAGGAACCGCTTTATTGTCTGTTTAGTACTTTATAAGCAAAAGGATTTCTAGCATTTTCAGCATTGACCTTTTTAAAGAAAAGTTTTAGTTTAATCTGGACATATTTCGTTGGAAGCATTATTTTTAAATTAAGCTTATTTCTGTACCCTGAAACTAGAAGGACAGGCAGATAGATGAAAAGAGGAGAAGGGGAGAAAAACTTTAAAATACAACTAAGTATGTAAGAAGAATGGAATCAAACCCTATGCAGAAGCCAGGGACGAGTGTGTTGCCTGTTGCAGGGAACATTTTACACCAGATTGTGACTATTTATTTGCCTAACTCTATTCAAAAAGGCCAAAACAGGTGTGTGTGTGTTTAAAAGCCCAATACAAGTGTACTGTATTTGCTGGCATATAGGGTGCACCTGTGTATAAGACACACCCCATTTATACACTGGCAAATACTATTTCTTGGCATGTAAGACGCACCAGCATATAAGACACACACCATTTTCAAACAGTATTTTTTGGAGAAAAAAGTGAGTCTTATACACCAGCAAATACAGTACTCTGTTTGCTCTTCAGTGAGACCATTGGTCAACCTACGTATCTTCTGTCATCCTGACTGAAACAGTTTTTTTCAGGTTTTCCAGCAAGATTCTTTCCAACCCCTACCTGAAGCTGCCTTGGATTGGGACTGGGACCTTCTGCATGCAGAGCCTGGACTCTGCCACTGAGCTACAACTCTCACTTATTAGAAAGGTGAGGGAACAATTTGGTTGGTTTTCATTTTCATAGGAACTTATCTAATTTTCCATTTTGAGTCACAATATGAGCTAAAATTTCTCCAAATTTTGCAAAGGTGTTCCCACATCAAAAGATGAGTACAAAAAAGCACATCTTAGAGAAATGCACAAAATGAATGCATTAATAAAATGGCATTCATTTTGGCTAGAGATATCCATTATGTTACGAAGAATTGCCAGAAAAAAAGTGTATATTAGGCAAAGTAGGCTAAACTAAGAAGAATATGGATTCTCACCCAGACTGTAAAGGGTATTGCTCTTACTTCTGCATAGATGCCAGGCTTTTGGTCCAGCTTAGAGTGTTGCTGTTGTTGTTTTGTACCTTCCAATTGTTTTGGATTTATGATAATCCTAAAGGGAACCTATTACAGGATTTTCTGGGGCTGAGAGTTTTTGACCCACTCAAGGTTACCCACTGCATTTCCATGGCCAAGCAGGGAATCGAAACCTTCTCTCCAGTGCTCAAACTACTACACCACACTGGCCCATCTCATTTTGGACACCATGGGAAGACATGATTCTTTGGAAAACACAATAATGCTAGTTAAAGTTTAAGCAGTAGGAAATGGAGAAGACTACAACACGGGTGGATTGATTCAATTAAGGAGGCCATGCCCCTGGGTCCGCAAGGCCTTGGTAGGGCTTTTAATAACAGGATGTATTAGATGTCGCTCATTCCTGAAGTCTTTGGTCCAGAAAGTAGAGACAAGAACGGAGCTCAGCGAAGAGATGGGTAAGGGGATCACTCACTCAACTAACAGAGTGCTGGTCTGCTAGCATGACAGGGAGTTCTCCGAAAAGACCCTCAAAAACTAGGACTACCTATAGAGCAGAACATACCTTGAGCGCAGGCCCTCTCCTGGGAAGAACAATGGCCAAAACAAAGGAAGGAATGCCATACAATGGCAAGTGGGTTGCAGTATTGTTTCAAGTAGTGTTGCAGTCAAGTAGGTTTGAAGTATTGGTTTATGTAGATGGACCTCACTTCATAGGATTTTTCCAGAGTCAAAGTTTCTCAACCTGGGGAAAACATGCTAATCCCCTCACATTGGTACTCTTGGCTGAGGACCCTTTGTTTATGGTGATGTGTATAGCCTGAGGTCTCCTTGAGCTATGTGACTGGGGATTTTTCTGGTCTTAACCTGTTTTCAGTCATTCGACCTCTTTGCCTACGTGCCCACACAGGCAACCTCTCTGGTATGGCGGGCATATCTGATATTAAATTTATAGTCCCCGGGACAGGTTATGCCAGTGGAGTAACACTGTTACTGCAGCCTGTGTTTGTCTCTAACAAGATTTTGAACACCGTATACTGGATGTACCACTAGTTTTTGGTCAACCTATTCATCCACGCATGGCATGGCATGGCATCAGGAAAGCCAATGTTGAGGGGTGGGGTCAGCTATACAGTTGTTTACTCCCTTCTCCATGTGCAATTTCTATGTGTGTAGAATGACTGAACAGAACAATAGACTAGCAATGTCACAACAATTTGGGGAAAATTATCTCAGATTGTATAAGAAAAATATTTTATTCCAGTGCTGCCGATTTTCTGATTAGGACTTGGGAAAATCAAATATTGGTTCCCACTGAATGATGAAACTCACTGGGTGACCCTGGGCCAATATTTTCTCTCAGCCTGTTCTGCCTCACAGTGTTGTTGTGAAGATAAAGTGAGAAAGAGGAGCGATGGGATAAAAAGAATGCTTAAAAAGAATTGCAACTGATGTACAAAATCTGTATGATGAATATATGAGGAAGAAGGCTCAGTCTGCATGGAGACCGTGTACAAATGGAAGACACTGGCTGGAACAATGTTGCTGTCTTCTGGGACATATTTGAGCAATATGGAGAAACAGTCAAGGAATCAAACAAAGGCCAGTGCAGTCAACCTGAAAGCAAAATGGAAACCCACAGAGGAGGAGGTGATAGATTATCTGGTATTTTATTACAAGGCTTATGCTCTTACTCTGTTGTGGTTATCACAGTTTTCCAGAGGAAGTAGTAGTAATGGAGAGGACAGAGAAGGGCAATGAAGGAAACCAGGACTAGTAAGAATGAGCTATGAAGCTTGACTTAAAAACCTTAATCTTTCAAAGGCATTTTCCATGTGGTTTACTCGTGCTATATAAATTTTTAAAGTGCATAGATAAAGCTGCCCATACATCATGGTGTCATAAACTTCATGGAAAACATTTGGTTCTTTGTCTGCCATGGAAATACTGCCCTGTTATAATTTTCTGTGAAATGTGGTATACTGAGGTTAGAGAATGGTATATTTCTCATCTTTCATCACCACACACCCAGACAGATGAAATGTACAAATCCATTAAGGGTGTTTTTCTGTGCGGTGTGTGTGTATGTGTGCAGACTCCAGGCCACTCTGAATGTCATGAAAGCTTGCCATAGTTTAAAAGGGCAATCACAGATCTTATTCATTGGTATGCTTTTATGCTGTTCTTTAGCTTTTGTTTGATGGCAACTGGAGGACATTCATAACAATCAGGATCACTTCTTAGTGTTTGTTTTTGCTTCCCATTAATCCATGACCAACTGTGAAATTTGCTTTTTTTACCATAACCAGCCCATTTCATTTGTCATCTCCTCCTGCAATATATAGAGCACTGGAGACAGACAAAAATTTCAGTTCAGTCCAGTGGTAGCCACTAGAACAAAAGAAGATGTTTACATGACCAAAAGAAGACAGATTAAGCATCGGGAAATACTTTTCATGCCAATATACATGTAATATAAGAAGCTATCACAAATATAAGGCCCACAATGAAAGCATACTTGGGGACAATGAATCATCTTCTCTCTTTTTTCTTTTTTTTAAAGCCAAACAATAGTAAAAGGTCACCCTAGTGGGAAGTAAACTATGGAAAAGAAGATGCCAGAGAAGCTGAAGTGGCAAAAGGTATCTGTTATCTCGGTGCTATGAGCGTGTCTTTTTGTTGGTAATTACCATCATATTGGCTTTAACTCGCAGCAACCCCAGAAGTCAGGGTAAGAACAGTAAGCAAAAAGGTATATGGATTCAGCTGCTTACCATAGTGAAAAGCAGTAGTGTATCATATGTTCCCTGGTCATCCTGTTCACCCATGCATGGCATGGCATGGCATCAGGAAAGCCTATATCCAAGCAATTGGTTTGTATACCCAGTTCCCCAATGGAGCTACCTCACCAACATTGGTGTCTGGGATGTTGCCATTATAATGTGGAGGGGTGGGGTCAGCTATGCAGTTGTACTACCCCCTTATCCATGTGCAATTTCTGTGTGTGTAGAATGACTGAACAGGACAATCGACTGGCAATGTCAGAACAATTTGGGGAAAATTATCTCAGATTGTGTAAGCAAAATATTTTATGTTCTCCCATCCCACTAGGGCTGACCCTGCTTAGCTTCCAAGATCAGGCAAGATCTGGTGCCTTTAGGGTATTTAAACCACTATGTCCAATAATTATTAATAATAACAATTTTATGAAGCACCCACATTGCAATAATATTGTTAGAGAAACTGTGGCAAATTGTGGCAAATTAGACTGCCTGGCAGCTTAGAGCAACTTAGACTAGGCCGCATCTTACACGGAAGTAAATTAGTACATGGAGAGGTGGATGAGTGAGGTGTGCTCTCAAACCATTGGCATGAAGGGGCAGAGCTGGCCTCACTTACTGCACTCACAGCAGGCTTCTCATTCTCCCAGCAGACTGGCAGAGAGACGTGGGGAGAAGGCCTGAAATAAAAAAAATTGCCCCACAAATTCTAATGGGGCATCCAGACTGCTAAAAAAGACCAGAAAGTCTCAGATTTTTTTTACTATTCTTTCTAATTTTATTTTAAAGATCCATACATGTCCTAATTATCCTGTACTATTTTCTGTCAGCTCTCGATACAATCAGAGACTTTTTATATCAGCTCCCCAGGTCAGTTTATTTTAACCCAGTATAAAATCGGAAAGAACAGGGGAAAAAAATCTTTTCAGTCAGTCTGGATGGGCTTGGTGTTGCTGCCAAAGATGAGGAAGCAGAGCTTGGAATACTTGTGTCCCATTCTTGTCACTGTCCCTCAAAAACGATACTGCAGATCTGAGAATGATGCAGAATGGGGTAACGAAAATGATCAAGGGAACTGAAGCAAACTCCCTATGATGAAAAGTCACCAGTGGTAGGGGCTTTTCAGCTTAGAAGAAAAGCAAACATTGGGTAGAAACAGGTATATAAAAATTATTCATAATATGGGAACAGTCCCTTCTTCTTCTTGTTTCATAATGCTAGAACTCAGGGTCATCCAACCATAAAAGGATTCCTCTCAACATCCAAAAATCCTTTTTGCCTGTGCTCTGTTAAAAACAAATGAGTGTCTATTAAAATAATGAGACTCTGCTAATCTTCCCTACCCTATCAAATTAACTCCTATCGGTTCAAAGGAAGAACATTTCAATACATTTTTTCCATGACAGGTAGGAAATTAACTGCATGCTATGAGCTATTGAATTCAACTTTAACAGTATCAATAAACATTTCTGATTAAATTATGGAATTGATTTTATAATTCTGACCATTATGTTTTTCCATCAATATCATCATATGACAAGCAAATGTAGTTACCGCTTTTGTATTGATTTCAGGCATGGCACTCCAAAGTGTTCCTTTGACTACATTACAAAATCAAACTTGATTTCCTATGGATTGCAGTAATTTTGTGACATAGCCTATTATGAATCTGCAAAGACAGATGGGATATCAAATTATTCAAAGACAGCTTTCCTTCCACCATTCTGTCACCACCATCTCCACTCCTCCTATGGAAGTCAAGAAAAGCAAAAAAGTTCTCAGTTCTTTTAACATTTTTATGCAGGACCTAGCTTGCAGGCGCACAATTATTTTCATGTGTCAGGACTTAATCTTCTCTTAACAATGATCAGCAATCTATCATGCTTCTGCTGAGTAATACAAATGCTATTTATTAACAAGAAGGAACAAGGCATTATTTATAATGCTCTCATTCAAGCAATCCAAGCAAAGCCAAAGGGGGGGTCCATGAGTGGGGAGCATTCCGCTCCATCTCCCCCAGTCCACTCTATCAAAGATAATAGTTACAGGTTGGCCCATTCCATTTCACCATAAGGTTTAATGTTCTGTTAAAAGAATGCCTAATGCAAAACCGCCCATGTTATTCTGATCCATGTATAACAGTAAATCAAAGGTGTAATCATGCTAGATATTTATGTCTAGAGTGAGTGAAGAGCAAGTCTGATCAGATTAGGGAAGTTTCCGTTACCAAGCCTCTCTTACCAACCATTGTGATTTTGTTTTTAGGTTCCTCCCCTGTCAAAACTGCTGCAAAGGTGAAGGCACCTCACTGATATTATAAAACCAAACAAAGATGAACAGCCAGTTCAGACTATAAGCTTCCTTGTCATTTCCCAACATTACAGCATGCCTGCTTGAACATCGATATGTTACCTCAAGGTGTCTTTTCAAACCAGCAAGTCATGTTTCTTCCTGTGTAATTATATCAGCATCTGTTTCAAAAACCCAAGTAATCCTTTGGGCTTTGCAGGTCAGCTGAAGGCTTGTGTTCTGATCACGGGTGCTGGATTAATCGTTAATATTTGCAGAAGTATTTAGAATCATAACAAGGATTTGCTTCAACAAGCCCCACAGAAAACAAGGACAAGTTCTTTCTGACACTGTTTTTCTTCTGAACAAACTGACTTTAGAAAGAACATGGGCAAAAAGGTGTGAATTTATGGAGATTACAGTAATGCAACAACCACAGACTTTTCAAATATAATAAACCAGACTACAGACATAAAGAAAAGTTCACATTTCAGCCATCGGCTCAGATTCTTAACTTGGATATATGTAGCCACCTAAAAATCTGTTTAGAAGCCCAGACGACTGGAGGCTCCACTGAAGAATGCACATAGTTGAAGGAAGCCCCAAGACGTTTCCCTGCCTCAGGCAAAATATAAGGTGATTTTCTTTAAAAATTCCATTTCTGGAATGGTTGGAAACTGGTTGGCCTCATGTTTGAATCCTACTGTCTGGTTGCTGGAAAGCATCCCCAACTACACCTGAGGGCAGTGGGCTAGTAATTTAGTGAGCACAGATCAGACTGTGTGGTATATACTGTGTTCAGAACCACTTTTCATCTATCTTCCTCCCAGTCTCTGTCTCCTAATGGGTGGTCCAGCCTAGGCATATAGATATTTGTACACATACTTCTTGAGATATCAGGCTATCCTGGTATCACACTTCTTTCATAGCAATTTTCAGGGAGAGACAGGATATAAGTAATAGGAAGGAGGAGGAGAGGAGGAGGAGGAGGAGAAGAAGAAGAAGAAGTAGAAGTACAGTAAAGAACAGCTGCCTCCCAGGAACCAAGACATAGCAGTGTAACTTGTCATGAATGATGCCAAGGCTTATCATATCATCAGAGAAAACACCATCTAGTCTAATCTAAGACCATGTCAGGAAAGCAGATTGTTTATCCTTCTTTCTGTTTTGACTCAGAAAGTGTCCATCCGAAACTTCCCACCATGAATCCACTACTTTTTCTTGCTTAGTAACGGAATAATTGATAATAATATAGCTTGCTGGTATATTAACTATCAGATGATACTGTTATAATGATAGTATTTCACTTTCTTTTTTAAAAAATATTTTTTGTTATAAAAAAGAAAAAAAACACAAAAAACATACTACTACAATGACAATAAACTACTGTGATCTAACAGCATGTAATCTACACATATACAACCTACCAACATACTGACACACTGTATACTGGTAATACAAATATTCATTCCAATACATAACTTGCAGTCTATACATAAACAATCTACAAACATACTAACACACATAGGTACAAATAACAGTGATATACATACCATTACTTAATTAACAGGAAAAAAAGAAAAAAGAAACTTCCCTCTTGAGTGAGGTACAGCATTGTTATATACTCAAAGTATCGTAAAATCAACCTCTCCATATTAGAAAAGGGAAGACTAGTTATTCTGATTATCTCACATCAGCATCAATCTCTGATTATTTAATAACAATACCATTGTCAACAATAAATTCTCATTATCTTCAAACTTAATATTAACGGTATTCCTTCACATTCCTAATCTATCAGAAAAAGCCAATACGCATCTAAACTTCTCTTTTTTCCACTTCCCACCACAATATTGTCAGGGAACTACCAACCAATAATTACAGTTAACAAATGTGAGGAATAAATTATATCATTCCTACTTGAACTTAAAGAGATACCATATTTCTGAAACATACCATATTCTCCCACTAGGCTATAAATGAAAATCAAAAAAAAGAATAAATCAAGAAAAACCTGATAAAATTGCTCCTAAATACTCAGGAATGGAAACCATTGGTTGAAATTTCCTTATTTTGAAGAAATACTGTAAACAACTCCCAGGCTTTATAGAATTTGCTGTCCATCTTATTCTCCAATCTATAAGTCATTTTATCCATCTGTGCAATTTCAATAACTTTTTCTAACCATTCATCAACTGTGGGGATGTAGGTCGATTTCCAGTATCTAGCATAAATAAGTCTGGCTGCCACAATCAGATGCCATGCTAATCTTTTGATACAGAAATCCATATTCTTGTCAGCACCAAAAATTCCCAATAAGAAGAATTCTGGCACTAATTCGATTTTAACTTTCAAAATTTTCTGCATATTAGCTCATATAGCGTACCAGAATTTCTTTGCTCTATTAAATCCCCACTACATATGATAAAAAGAGCCCACCTGAACTCCACATTTCCAACAATGGTTGTTCATTTCCTTATTCATTTTTGCTAATCTGTTGGGTGTCAAATGCCACCAATACACCATCTTTAAGACATTTTCTTGGAGGGCATAAGATCTAGAGTACGACATATTATTTTTCCAGATTGTTTCCCAATATTCCAAGACGACATTGTGGCTTAAGTCTTTGGCCCAAGTTATCATACAATCTTTAACCATCTCTCCCTCTAAATTGTAGGTTAACAGCCTCTCATACAACCTTGAAAGTAAATGTTTTGTATCTTTTAACATAAGCTCTTCCAATTCAGTTTGTCTCGGTTCCACCCCTTCACCTTGTGAATCTTTCTTAAATCTTTCTCTTATTTGCCTATAGGGAAACCACTGTATATGAAATCCTTCCTCTTTTAACTGTTGTTGATCTTTCAATAAAACAGAATCTCCAATTTGTTTTAACAAATCCTTATAAGTCAACCAATTGCCATGTCTTCTCAATCCCATGATGGAGAGTGCCTCGAGCGTGAAATCCATGATGGCTTTTTCGGATAGAAAAAACACTTATACTTTTCCTAAACAGTGAGGAGTGTCTTGCGTATTACATGATTTTTAAAGGACTTTTGAACTTTTGCTTTATCATACTATAGGTACGCATGCCAGCCAAAATAGGGGTCGTGTCCTTCTAATGCCAATAATTTCCTATCATCCAACAAGATCTATGGTTTCATCCAGGCTAGGCATGCAGCCTCGTAATATAGACCTAAGTCCGGTACTGCAAAGCCTCCTCTACGTCTTGTATTCGTCATCCATTTATATTTCATTCTCGGTTTCTTCCCATTCCAAATGAATTTAGAAAGATCTTTTTTACACCATTGGAGCCACTTCCTGGGAATTGTGACTGGAATCATCAAAAACAGAAAAAGTATTTTGGGAAGTACACTCATTTTTATGACTGAAATTCTACCCATTAAGGAAAGATCCAGTTTTTCCAAAATCCTGATTTCTTTTTCACTTTCAAAATCCTGTGGAATTCTGGGGTTTGTGGTTTAGTGAGGCCCAAGAGTTCCCTGGTTGAGAATTTTAAATGCCTCTCCCTAAACTGCAAACCCCAGGATTCCATAGGATGTGCTATGGCAGTTAGGTGAAATATAGTACTATAACAGTGTAGTGTGATAGAGTAGGTCCAAGCCACCTGCGGCCTTTGCTCTAAAGTAAACATTCAGAGGTACCATACAGATAGGAATCCCTGCAGAGAGGGAGGGAAGGTTTATTCTTTCCGTTCCTCAGCTCCCCCTCAGCCATGTGGCAGCCACATAAGGAAAAAGCCTCCATTGCTGCTAACAGAAGCTTTTTCCCTCCTCATTCTTCCATTAAACACCACATGGTGGAGATTTGCAAGGAGCAGTGAGGAAGAGAAAGATAGAACTTCCCCTTCCCATGCATGTGGTGGTCCTGATCTGGATAGGGACCCTGTGTACTTACCTAAGAGTAAAACAAAATGGGACACAGAACTGCACGCTGCATCTAAGTGGAACATATACTTTGACCTTCTCTCAAGCTCAAATCATTCTCCAGGCTGATTTTCATTGCTTTGAACTCAGCAAACTTAATTGATATTACGTGTGCTGTATTTCTTCCCATACGGATAACAGTTTTCAGCTGTGGTTTTACTAACTGTTGTCCTTTTTGGATGTTATGTCTGTCTAAAGCAAAAGAACAAATGTCAGATAACCAGTTTCAGCACAGTAATTTGTTTTATATATATGTGTAACATAAACCTGAGAACACACTAATTCCTGGCCCTGAAATCAGTAATTCATTTACTGGATATTCAATTTGTGAACATCCCCCAATGGTCTAATGCAACAGAAAAGGAAAAGTTTATCTGGGTTGCTATAGGATAGACAGATGTTGTTGGTAAGCATTGTAGTAATGTTCTTACTATGCAAGAGTCTGTACTTACGTCATACATAGAAATTTGATATTTCCCAATCTACTAGAAATGTACTATGGTGCCAGACTGGTCTACTCAATTACAGTTGAAATTTTCATTTATACTAAAAAAAAAAAAAAATTGGAAAAGGTCTTTGCTGTATAGTATGATTCTTGCCTACCAAATTATAGTTTGTATGTGAACAATATAAAAGGGAAAATATAGCCTTAGGTTGAAACCATCAAAGGATTAAATTTTTGGATTAAAATATGCACACTCATTTTCAAAACACTATATCCTTTGGGGTCACCGGGTCAGGACTATCTCAGGCCCTGAGGTTTCAGAGCCAAAATCTGAGACTGACGAATGTCCCTTTGTGATGTAACGGAGGGGCAGGTCATGGTGATGTCATAAGGGTGGTGTTACAAGGGCAGTGTCTAGTGTTATCATGTAGTATGATTGCATTTGGTTTAAAATTGAATGATTGGTTAGTCCCAAGTAGAGTAGACTCACTGAATCAATTGTTGAATGGTGAGTCAATATGTAGGTAAGTCCAATGGATTCAGTGCTTCTAGTCTGGGACTAAAATTAGCATCCAGGCCCAAGTCTAAGAAATGAGAAAATATATATAAATATGCTTTTCAAGGCAGTGCTCTCAGGCTGAGATTCTCCCTCACTCTGAAGACTGGAGAAGGTGGGCATCCCTGACATCTGGGAACCCTAATATCTTCCAAAATCCTTAGATAATACTAATCTTTGTCCCACCAATGGCATTACCTTTATGTGACGGTGGAATTGCATGCTCCTGTGAGGCTACGCTGACAGCAGCAGTGCTGTCAGACAGGCTTTGGCTGAGGAGCCAGATTAAATGTACCAAAAAGCTACTGGGCAGCAGTGGTAGTGGGGGTAAGGGGGGGTCACACTGGCAGAGGATTGCTCAGAGACAAAGGCAGTGGCACCATAGCTGAGACTTGTTAGTGCTGCACAGAAGGAGGGATAGTAAACCTCTTTTGAATGTCTTTACCACAAAAACTCTATGACGAGACAATCCAAAAGGAAGCAAGAGATAATGCCCGAAGATGAAACTCCCAGGTCAGATGGCAGTCAACAAGCTACTAGCGAATAGCAGAAGACAGTTATGAGTACTTCTGTGGCTAATGACACAATGGGACTAAAGCCTAAAAGATGTTCAGCTATTGATGGGCTTAGTGGTGAAAGGAAAGTCCAAAGTCGCACAACACATATTATAGGAACATGGAATGTGAGAAGCATCAATTAGGGGAATCTAGCCATAGCAAAGCAAGAAATGAAATGTATAAACATTGCAATATTTGGGGTGAGCGAGCTAAAGTGGACAGGATTGAGACATTTTGATCTAGAGGATCACAGGATCTTACTCAGAAAATTAAAATTAAAAAGAAATGGGATGGCATTAATAGTGAAGAGAGATGTAGCAAAAGTAGATAGACAATGTGATGCAACGCCTGACCTAATCATATCAATAAGACTTCAGGGAAAGTTCATCAGTATAATCATAATCAGTGTTTATGGTCCAAATACAGAGGTAGAAGAAGAAGAAATTGAATGATTCTGTGATACAGTCTATCAGGAAATTGATCACACACCAAAGCAGGACATCTTTTTCATCATAGGCAACTGGAATTCAAAAGCAGGAAACAGAGCAAAATCAAAGATTATAGGAAAATTTGGCCTAAAATCAGAAAATGAAGCGGGAGAGTGAATGAATTTTTTGAGACCAACAATTTGCTCATTGCAAATACATTCTTTAAGCAACCTAAAGAGTGACTATATACATAGACATGATTAATATAGAAAACAAACAGGCTACATAATTGGAAGCATAATATGGAGAAGCTCCATTCTTGCTGCAAAAACAAGACCAGGAGCAGACTGTGGCATAGACCATGAACTGCCAAAATAAAAAAACAGAGTAAAGCTAAAGAAGAACACTAAACCAAGCATCATGCCAAAGTGCAACAGAAGAACCTCCCAGTAAAATTTAAAGATAACACAGAAATAGATTTGCACTATTAAGCCTAATTGGCTTTAACACTGGAGACCATGGCTGAGTTAATCCCCACTCAGCCATGGAAACCCACTGTCACACTCTTTTAGCCTCAGAGGGAGGCAAAGGTAAACATCCTCTGAGCAAATCTTGCCAGGAAAACCCCATGATAGATGCACCTTAGGTTTGCAATAAGTTGGAAATGATTTGAAGGCACATAGCAGCAGCAGCAGCAACAACAACAACAACAAAGACAACAAATACTCCTGTACCTTTGCATAATGGTAATATTTGTTTATTCAGTTAGTATTAACTCTGGCTGTAAGAAGGCACACATGGTTTATTAATCAAATATCATAGCCTCAGTCTTGGAGAATAATATTAAAGCACAACTCTAAAGCAAGAGTCAAAATTTTCTACATGAAATTATTTATAATGACATTCATAAAGATTATTTTGGAGTGTGATCCTAACTGTCTGACCTGGCCAGATGGGAGAAAGATGTTAGAAGTACCACCCTAGAATGCTTATACTCTGTAGTTTGCATGTTTCTCAAAGGTTTTGGGCATATCATGTCATTCCCCATTTGTTGGTTTTAGCTACACTGTTTCCCTGGCTCAAATAGCTTGCAGTTAGTCTGAATTTGTTCATCCTCCATTTTGTACTCTGCAGTATTTTCCCTCACATGTCCATGTTTTCAGAACACACTTCACATAGAGAGATGTTATGAAACCATTGCTGTTCGTAAGTAAGCTTACCTCATATGTTTTTACGTAGAAGACCATTTCCGCACGGGGTCATTACCTCAGATTACTGCATTGTAGCGTCGTATAGTTCTACATGCGGGAGTGGAGTAGCGCTGCATGATTTTCATGGGTCTTCATGGAATCGTCTGTTAGTGCGCCACCATGTGTTGAGAAGCACAGTATGTGAAAACCAGTAAAAATCCAATTCACATTCCTACATTGAATCAACATCGGTTTTTCACAGTGATGCAGAAATGTAAAACTGTATCAGTATGCACATATTCCTGTTTCTCTGCTTACATTTTCCTGTAAGGTGAGAAGTTCAGCCAATCAGGGCCACTGGGGAGGGGGAGGGGGAGCCAGAGGAATGACTAGTGATGAGCTAGTGTGGATGCACAAACTCACATTCCTCTGCATGACATTGCTTGAAATGGGGGGGGGGTGCAGAACACAACAAAAGGTAAACCACATTATTTAAATCTGCCAGGAGATGCTGCAAACTGCTTCTCGTGTTTCGTGTAGAAATGGCCTAAGCCTGTTTTAACTTTCTGCAGTGTGTAGGGTGGTGTGACACTTGTCGTTCACTTTCTGCTTGCGATTACTCTGTGATTACTCTACTTGTGAGATATGCTGCTCTCACTTTCCCCAGCAAGGGGTACTTTTTTACCAATATACCTTCCTTGCTACTGACCCTTGGATCTATGGCACGTTCTAACAGACAGAACAAGAACAGTGTTAGATTTAATGAATCTGCAGCCCCTCCATTTCCTTGAGAGGTCCCTCATTGTGGACACAGTGAGTGGAGAGATTACAATAATAGAATTATACAGTTGCAATTTTGACAAATATCCTTGTAGTATTCACTTGAAAAGATTCTAATGGCGCTTAATACATCCCTCCTTCCTCACTCCCCACCTTCCTCCCACCCCCTCCCACCCCACCTCAAGAAGTGAGTGATTAACTATCTGTTCCTCACTCTTAAATCATCTGTATCTGTTAAATCCAAATGTCCCTTATCTTCCCTGACTTCTGTTATCCGTACAAGTCTACTATTTCTTAAAAAGTACTTGTTAATAGCTAAAAAGGATTATTAACACAGTAATTAATCATAAAACATGCAACATGAATCTGCTAGATCCCAATGCATATCCATACTCATTTTCAAATTCATACCTGTATCACACCCATAATTATAGGGAGACTAACAATTTAATTAATTAACTTCACATAGTTAATTAGAAGAATGCCCAGTAAAGTTAATCTTCCTCCCACCACCACCACCTTCCATCATGACTGGCATAAGATGGCATGCCTAGACTTTGCAAGTTGTGATGGTGCATGCACTTGCGCTTCCTCTTCTTCTTCTTCTTCTTCTTCTGCTGCTGCTGCTTATTACTACACAAAGTGGCTTATAATACTTTTAAAAAATAAAGCATAGTTTAAAAATCATAACATACAAAAGCTAAAACACAAATTAAACAATGCACTAGTAATTAAAACAGAGCTAAAATACCTATTTTAAGCACAAACAATTAAGAATAGCCAGCACCTTTTATCCTCAGGCATTGATCACATATTGAATGTCTGCCAAAATACAAATGTCTTTGCTTGTCTTCACAAGGAAGACAGGGACAGTGCCAGTCTGACTTCTCTAGAAAGGGAGTTCCAGAGCCTGAGAACAGCCACTGTGATGGCCCTCTCCTGTGCTTCCACCAGATGCTCCTGTGAAGGTGGTGGGACAGAAAGAAGGGCCTCCTCAGCAGATCTCAAAGCCCAGGCTGGTTCATAAGTGTTCTTCACTTCGCTTCTTCATATCTCCCACTCAACCCCATGTGCTCTGCCTGATTATAATTCTTGTACCACTAGACTAACCAGTTACAGATTTTTACAAGAAGTAAGTATAAACAGCTTGGCCTGCCCTTGCCACAGCGGGCAGTTTCTGCCTTTACATGAGGTCTGTTCTATCCAACACACACACATGCATGTGTGCACACATACACTCCTAGTGTTTGCATAGTATGAACATCTGTTGGAATATGAAGAAGAAAATATGGCAGGAAACATAGGTCAGAGAAGAAAGGTCTTGAAAGTGGAAGAAGGAAATAAAGACCAAGTGTAGACGAGCATACGGGGAACAGAAAGAACATGAAGAGGGAGTGAGAGCATAACTGGGAAGGAGAACTTTAGAAAGTCTGCCTGTTAGGAAGGAAACGTGGCATAAGAACTAAGACGAAAGCCTAGGAAAAGAGATTACAAAAGGAAAGATTGTGTATCTCTGAATGAAGTGTGTAAAGCAGTATCTGTTTGACATCAAAATTATTTTGTGTGATGACTTTTAGAAATACCCTCATCTTGATCATGTGCAATGCAAGAAACAGTCCAGGTTTACCATGGCCTCCCATTCCTATACAATACAGACACACATATCACACTCCTTCTTCTCTCCAAAGTGAGGAAACCACAGCTATACAGAACAGGAATTATGCAGTGACAAAGTTTTACAATTAACAGGTTTAATTCACAATTATGCTAAACCTGTCTTATCTGTTCATGGCCAACTATCAGGCTTCCTCCCCACCTTAGCATTCCTATCATTTCCCTGTTCATACTAACCACAATCTAGTGTTATACGCAAGCTGAGCAAACTGTGGTTTGAGCAAAGCATCATTTTGTAGACTAAATCTGAAAACAACTTCTAATAATGATTTCCTTTCTGAATTCCCAGGCAAACCACAGTATACTACAAATCATGGCTTGCTTGATCAAGAAAGGGACTGAGGAAACTGGAGTATGTAAATTTTGGAGGGGGGTGGAAGAGTATATGAGCCTGTGGTCCAAGCACAAACCAACCAAGTAAATGGATTCATTGTCAACCTTTCCTCCTTTTAGATTTCCAAATAATCTTGGCGTATGTTCTGACTATATAATTTAACTAAAGGGAAAAATAGTTTTTTGATGCACAGCTAAGATCTCACAACAGATCAACGTGGGGACTGAACCACAGGACCCTAATGGCTGGATTGATTCCAAACTAGCTCTTAGATAAGTCAGTACTGCTGATCTGTAAATAAAGAAAGCATAAAGGACTCAATTTGTTCTTCTCTTCCATTTTGAAATGTCAGAATTATTTATATGTGGCTTACATGAATTGGATTTACTTTTCTTTTCAAATTCTGCATTTAGACATGGAGATTCATAACAGTAAGATCTCTGGTCATTTCTGCATGGCGTTGCTGTCCCACAATGGGGGTGCGTTGGCAGCAATGAGTTATGCTATTGCACAACATCAGCACAGTCCCACTGCCAATGCATCCCCACCTGTCATGATCATGGGATATACATTAACAGAAAAAAAAATCCTTTAATGGCCCATGATCATGTGAAGTTTCCATTGTTGGCAGCCATGTGGAATGGGAGGAAGAGCAATCTACATGCTTCATTCCCCAGTGCAGTACTGGAAAGAGGCTGGCTACACTGTGGAAAGAAGGAGCATGTCACTCATTATCCCTTCTGCAGGCAGCTGTATGAGTGAGAAGGGGAGTATTGGGGACATGCTCCCATCCTAGCAAAGGCGCTGTTGAGATGACACCAGGATAACAGAAGAGGGTGAGGTGCAGAAATGGCCTCTGTATCTGCAGATTGACAGTTATAGCAAAAAATCATTGGCTGAGACACCAATACTAAACTCAGATTCATTCACTATAGGTGTTAAGGTGGGGTACAAGAGAGAAACCAGGAAAGAAGAACAACACCAGTAGAGGTCATGTCTACCTGAAAGGCCCCACTTGGACTTGTGGATAATTCCAACAGTGTTTCCACTAGTAGCATGCTCCGGGCTAGCTTGGCAACGTCTTCTGGAAGTACATCTGAAGGAGGCTTAGATTTGATGGATCCCAAGCCCCTTCATTCTCCTAAGAGTCCCCAGGATTAAGCCCACGTACTTCAAGCTCAGGATAGCACAGTTACTTTCGTTTTCCTACAGAAACCAATGGAAATGGAGTTTATTTTTATTTTTTTTAAAAAAAATAACAGATCACCTACAGAAAAAGAAGGGGAAAAAGTTCCCAACCAATTATAACCAGTGGAACTGGGAACAAAGGATCATCTACCACTTCACCATCTCCACCTCCAGTCCACAAAAATTATAAAACACCGTCGTGCCAAAAAAAATAAAAAATAAAAAGCAGAAAGAAGGGGGATTGCATGTAGAATAAAGATGTAATATATTATAAAACATTATAAGCAATACATATAAAACTGGTGGTAGAGATACAAATACTGCTGATAAAGATATAATCAACAAATTCAGATATCTAGTGATCTAGTTCACCACTAAACACATATGTTTAAATGGATCTAATTCTCTGTTTCTAACTCTCATATCAGTGCCTTCTGGGGAAAAATATTTGTAATTCAGTTGTACATTTTAGAGTCTGGCCAAAAAAAAATACTTCCAGTTGTTCCTCTCTCCTGACAATTTTATTTTTTTAAGCCATAAGAAATCCTTAAATAAAGTAATTAAAAAAGAGGGAGGTGAGCTTAGAAGCTCATAAATAAGCTATTAAAACTATTAGTCTCAAAAGAGAGCATATTAATTGTCCAGAAAAGTCATTAAATTTATGCCATGAATTTAGAAATGTGTTTGTCCAAAGGTGCCGCCTCTTGTTTATTATTGATATTAGCATGAAGTTCAGTTAATCATACTTTAATTTCCTGATTTTTCTCTCTCCGTCCTCAAACTTAATTTGTTTCATGAGCAAATGACTGCATGCCTTCCATGAGCTCTTACGCACTTGAAACAATTTAGCTCAGTAAGATGGAGGGGAAACTCCCTCTCATTTGTACACAAGTTACAGTCCCAAACAGAAAATTCTGATTTCTTTGGCAATTCTTCAAAATCTAATTGATTTGTAGAAACCATCTGGACTCAAACTCTTTTCTGTAAGGAGGAAAGGACATCTAATAAATTTTGGATAGCCCCAATCCCTTCATCCAGTGCCCCAAGTGTTTCTCTCCCACAAAGCCTCTGTACCCCTTAAAAATCACACCCCCCCCCATCATCACTACAAAAAAGCTTGCAAACATGGCTTGATACGCTCTGAGGCCTCCCAATCCCACCTCCACTGTGCATGAGTGAGGAAAATGAAAACCTTTGCTACAGTTGTCCACCTTTGCTGAAAGGTATTTACTTCTTCTAAAAGCTTATACAAGTTGTATTTTTATTTGCAATATGTACAGGTCTATAAGAAAAAGTTCTGAGAACTGTTTAATGAAAAACCAATTTAAAAAACAGTAACAAAACTATAAAATCTGGTGCATCTTAAATTTTCCATAAAACACAACTACGTGGCCCCGTTCTGTAGTCTGTGAACTCTCCAGACCATTATCTAAGGCAGCTCTGTGTCCAACCCAGCTGGAACCTACTACTGAAACAATCCTTGGAAAATCACTATTATAAAAAAAAGTACAATGACATGCCATTTCTAATAGTATTAGGATGATTCCCTGTGTCCCAGATCCTCACAGTAACACTTCTAAACTCTGCCTTGAATCACAGAAACAAACCTATCAGTGTCCAGATGAGCTCATAGTTCCCATACCAGCCAACTTGATAAGTGTAATTCTGGACCACAGTTGTCATTTATGCCTCTAGGTCTCTAATATGTCTGGCTAGAACTGGGTATTTTCTACAGATTTCTTCAGGCATGCAGCCTCTTCACAAAATTCCAGCAAAGTTATACAGCTGCAAGAGCTGAACACATGTTCTCATACTGTCTAAGTGAATCCATGGCTTAGAGACCATTTGGCATGCCTGGGAGCTGGATCTCCCCACTCCACTCCCATTTCTCTTGGACTATTCCCTTCTGGCTTCAAACTGTATTGACTGCAAATCTATGCACCAATTCTGCAAGCTTCAAATACAGACACACTTAAACTAATTTGGGTTAAGATACAAATAATCCACCAGACATATCCTTAGAGTTCCCATGAATTTGTGCCAAGTGTCAATGTTCTTGAGGATTCATATATTGTCTTTTATTATGTTAGAGCACAACTTTCCAAAATCAAACATTTTTAGGACAGAGCAGTAATGAGGCTGAGGTTGTCCACATCTCCAGTAAACAACATCGTCCATAAAATTACCTTTCTCATCCATCCTCAACATATTAAAGTAGAGAGATAACAGGTATTCTAAAAGCATGGCAGACATGGTTTTAACCACTGCATGCTCAATTTCACCTTTAGGTGCCATAAAGGAGTGCTATTCAAAATGGTGGTCCCTGGACCACTGCTGGGCCAACTGCAGTTGATCACTGAAAAGCTTCTGGAAAAGAAACAATGGTAGCCAGTAGGCACAGATATGGTTCTGGTCCCAAGCATCTCAAGATAAAGAATTTGCTGGTCCCCCACATCAAATAGTTTAAGAAACATTTGTATAAAGTATTTAATCTTTTGAATAAATGGATGTTTTCATATTGTCACTGTGATGTTCTGATCATTTTTTTTTCTGTTAGGATGCAAGATTGTTTCTGATCAGGTAAAGTCCTTTCTATATGGAACAAACTGTAGTAATTGTGGTGAAAGAAAGAAAGAAAGAAAGAAAGAAAGAAAGAAAGAAAGAAAGAAAGAAAGAAAGAAAGATAGATCAGCCAACTGTCCGTTCTATTGTGCTTCCTTAGCAGAATACGCACACATACACGCAAGAAATAGACAGTACCAGCACACAAGAGCAACAACACAGCAACACTCCTGGCCAGAAAATACATCTTCCCATATGTCTCCCTGTTTCTCTGCCAGACGTGACAGGGCTAAAGACATTCATAGGACTTTTTTCTCCTCTCCAGCCATTGCTTGCAGAGAGGACATAGGGCAACATCCATTGTGTAAGCCACAAAAAGCTGTGATTCAGCAATCAATCAGCTCCATAACAGAATTTTTAGAGTACTGGGGCTAAATAACACCAGAGAAACAGCCATACACACTGCACATGCACTAAATACCCTAAAGGCACCATATGATCTTGGAAACTAATCAAGATCAGTCCTGATTAGTATTTGGATGGGAGACCACAAACAAACATTAGGTGCTGTAGGCTATATTGCAAGGGAAGGAACTGGTAAAACCATCTCTGAATATTCCTTGCCTAAGAAAATCCTATGAAGTTCACAGGATCGCTGTAAGTCAACAGGTGACTTGAAGGCACATAGCCCCACACATACACATAAACTTCTCTCATCTGTCTTTTCAGACACAATTAGCTTTAATTTAAAAAAAACAACCATATTTCAGAAATCTACTTAGCCCAAAAAGATCACATGCTTAAGATATCCCACTTGTTTAGAAATCTTCTTGTAAGGTACTTTCATTGTAGAAGAACTATCAGAAGCTACTTAATTTTGTGCTTAATCTTACATCAGCTACATAAGAAATGTGTGTTTCCACCTTTCTTTAACATGAGAAATAAGTATGCAGACAGCTAGAGAGAGTGCGTCACCAGTTCCACAGATACCTGCTGTATGGTCATATACTAGAAATAGCCCATCTTGAATCCAGTTTTTTGAGCATTTTCTAACTAGATTTGCTCCATTATTCATAAGCTTAATTTATTGTTTTTGTGTTTATAACTCTCCTGTGCTTTATTAATGTAAGAAATAGGGCAAAACATTAAGCTTTATTAGACTTGTGCAATCTAATCATGATAGGGTCATCTCATTCCTCTTTATCTGATTCACTTCTTACCATCTGGCTGTGTTCAAATAAAATGATTCAACCAAAAAATATTTTTATACACACGTCAAATTTTGATATTCAAAGAAGACTGTTTCTCCATAAACACCCCCCTTGGTGGAATGAAACAAAACTCCTGCATTGTGATTTTTTTTCCCCACCAAAACAAGTACTCCCAGTATTTAAAAGTTATGATTTGATTCTTTGAAATGATAATGGATTATCCCCAATGTTCTGCTGGTTCTGTCAGAGAAGTTGCCATACCACCCACATACATTATTTAATTCTTTATCCATTAATCCTTGTTGTTGTACGCCTTTGAGTCATTTCTGATTTAGGTGACCTGAGGTGAACTTTCCACTGAGGTGAACTTTCTGGGACTGAGAGTGTGTGATGCACCCAAGGTCACCCAGAGGGTTTCCATGGCCAAGCAGGGAATTGAATCCTGGTCTCCAAGGTTGTAGTCCAATGCTCAAATGACTATGCCATCCTGGCTCTTAATCCTAGCTGCCGTTAATCTGCCTGCGTTGTTTCTAATTTTGCCCAGTGGGAACTTTCTTTCCTTCCCCCTGAAGCCTTCCATGCCACCTGCAAACTGGATCCAGAGGGTTTCACATTACCCAGAGCAAGTTTTTGGGGTCCACTCCAGTAGATCCTGGCCTTTGTTCACTGATTAGTACAAGCATATTAAGCATGAACATTCCTGCATTCTCCAATACTATTTTCAGATAATACAGCTTTTACTTCCACTCTAGTCTGTTGTAGTAGTCTAGCTGAAGGGTTATATTAAATTAAGATACACATATAGAATTTATCACCTACAGCAAATATTGCATGACTTTCTAGTTCATCTCCATTCAGTTCTGTCAGATGCTTTCTGAGCATCCCTAAAAACTATTCTCGCTGCCATTAGTCCTTCTTACACCAGCAGCAGCAGTTACCATGTTCACAAAAGATTAGGGTGCATGCCAATCCTTGTCTTTCTTTGGCATCAAAATAGTATTTGCTTAATTTAAAGTTGTAAAAATTTTATCTGGTGGTAATTATATATTACAAACCTGAGCTGTGACTTTTATTCCTCTATAAATCCCTCAAAAGGCAGTCTGGCTGCTTTTGCACTGCCAATGATGAGGACAAAAGATTACACAAACCTTCACAAAATCTTCATATGTTTCATATGTGTAGATGTAGGTGTGTGAGTGTATGTTCAAATTTAGAATTAATTATAACAAATTAAATAAAAGTACAAAACAATTCACTAAAATAAAGAAGACATAGACCAGGAGATCTGTGGGCTTACTGAGTCTGCTGACCAGATGCTAAATGATGACAGACAAGTTCAAGGTCGCTGCTATCCCTTCTTATAGTTCCCTGTATTTTAAATGGACCTGGACTGAATAGTTTTTAAAAATACATGACACCTTCAAATAGAAAACTGGCCTCCGTAATGAAAGTCAAATGATCATCCTGAACGTGTTAGGTACCATCAAATTCTCAGTGAGGATCTTTACTTTTGAGAAGCCATTCTTTATAATCTCTTTTGCTCCTCCAGATGTTATTGGAGTCTCATTCTGCTCAAATGCCCTGGAATCACATCATTTCAGAGATTGTTAGGCAAGTTCAATTGCTTAGGTAATTTAGAGCTACCTTTCTCTTTACCCCCTCTTTCATTTATCTTTATCTAGACCAGGGACAGCATTCATGCATCCTTCCAGATGTTGTTGGACTGTTATTCCCATCATTTCTGACCATTGGCTATGATACCAAGACCGTTGGGAACTGCAATCTAACAATATGAGCAAGCCACATGAGTCTCACCCCTGCCCTAATTCTTTTGTGTGTTATCTTGACCCTTACCATTTTACTACTTCTGTTTGCTATGACTACCTTATCAGGCAAACTTTCTCTTCTGACTTCTTCCTTTCTGTTTTCATTCTGTTTCTCCTACTCTCACCTGGTAAAGATACTTGTTTATACATACATGTTGAATGCATATTCCTTATCTGCTGATCTGTACTGTAAGATGCAATCCCTTGATTTTTTCCCTCTCACCAAACCTCAAACCTGTGTTCTTAGAATCTTGATTAATGGAATTCTCTCCTGGCTGTTCACTCACTTTGATCTGCTCATATCTAGTCTTCTGCTGCCCAAATCATCAAGGAAATTCACCCTCCCTTAAATCTTGACTGACTTCTTGTCTCCTCCTGGATCCTACAAGAGTTTGTCAGCTTTTCCTCCTATCTTCTGCTGACAGTCTCATTCATTGTTGTTGTTGTTGTTCTGTGCCTTCAAGTCAACTCCAGTGTACAGCAACCTCATGGGTTTTCTTGGCAAGACAAGTGGACACAGGTGGCTTGAGCAGGATCTCGGGCTGGTGACACTTCGAAGCTTTTCTGTGGAAGAAGAGGATGCATAACTGTGCTAATGGGTTGGAGAGTGCTTTATTGTAAAACCCACAAAACTCCTTTGGCTTGTCTGCTGCACATCTCCCACTTGCTACTGGCTTCCTAAGGGAGCTGCTGCAAGACTGCTGGTACATGCACAGAGAGGACCAGGTATAAGAGTATGAAGTTACAGAAAAGTAGATTTTGATTGAACATGAGAAGGAACTTCTTGACAGCAAGAGTAGTTTGGCAATGGAACCAGTTGTCTAGAGAAGTGATGGGGTCTCCTTCTCTGGACACCTTCAGAAAAGGCTAGATAGCTACTTGCTTGGGATGTTTTAGCAAGAGATCCTGCACTGAGGAGAGAGCTGGATTCAATGAACCAATGAACTTCTCTGTAAAAAGTAGTTTCCCTATAGTTTATAAATTGAGGTATCCCTATAAATCTCTAGGATGAAGCCATGGCAGTGATACTAATCTATTATAGCAGTACACCATACACTCCAGCATTTCACAGATGAAAGACTGGGACATGTGTGGCCAGGCAACATCAGAAAGTGGTTAAGTTGCCAAAAATTATTACTGAGGAAGAGCACAGATGTCAGGAGATGTTGTGGCTTTTGCCTGAGCCTACTGAGAAGGGCAAGACTCTGCCCTCTACTTGCTCTCCTGCTGGGTTAATTGAGTGCAAACTACTTTTATACTTTGAACTCAGTTTGCAGCAGTTAAAGCAACCAAGGGGGGGGGAGTGTAAGAAGAACAGAGAAACTGAGACATTTTAAAAGCAACTGAAAAAGTTGTACAACAGATGATTCACTAGGACTGCCCTTGTCAAATCAGGACAGTTGTTGTTGTTGTTGTTGTTGTTGTTGTTGTTGTTGTTGTTATACCACCACTACCACCATCATCATTGTCATCACCACCATTGTTTTATGATTATTATATTTATTTGTATCCCACTTTCCTCCCAGAATTGGGACTCAAAGTTGTTCACAATTTAAAAGAACAACACAGTTAAAAACATATAAAAAGTGAACGTTGAAACAGACCTAAATTAGTCACAATATTCTTTGCATGAGTGGGACCCAGGCAATGTGTGGTTGTAGCAAGGGACAGGGATGGGCCCATGACCATCTCTGTACAAATGCAACCCTTTCCACAAAATTGATCTAGTATTCATTCCCTCTTTAACCTTGCCTCCCACTCCCTTGTCCTTCCTCTGCTGGTTATCTGAACCCCCAACATTGTAAAGTTGCATATACAGACAGAAGGTGCTACATTACCATATGAAGGTCAACAAACATTCAGCTGGACTATGAAAATGAGTATGGATGTTTGCAAAATGGAAAATTTGTGGTACAATAAATAATCAAGGAGATGAACCTTTAGATCAGAAGGACTTGAGACAGATTCATTCATGTCTGTCATTTAATGATGGCAACATCAAGCGAGTAGCAGGAGTACGCAGGAGTAGCCATGTTGGCTCTGTAGCAAAGTATAACAAAATCCAAAATTCACAAAAAAGCAATACCCTTATTGGCCAACAAAAATGCAGAAAATACCTGAAGAAGAAGGCAGTGAAATTTCAAAAGCTTGCATGATGCATTTTCTACATTTTGGTTGGCCAGTAATGCTATCTCTCTTTTATGGATTTACATGTTGGAAGATCTATTGCATATCAAACATCATAAATAGATTTTTCTATACCTCTCATAATTTCAATAGTATTCTTTTCTAGTAGAGTCCATTCACACATTCAATTCTCAATAATCAAGTATACGGTAACCAAATGTGGGGAAATAAGTTGATTTGCGCGTGTGTGTGAATCAGGCCTCTTAATAAGCACCATCTGTCCAAATTTAAACATTTGCTTAACTCCCCATTTGAAATCAAAGGAATTTTGCAGTGCTTAAGAGTAGATGGATCACGTCCATTCTATCTTTGTATGCTTTTATCCCATACTTTTCTAAGAAAGTTTCTCATTTTCCTTTCATTCTCAGCCAATTAATCCTGACATTTTTAGAGGGCCCCTGACCCCTTTCACTTAATTGGTCTAATCTTTAGTTGCAATGAAACTGGAAGTCTCTGTTTATTAGGCTTCTGGAGAGTTAAAAGAATACTTTATATTATTCACTGGAATTGCTCCTTGGTTAAACCATTTTCCCATCAGTATTTCTCATATGCTCAGCAACATCTGCAGGATGCGAAGAGTAAAGAAACAAACCAGATGTTGCAAAAGGTAGCGACACTGAACAAAACAGATTTTTTGTCCATCATCTGTCTTTATGTGTTGGTTACTACAACTGTCAAAGAGGGAGGGGGAGGGGAGAAATGGCTCATCTGAAGTCTTTCAAACAAGAGATTGATAATCCTTTGTAAAAACTTGACACATCGTCTCATTAAAGCCAAATTTCCTTTAGCAATTTTGGAGGGGGGAAATAGATTAAGGAAATGTGGATGTTTATCTCAGCCATCAGCGTTTATTCATTTGGGTAATTATCACTTAATTACGCTGTCAAAGGGCAGGAGAGGCTTCGGCAGTGATAAACCCAACACCAGCAAAGTTCACCACTTCTCAGTTGCAATGTTTTGCCATCATTGCCGTTGCCTCCTCCTCCTCCTCTGGTACCTTTCCCTGCCAAGCTTTTGTAAATGGCGATTTCATAGGGAGTGCAGATCAAAAATTACGCAAGTGAAATCCATCAGTCATAGATCAGACTGGAGAGAAAACTCAGCCTGGTACAACAGTGCCCCCAAAAGCAAGTGATCAGCAAAATCCTGAAAGGGAACACCGACATCTACCAGATCCCTGCCACTCTGAGTTCCAGGCTGCTTTTTTCATATGTGAAGTAGCTATTTTAAGAGCCACTTGCCAGATTAAAAGATGTATTACAGCTTGCTGAAGTGCCAGAACAGGGGAGGAGGGAAGAGAACAGCCTCAACTGGATGCCGAAAATTTTCCAGCAATTTTAGCTCATACTGAAGGAATTTCACAAAGGGATCATTTAAACACACACACACACACACAATAAGCCCTTGAGGGCTCTGCTGAATTCTAAGGGAACCAAGTATAACTAGATTAATATATAAATCTTATTAAGTCAACTGGAGCCGAATATAGTCATTTGTTATCAAACGCTTTGAATCATATTACAAATTGCAACATTTGGGTCTTCCCGGCTCCCTGCCAAGATGAAGGCCTAATTAAGGCGGCTGGAAAAGAATAGGTCTAATTAGTTTAATTACAGTATGATGAATTATCAAACTGATTTTTAAAAACAATATGCAATTAGCCTGTTTGAGTTCATAACCTCGCTTTGCAAAGTAGGAAATGAAGCAGAATGTATTTGTTTTTAAAGGCAAAAGCTTTTGTTTAAAATAATTTCTTCAGAAAAGGAGGGTGCAGGAGGGCCAAAGGTGGTCCAGAATATGCTCCTTTCAGTGTGTGGAACACAGCCTCACAGGTAGGGCCAACAGTCAGCCAAGATCATCCCTCCCCGCAACCCCATGCCTTCTGTGTATCATTATTTAATTCACCCTGAATTAAGGCCTCAGTTCTGCTAGTCTTTAGACCAGTGGTTCTCAACCTGTGGGTCCCCAGATGTTTGTAGACTTCAGCTCCCAGAAGCCCCAGCCACTATGGTCAATGCTCAGGGCTTCTGGGAGCTGAAGTCCAAAAACATCTAGGGACCCACAGGTTGAGAACCACTGCTCTAGATGGTGTTCTATATCAGCAAGACATTGATTCTAATCAGGTTTTAATTTCAAGGATCTCTACCAAGGTGCTAAGTCATAGATCCAAAATAGCATCCACACAAGAGATAGTTCCTTTGACGTTTTGACTAAACTCAGAACAGATTCACCTGGCCACTGCTTTTGGCTATGTCGTAAATTACCCATACGGCAATCAGCAGAGCATGCAACCATATCCTGCTCATCCCACAGTTTATGTTCAGCATCTGAAGTTGGGGACGTTTACTTCAAACAAGCAGTGTTAATTTCAACGAAATTAGCATCCGATGAAATTGGTTCCCAGATTCAGTACAAATTCCCAGTACAAATTCCCAAATTCAGTGCGCTTCCTAGGTAGCTGATGAAGAATGCCTATTTCTGTAGCACTTCAAGCGTTTAAGGTACATATATTACCACTAGAACAACCTGTGAGGTAAGTCAGTAATATTTTTATCCCCTATTGTGCAAAGGGTAGAAAACTGAGGCTGAGAGAAAGTGGTAAGTGGGATACGTGTAAAGTGGAAGAATAGGACTTAGGAAGTTATTTTTTAAAAGCAAGTTTTTCTTGTTGTCCATTGAAGTGTTTGAGAAGTACCAAGTTATTATTACATATGGCAGTAATTTGTTGCACTGCTCTTTACTTTTCTGTTGCTTTCTGTAGGTCTTTTTTTGAGAGAGAGGAAAACCAGAATTGATAAGAGAATGGCATGAAACTTGACAAATTCTTGTCAGCATGTTGCTAAAAACATACTTTGAAGGCAACATGTTAAAAAATGCCAGTACCTTTGGACAGTAACCAGAATCAGCTATTCAGTCCACCAGTACAGTAATTTCACACTTGCTCATACATTGATTTTAAAATGTAACTTTGTTAACAGAGAAAGTAGTTTGTTACAGGAAGTTACATCCTGAATAAAGGTTTGAGTTCTATTAACCTTTAGGCTGGGGTGATCACCGCACAGTCAACAGACTTTATGAGCCCCATGCCCCACTGCTGTGGCCTGGAGTCCTCCACCTGTTCCCCAAAGTGCCCACTCCCAATTTTTTTAAAACAGTATGATGGGGGGGTAATTTTTGCCCCAGACCACACAGCAAAACTCTCAAATGTGTGAAAATACACAAAAAATACCCCATCACCCCCACAATCACACCAAAGTCCTGTAATAACCCCAAATGCATCTGTCTTTTGCTATGGTCCTTCTCAACATAGCTAGAAAGTGACATGATGTCACCTTCTGTCACCATTTTGAGAGGGGCTGCAAGAGGAAAATGGAGGTATTGAGGCTTGCTCGGGGGGGTGGCCCTCAGCAAATCTGGGGGACAAATTATCCCTTGTCCATCATGAATTTGTCTACCCTTTCTTTAGGTCAATGGCAGCTATTGGCTTTCAGGTCAGTGGGGAGTGAGTTACAGATAATCATAGCTCAGTACTTGTACACTCTGTGACAAAGACAAGATTCAAGTAGTCCAATTTGAGAACAGAAGCAAAAATACTAGGGCCGTTTCCGCACTACACTGCCATAGTGATATTATTCCATTTTCAACAGCCCGTGGGAATTCTGGGGTTTGCAGTTCACTGAGGCCCAAGAGCTCTCTGGCTGAGAATTCTAAAGGCCCCTCCCTCAACTGCAAACCGCAGGATTCCATAGGATGTTGAAAGTGGAATAATAGCACTATAACTGGGTAGTGCGGAAATGGCCCAGAGGTACACTCCTCAGGTGTAACTATGCAAATGGAAGCAGAGGTGGCAGAAATTACAGGGGTGCAGTTGCAGCAGTCCTGAAGGAAGTCAAACATTGGAGGAATTAGCTGTTTGGAGCTGGCAGTTTTAGTTTGCCTTCCCTTGCTGCCATTAGTGAAGCAATCACTAGCATAATGCACAGGACTCCAGCTATGGCAACATGAAGGCATTCAATAGGTGAAATACTGCTTCCCTCTCAGACCATGTTTTAACAAATAAATGTTTTTATGTGATACGTCTAATTGGCAGTTGTTTTAGATACCTAGGTATACCCACAGGTAGAACTTTAAATGGAGGGGTTTTGTTTTTGTGGGGGGTTTTTTTGTTTTTTTGAAAGGCACTATTTTATTTATTTTAAATAGAAGAGATCCCTCTTATTATAAGCAAAGTATATTGTTGGGGCACCGAAACTTTCTTTTTTGTGGTTGTGTAAGTTCAAGTTGACTCTGACTTATGGTAATTGTATCATAGGGTTTTCTTGGCAAGATTTATTTGGAAGAGATTTTCCATTGCTTTCCTCTGAGGCTGGGAGAATGTGACCAGCCCAAGGCCACCTAGTGGGTTTCCATGCCCAAGCAAGGATTTGAACCCTGGTTTCCTACAGTGCTTGTCTACCGTTCAAACCACTACAGCATGCAGGTTTATGAAACTTTGTTTGCTTTCCAAGTGTTTGCCCTGTCAGTGTCGTGCCTAAGCTATGAAACATGATTATCTTTTAGCAGCACTGAAAGACACCAGAAATTTCCTCGTTGTGTAGCTATTCTGAATTTTCCTACACAATCTTCTGCAGTGAAGTCTCCTGCTGATCCTCATGGGCATGTCTCTGGAGGATAATATGAGTGAATATTGTTGTGTGCACATTCATTTTCAATCTAGCAGAGATACCACTTGGAGGGAAAACCCATATGTAGCAATGACATACATGGGGATATTTATTAATATAACTAAAGAAAGATGTTTACGATAAAGATGGCGAAGGGATACTTCTAGGAATGAAAAGCTTAACCCAAAGTAGCAGGTACTAAGATAAGTAGAGACCATCCTGAAAGAAATTTAGTTACTTTGTCAATTTTACTTATTTACAGGCCAGAAGATTAATGAGTTCAGAAACAACAGAGACAGTAATTAGGTTTCAAAAGCATGCTATAGTACAATCAATCATTGCTTGGAAGTGTAATGGCATTAGGGTAGAGTCCTGCTGTTATTAGCATGTGATTGGCAAAGACAGGGCTCAAGAAGAGAGCAAGAACTTCAAGGAAATGTTTGTCCAGATCCTCAAGTTTTTACTCTTTTCCCCTTTGCACAAATGTCACACTTGCTATTTGCTTTGGAAATTTAGGAAGGATACCATCTTAGAGAAAACCTGGTGTCTATAAGCAAGGAGGCCAATATATGTAACATAGCTTAGGACACATGTAAAGATCAGGGATGACAGTGCAGTGCAGGGGTGTGGCTATTGTGGCGGGGGTAGGAAAATGAGGGCATTCCCCTCCATGACATTTTCCTACAGCCCCCTAATTTCTAGTTTTGCAATTAACTTAAAACTTCAGTTGAACATTTAATTTAGGTACCCAAAAAAAAAGATGCAGACTGTGGCGAAGGGAATGTGAACACAGCAAATATATAGGACTTTTAGGTATACATGATTTTCAGTGATTAACTCTCTGCAGTGCTAGAAATTTGGAGACTGAAGGAAAGTTTTGTGGGGAGAAAACCAAGTCATGATCTCACTAGGCTCCAAACTGAACAGCTGGTTATTAACGTGGTACCAAAACAAGGCCAACATTAGCACCAGTCAGCCCTCCAAGGAGAAATCATTCGACAGTGAGGGTGTAACAGGCAAAAAAACACTCTCCTGTACCTCTGCTGGATGGACTGCTCACACAGAGAAGAGGAGATCTTAATGATCAGGAATGCATATATATGCAGAGGTGCTTACTCAAACGTTTATAGTATTGTATGGTTCCTGTATTATTTTATCAACTATAACCTGCCCTGTAATTCACTTATATAGAGAGAGGTCTGAAAATAAAAAAAAAAAATAAAAACATTGAACAGTAGGTAGCTTCTAGTTCTCTACCTACATGCTGCACGATTTCAGACTACATATTGTGACCCCCACAGAAAATTAATTCCATACCAGAGAACAGGCCAGGGTGGCACACTTCTCCCATACTCATTTTCTACTCTATTTTTTTATTTCCATGATGCAATCCCACCACCTTTACCAAAACACGGTTTTAGGTACCTCGATGAGAAACAGAATTTGCCACTTAGCTAGGTTTCAAGAGAACTAGCACAGGGACTTCCACACTAGAATTTATTCAGATTTTCCCACTCCTCACTCTCAACTCCCCACCCAGGTACTGGGCAACAAGAGTTTTCTCTCTCCTGCCACTCCCAGTCTCTCTGAAGTGTTTGAAGAAGAGTCTATTCATTTTTATTTAATTAATTAATTTATATGCCATGTTTCTCCTAGTGTGAGACCCAAGATAACTTGCAACACAAATTAAAACAGAATATAGCTAAAAGCTAACAGAATATTTTTTAAAAAACCAAAAAAAAATGATTTAAATTATCAAATTAAAAATAGCACTATTTGTTTCCTTCTTCTTTGGGCCCTGCAGAAAGAATCAGTATATGGAATTGTCTAGAACCCATGTGGGAAAAAATAAAACTTCCTCATCAACTTCCAGCCTTGTATCTAGGATAGGTTAGGGACACTAGTATTTAAAAATGTCGTTACCAGTTACATTCAGATTTTAATTAGCTAAAATTAATCCTTTTAAAAACCAAAACAACTCTGAGATACACACTTCTGCACCCTATTAATATGCAAGTAGAATTCCAGATGTATCTATGCTGAAAAGAGACAGACACACTTTTTATTAGTACATTTTGATTTAGTATACATTGAATTAAATGTAATAATTGTCATAAAAATATTCCTAAAACTGATTATTTAAAGTTGTGCCACATTATGAATGCGTTGGTACATCTTTAAACAAATCAATTTACTCTTATAAGTAGGTGAAAACACATTTTGCAGGCCAGACATCATATGACCAAGCAAATTTCTGTAACTCCAATAGATATTTTCAAACATGGATTCAAGGTATGCTTGTAATCCAGGCATTCAGTGCAGACGATCCAGTTGGATTCAAAACCTAAAAGCACAGAGGCAGAAGGGGAGAGAGAAAGAAACAGCAAACAAAAGTACAGTGAAGTGAGAAAACAGACAGGCAAGCTGGTCAATATAATCAATCGTGGTAACAACAGTTGCCATTGCAATTTCATTTTATATAATCGATGCTAGGCAAGCTAGGGAAGGAAGGACAGAAGACAATTTCCCTCTCAACACCAGACAGTTACAGTTATGCTTCCACCAAACGCTGCTAAGTAGAGCAAAGGGGAAAGCACTGTTTTGTTGTCTAGGAGCTAAGCAACATCCAGGAGTTCAGGTTTCCTAAATATACAGCCTTAACTGCTTGGGTCTACGTGAAGTAGGTGTCCCACCTCACCCTAAATGGGACCTGCAAGAAAGGACTGTACTGTCACCCTTCCTCTTGAATGGAATATTTTTGTTCGTGGTTCTTGTCTAGCTCTTCTCTTCAAGCAGAGCATTTTGCAACTTGCTGTCACACTTCATTTTTTTCCTTTTTGAACTCTGGGTTCTGTGAGAAATCATTGGGCTTTTCTTGATGGTGCTCACTGGACTTCTCTTGGTGGTGGTGGTGGTGGTGGTGGTGGTGGGAATTTTTATGTATTTTAAAAAAATGTTTCTACTCATACCAACTTCTGTGTTCCCCAAGAATGCTGAAACCTTTCTTTCATTTCTTAGTAGCCCTGTTTTAGCTATAGTATACCCTCCAACATTCCACAGATAACAACTATGACACATGTAGTCAAGCAGACACAGAGATTCTGAAAGTTATTAATGAGGAATGACACATGAACTAGGAGCAGCTGTAAGAGTTTGCTTTTGCCTGAGCCTACAGCGAAGGGTAAGACTCTCTTCCCTCTTGTTCTTTCCTCCCTGCTGAGGTGAGTACAAGCTGCTTTTGCTCTTTGAACTCAGTTTGCAGCAACTGGAGTAAACTGAAAACAAAGCAGGAAAGTGGGATGAGAGAGAAACTACAATGTTTTAAAAGCAACTGAAAAACTGGAACAACAGAAGATTAAAATTGAGAGCGTTCCTGCAAAATCAGGACAGCTAGAAGGTACGCTACAACCTACTTCGAACTTGACACCTGAGTTTATAGTTAGGAGTGGTGAGGTGTACAGTTCTATTAATCATACAATCCATTTTGAGCATTTCCAATCCCTTCTCACAAATTACAGTTTAGCCAAACAAGAACAACAACATGCTTAAAATGAGACCAAACTGTACAATATTGGGTTATCAGGTCACTAAAAACTAAGCTGGGGGGAAATTGGCAAGGTGCCAGAGGTATATATTTCTATATTCACATGTTAGTTGATTCTGAAAGGACAAGCATTCACTGCAATAAACATTTTCATTATTTCAGGAAGGGCCCCTCCCCCCCACCGATAACTGCTTTTTCATGGCCCTCTTTTTCTCTGACTTTTCAGCCCTCACTGCCATCTGACCTTATCTACTGTAGTGACCCATTTGATTTTCCTTGCCATCACTGCATCTGTATTGTCATGATAAAATTCTTCAGAGTGCTACAGTCAGGCTGTTTAAATAATAGAGCATATGAAGCCATAAGAAGTGCAGATGGGGTGGGATGGAGGAAGAGATTGCGCTCAATTTTCCACCCAGGAGAACAAATACTGATGAGAACTACTGAACCGCCATATACAGTGAGCCCTCTGTATATACAGGGGTTCTGTTCCAGGAACTCTTGCTAATAATTAGATTTGCAAATACTCACGTCCCATTATACAATGGCAGTGACGTGCACATATCTTGCCATCAGGGAGCACTGGTGGTGCAGTGGTTAAATGCTGGTACTGCAGCCACAAGGTTGTGAGTTCAATCCTGCTGGGCTCCAGGTTGACGCAGCCTTCCGTCCTTCTGCAGGTCAGTAAAATGAGTACCCAGCTTGTTGGAGGCAATTAGCTAAACACATTGTAAACTGCTTAGAGAGCACACATGCTATGGCTGTTGCTTGCTATTTCAAGTATAGAGATGCAGTGCTTTGTGCAAACATGAATTCACATGTGCAGAAATTGAGTGTGCGCTATATCTGTTTATCATTTGTTGGCAAAGTGCTCCCAGTCAAAGGATCTCCTCAATACTCATGAAATCAGATTGAAAAGAAGTCTGAGCTCATTTATCTCAAAAAGAGATGGAAATCTTCATTCCCATCAGGGAATGGTCATTCAAGACTACTAGTGGAAGAAGCTCAGAATCCTTTTCTTCCCATGGCATTTAGCATATAAGCCCCTTCTAGTACAACCATTTGCATGTAACACCGTGAAATTTAGTCTGCATGAAATGTTCTGGCAATTCTTTCAGATGTTTTATTAAAGAGGGTAGAGAGAAAGGGGCCTCAACAAATCCACTTAAAAATTAAATGCCAAAATAAATTTTAGTGTTGTTCGCACATTTTCTTTTCATACATCCAGGCTTCAGCTTCTCCATCGTCATTGCCTGACCACACTGAAAGAAAAACAGGAAGTCAGGGACAGCTGCCATGTCATTTGTGTCTTATAGAATGTATGAGTTCACGGTGTTTATCCAGCAGGAAAGTTAAATTCTGAAGTCAATATTTCCACTGCATTTCCTATTCCATATCCCATATCCCATCATGGTCCTTTTTATCACCAGCATTTGCATTTGTTCCTCGAGCCAAGCAATAATGTGAGTGCAGCATATGGGAATCCCTCATTTGATATCTGGCTACATTTCATGTAGCAGTTACACTCTGTTTCTAAAATAAACTCTTAGCAGCAAAACATTTCTCTGAGATGAAGTAGGTCTAGTAATGCTATAGGCCTGACTCTGCATGGCTTTTTTTTTTTAAAAAAAAAAATAACCAAAACACCTCTGAGGAATTGAAAGAACTGCATGTTACAAATCTGGCAACCTTGAAAAGATTATACTGCTCTATAGAAAGAAAAGTCTGAAAAACTTGGGGAAATGAAATAAACATTGTCCTTCCAGCCAGAGTTCTTTCCCATTTCTCTCTGCAGTAGAGTTGCATTCAGTGGCAAATAGAATCAGTTCCACTGAAGACCAAGGATAAGAGAAGTGTGGCCTTCCAGGATTGCAACTCCCAGGATCCCTCACTATTGGCTGAATTGGCTAGAAATGATGGAATTTGTGGTAAAACAACATTTAGAGCCCTAAATTCCCCATTCTTGATAAGACATTTCACTTTCTCCAGCAAGACAATTTGTATGTTCTTATGCTGAGTGCCTCCATGGCTCTTCAGCCACTGAAAACATTGAATCCTCTATTCTATCTTTGGAAGGCTCCAAAGGATGTTTAGCATTCAAATTTGGGCTGCAGTTTCCCTTGGTCCTTCCTACATCAAAGCATACATATTCAGGAAGCCTATTAGCCATAAGGACAATACTTTTAACATAGCAGACCCAAGAAGATCATTTTCCTTATCTTGTTCTTTGTGGGGTGTATAGCTTAACAAAATTAGAAAGCATTTGTAGGGCATTCCATTGGAGCGCCTGCTCCGTGTTTTATGTTTTAATATTTTAAGCCAAGTTTATTATAACAAGATGGTGACAGTGCTTTTAGTAGGTTAATAAATCATGGACCTATCGCATCACTGGGTGACAACTATGCATAGCTCAGGAGGAAATCTGATATTATTTCAGTAAAAAGGGCCTCTTGGTATTGGCTACAAAGATACTCCAAACGTTTGGATTTTTTTTTTCATGTGGCTAAGTGCAATGTTTCATTACATCTCCAGTTTCACTTGACAGCATATACTTTGGGTTGACCTGCTCAATGAGAAACTGCAAAGATCCTCATCTACATTAGACATTTGTAGGTTTCTTGAGTTAGATCTGCAGTTTTTGATAGCATGTCATAGTATATATTGATCTGACTCTTGTTCAGTTTCTTGACATACATGGTATAAAAGTGACCATTTTGTGCCAGAGATATACTCTCAAAGAGCAGGAAGCATAAGAAATTCAGTATGCATAAAAGGAATCAACCACCATCTTTTCGCATAAGAAGACAGAGCAAAGTGTAGGGCCCAGGCTGTGCTGCTGCAGGAAGCGCAGCCATTGTACTTCCTAGGCTTCTGCTGGAAAGTAAGTCTGAATGGTGGTGCAATCACCAGTCACTGATGGGGAAAACCCATCAATGGTTTAATCTGTGATTGCACCGCCTGAGATGGGAGAAAGATAGGACCGCAATGATGTTATGCAGAAGCATTGTCATGATCCAGCCTTTTTCCCATCCCCATGGCAGGCTGGGAGGGTGGTATGGAAAGGGCCTATGTGTTAGATAACACTATATAGTTCCATTCACTATTCCTATAATTTACTGATAGAAAGCATGACTTTCTCATTAAGAGAAGGAAACTTTCCCAGGGATACAAGTGACCTTTTTTTGTTATCAAACAGGGATTGGAGAGAAGTGATGACCACTTTCCACTGGATGATTCCCCTCATAGAAGTAGTCCTGCCAATGGAACTGGGTGAGAGAAATCCCCATGCCTTCCATTCCTTAAGCAGCTTATAAAACCTCCTACAGAGGACTAGGACAACTCTCCATAGTCCTTGTTGCAGGGCAGCAAGGTAAAGGGGAAAAGAGTTTTGTATTGTTATGAATCTTGTATAAACAGGAAGTGATGAGTAGGGTAAACAAATGTGCAGCTATGTTAACTGAAGATCTGGCAGAGTAAGAAGCAATTGCAAGTTTTCATAGTTCTTCCCTAATAATGAAAGAAGAGCTTCAGCTATGTTTAGAGCAAGGAGAAGAAGGAAGCAATAGTTTCACTGCATGGAGATGAAAAATGCTAATAGGTGACAGAGAAAAGGTGAACTGTTGAATACTTCCTTGCCTCTGCTTTCTCCCAAAAGAAAACAGTGCTCAACTTAGCGAAAATGAGTGCACCAAGCTGTTGTGTTGTTGTTGTGTGCCTCCAAGGTGTTTCTAAATTAGGATAACCCAAAGGTGAACCATTAGGTCTTCTGGGGCTGAGAATGTATGACTTGTCTAAGGTCAACCAGTGGGTTTCCATGGCCAAGCAGGGAATTGAATCCTGGTCTCTCAGACCAATTCTCAGACCACTATACTATGCCGGCTACTCTATGTTAAATCAGGTCGTGAGCCCCAGATGAACTGCATCCAGGAATACTGAAGCAATTTGCATATGTAATCTTTGACCCTTTGTCTATCATCTTTGACAACAGGTCACACAGATCAGAAGAGGGAAAATATTGTCCCCATTTTTAAAAAGGGGGAGAAATGAGACATAGAGAACTCAATTCTTATAGACAACACCCCCAAATTATTACTTTGATAAGCATGATTAGAAAGAAAAATTGAAAACAAAATGGCTAGTAAATAGTTTCATGTTGTTGTTGTTGATGATGATGATGATGATGATGTCTTTCTGTCAAGGTGGCTTCCAGAAAAGTTAAAAACATATACATTATACTTTAAAACAACTAAATTAACCCTATAAAACAGTATGAAATATTATACAGACATGCAAAAGTTTTAAAATAAAACATCTCAATAAAATAAAAAGCTCACCTGCTCACTCACTAAAAGCCTGCTTGAATAGGAATGTTTTTGTCAGCCAGCAAAAGGGAAGCAAGGAAGGGGCCAACCTGGCCTCCTGTGGAAGGGAGTTCCCAAGCGTGGGAGCAGCCACTGAGAAGGCTCTCTCCAGTGTCCTCCCCAAGTGAACCTTGGAAAATAGCAAGACCAAGAGAAAGCCTTCCCTTGCAATTCTTCGAACTCTGGCAGGTTCACACAGAGAGATATCGTCTTTCATATAACCTGAATCTAATCTTTATACAGCTTTATGGCTCATGACCAGCACTTGGAATTGTGCCCAGAAACAAACAGGTAACTAATGAAACTGTTTTAACAAGGGAGTTACATGGTCCCTATAACTGGCCCTGGCCAGCATTCAGGCTGCCACATTTTGAACCTGTTCAGAACAGTTTTAAAAGACAGCCCCATGTAGAGTGCATTACAATAAGCCAACTAAAATATATTCAAGGCATGTGTCACTGTGGCCAGTTCTGAAATCTCAAGGAATAGGCACAACTGGCACACAAATTTTAACTGTGCAAATGCACTTCTGGCCACTGCTGAAAGCTGGGCACCCAGGCACAGAGTCAAGTCCAAGCCAACACCCAAGAGGCATGTAACCCCATCCAGCACAAGCAGAGTCCCTGTTCCCTGATCTGCTTTTTGACTGAGCAGGAGCCCCTCTGTCTTGTCTGGATTGAGCTTCAATTTGTTTGCCATCATCTAGTCCATTACTAAAAACAGAGATTAGTTCAATACCAAAACAACTTCCTTGAAATCAGGTGGAAAGGAGAGGTAGAGTTAAGTTGTCATCAGCATATTGGTGATATTGAACCCTAAAACTCCAGATAAACTCTTAGAGAGGCTTCACATAGGGGGACAAAAGAGAACCTCGAGGGACCTCACAGGCCTATGGCAAAGGCATGGAATAAGGGTCCCCCAGCACCACCTTCAGAGTGTGTTTCTCCAAGAAAAGCTGGAACGACTGTCTAAAAGTGCCCCCAAGTCCCATCCCAGAGAGTCACCCCAGAAGGATACCATGGACGATGGTATCGAAAACCACTGAGAGGTCTAGCAAGACCAACAAGGACACACTCCCCCTTCTAGTTCCCTGTGTAGGTCATTCATCAAGGCAACCAAAGCTGTCTCTGTCCCATAACCAAGTGTGAAGCTAGATTGAAATGGACCTAAATAATCCATTTCATCCAGAAACCCTTGGAGCTAGGAGGCCACCACACCCCCCAGAACCTTGCCCCAAAATGGCATATACTATATTGAGGCTACAGTAACATTATTTAACAAATCATCATATCCTAAGAATAGATTGGAAGAACAGAAAATATGACAGAGCTCATATGTAACACATGGCTATAAAGAACCAAAGAATGTCTACATCCTAATCCTACAATTTACAGATGGACAACTGTGGCCCTCCAGTTACTGTTGGGCTGCAGCTCCAGAATCTCTCACCAGTGCCTGTGCTAGTGAGTACTGCTGGGAGCTTACAGTTTGACAACATTCAGAGTGGCGCTACCATTGTTCACTCATGCTACAATCCAGTGCAAAGGATTCTAGATGAGGAATAGAGCTCTTTTTCTTCTTAAAAGGGAGGAAAGAAGTTGTCAATGTGGCAGCCTTCAGTGTGGTGGGAAGGCAAATCAGGGAACTTTGGAGACAAGAAAAGGGTCCCCCCACTCGTAAATAATTGCAGCTATATCATAGAAAAAAAACTGTAAGGATGTTGTGCATTGCAACTGTGAGGAGGCTCCTATTAGAGAAATTTATGCACATGCACACATCTTGATGTGAAGAGGAATGGCAGAGGGGATTTCTGCAGGCAGTCCATAGATGGAGATGGGAAAAACATGGCAAGATGCTTGGGTCAGAAGCATATTACTTGGAGCAAAAACCATGGGTCATCATAACCCCCAAAGTATAACAGATTTCATTTCTCTAAAAATAGAGAGCTTGGAATTAGCCACTACTGCCTCATTGCCAAGCACAACAGCTGATAGTTATAACTCTCTGTTAATTCCTGCAAGCATGGCGGAGACACAGGTGTGGCACAGGCCTTGCTATTCTTTCTTGCCCCTCATCCTACTTCTTTGAGGCAATTTGCTTGAAACAGAGGACAGCAGGGAGGGTGGAGAGTAAGGAAAAACAAAAGTATGGACAAACACTGCTGCTGGGTGTTTGTGTATAATTTATGTACTTTCTGTGGCATGAGTTCAGTTGTGACCTCTCAGCTGGAAGCTGTCTTAGCCTGCTTCTCTGTTCCACCTGCCTAGTGAGAAAACAGCCACCATCTCTGTAAGCACGGATAAATCTGTCATACTGACTTACAGAGTGAACTCTCTGGAGGAAGAGTAAAGTAGTCCAGAGAATAAATCTAAGCCACAGAAACAGAAGCCAGGTTGTCAGAGTTTACAACATCTCCCTTTAACCCCTTTGCTACAGGCCTTATTGGCTGTAATTGTAAGTGATACCTCATGACACCTTCCTTTACAGCATGATGAATGCTTAGATATTTAAGTATCAGTGCAGAGGGCTCATCAGAGGGGTAGTGCATTATTATTACTATTATAGCTATTATTCCCTTCACAGAGTTTGCTAAACTGTAAATATTGATGCACTATTGGGCTTTATGAGTCCACTGGAGCGCTAAAATAATCTTGAGAGGCCCTCCTTTTTGTCCCATCACCTTCTCAGGCTCATTTGGTGGGAACAACAGAAAGGGTCTTCTCAGTGGCTGCTCCCAAACTCTGGTACTCCTTCTCTAAAGTGGCAAGGATGGTGCTGATTTTACTCTCCTTCCATCAATAGTCAAAACATTTTTATGCCATCAGGATTTTACATACTGACTAGAGTGGGGTTTTATTGCTGTAGGGTGCTGTTTCTAAGGTTTGTATATAGTCTTTTAATAAATTTTAAAATTCTTCATGTTTAATATTTTAACTCGATAACTGGTTTTTTTAAAATCTTATATTTATACTTTTACTAATCTTTTTGGATTTTTTAATTTGTACAGTTTTGAATATCTTGTTAGCCACTTTGTGTCCCATTATTGGAAGAAAGAAGGAATATAAATGAATAAAATAAGTAATGCACCAGCTGAGACAGCTAAAACTTCAACCTTCCTAAAATCTTGAGATCTGTGCCATCCTTGTTGGGAAATGAGAGAAGCAGCAGTAGATCTTTCAAACAAAGTGATCAAATTGTCAAGGCAGAAGCTGAATAACAACCTAATCCCACACCCACCCTCTCACACACAGGGTCTAATAGAGAGAGAAAAAAGCTTAGAAATAGGGCAAAAGCAAAATAGCTGTAGATTGATGTAGACAGAGAGGGAGTGTGGAAAGCAAATATGCAAACTAGCAATTAATATGTATAAGCATGCAAAGTTTGTGAACTCAAACATTCTTGTAGTGATCTTTGTCCTTATTGTCAGCAATCTCTGATATCTGCATTGCATTTTAATCTGCAGGCCTCTACACATCCAAGCCCATGAAACTTCCTTTCTTTAGTATCCTAGAAATTCATAACTCAGATGAACAACCTCCACCACTCTGAAAAGCTAAAGAGTGTTGCTTGTGTACATACAGTGTATAGTTTCTCCTTCTCTCTCTTGCTCACACATAAATACTGCTGTGCCAATGCAACAGTCCTCAAACATTTTAGCGCTAGGGGGAAGGCCTTCCTTGGCAAGGCTGAGTCCTAGTATTTCTTCAATCACATGTAACACCCTCCTTAACTCTATATTTAACTCAAGTTAAAAATATAGAAATACTAATGAGTGAGAAATAGCAGCAAAGAAAAGTATATACATATACACACAGCCAATCTTAGATGTACATATATAGCATGCCAGCTTTAGATGTGCAATCTCATGAAACAAAGCGATGCTAAAGGTTACCTTACCATTTCCTTCTTCGCTGATTTGGCAAAGGCAACTATGGCCTCAGGGCCCATTTTGCTTAAAACATCCCTCCAGTGATTAGATGTTCATAACACTTGGGTGTAATTATGGTACCACCCTTCATATTTATATTCCAATTTATCTGGCAGAAAGTCATGACCAACAAGTTCAAACAACAAACCAAGCATAGCACGGAAGTCTTAAAATGTGCTCCAGCACTACTGTTTTGACTGTATACTTCCCATCAGATGTACTTAATCTTCCACCATTCTGGTAGAAATGGCCTTTGGGGGGTGACCTTGTACGCTTTCTGGCAACTGCTGCCTTGCTGACCTCAACTCCATTAATCTCAAGAACAGAGAGGATCTGAAGTGGGCATCTATATTTGGCAAACTGTAATGGAATCCAGCCAGCTCCTATTCCAAACCATGGAAGAAGGAGAGATGTGTGTAAGAACAGACATATACAATTTCTGCTTTAAAAAGCAAAGCAACATGTTGATCTGATCACACTGTAAAAATGAAAAACAGTAGGAACAACAAGCAGGTACAAAAATAGAGGTTTCCTCCAGCTTTCTCAGACATGCCCATTTGATCATTGTCAGTTGAGAGGTAATGAACCAAACTGAGGTGAGAGAGACCCAAATAAGATAACACCAGAAATTATTGAAGTTAAAAGCAGCCACAACTTGGTGCAGCCATGGGATAAGAATCCAGACATTGGACAACCTGCCTGTTAGGTCAATGAACTCACGCCCGTAGCCCACCTGCTTGGGGGACCCAGCTGCAGGATGTCAGCAAATGGGATCCACGTGGATGGAACCCACTGCATGTTTCTCTAGCCTGGGGGTGATGCTGGGTGAGCAGACGAGTGTGGAGGTGTTTTTCCTATACCAGACCATTTTCATGCTTGGTACTTTATATAATGTACAGGTACTTACAAGGGCTTCTCAGAATTACAGTTGGATAATTGATGGAAGCAACTTAAAAGGTACGTCCAGGGGACTTCATGGGTCCTCCTTGCCCCCCACCCCACCTTAGCTATTGGTTTAGAAATGGGATAACACAGCTAAGATTGAGAAAAAGAATTGTGGACACACACACACACATACACACACATACCTCTCCGCCAAAAATCTGAATGCTGGGTGAAAAATTAGATGTAGAAATCCACAGATTTCTTTGTGAGGACCAATTGGTCCAGCCACCATGCCTCACACTATATGCTACAGTGGGTAATGGATAAGAAGGCAGCATGGTAATGTAGAAAGTTATACCAGAGCTCCAGCAATAGTCACTCTGCAGCTTGCTTTTGATTGAAAAGGACTGCAGCAAAGAGGAATAGCACATCTTTTGTCTGCCAAAGGTCCCAGACCTTTCCACTTTAAAAAGATCTGGCAGTAGAAGAAAAGTGGGAGCATGAGGATTCTAGCCTACAAAGACCTTTAAGTCCTTGATTTTTTTAACCTTTTCCTTTGAACTTCAAATGGAAATAAAACTTTAAAATGCAGAGCTTGTAGCAATGTGTTACGTGTGAGGATGTTCTCTGCAATGGTGGGTGTGATCAAAAGAGCCAAATTCTGGCCCCTTCTTTACATTTTAACCTTACTAGTAAAATACAGTTGGGGGCGGGGCAGGAGGGTTTTTCTACTTTAAGTGTTTTTAAAATTAAAATAAATATTAAGTTTTTAAAGAGATTAATAATGTGCTACTAATACGAAAAACTCCACAAAGTTATGACTAATCATTTTCTCTAATGTTTCTAAGCCTCTATTATATGGTGTTATTTCCATTTGCCCTCAGTAGAAGTACAATGCATGAATTCTGTTCCTAAAATCATGTAGGTTCCAAGCTAGCTGAAATTAGTGCTGACTCAACATTCTGAGTTACACTGCATGAACAATTATTCCAAGTGCCTCATAATTTGTTCTTGGTTAACCTAGAAGACAGAGACAGAATTAATGGGTTCAAAATTCCAAAACAAAGAATTTTGGAATAATAAGAATAAAGCCTAAGTACTTGAAGACATCAGATCCCATCTGATCTTAGAAACTAAGCAGGTTCAGGCCTTGTTAGTATTTAGATTGAAGGGTTGCCAAGGAATACCAGACAGCATAGGCTAAATTTAAAAGAAAGGAAAAGGCAAACTACCTCTGGGCATTCCTAAGAAAGCTCTACAAAATTCATGGAGGTCCCCATAAGTCAACAGACAACTTGTAGGCACACACACGCACACGCACACGCACACGCACACACACACACACACGAAGAACAGTCTTCTAGCTGAAACAGCCTTCTAGGAACGGAACCGGCTGTAGTGGCCTATTTTTCAAGCAGAGTCCGGATGGCCACCTTTCTAAGATACTTTAATAGCAGATTTTTTGTTATCACCAGGGGATTGGAAGAGATGACCTTTCAGATCCATTCCAGCTGTACGGCTCTGTGATCCAATCCTAGCGACACTGGATTAGAATAATCATAATAGCAAAGAAAATGTCTCATTGTATAATTCTTTAGCTCTTTCACAGTCTATAAATATTTCACATTCACTGCTTTCTCACAGATTCTATAACACTTCCTTGTCCCTGTTCACTGTTTATTTTCAGAATATTTTCATGGGTAGTATTAAAAGGAAGTTAGACAACTATATAAAATAAGACTCTTAAATACATAGATCTTTATCACTGAGTCCCCTGGATCTTGAGCCTGCAGTGCTCTCACTCGTGGGCAGACTGAAGATCCAAAGGAGTCCACAATATTCTCTTTATTCTCAGTGAGATTCTTTTATCTTCTTTCTGTGTGCAGGCTAGAAGGAGTGTGCTCCCACCATTCATAATAAGAGACTTTCACAGAGTATCACAGAAACGTTTTCTGCCTACAATATCCTTTTCATACCTTTTGAACTATTTATACAAGTATTCAGAAGCTTAACCAGAAATGAAAGAAATTCATTCTAGTTTATATGTAGTAAGAGACTCTGGGACTCCATTACTTCTCTGGCAGCAGTGAAAAGATTTTTTTTTCAAGTCAACATAAGTAAATCTCAAAGATAGCTTGTTCTTCCTACCTGAAAACTGTTTCCACTTCGAAAAGATGCCTTCCAAGTACCCAAAGGTGTATAGGATTTATTTGGCCTATTTGCAAAAGAATTCAGTTCAAATGCACCTGGAACATCTGTTGCATTTCGGCTTGGTTAGTACATAAATAACAGAAATACAGCAGCATGTGCAAGCTAAATATGAAAAGGAATGCATTTAAGGAGGGGGAAAGAAAGGTAGCTGCATTTCTCATATCCAGAGCACTTGATCACCAGAAATCATTGTACTCAGGAAGTCTGCTTGATTAATGGACTAGCATGTTAGGCCATCTGCTCTTGGGTACCCTGCTTTGAATCCCAGGGCCCCTAGCTGGGTCAGCACTTTTCTGGTGCTGAGAAGTGACTTTCTAAAGTTTTTGGAGCTTTCTTTTTAACAGCTATGGTCCTTCATGGTTGGAAAGAAGAAATGATGCGTGCAGTCTCATTTGTCTTGGCAGGGGGCAGGAGGAATTCCCCTCTCCAGATCTTTAAGGAATGAGCATTGCTTTGCAACAAACAAAAAGAATGGGGGGAGCAAAAGAGAAGCCCTGTTTGTTAGCTTTAACTGCAGAGGTCTCTGTTTGACCATTGCCATTATTACAGCAAACCTCAGTGTTGATGTGGGAAAATTGCCCACTATCCAAAGAAAGTTATTAATCACACTCATAGTGCCCAAATGGATATTATGGAATACTCTTAGATGCAAGTGCTCACCCCAAGTCTGTCAAGTGTCTGGCACAGGTGGGGAAACTTAAGGCCATCTAGACAACTGAAGCTGGTGGCTCCCATGGCAGCGAATCCACTGTAGATTTAAATTTAAATTTTAAATGAGCTATTCAAGGTGCTGAGCCATTTCCCCGCAAATAGCTTTAGCACCTTGGATAGCTCCTTTAAGTTCTGGACTATACACCACAAATTGGATTCACCATTCCACTGTCACTGGAACCACCAACTCGCACTGCCACCAGCTTTTTGGACTTCAGTTCCCATGTTCCTTTATTGATCGTTGCATTGTGGATTTCAGGGGGAATGAATCCAAACCCTCTGGGAAAAATATTTCTAAATATTATCTGCTGTGCAGAAAATATGATTTTCTGTGCAAAGTATCAATGTGTAAATTTTGCACAGAATAAGCATCCAACTACAGCACTTTCTGCACAGGAAATAGCATTTTCTGTATCAAAAATGCTTCACATTTAGAAAATGCTGTTTTCTGTGCAAAACAATCACATGCTAATTTTGTGTAGAATAAGTCCTGAACTGCAAAGATTCTTGGCAGCTCAGATTTCTTCCTATTAGGATTTCTCAACAATCAACAAACAAATTTTTCCACCATTTTTAAAACTATTTTTGAATATTCTTCATATTCTTAGGTAAGGGACCAACTTGGCAAAGATTTGGGCACTGTCTTCCTCATTCTTACTTTAAAGCTTTATATTTAGATCAGAGCTGGAGAAACTTTGTGCTTTAAGTTATGGAACAACAAGTATAGACGCAGCATTTCTTATTTTTGGCTCATCTGACTGGAGCTGATGGAAACTAGTTTGGGGGGCCCTCTTTCTCCTCTAGCACTGACTGAGATCTAATCAAAACAATTCCTGCTGCTGTATTTGCTCCACAAATCACACAGGAAAAAAATAATCTTAAAAATACTATTAATGCATTCATAGAATTCAAAGCTATCACTGGAAGGATATCAGTAGACTTTGTAGGTAGCACTGTTCAATACCTTTGTTGGATCCTGTTCATTAAGCACCAGTGAAGGCACAAAGTCAGATATTAGTGCCCTAATATCCGGTCAAGGGATGAGAACATACCATCAACTTCTAGCTTGCTGAAGAAAATTTTAGGGATTTTTTGTGGACTTTCATCAATGCTATGTTGAAAAGAACGGTGCAGAAAGCTTTGTGTGTGGGATGTAGCTATATTACAAAGTAATGGGTGTACTTTTTCAGCTTCCCGACTTCTAGATGGAAATGTTACAGGAAGCTGTTTTCTAGGGGCTATTAGGGCTTGTTGTATCTATTTTATATGATAAACTTAGAGGTCTCTTCACTGCTTTTAGGCCAGGCTAATACCTTCATAACACAGGTAAATAAGAACAGGAAATAAATTAGCATGGGCTCAAAGATCAGGGTATATCTTACACAAGAATGTTCCCACTTGCAGTAGAAAAAGAACAAACTCATTGTGTTTAATAACTGAACTCCACTATATAAATAATAGTCCTCGTAAATTCCGCTGCCTTGCCACTTGCCACAGCAAATGCAGAATATCTTTCACCCAGCCAAAACAGCAGTCCTGAATAAAGTCCTTAAGGAAAGATGGATAGTGTTGGCTGAAGATGGAGCTCACACTAATATCCTCAGTCTTATTCAACACATTACATGTGTCTCATCCAAATGCCATTAAGGTGCTCATACTTGTGGCCAAACTGTATATGGTGTCTTTCCTGCAGTTAGTAACTTTCTGGGCATTGTGTAATACAAAATAACAGATGGGCTTTGAATCTGGGGCAGGACTCAAAGAGGGACATGGGGCTTCTGCCATTTCTCTCTCTTTCATATCTTTGTCTCCCCGCCCCACAACTGAAGTGTCAGTTTGGTTTGCATTTCTTGTTTGCACTAGAAGAAGAGTTTTCATTGCAGTAAAAGATTTTCTTGCAATGTGAATGACAGACACAGATCCTCCAACTGGGAAAGGATTACACCTGGAAGAAACACTTAATATTTCCACCCAACAGATGGGATCTATATTTGACATTGGCCCTTTCCGCAACTTACCTGCGTCCAGCATGGTCACACGGGAACCATGCGAGCAGCCTCTTCCATGAGGCTCTCGCGTCCCAGCTGCTTCTGCTCTGCAGGAGTTGCCTGCCAGCCGGCAGGCAGCATGAGGGCTCCGCCTCTTCCTTCCGCAGTGCATCTGGGTATTTTCCCAGGCTGTGCTGGGGAAGGAAGTGCGAGGGCCATGGCTCTGGAGGCTCTGCACACAAGGTAAGTGCGTGTGGGGCCCCGGAGGGATGCATGATTGTGCACCATTTTTGGCTAAAAGCCAAAAATGATATAGTGCGTGATCGGTGCCTGCTGGCCCCAGCAGTGTCACACGATTGCAAGGATGTTGTCTGAAACACTCCTTGCAATCGCATGATGCTCCAGAGGCCCTCTCACATGACAAATGCCATGCCAAAAAAGGCATTCTATCTATTGAAAATAGCAGTAGGTAATGTGCAGCTCTGGTGGTTTTGAAGTCCTGAACTCTTCCAGAATTTCTGGAGTACCCCTCTTCTGGGAAAAAAAAGAAAAGAACGAACTCTCTCTTCCTGGAAATTCTTAAGAAGTAGCATTTCTCCTCTTAAAGAGACAGCAGAGGTGCACTGTACTGTTTGTTGTTGTGATGGCAATGCACCATCAAGTCTATTTTGGTGACCCTACAAATGAGAGACCTCCAAGAGACCTTGTTACTAATGACCTCACTCCCATCTTGTAAAAGTTTCCTATGATTTCCTTGATTTAAGTCTATTCATCTGCAACACAGGTTTTCTCTTTTTCCACTACGTTCTGCTTGTCCACTTTTAGCCAGTTTTTAGGGGGCATCTTTGAGCTTCCTTTGTGTCTATGTGTCCCCTGGATGGTCACAAGGGTTAGAAAATAGGATTTAGATGTGCAATAGTTGCCCATCCCTGACTTAAAACAATTAATACAACTGTTAACTGCTTGCACAACACATCTAGCATGGTTTTGAGCATCAGTTTCTCTGTTTTCTGGTTATTATCATTCTGATTACAAAGATTGGGATTCCTTATATCTGGCTTTGTTTCTTAGCCTGTTTACAAAGACTGGCAGTGACTCATACATTTTCTGCTGCAGCAGATATACACACACACACACACACACACCACATCTCAATGTAGTTAGCCCAAGACAAAGTCACAATCATTCCGAGGAAATAATATTGCCAATCAGTTCATTTTCCAAGTTCCTAAGCTTATAGAGAAGTATTTTGTAGCAGAAAAGCAGACCACAATACCATGAGGTGTCCTCCTGTACTGGAAATAGTTCTCACATGGAGGACATGGTTGCATAGAGCATTGAAGCAACATCAATATTTATTATGAAGATGTGTATTGATTGGTCAGTAAAATGATGCTGAGTAGCATGGGCCAGTGTAAATCAAGCACTTTACATGAGGGATGGAGGAGAGATGTTGCTGAGCAGAGTGAGAATTTCACAATATTGATTTTTGTTTATATTGTTCTGCTTGCTATTCACAAGCAGGAAAGGATAATACCAAACACCTCACACCCTGCTTGAATTAAGATCAGAATGGTTCCTTCTGTGGCTTGTGGCTTGGAAGTCCTCCAGTGATAATTTCTGATGACAGTAGGGTAGGAATGGAGGGATTTTCAGATCCTGCCAACAGACTCAAGACCATTTAACTGAAATCTCGCACCCTTGGTCGTATGACACAGGGAGCAATGACAGAGTTGGGCCACAGATCAGCATGACATTTTGGTGAAACCAAGGCAAGCAAAAACAGTGACAGAATCACATACAGCTACATTGGTTCCATAAGCCACCCAGCTGGGGAATAATAAATATAACAATAATAACATGGTGAAGATGCTGAATTCTTCTCTCATTTAAAATATATAATACATTGTACAAGAAAAAGAAATCAAAACTACAGATATACCTGAATTAAAAATGTGGATGTGTTCATGGGCGTTACTTCTTTAGCATAAAATTTGCTATCAAAGACAGAAATAACATGGAAAGAATAGGGATGGATTCCTAGGCTACAAAAAGAAGGGCAATTCAACACATTCCAGAAAACTTTTTGTTTAAAACTAACAAGATAAAATGAAACAAACAGGTCAGGTGAGCATATGTAAACAAAAACATTCTGAAAAAAGCTCCTTCCAAAATGTATCCAGGGATGACTTTTTCTTTCACCAGCCTCCACTTTTTTTTTTTAATGATTTCCATTTTTGCAGCCAGACCCATAGATCTCTTTTGTTTTGTCTTTTTTTTTTTTTTTAACATGTAGTGGAGGACCGGCAAGGCAGGCTTATCTAGTTTCTCCTTTTCTCTGTGTTTTGCTGTTTACACATGTCCTGGAAGGTATTCTGGATACAGCTACTGTTTACTTTGCCTGTTGCCTAACTTACATGCTTAGCCATGGATGCTCTGTATGCTCTGGCATGTGTGGGACACACATCAGGCCTCATTTTCTTTTTTTAAAAAAGTAGTTCCATCTGGTCTGGCAAGTTCAAAATGACTCCCAGGCCACCATAGTTGTCCACTCCTGGTGTAAGCCATTTTTCAGCTCTATTCTCCATTTTGTGGAAGTGGGAGATGCCAAAAGGATGGAGCCTGCTGCTATGGCCTCAACATGCTGCCATGCCTATATTTTGAAAATCTTTCAGAGGACTTGAGGTATGTGCCATTCCAACACATTACTTTCATTTACAAGACTGGCTTATGACTTCGTTCACAATGAATGGATATAATGTTACAGTAGAACAGATATTGTGGTTGGTCCCACAATATACAAGAGAACTGCCATTGTAGGACAAGGGACACTACACTGCCTTCCTTTCTGCTGGCAGAAAGAGAAGGGTCAAAACTAAGGACAAACAAATCAAGTGTCCCTTTTGAAAAAGAGCAAATAAGAGCTTTTCTGGGCTGAAACTGGCCATGTATAGCCAGCAGCTCTCTCTGGATGGCAGAGATACACTAATGATTAATGATGTGGCAAATGGGTCAGAGAGAGTCAGTTCAAATCCACAGATTCATAAGCACTTCAAAAGGAAGAAGAGAATTTTGGTGCATAACTTCTAATTGTCCGTAAAAATGATTCAGGTAGCAAAACTCACCTGACCTTACTTTTATGCCAAGTAGCAGTTTCATTCCCTGAAATGTTTCTGCCGTATCCCTAGAGAAAACAGGGGAAGATATTGCAAGATGTCTACAGTTTCTCTCCTTCAATGATTTCTCCAAACAATTTTCCAGATGATATTTTGCATTATGATGTGTCATTGCATGTTGTATCAATCACACTGCAGATGTCACTTAATGTAACATAATGTAATATGATTGACACTATCTGAGATGACTTGTCACAACACAACACATCAGCCAGGCCATTTGTTGCAGATGCCCCCTCACTGGGTCCAGCCCCAGCTTCTGGTATATATTCCACAACATTAGGTTTTCCAAGATTCTAAATGTTAATGTCCTTCCTTTTAAGGTGATCAATTAATATCTGCTGCATACATCTGATATATTCTAAAATTTATTACAAAATGGTACACCACCTGCTCCCTACACCAAAAAACTGTCAGTTGTGAATTTTCACCACATACAGCATATAGCCTATTTGACACGTGTTTCTCTGCCAAGGAAAGCTTTACAGGAAATATTGTAATATGGAAATGCTTATCTATCATTATGTATTAGTGGTAGAAGGATCTAACTCTGAATGAAATGGAGAGAAGATCATCGACTCCTAACAATTAATATGGAGTTCGTTTGAGAAGCAGTCCCTAAAGCAATGACACTATCAGTCTACTTACAGTATTCATTGCTACATTGATTACAGTCTTAAATCAAGCTGTATAACATGGCATAACACCCACAGTGGCTCTGGAGACATGTGAGAGAGCTTGGAAATGTTATTTTTTAAAATGCAGCTTCCAGAACTCCCCAGTCAGCATGGAGGCTCCCCTCTCATCCCCAAAGGTGATTCTTCCAAGCTCTGGAGTTAACAATGTCTTTAACTGTGATCTCCATGTCCCAAAAGTCAGTCTTTCTAGAAGACTCAAAAAAGGAGGGAAACCATGCTAGGAATTATTATTTAAAGGGCCTTTCTGCACTACACTGTTACAGTGCTACTATTCCATAATCCTGTGGTATCCTGGGGTCTGCAGTTTTTTGGGGGGCCTTTAGAATTCTCAGCCAGAGAGCTCTTTGGCCTCAGGAAACTACAAACCCCAGAATTCCACAGGATGTTGAAAGAAGAAGAATAGCACTAGAACAGTCTAGTGCGGAAAGGCCCGAAGAGTGAGCATACACAGGCAAGGTTACTGTTTCCATGAGGCCATCTAAAACAACTTACTTCAAAATGTAGATTTCTAAAGGTTGAGCCTTTTTTAAAATCTCTCTGCACCTTCCTGGTCTATGCGTGTGCGTGTGTGTGTACCATACATAAATAAATAAATTTCATCAGTAAGTTTTGCAAAATTATTGTTCTCAGTGTCTTTCTTTCTTTCTTTCTTTCTTTCTTTCTTTCTTTCTTTCTTTCTTTCTTTCTTTCTTTCTTTCTTTCTTTCTTTCTTTCTTCCCTGCCTCCCACTGCCCCAAGACTGGGACTCAGTGTGGCTTGTAAATTAAAGTGATAGCTAAATATATCATTTATAGTTAAAAAAGAAACAAAAACTCAATATTAAAATAGAATACTCTATTAACAAAATTAAGACAATTTAAATTACTAGCTGGCAGTTTGTTGGTTGTGTGAGGAACTGATAGAAGAGAACTTGAAGGCCTGGTTGAATGAGGAACAGTGAGTAAGTCAGAGTAAGGAAAGAGATTACAAAAACTTGCATGTGATGAACATGATTAGTTTAAAACATTCATAACTCTCTGGCCCTGTTATAATTATTCTTATTTACTATGGATTTTTGTATTTTCTTATGCATGTACATATGTATATATGTATGTATGTATGTATTTATTTTTATATTACATACATCCTTCCACCCAATGACACTGCGACAATTACAGTACTGGTATCATCAGCTATCTAATTCAGCTTACACACTCAGTATAAAAGCAATCAGAGACATATAATAACCTTTTTTGTATATCCCCTAATCAGCAGTTTGTAATGGTTATTTCTTCCAAGCACGATAACATTAACAGCCCTGACGGTAAGGCTGTGTTTGCAAATATAAACATTGTGGGCCAGATCCTTCATTGGAGTAAACAAGCACTGTTCCAGTTACGTCAGCAATTTACGCCAATGGGAAGATTTGTTCCTATTTCCTCTCTCACCATCTGCTATGGATGCAAGTTCAACCTTGAGGATAATTTTTAATTTAAACAAAATCTAGCTGTCCTGGATTTCTTTCCTATTATTTTTTTTTCCTGAAATAATTTCTTGCTGCAGATTGCTGCTCAGTCCTCAGGTAAAAGGAGTTCTTAGTTTATGTTCCATACTCAGAGAAAGGAGGGGCTGTGGGCATATGAATACCTATACTCTTGCACCTATGCAAGGAGGAACTGGATTGCATTTGTAGGACTCTTACCATATAGTACATTACAATTTAAAAGAAAAACTAAGCATAGCAGACAAAATATAGCACAGAAGGAATTACAGCACTGCAGACATCTGACCACCTATACCAGTGGTTCTCAACCTGTGGGTCCCCAGATGTTTGTGAACTTCAGCTCCCAGAAGCCCCAGCCACTATGGTCAATGCTCAGGGCTTCTGGGAGCTGAAGTCCAAAAACATCTGGGGACCCACAGGTTGAGAACCACTGACCTATACCTACCTTTCATCTTACTTTTGCCTGTGTGAAATTGCCAAGCTGCATTTACATCCTCTTACCTTTTCAGAACACAACTGTAGAATTCTGCTGAGGAGATCTTCATCTACTGAGCACAAACATTCAGCTTTCTGCAACCCACAAAAGCATAATTTCTGCATATTAAACACAGGCAGAATTATGCCATTTGATTTAAATTGATTTCCTAAACATGACATATATTCAACTTCAGTGAAAGAGTGGATGAAGAGAGTGAACCTACCTATACTACTTTAAGTATTCAGTTAAAACTACAGAGAACTGCGAGCATTCTGTTCTAACTACATTATCATTTGTAGATGAGAAGGATAATGAAACATACAGGATAATATGAGGCTCCTAGAAACAGCAGTGTTTCTGAGTGCCTCATATTATCCTGTATGTTTCACTATTTTGAGATTTTCTTTCAGGAAAGTCATAAAGCTGTGAAACGTGAAAGAGACCGTAGTGCTTCTTGTTCAAGCCTGTCATTAATGAAACCTTTCCTTATTCCAGAATCTGAACTTGTCCAGAATAGTAGCTGAAACTTACTTCAGTGCTGGCAAGAAGTCAACGACCTTCACCTCCTGAAAGTAGCATTCTACTTTAGGAAGTTCAGGGAAGGTCATGTTGTATTGCACCACTGAGTTGTCTGTTGCTCCCTACCTCCCAGCATCTGCCACTGCAGTGGATACCTCACTTTTGCCAATGGTAGAGCCAGTCTAGCTCCTCACCAGCCCCACATGCTGTACAAGCTGTACACCGTAAATTAAATATTTGTTATTAGGCTCAAAGCAACTGTCATACTGGAATGGGGATTCCAGCATTAAATTGGGGTTCATACCAGCCCCCCCAAGGTTGACTCTCATCGTTAGCAAAGCTGGCAATTCCCTCAGCGTTATTAATTCTTGCTGCCACCACTCACTGAATTATGAATCACGGGACAGTACAGTGAGACCCTGTCCAGAATTAACAATCTCTAAGCTTAAGGATCTTTCCAACTCCCCGCTTCTGAGTGAGAGAAGTCCTAGCTAGCGTGTGCCAAAGGCTGACGTGGGAATGGAGAGAAACAGAGGTTTTACAGAAAGTATTTAATCAGGCATGCAAATAAACAAGACAATATCACACTTGAGAGGCTCCCCCTCCCAGGCACGCTTAAGTTACAAGTAGTTATAAAAACAGATATAAAAGCACAGATACATTCTTAAGATCAGCCAGTCTCCAAAATAATAAACAGCCCTAATGCGGCTAACTACTTTATTCTAGTACTCACAGATGTTCTTAGAAGAAAGAAACCAGGAGGCAAGGCATGCCTGCCTGCCTACAACTGGCACAGATCTCATCTCTTTGTTCTCTCTTGGTTCTTCTCTCTCTGGCCACATGGCCTCCCAGAAGTTTTATAAGCTCTCCTTGGAAGGATCTCGAAGCATCTCCAAGATGCCCACCTCTTTCCTTCTTGATTGGTCAGTTCTCACCCTGTGACCTATGATGCTGACCCACCTAAAATGTAATCTAATCCCAAGACCTCATTAACCCTTGGTTTACCAGAAGAGGGAAGTGTCTCCCTTTTAGCTAAGTCTAGATAATGGAAAGCCCCATTATCACAGCAACATATAAAGATTAGAACAAATACATCAGCAATATTTATATCACTGTTGTTGTTGTTGTGCGCATTCAAGTCATTTCTGACTTACAGCAACCCTAAGGTGAACATATGATGGGGTTTTCTGGGGCTGAGAGTGTATGATGTGTCCAAGGTCACTCAGTGGGTTTTCATTGCCAAGCAGGGAATTGAACCCCGGTCTCCAGGATCACAGTCCAACACTCAGGCCATTTCCACACTACACTCTTATAGCGCTATTATTCCACTTTCCACATCCTATGGAACCTGGGGTTTGCAGTTCCCTCTCTGAACTGCAAACTCCAGGATTCCATGAGATGTGGAAAGTGGAATAATAGCACTATAAGAGTGTAGTGCAGAAATGGCCTGAGATCACTAGACTAGACTACACTGACTCATTGATATTTTCCCAAGCCCTACAGTTCCTTTCCTAGACAGATTAAAGGTATACATTTATAGCATATGTTGGGTCCTCAGTATCCACTAGGGTTTGGTTCCAGGACTTCCCATGGATATCAAAATTGCTCAAGTCTCATTATGTACAATGGTGTGGTAAAATGGTATCCCTTATATAAAAAAGCAAAATCAAAAAATTGTTTGTACTTTTTTAAAAAATTGTATTTGTATTTTTTTTAAAAATATATATTTTCAAACTATAGTTGGTTGAATCTGTGAATATAGAATCAGCAGATTTGGATGGCTGACAGTACAAAATTTAAAAATATTGTTGAACTAACAATACAATTAAAAGAAGTTAAAAGCACAACCATTAAAAAAAACTCCGAGAGATAAAAACAATGCAGCACATATGAATGGCTTTTTTTTTGCCTGAGCTATCAACCCTCAAAGGTCTGCTGAAACAATATGGTCTTCATCTGCCTAAGGACAGATAGCAAGGAAGGTACCAGGCTAACCTAGAAAGGAGTTGCTCACTGGTACATCTCATGAGAATACTGGAGAGTGCCTTTTCGGTGGCTGCTCCCAACCTCTGGGTTGGGAGCAGCCACCAAGAGGGCACTCTTCAGGCTTCTCATGAGATATATCAGTGACCATGGCGAGACAGAGAGGAAGGCCTCTCAAAATGATCTTCAGGCACAGACAGGTTCAAATGGGAGAATACAATGTTTCAGATAACCTGAATTTGAAATATATAGGTCTTTATAGATCATAACCAGCAGTTTGAATTGTGCCTGAAAACAAACTGGCAGCCAGTGCAGCTGTTCCAACAAGGGATTTGTGTGCTTCCTGTGGCCATCACAAGTTAACAATTTGGTACCTCTTTGGGCCAGTTGAAGTTTCTATACACTCTTCAGAGGAAGTCCCACATAAAGCATATTGCTTATCTGCACAAAGCAGGAAAAACCAAGAGCAGTTAACAGGAAACAGCACTGGCAGTAGGTTTGATCTGGATGTTATCCAAAGCAGCATGTACTGCTCCAGCTGGCAATGAGAAACTAAAGCAGTCCCATAGATACATTAAAGTATATCTATCAAAAGTATACCTTTTACTAAAGCATGATCAACTAATTATTCAAATAATTCAGCTTTCATGCACATTTCCAAGGATAACAGTTATCAGAAAATCCAAAGGGAGAGGAAGGGGAATCACTCTTACTGCTTTGTGTTTCAATTCGCAAAGCAGTAGGAATGATCATCACAACATTCATCAGTGGGCCATCGGATTTATTTCAGTAATAGATAATTTATTTCCATCCCAATACTGGTTGGTCTAATAAATAAGAAATGACCTGTCCAAATTTTTTTGCACAAACCCTAAAATGAGATATGCACTGAAATACAAAAAAAAAAAAAAAGGAGTCTATGATTATGTATGTATATACTGCATGTGAGAGTTTAAAGGGAAGAATATCAAAGGAAAATCTTGCCGCTACTACTCCAAGCTTTAAGAAACTTGTTTGAAGTATACAAGAGCTGATGTGTTGGGCCTTGAAGGACTACCAGAGGAATTCATGTCCCCACATTTTATTCAGACCCCCCTCCTCCAAAAAATCAACTTCACTCCAGTTGGCTGTGCTGAACTTTGTCTTGAAATGAACGAGCCTGAAGGGATATGGGCCCAAAGAAATCCCTGCAAAAGGAATTTTTTCTGTACTTTATGTCCACTAGTATTGCCTGGGCACATGAATTTCCCAGCAGCACTTGTGGCCATCTTTCTCCTATCCTACAACTTTTTGCCTGGTACCTTTTGCACTTTTCTCTGGTCAACATCAGAGGGCAGCTTTCAGGCTTTATAGGCTGAATTTCTTCAATTCAGTCCATGAAATGCTGATGCAGTGTGTCATTTCTATGACACATATTATTTGCTGTGAGCAGTTGTTTGCTTGAGCTTGACCAGTTCAAGGAAAGAAAAAACTCAGTAAGGAATGCAATTGAGAAGTCTCACCACTTCCATCCTTTCTAATGAATAAAATATAAAATCCATGTTTTATTTCTGGAGAAGCAGGAAAAAAAAATCTATGACGGTAGCATGGTTTTATGTCCATTCTGGCAGCCTCTGTCCACAGGTTCCGGTCCACAGCCAGTGGAATGTTCTGGAAGTGGAAGTGCACCTGTGGACAGATGCTGCCAGGATGGACATAAAACCGTGCTACCATGTTGATGGAGTTTCTCTGTGCTGATACAGGTGTATCAGGTATTCATCCTTAACCTTCTGGTGATCTGTGAGTTAGACACATACTCTTAAGCATTTTGTGTTGTTGTTGTTGCTGCTGCCTGATGTCATAAGACTCTGAGGCTGAGTTAAATAACTCACCTACTCTTTCATTTTTACTGAAAGTTATCTGGTGAATACTGATGACAAAGGGCATGATAAGGATTGTTTGGTTCTTTCATGCTGCTTTCTCTTTAGAGATCTACAGAACAACTAAACATGATCCATCTTTTTCTTTGTCACATTTAATCCTGAAGGTTAATTTTGATAATGCACACACTGTAAACAAAGGGAATATTTATTTCAGAGCACAGCCCCTTTGCCATGCAGGGAAGGTCACTTGCGTCTGGAGGATTAAGAGAAGACCTGTAGAATGTGGTGCTGATGGATAGGCTTATTAAAAAGTGTAGCCTTGTGGAAGAACTGTCATTGACGGCCTTGACATGGCAGGAACTTCAGAAAGAAAGGGATACAATTGGAGAGCTGTGCTGAAGGGGAGGGGGGACAGTTAGGCAAAAACAAAAGGCTGCTCTAATTTGTCAAAGTTGTATCTAGTTCCACTGAACAAAGTTAGCAAAGAGATGAGCAGAGCCACAAATTAATGCTCATTCACCAAGCCCTGATGGAGTGATAGGCCAGCATACAGCTTGGTCTTTGTAGAGTAACCTGACCTCTACCAATTGGCTTCAGATAATTCTGCCTTGTGGGCATAACAGTTTCCCTTGTTTCTTCTTTAATAGGATTATGCCTTCCAATATTAAAAAGATAACATCAATGTCTTTCAGTGTTCCTATAAACTCTTTGCTTCCCTCCATCTGATAGAACCTCCCCTTCACATAAATTTACGAAAGATAGACAACATTACAACAAGCTCTTAGATGTTCTGGGAGAAAGATGAAATCCCAGCTTTTCTTTTTAAGACAAAGAGATGTTCCCAAAAGGCCAGCTCACTTCCAATGTTAAACAAATTTAATGTTTACACTTACTCAAATGTTAAATAGATTTTTGTTATTTTTTAAAAAAATAGATTTACTAGCTCTATGTCCAAAAACAACTTGTGCAAAGGAAAGTAGTAATGAATGAAAGGATACATGGAGTCTTGATGAGCATCTTTCCTCACAGATGTTTCTGAGTAGGTGCAGGTGAGGTTGTGTTCCTCTGTCCTGGAGTAATGATTCTGTTGTGGAGCTGAATAGAATAAACTCAAGCCAAATTAGGTGCTAGCTAGATGTGTTTCTGTGAAAGCATCCTTAAGGAAAAGAGGTGGAAATGGTTTTGTTTTTGCCAGAAGAAATTTAAATCAGTTCCATTCTATTCCTTCTCCTCCAAGTTAGCTCTTCCTCTAAACATGGGGAGCCACAGAGTTCCTTCCTATTCAGCTTTATCTTCTGTTACTCTGTTTATTGGGGGTCCCGTGAGGGACACCGAAATGTGCTCAACTATAGGTGGGGAAAATTAACTCTGAGCACTGCTTTAGCATTACGAGAGGCAGGATCTTGGACCCTATGTCTACGGGGTCAGGCCAGTCAAGAAGCAAACCGCTTTAAAAGAATAAATGAGATCTTTATTAAAATCCAGCCAAACAGTGTATGCAACTCACTCACTCAGATAACTATAGAAAATAAAGGTAAGAGTGGGACAGAGGGATTTTTCAGAGGGATAGTTGATTTGGGTGATACGAAACCTGTCCTGATGTCCAGGAGAATAGAGAGCAATGCTGGGGTTTGATGTGGCTCAGCATGTGGAGCTGAGGGGAGGCTCACCAAGCAAAGAGGCAGCAAGGCAGTTAGGAACTCAGCAGCGATCTGAGGAGGTTCTCGGAATCAGGAGTTTTTATAGGAAGAAGTGTGACTGCAGGCTATGCCGTACTTGGTGAGAACAATGAATTTCGGGTGCAAGACAAAGCCTCGGAAAGGTCAAAATTCAACATGATTGAGTTAGGTCCGAATTGACAAAGGAACAGCCAGTATGCAAATACACTATGCTGGACAGTTGATAGTCCTTTGTAGGTGGCGCGCACACATAATAGGGTGTTTGCCAGGAGGTCTCCTGAAGCAGTGATCTGGATATTTCTGGCTTGCCTGTATTGTTTAGGAATACTGCAGCAATCAGCCACCGAGCCTAGTTTCATGCTTGTCTGGGGGCCTCACAAAAACATGGAGAGGGGTGGTGGAAGAAAGACAAATTATTGATATCAAAAGGATATCTTTATGCTATCACCAAGGTGGCCTAGAAGCTGCAGTAACACTTCCATAATTGTGTGACTCTTCAACTATGACTTGTCTACCCTGTCTTCCTTGTCCACAGGCCTTTATTTAGGCCTTTTACTTGGAAACAGACTACAGCAGCACCTCAACATTTGCAAGGATTTGGGATGCAGAACCCTTGCAAAACTGGAAAAACCGCAAACAATCACCCTGCAAATAATCCTCCATTGTGTTTCCCCTCCAGAGCTCCCCCCTCCCATTCCTTTGCCTCTAGACCCAGCATTCCTGGGCTAGGGGAAGAAGAAAGACAAAGTGAAAAGCTTACCAGTACTTTTCTCTCAGATGGAGAAGATCAGAGTTCTGGCATTCTAGCTACTTCCAGTGGCTATCTTGAGAACGGAGGGGTAAAAGCAAAAAAAGCACCTAATGAATCAGAAGCCATTACACAGCAGAATGTGCAGCCACATGGCAGAGAGGACATGCCTCCAGCAGTGGGAGGGGCTTTGCTCACCTAAAAGGGAAAAAAAATAAATTTTAAACACAAATCTGGCAAGCCTGGGGTGAGGAATGCAAGGGAATGGGAGTAGGAAATGGGGGGGCAAGCACATCCTTCATGAATAGTCCAATTTGAAAATGTCAAACTCACAAATGTGGAGGGAGGGCTGTGATGGAGCCTCTTGTGAGGTTAAGGGAAACTGACCACAGCTTGGGGTAGGAGGAGGTGATAGTCTCTCCCTGACTTCACAGCATAGCTCTCCTTTCCTCCATTATTTCTTCTCTATTCAGCCCTTCCCTTAATTCATCCTTCTTCTCCATCATGGACTCCACTTTTGTCTTTGAGGATCTGAAAAAGTAAAGGTGTCTCTGAATCTGTACCACACAGTCGCTGTTAAAAATTAATATCACATGCCTAGACTATTCTACTTTGTGATACTGAACTGAGAGAGTATTCAGCAGAACTCAATACCTGCTCAGCCCATAAAATGGAATGAAGGAGGAAGAGGGTCACCCCACACTTCCAACCATAGTTAACATTCTAGTGTTGTTGTTCTAGTAGTAGTATACCTTCAAGTTGTTTCTGACTTAGGGAGATCCAAAGGCAAACCTATCACAGAGTTTTCTTGGCAAGATTTGTTCAGAGGGGATTTGTCCTTGCCTTTCTCTGAAGCTGAGAGAGTGTGATTTGCCCAAGGTCACCCAGTGAGTTTCCATGGCCAAGTGGGGAATCAAACCCTGTTCTCTAGAGAACCAGTCCAGTGCTTAGATCACTAAACCACGCTGGCTTTTAAAATTCTGAACCTATGTGAGAAAGCTTAATAATCACTGGAGCCTTTTTGTTGGGTGGGGGTGGTATTCCCCCAAATATGCAAATAGATTCCTGTTGTTTGTACACATGTGCAGAATGAGTTCACCATGAATATATAGAATTGTAATTGTTGTGTGAGTACTTCTCATTTAAGGCAATCCTAAAGCAACCTTATAACGGGGTTTTCTTGGCAAGAGTTATTCAGAGGAAGTTTTCCATGGTCTTCCTCTGAGAATTAGGGAGTGTGACCTGCCCAAGGTGACCCACTGTGTTTCCATGGCCAAGTGGGATTCAAATCCTGGTCTCTTGAAGTCCTAGCACTAAATTCACTATGCCATACTCATTCTCCTTATATAAAGGATAAAGTGGAGTCAAATGACACCAAAAAGCTAATAAACCATATCAATAGGTTAAACTAGGCAAACAGAACAATGGCCATGTCCACTCTACACTCTTATAGCATGATTATTCCACTTTCAACATCCTATGGAATCCTGGGGTTTGCAGTTTCAGGAGGGGCTGGCTGGCTGCAAGTGGAATAATCATGCTATAAGAGTGTAGTGCGGAAATGGCCAATGATACAAAAGATAAACAGTGCAATAAATTACATTAACACTGCTTCCAAAATAAATAGACTTTTCCTGGCACTTTAAACATTGCAAAATAGGTGCCAGCCAGATTTTTCTACTTAAGTTCTAGTAAGTACAATTAGAAAAGAGAGCAGTTGTCTGGTAGCTACACACTATTCTGTAGACATGGACATCTGACAAGGGCCTCTAATTCTTATCTCAGCTGTTATAGAAAAAAAAAGACAATAACGCAAAAGATTTGGAGATAATCGGACAGCAGGATTTGCTAGGAAAGTCTGTTCCAGAATGAAAACATTTGTGCAAGATGCTAACTATGAATTATTTTCCAAAAACAAGAAGTGAAAGATCCCCCTCCTTGGAGCCCTGAAACATTTTTAGCCATGCATTTTTTTTATATTGGTATTCTTAATGTATTTTTTATTATTAGCTATTTTAAATTGATGTCATCTCCCTAAATCAAAGGAAGAGGCTGGACTAGAAATTAAAAGAAGATCTGGGACACCTAATGAATCTTTACTGATACGAAAGATACATATCAAATATTATCTGAGTCTGGAAAATATTCAGAAGTACACCATATGGCCAGTCGCACAGCAGTGTGTCCATAGCACATGCTTCTATTACCTATTTAAAACGTGAACATACGTTAATAAAAAATCGCAACCTCCTTTGGGATTAGATCTTACTTACAACATAAAGGAAAAAAGTTTAACTAGTGGATAATGATCTGGTGGATATCTTGTACTGAGGAAATAGAAGAGTGTGCTTGAAGCAAATCAAGCTATGTTGTAGCCTATTTAATATAGGTCAGTAATTGATCCATTGCTATTTATGAACAATTATAAACAATAATAACAGAAGTTGCAAATATTTAATCAGTGCATTTGTTTGCACAGCAGTGCATTTGTTCCTGCCCAGCCAGGGAGAACTGAAAGTACAAGCAGGCTTTGCTTGTACAGTGAATAAGAATGGATGTCTGGATATTGCTTTCACTGTACAAGTGCAGGCCTCATTCAGGCCGAAAATTCTGAGGCAGAGGGAGATGTACCTCCTCATCTGATGCCACTGCTGGTTGAGTGCAGAGCATGGAACACTACTATAATGAATACAGTGATGTGCCGAAGCTGTCCATAACTGAGCAGTGGCCACTATTTAGCTATAGATGTAAATTCTACCGATTTCATTGGATAATTTTCATAGGTTTCTCTGTGGTACAGAAGAAAACAAATATTTTTTGCATAGTACTCCACCCATATTTGGCCACTGTGAAGTGTTCTGAGGACTTATTTTGTGGTGTAATTGGTGTAATATACTTTTTTACTGCATTAAAGATGTGGGAGCTTTTTGCACAGAAAACATTTTTCTGAACAATAAATGTGTTTTCTCCCCAAAACACTCTGGCTGGCACCCCATTAGTAAGTGATACAGAGATAAGGTTCTTTTTTGTATCTCATTTGTTTTGGTTCTTGTGGAGGCTGGACTCCTCAGCTTCACCACATTTCATTCCCAAACTTACACCCATAGACCACCTTTTAGCTGCTGCAGCCCACCCCAACATGGCCATTTATTGGTGTCTGGAGAGGGGAGAGGGTGGAGAAGTAGAAAAACTATGTTTCTGTAGCTGGTTATTATAGCAATGATGTCATATTCTGGGACCTCAAGGGAAATCGTAGGAGGTTCTAGAGGGTGCCAGTTGCTGTGTGTTCGGTTATAGGAACATAGCTGGATCTATCTCTGCTGCCACTCCATCTCTGCAAGCCAATAAGTGATCACCTTAGAGGGGTGTGCTGCAGCTAAAATGCAGGTTGAGTAGGGTAAGGTGGAGAAGTGTTGTTCTGCCTGTGCAGAACTTTATGTCTCCCACTACAGGATCTCAGCCACTATTTCCTATGCAGAAATTTTTTTTAACCACAGGAAATCAACATGCATTTCTATATAGATTAATTCCCAGAACACTTTGGGATGTGCAAAAACTGTATAAAAATCTCACTGCTGCATTAATTTTTCCAATGGGATTTCCTGAGTTTCAAAACACCCTTTTCTCAGTTGGGAAATGGAAAGTTCTTTCAATTTCTTAATTCTAAAAGTAGCATATTCCTAAAGGCAGCTGAGATCTTTAGCTTTGCTTTGTGATTCCTTATTCTAAAGTAGGGTGAGCAGTAGGAGGTCTTTCAGGAACCTGTATCACTTACCTCTCTTGCTACTTGCTAATCATGTGGGGAAAAATCTATATGTGAATAATATGGTGTCTGTATCTGTTGACAAACAACCACAGTGGACATGAGCACCAAGGCTCTGGTCAGCCATGTTTCCCCCTTAAAACTGCCTCTTGAGAAACAAGCTGCCAATTGGGATCCTAAAATCCCAGAACTCCACAGGATAAAGGATATCCCTCATTTCTGTACAACTCATCTCATTCTTTCACAGAATTTGAGCATTCCATATTTCGCATTCCAAAGCCTTTAAAAAAAAAACCCCTCAAGTTATTTTTGAAATTGGGTGTTTACAGATGTTCCTCCTGTACCTATGGCCTAATGCCAGCATTGACAGACTTCAAAGATGGCAAGCACTGAACACTGAACATTTACTACTGTAAATATTTCCTCTTGGTATGCTGTATCACAATGCAAATCAAAACAATTTGTGATCTAGCATAATGTTTTGCTGTAGTCTCAAGAAATCTTCCTATTGCTTCCTTTGCATTTAAACTGTGATCATTTAGCTGGAATAATGAAGCATGTATTAACAATTAATGCTTCCAAGATTTCATATTGCTGTCAAACTGCTAATGCTTCACTTTTGATAGCTTGATTTGGCCACAGACTACAAATAAACATAAAATACCAAGCTGAGCAAATGGTCTTCTTCAGTTTTACTGTGAGTTAGCTTCTTCCTTCACTGTTTTTAGAAAGTCAGCTCTCTTTCATTTCGCTGTTTTACTACAAACACCACTGCTGCCTGGCATTTGTAACTTTTTACAAATGTCAAGTTACTTGTAATTACTTTCTTTTCCCAATAATGGAAGCAACAGCTAACTTTCATTTTGACAGTAACTTGCCAAGGGATGAGTTCAATCTTTTTATGTTAATAATTGTAACTATTAGAGAAAATAGGCTTTGAAATGTGTGTATTATGAAGAAATATATTGCAATATGCACAGTTATGTATTTAAATATAGATTTCCATCTGGACCTTAAAAATTAAAGGCAGACCAACTTGGAAATGGGAAAAAGTAAACTGTTTGTGAACATATAAGGAAACAGAGGCTGTTTCCAAGCTACACTGTAATAGTACTATTATTCCACTTTCAGAATCCTGTGGAATTCTGGGGTTTGTAGTTTCCTGAGGCCAAGAGCTCCCAGGCTGAGAATTCTAAAGGCCCCTCCCTAAGTCTCAGGATACCATAGGATGTTGAAAGTGGAATAATAGCACTGTAACAGTGTAATGAAGAAATAGCCAGAATGATTTACCCTTTGCTACACATAGCCCCATCTTCTCCCCAAGAGAGATTTATAAAATACAGTTTTCTTGTCCCTAACAAGGAATATTTCAACACATTGAGGCTCCCCACTGAGAAAATGATTAATCACTGTGAAATTTTTCATATTACGGGACAATCTGGGGAAAAATTGTTTGCATTACAAACTCAGCTCCTTCTGCAAAGACCCAATGTATTTCACAGAAAACGATTATTTTGAACAAAGTACTGTGTTTTCCATTCAAAAATTTTTTTTAGGAAAAATGTTTCACAGAGAATGAAAAATCATTGAAAAACGTGCAATATTGCTGATAATTTCACTTAGAAGAAACCTATGTACACTCTAAGCTTTCAGTGCTCATACGTGTGTGTGTGTGTGTGAGAGAGAGAGAGAGAGAGAGAATATGCTGGGACAAATTGTCCAGCTTCCTTAGCCAAAATTACAAATGACCTTTGATTTTAAATCAGATCTGGATAAGCAGGGAAAGTGGAGTCTTCAGTACATATAACTGTCAGGTGTGGCCCTACCATTAGGCAGACAGTGGCAGTTGCCTCAGGCAGCAGATGCTGCGAGATAGCAAGAAAATTTTGGATGAGAGGTCTGTCAAGAGTGCAGTCTCTGCTCCTTCAGCTAGACTGCTGACTTTAAGAGGAACAAGCTGAAGACAGATTCCTTTTCCAGTCCGGTCATCTTTTGCACACATGGAATGTGCACATGGGAGGGGAAACTACTTTGTTCTTCCCTCAGGAAGCAAAATGTCATGAACCAGCAGTGTGTGTGGGTGTGTGTGCCTCAGACAATTATGATAAGTTTTGGAACTGGATCCCAGAGCTTCCTTATGCTCATTGATAAAAAGTTGTAGGCTATAGTTTAGCAGTCCGGACTGATGCAGTTATAGCCATGAACATTACTACCTTTGACTTTTGGGTCTAAGGATGCTGCCATATAAATGGATATAGTATTTTTTAAAAAGTTAATTTTATAAAGTATTTCCGGTCTTTAAAAAAATATACTGCATAAGAGGTTTTCCCTGTCCTCCTCCAGATTCCTCTGTCTCCCGCTCATAATTTTTCTGAGCTTTCATACTTTAGGTTGGGCTCTGTTTTTTGATTACTTGGCTCATCTCCATTGGCAGATTCTTTTCTTTTTTTTGTAATTAAAATATTCATATCCTGTCCTTTATCTAAAGACCTTAAGAAAGTTTAAAACAAAACCAACTTGACTAACTTACATATGTACATACATACTTATATTTTAAAAGAGTGAAAGCATACTAAATAATGTACAAATTAAAACGATCTTAAAAGGCTAAAAACAAACTAAACAATTTAACACATTAAAAAAGAGAGAGATTAAAAATGCTTAAGATAGTTCAAAATTATTTAAAACCATGAAAATTTGTGGATGTGTATAAAACCAATAAGACCAAAAGGCTTTCGTAAGCAGCCATGCTCTTACTTGGTGCCTGAATGACAGCACTATTAGCACCTAGCAGGCTTCTAAGGGAAGGGCATTCTAAAACTAAGGTGCTACAGCAGAGAAGTCCCTCTCCCATAGCAAATTGCCCTTACTGATGGGACACAAGAGTGGGCAGCAATGTGCCATCATGAATAACTGTCACAAACAATAGTCTAATATACTGGAGATGTACTAACTCTTTCCAGATTGACACATTGGAAATTGTAGCATTATCCTCAATCTTAGAAATTTCTGAGGCTCTTTCCTACATTTCAGCTCAGTTGTTAAATGGAGGTGGAAACCATTTTGCCCTCAAGGAGAGAAGGTGGGTAGAAAGCCACATAATAGATGGGATGGATGGATGGGATGGGATGGGATGGGATGGGATGGGATGGGATGGGGATTCGTTCTACCTTCTCTTGCTGTTTTCAACACAAAGAAAAAATAGAAAAACACATGCATAGCCTTCCCATGCACTCACCCATTCAGTCATAAATGCCTTCTTTTCACTCACACACTTCAGAAGAGTACCAGTCAGCTGGGAGGTGGAGAGAAGTATGCTCCACTTGGCTGGCACTAAGAACAGCTGAAGACTCCACTCATCAACACGTGCTTCACTTGCTTCAAGTGACAATCAGTTGAACAGTCAGGGTAAAAGTATGATAGGACTGCTGAGATATCAGCTCATATTTTTCCTCACTCTCTACCTTACTTGTACAGGGGACAAGCTCTGATTCCATGTCTCCCTTTCCTAGGATGCCATTCAGCTACTCCCAGTATCAGTGAGCTAAGAAGAAAGAAGTGGGTCTGTGGGTCACAAGTCAACTGGTTGAGGCTATGCCTACATGTTGCATCTAATCATCTACAGTGTGGATCTGGTTCCCAGTAAATCTGGAATTGAATCCCTGGAGCATGCTAGAATCAATCAAAGGACTCTAGACTCTGATCAGCCCTAGTGTTTCCTGTCAAAGCAACAGAAAAGGGGAGGATTCTGGTTCAGCTAGTACACTTCATGAAGGCCAAAATATGGAAGCTGCTCAAAATGCATTACAAAAGTAGGCCCTCCACATTCACATGGGACAGGGACAGAGAACCCTCATGAATGTCAAAAAAATCAAGAATAATTTCTGTGGCCTGTGTCTTCTCTCCACATTCCTGCCAGCTGCCAGCCTGTGCCTGCTGTGGCACCAGGGCATGCAGGGAATGGGTGATTGTTCCCCCCATGTTCCAGCGGGCCTCCTCCAGAATGCCGATGCCAGTGGTGGCAAGGGAGTGCAGGGAAGGGATGATCTTTCCACCTCCCTGAGCCTGGCCAAAAGGCCAGGGAATCGAAGGTAGAGAATGAGGGGGAGGCAAGTGGGCCCTTCGCAAATAATCAAATCCATGAAAGTGAAACCTGTGAATGTGGGGGGAGAACTGTATCTTTTACTTTAAAAGATCTATTATTAGTAAGCAAGATCTGAAAACTGGATTGTACAAAGGCCCTGTCTGCATAAATAGGCTGTTTGTACATTTTTCCATGTCATTATCTTTCAGGCTTAACTTCCTTTTCACAAATTTCCCCAGCAAACACGATGCTAGCAAGAGAAGTGTACTGACTTAGGAGGTGGATGGGCACAGATGGAAGCTTTCGATTGGCCATCAAGCCTGGCAATACATCTGTGCCACAAAGTCAAAACACATGATCATATTTGTATTCTCTAATTTCCTTATCAAGGAAGGCATACACAATACCTTTTCCTGATTAAGTTTGTTGTGCTTTCAATTTTTTGTAACATATGTTAACACAGAGCATTTTGTTTTTAATCAACATTCAGAATATACAATTTTTCAATCGGCATGTGCACGATGTGCTGTACATGAATTTTGATTACCAGAGATATGTGAAAGAGCAGTCTATAAGAAGTAAGACTGAGCTGCTATAACTCAATTTTTGTCTCTGAAGTAATAAAGCAATAACAAAGTGTATCATTTTTCTTTTATGTTTTAGTTTACAGTCTAAATAGATTACAGTCTAAATGCTGCCCGAGTAACAAAAAGTGCCACTCCTCTTGGGATATAATGATACACTTTTGTTACAAGTCTCCACTTTTCCTTTAAAAAAATAAAACCTCTCAACTCCCACAAGGCACTCACTCTGCTCCAATAGGCAGCAACTCTGAGATACCAAGTTCTACCCCCTGCATCTATCATGTACTGGTTAAATCCAGTCTGAAAAATAAACCTTAGAAGTTTACAAAAGCTTTATTCTGGGACAGCAGAATAACAGCAAGACATTCTAGCAATTGCCAAGACTAAGGACCTTGAGAATTTACAATGTCTTATAAGCAGTAGCATTACAAATTTGAAGGCGCAAGCCCCCTATTTGTCAGCTCATTAAAATTACTCTTTTCCCAGTCTCACCCAGCAGCCTGACCTTGTATCTGTGGTTGTTCTCCCACTTATCAGGATTCGTTCTTCTTTGCCAAAACATTGTTTTCTTATTCAGTTTCCATCATCCCCTTCCAGCCCCGTTGCTCCAAGCATTACATGGCATCAAACAGCAAAGCATCATATGGCAAACAACATGACATTGCATTACGTGGCAATTACATGGCATCACAGGGCATCTATCATCAAAGCACTACACGGCATTAGAATGCATGGCAGGGAAAACAAAGCCGAACTGACAGCATCTTAATGTCTAACTAAAATTAAAAGCACTGATAGAAATGGACCCCATCCCTCCATATTACATCCATCGCTATGTGTCCTAAGCAGTGCTACTCAGAATGGTGGTCCATGGTCCAGTGCTAGTCCTGTTGAGTTTCCAGGAAAGAAAGAGCCAGTTGTATCCAAAGGGCACAAAAAATATGGTACTGGTACTAGGCCTGCTGGGGGAAGGCAACGCTCGCCCCAGTAGTAGATTACTTAAGAAGCACTGCCCTAAATCACAGGACAAAGTTTGTTTACTAATCTCATGTGTCTCTTGTCTTCCTCTGAGAAACTGAGACAACCATTTAGCATCTTGGTGTTGTTTTTCATACAGTTGGCCTCAGATTCAATTTCTAGTTATCCCCAACTGAGATGAGAAAGTCCCTTATCTAAAATCTTGAAAAAATGCTATCAGTCAGTGTGATCTAGGGTTGGGAGGGAATTTTGTTGCAGTCCCTTTTTAATTTATTTAAGAAATATCTTCCATTTTCTTCATATTCATGATATTAAAAAACCTGGACATTTAAAAAATGGAATATAGTAAATACTGACACTGGCAGAATCACCCATGTAAGGCCAGGGTCCTAGAGCTTAACTCCTAAAAATTTAGGTTTGAACCCATATATGTTCAACAATGTTAATGGCGACTGGAGTTTCCATCGCTTTTTTTCTGAGAAGCTCTACAGCCTTAACTTCTATAAGACCATATGGTTTACTCCATGCTGGGAATAGCTATCCCTGTTGAATTTGCAGTTGATGGAGATAAAGGAGATTATTCTGTCTGGATTTTGAAGACTTTATCAACACATTCACATTTCATCACATACCTTCCATATTTTCAGGATGCAAACCTTAAGTTTTTAAAAAAATTGGTTCTGGGTGTGACATGCAGTTGAAAGATTTTTCCCATCCTAGATTCAAAGAATATTGAGGCAGAAGGACCAGTGGCATATAAACTGGATGGGAATTCTGCAGCCCAGATGCTGCTGAATTGCAACTCCCAGAATGCCTCATCATTGACTATACTAACTATACCGACCAGGGTAGCTGGGAGTTGCACTCATGATTCCTATCCCTGAGGCATAAGAAGTGTGTTTGTAAACTAGTGCCTTTATAAAATTTGTCTTGAAAGTAAGCAGACAAATATAATTCACTGCAGCAAGTGAGGTAAGCAAATTGCTCCTTTCAGCAGAAAGCATAATGTGATCTGAATGCACACGCTGATTTCGCATCATTCCTCCCCCACCTTCCAGTATCACTGGAGGAATATTTGTGACTACTTTTCTTATTTTAAAGCAGGCAGCTTTCACAGCACTTCTTAGATCTGCTCTGTTTGAGAACAAAGTCAAGAGATTCGGTCACTCTTCCAGCGTAGTTCTCCTGGTACTAAATCCTGCTTTCAAGAAAATTCTTGCCATGGTTCAGTGGTGTTTAACCTATCATATAATATCCAGGTTTACTGTGTTAGAAGAAGCAGAACAGTATTAAGCTTTTCCCACAAGCCTGTGATTGTGTTTGACCCAGTAACCTGTATTAGATTAACATTTATTCTACAACTGCTCAGTAAGCTTTGGACCTTGGTGAGCTGCAGTTTATAGAGGACACTAACCATTTTTACAAGTGGAGCAGGAAAAGGGAATTGAATCTGAGGGAGTAATTCCAAGCAAGTATGTTGCCGCAGCAGTTAAATTGTTTATACGAGGAGTAGGGGAATTACATCTGACTGACCTCTCTTTTTATCTGCTTAAAAGACAAAGTGCAGGTCTCCATGGCAAGTATGAACTCCTGGGGAATGCAGCTTAAAACAAACGGGCACAGATGCTAGAGCACTTTGCCATCTACCAAGAAGAGAGCCTTTCAAAGAGGAAAGGAATGTAAGCAAGGTAAAATTGCTGGGATTAGAAATGGTTTCAAGTTAGCCAGCCTACAAATAATAGGGTTCATAAGCATTCCCAAAGCAGGTCCTCATGAGACCTACCTGACAGCCAGTGATCCCCTACTAGCATATAAGCGGAAAAGTATTTGCCATTAACCTTAACCCTTTGCTCCTTTAAACAGATGCTGTTCTCACATTTTCTGCCATTTGTAAGGACAGGTCTCTCACAGATATAAAGTAGCATGATGCCACTGACTTCAGTGTAAATGAAGCAGGCTTGCAGAAGGTGATCATTGGCTTGCTGTTTCCCCAAAGTAAAATAATTACTTTTTTAAAAAAAGAATATGAATCTTTCCTCCCATTGATTTTATCATCATCTCAATACCCAAAAGAGAGTAGAAAGCACCAGCACAAGCCAGTCCTTCAACAATGGGATATTCTTTATACACTATTTAGTAAACCCAGTTGCCTGAATCTATATAAGTGAAAGGAAAAGTTACAGTTATATCACCAAAAAAAATGAAATGGTATTAATTGTGAGTAACTAGTTATTGGTAAACAGATACTTCCATGCTATGATGAAAATGTATGAAATTTTTCAGACATATCCCTTTTGCAACTTCTGCATTCCAAATGGATAAAATAAACCATGTCCTGAACTTTGATTTCATGACTCTCCTGATAAGAAAGAGTCATTCATCAAATTTCATGGCCCATTCAGAACCTGGGTAAAATTCTTATTTTAAAAAGTGCAGTAGTTGCATGCATCAAAACAATGAACAGAAGCCAGTGAATCTTCTTCAAGTTTTATTTCAAATTTTCAAGGAGCTACTTTAGATGCTGAACCTGTATTGAGGACAGTGTTCCGTACCTTGGATAGATCCCTTAAAGTCTGGGTTAAAACCAGGAACAGATTGATTGATTGACTGGTTTTTACATCCCTCCCTATATCAAAAGATCTCTGGGCAGCATACAATAAAATCAATTTAAGACAAATAAATACCAATAACAGTAATTTTGTTCACTCCTCCACTGTCATAGAAGCCACCAGCCATCAGTGATACTGTCTGGAAAAAGAAGCACATGAGAACTGGCTGCCAGAATGACAACTGGAGGGCGTTCCTTTAACATTTGTTTAGAAGTGGGGATTTCAGCATGTGTTGCTTGTCATGCAACAAGGTAACAAGCACTACCAGATGAAATTTCCTCTTATACACAACTATTAAAGGCCATTGGTAGGGTTGTTGTTGTTTTTTTTAAAAAAACTGCCTTTCAAGTTTTCAGTCTGGGATCACTAGTTGACAGCATGCAAAGGCCAATGTAAAATGTGATCACTGTGGCAAAACAAGAGTGGGCAGCCACTGCTGCCCACACATGCTCTAACTTACCAGCAAGATGCTGGGGTGCTATCCATACACCTCAAGAGACAACATCCACATCTCTTGACATGGTAAACCAAGATGGGATGGCATAATGACTGAAATATCAGTGGGGCTGGGGGGATTCAGAAGGGGAGATGAGGCAGACACAGGGAGGATGGACAGAAAAGAAAAGACTTGAGGCAGAATGGAGAAGACAAGAGAAACCGAAGTAGGATGAACAGGTGGGGATTCAGAAGGAGGAAAGGGAAAGGTGGACATGGTGATTTGGAGTTGGGGAGAAGAAGAGCAGAAGAAGCAGACACAGGCAGGGAAAGAGGGTGAAGGACAGGAGATTGAGAAGTAACTAACAACAGACTGGAGTGGGCAGAGGAAGGAAGTGAGGAGATGTTTATGTATACGGCTGGAATAACCAATAGCAGGTGGGACTGGCACAAGCAGAAGAAAAGCCTGGAAGATAAGGCAGACGCCAGGACACTGAGGTTGGGGGTGGGGTATAAGCATGAAGCAACAGAGAAGGTAGTACAAAAAAGGAGAGAAAAAGAGTTGTCAGAAGAACAAGAAAGACCATCAGGAGTTGGAAGGAATATGGCAAGGAAGAGGAAGACAGAAGAAGTTGTCATGTGGATGGGGTTATCAGAGAAATGAAAAGTTTGAATGGGAGCATACAGAGAAAGCAGGGGTTAACTACTAATGAGATGGAGGGTTGGAAGGTAGTTGTTTTTCTGTTCCTCGGTGTTTTCTATATTTGGTGTTCCCCACTGACAAAGGTTTTAGTTCTTTTTTGCACTATATCTCCCTTGATGGTGGTTGGGAGACTCAAGGACTGGTATTATCCCAACTGAATGAGTGATAAATAAAGAATCCTACTTGCATTTGAGTACTCACAAAATTGTCCAGCATTATGGATACACAAGCTAGGACCAGTCCCAACCCAGCATGAGGAGAGGACAGATATACAATCATAGTCTCTTTATTTGATTGCTTCTCTCACTCTTTTTTCCTCCCTCCTTCTTGAACACACACAGAGAATGTAGACAGTAAGGACTATATTTTATACCTCATGAATTTTATGGCCAGATTAAAATTGTGGTTTGTTTATGAGAAACCTGCTTCTTTTTAGATTAAAGAAGCTATCTTGTTTTCCTCAGTCTAGCCAGCTCTGACCCTGTTCCATTTAGAAATTGGCTCAATTAAAGGTTGATGAAACATTCTCCCTTACACCACAATCAATAGGTGCAATTCTGCAGCTGTCAATGCTGCATTGAAAACTTGGCACTGAAGCCACTGTCCCTGCTGTGTGTCTTCAAACCTATATTACAGTGCGGGCAGGTGGAACCTGGAGGCTAATCCTGTAAAACTGCTGTTCCTTGTCCTAGACAATATTGGGGGTCTGGCCTTCACATTTCATACATTTTGCTGCAAACAAACAACAGGGGAGACAAAAGGAAAGGAAGAAGAAATAATCATGGGGAAGAGGGGAGAGATGACGAGGTGGAGGAAGGGAGAAGGAAACAACAGCCAGGAAAGTGGAATTTGAGTGCACCTGGGAGATGTTTTTAAAACAATAATGGAATAAGGCCCTGGTCTTGGACGAGAGTGGAATCTGCCCTGAGGATGCCACCTACAAACAGGCCTGAGCACATTGATGAAATTGTTCAGTTGAAGCAATTCCTGTCAATATGATGAGCACTCAGCGGAAAGAACAGTATGTACAAATGCCCTACTTTAAGCCCTGTGCTCTAGTCAGTAAGAGGAAATATTTTTAATACCAAAAAAAACCAAAAACGAGAGACCAGCTGCAGCCCTCTCTTTTGGTCCCCTCCCAGGACCTTACTGGACAGCTTTCTAGAATATTCCTACCCCAGTCAACACAAAGTACAGTTACTCAGGTGCTGGGGAGAATCAGGATGATGTCATTTCCATGACTGCAACAACTGTGGGAAAACCATATGCATGTGAAGGTAGTACTGTAGAGAAAAGAACACACCTAGCCGAGGGTTGCAAATTGTAGCTATCATGAGATCTCATGGGTGCCTGCTATTGTGAAACTTTTGGGCTTGTGAAACTGGCCTGTGCCATGTTGTTTGGCTTCTTTTGCTGCCCAGCACAGAGCAACCACCCACCCATTGCTGCTTTCAGGGTCTCTCCAAGTACTTGCTAGTGAGCTGAGGGAGCAGGGAAGAATATTTTTTGTGTCATTTGGTACATTTTATTTTTTTGCCTTTCCTGACATTGGGCCAATGTTAGGCTATGCTGATTGTGTATATGTTCATTTATTACTATGCTACTGGTGCTAAGGATTTTGTGCTTCTGTCCTGTCACAACAGCTGGGAATTAAACTGATGGGAAACCAGTATACCAAAATGTGAAGGGGATATGGCATGGGAAATAGTACTAGATGGTCAGTTTTCAGATTTGGGCAACTGAGGGAAGAACTCCCGGGGCTGGCCTCCTCCTAGCTCCCACAATCAGGCAAGATTAGCCAGTGATGTAGACTTGAGTCGATTGACTCAGACTCAAGTCACTTCAGTGACTCGACTCAGACTCAACTCAGCAACAGATGATGCACTGACTTGACTCAACTTGAGATTTGTATATTTTTAGTGACTGACTTGCTGTCCTTGGTTCGGTAACATGACACACTCATGCAGAAACCTTACGACTTCAAACAATACTTCCATCTCTTTTTGCCTACTAGTCACATGGCGATCTGTCTCAAGCCCAAAGTGTGGACATATTTCTAAGAGGGTGAAAACAAATGGGCTAGGCAACAGGCTTGAGACAGGTTTGAGGTCTGCTCAGCAGCCTGTCTGTACTGCATATTAGAGGAGTTTTCTAAAAGTTTTCCTAAGAGCAGAAGGCAAGACTCACCACCAGAGTGCAGGGCATGTTTCTCAGAGGAGAACACTGTCACAATGTATGAAACATATAGTGGACTCCTTGCGTCACCATTTCAAAGTTCCAGTGTGTGAGAAAGTAAACTTGTTGTTCGTGTATTCATGTCTTTGTACATACCTACTTAACAACAGTCACTGAAAGGTTTTTGTCTGACTTCTGTTTCTCTGTTCTGTTAGAGATGGCTAGCTTTGCTGTGACCTAGCTCAGCTTGATTTATTATCCACAATAAATGCAGTTAAATTGCTAGCTGGCTTCTGGAGTGTTTCCTTAACTCCTTTAGAGCAGGCAAGAATGTCTGAAGCGGGTTTTATTTTTCACAAGTTTCTTTCCTATTTTGCAACATGGTAGCAGAAGATGGTTTCGATCCATCGACCTCTGCGTCCGTTTCAAGGTATGCCTGTTAAGAGAAGCCACTTTTTATGAGGAGTGTTTTTTAAAAGGTTTTTGAGCTGTTTTTACAATGGCTCAAGTGACGCCTGGGGGCTTGCCCCTTGTCAAACTAAATGCAACTAATTATCTTGCGTGGTCAGCTCGCATGGAAAAGTATTTGCAAGCCGAAGGGCTGGGGGGTGCTTTTACAGCTCCCCTTTCTCTCCAAGGCACGGCAGCTGAGATTGCAGCAGCAACAAGGCATGCTATGTCAATTCTCTTCCTGGCTGTGGAAGATGACCAGCTCACGTATATTAGGGATCTTGCCACTCCTCGAGAGGGCTGGGTGAAACTGAGAGAACAATATCTCAGTCAAACTGCAGCTGCCAAGCACACTTTGTGTTTTCGCCTCTATAACACAAAATTAGCCCTAGGTGTCCCAATGAGGCAGCATTTGGCAGAGTTTTCAGACCTGTTTTCGTCACTTCGTGAGAGAGGCAAGGTTTTGCCTGAAAGTGACAAAGTATTTTGTATCCTAAACCCCCTCGATGCAACCTGGGCACTCGTCATATCTTCACTCCAGTAGATGGCAGGGGAAGATTTGACCGTCTCCTTGGTTTCTGCTCGTCTGCTGGAAGAAGAGGAAAAATGCGCGAGGAATGCAGCGACTCCTACTCAGATGGCTCCAGCTGCAGAGGCCTGTGCCGGGCAGAAAACTTCTCCGGCTGCTGATTCTAGGCAGGAGGGGCTGGTGAGAGCCTATGCCGTGAGGAGATGCTTTTGCTGTGGGTCTGCTTCTCATCTTAAGCGTGATTGCCTGCTCCTGAAGCAAGGGGAGCAAAGTTTCAGAGGTACCAGTTCCAGGGGCTGTGGCAGAGGCAGAGGAGGTCGAGCCAGAGGGCGTCTGAGAGTTGCTGTTGCCGTGGGAGATGCTGTTTCCGACTCTGCTGTTTCTGACTCTGAGGAGGCAGGTGATCCCGTTTGGCTTCTAGACAGCAGCTGTTCCCAGCATCTGGTCAACTCAGAACATTTATTTGACAATTTGGTTTCTGCCAGTGTTTCCACTGTGACATTAGCAGATGGTACAAAAGCTGAAGTTTGTGGTGAAGGATAGCTTTTGTCCCTGCACTTGACATGGGTTTGAAAAATGTTTTGTTTGTACCCTCTCTTGATTTCTGTCTGCTTTCTGTAGGGCAGCTGACAGAGTCTGGATTCATGGTTAAGTTCTTTGGAAAGCAAGGCAAAATACTTAAAGATGGGGTGGTGTGTGCTGTGGCTACACGAGAAGAGAGGCTGTTCTGACCCGCTCCACACTGTGTGTAATGTGTATGGGAATGTGCACAACCCAATGAGTACCTTCACCTTCTCCACAGGCGCATGGCACATGCAAGCTTTCCTGTATTAAGAAAGCTTGCTGGTTGTTGTAAAGGGTGTTCTTTAAAGTCTTGTAGTGTTTTTCTTGACTGTGCAGTGTGCAAGCATGCCAAATCCAAACAGCTTCCAGCACCAAGGGTCAGTTCTTGTGTGCCAACTGCCCCATTTCAGTTGGTACACTGTGATATTGTAGGTCCTTTAAGTAAACCCTCCTTAGTGGGGGCCAGATATTTCGCTATCTTAGTAGATGACTATAGCGGGTACATTCTCTGCTATTTGTTGAAACAAAAGTCTGATGTGTGTCATGTTCTCAAGAACTGGTGTTCCCTGGTTGAGAGGCCGTTTGGTTCCCCTCTTCGGAAGTTGCAAACCGATAGGGGAGCAGAATTCCTATCGGAAAGCATGCAACAGTGGTTCAAAAAGAAAGAGATTATTCACAGAACAACTGCCAGCTATTCTCCTTATCAAAATGGAGTGGCTAATGCAATGCAGGGGTCCTGCAGACTCTAATGCACAGTTTGCTACTCGATGCAGAGCTGCCTCTGAGGTTTTGGGGTGAGGCAGTTCTGACTGCCTGCTACATACACAACAGGCTGTGGAGTTCTGTGGTTGATGCAACTCCCTATGAGTGTTTGTTTGATAAATAGCCTTCCATTGCACACATGAAGGTATTTGGGAGTTTTGCTTGGGTGCACATCCCAAGGATCAAAGAAAAAGGGGGAACCAAAGGCCCAGCATTTGCGTTTTGTTGGCTATGAGCCCAATTGCAAAGGGTATCGCTTTCATGCTGGTGGCAATTTCTGTGTTGTGTCTAGAAATGTCTTTTTTGAGGAACACACAAATTGGGCGCGTGTTCAGCAGCTTCTGAAGTTCTTCTCCCTGTGGCTGGTCTGCCGGCCTCTCAGCCAGGACAGCCTTCAGCCTCCACTCCCAGTACCTCAAGAGTTAAAACAAAGAAGGAGGGAGACCCCGGGAAACGGGGAGAGCTGTAAGCGATGTGTCGGAACCTCACACAGAAGAGAGAGAACATGAATACTCAGTGAAAAGGTCTCGCAGTGCTGAGGAAAGGGATGAGTCCTTTCAGAGTCATCCCATCCCCAGAAGGTCACAAAGAAAAACAAAAGGCATTCCTAAACGTTTTTCCCCTGAGTCTCTAGCAGTTCATGTGTGTGCTGTACACTGTGAGCCTCAGTGCTTTGCTGATGTTGAAAAAATGCCTGAGCAGCAGGCAGAGCCCTGGTGGGATACTATGCAAAGTGAAATGGATTCCATTGTTCAGCACAATGTGTATTCTTTGTGTGACTTGCCCAAGGGTGTGAAACCAATTGACAGCAAATGAGTTTACAAGCTGAAGCCCACAGCTGATGGGCAGGTGAAAAATAAAGCGCGCCTTGTGGCACGCGGGTTCCTACAAGACATTAGTGATCTGGATCAGATCTACTCCCCGACTGTGAAAGCACAGTCTATCAGATTGGTGTTTTCCCCAGCTGCTCAAAGAAAAGCTGTCATCACACACTTTGATATCACTACTGCCTACCTCAATGCTGATTTGGAGGAAAATATGTACATGCTCCAGCCTGATGGGTTTGTAGTTGAAGGTAGGGAAAGCCAAGTCTGGCATCTGAGAAAATCTCTTTATGGGCTCCAGCAATCAGCCAGGTGTTCGAACAGGTGTTTGCACAATGTCCTGCAAGGACGTGGGTTCAAACAAAGTATTGCAGATCCCTGTGTATATGTCCGGGGTAAAGGGGAGAGTCTGCAAATTTCCTTGCATATGTGGATGATTTGTGTCTGGTTAGTGCTACACAAAAACAAGCACAAGTGTTTGAAAATGAACTGGACAAGAAGTTTCAGGTCAAGAACCTAGGGCTAGTGCAAAACTTTCTTGGAATTGAAGTACAAAAAGTTAAAAATGGTTTTCTGCTGTGTCAAAAACAAAAGATTGTGAAGTTGTTGGAAAGGTGTCATATGTCTGACTGCAAAAGTGTCAAAACACCTATGGTACCAAGATTTGTGAAAAATAGTGGTGATGAACTGTTTCCTGACATACACCTGTATCAATCTGTCATTGGGAGTCTCTTGTACTTAGCTGGTACCTGCCAGCCTGACATTGCACTGAGTGTCAACATTTTGGGCAGAGCATGTGCTAAACCTACCCAGTATCATTGGCAGGGTGTGAAAAGAGTACTAAGGTACCTAAAAGGTTCCATGGATTACTGTCTGTACATTTTTCCTGAACAAGTACCTGAGCTTGTCTGTTTTTCTGATAGTGATTTTGCAGAGGATGTCTCAGATCGCAAAAGCACATCTGGTTATGTTGTCAAATACAGTGGTGTGGTGGTCGACTGGAAAACCAAAAAAAAGTCTTGTCTTGCTTTGTCTACAGCAGAGGCAGAATTTGCGAGTCTGTCTGCACTCTGTACTGAGTTAGTGTGGTTCACACAGTTATTACAAGATCTGCATGTATCTGTACAAATGCCAGTACAAATTTTTGGTGATTCTCAAGCCTGTATCCAAATGGCAGTGTCTGACAGGGTTTCCTCTCGTTCAAAACACATTGACATCAAGTTTCACAATGTGAAACAGTACTTACGAGAAGGGAAAGTGTCTCTTACTTATGTGTCGTAGAGGAGAATCTGGCCGATGTGTTTACTAAGCCACTATCTGCTGATGCGTTTGGTCAGCTCGTTAACAAGCTGGGGTTGATGGAGTCTCCAGTCCTTGGTGGCTGAAATAGTTACACAAGGAGTAGGGGAGTGTCACAATGTATGAAACATATAGTGGGCTCCTTGCGTCACCATTTCAAAGTTCCAGTGTGTGAGAAAGTAAATTTGTTGTTTGTGTATTCATGTCTCTGTACATGCCTACTTAACAACAGTCACTGAAAGGTTTTTGTCTGACTTCTGTTTCTCTGTTCTGTTAGAGATGGCTAGCTTTGCTGTGACCTAGCTCAGCTTGATTTATTATCCACAATAAACGCAGTTAAATCGCTAGCTGGCTTCTGGAGTGTTTCCTTAACTCCTTTAGAGCACGCAAGAATGTCTGAAGCAGGTTTTATTTTTCACAAGTTTCTTTCCTATTTTGCAACAAACACAACTGTGTTAAGCAATGGGCTTGAGGAGGAAGGATCCTCCCTTCTAAGGCCTTTGAAGCTTCAGTAATGGGAAGTGAGAAGGATCCTACTCCCCACTTCCGAAGCTGCAGACTCTTTTATGCCCATTGGCACAAAAGCCTCCGGCTTCAGGAAGGGGGAGCAAAAAAGGATCCTGTTCCTACTTTCAAAGCTGCAGATAGCAAAATTGCAAGTGTGAGGGCCAATTCTGCTTAAATTGTTAGAACTGACTTTATTCAGCTCTGTCCAGAAATTCTGGAATACAGGCCGGGGTATAAAGTTGGCTCTCAGACTTGAGACTTGACTTGAAAGTATCTTCAAGGACTTGACTTGAGACTTGAAGGTAGAAACTTGAGACTTGACTTGAGACTTGGGGTAAAAGACTTAAATACATCACTGGGATTAGCCTTGGACTCATATCTGGGTACAGGCAGAAGTAGTAGTCACGTAGGGACGTGGGGGCAGGGGGACGATTCACCCTGGGCAGCAACGTTTCTGGGGCGTACTGGCCTGCAGCCATGCCCCCATGCGCTCTGGCCATGACCCCATGCACCGCAGCCATGCCCCTGCATACAGTGGCCATGCCCCTCATGCTGTAGCCCCCCCCGCTCCCATCCCCCCCCCATACACTCCAAGCTCCACCACTAGAACCAGTGTGATTTTGGAACATGCAAGGGAGCAGGACCAGCTCTGCAGCTACTGGTCTTTCTAGTGATGTTAGGGCCTTTCAGGCCTTGCACTGCCTGGGATTCCAACAGAAGAGGAGACTGTGAAACTTTCCTCCCCTCTGTGGAGAAGATGGGAAAGCTAAATTACTCTTATCCAGATGGAATTGCTGGCTAAAGTGATTTCCTTCTCAATCACTATAGCCTGGAAATTGCTAAGGAGCAGAAGGAGTCCTAAAATAACCATTTCCTGATTGACAGTCCTCACTGAGACACAGTGCAAGGCCTACTGTTTGCTAGAACAAGATGTTGCAGCATTCTCAGATACTGCCTGTAGACTTCCTGCTGCCATCTATTGGTTGGAGTCTTTATTGAAACACACACTAGTTACTGCTCTGGAACCTGTTGTAATGCCCAATCTCCCCTCGCCCCATTCTTTCTTTTAGAACCACACACAGGGGTCCTTTGTGCCTGATGCATTCCTGAACTAATGATGAGTAAGGAGAAAAAACAAAGGCTTCCCTTAGCACCTATATACTTAGGAACAGAACACTGAACATTTGTAGTTTCTCTCTTTTGTATCTTAATTGTTGGTTGTAAACCTGAATAAATATCACTGCTACTCAGATTTTCAAACCAGAGTCTCTGGCTTCCTGGGTGAGAAGGGATTGAGCCAGAACATATGGTGTTTGGATAGTGGCAGTGCCAGTATTGCACAAGTATCATTTGGATAGGAGCTGAGTGTCTTTTGTGCATTACTGTTACCGCAGTTTCCTAGCCCGAGCTTGTGGATATTAGATATCATTTGATATCAATAATTTGGCCTTCTTTACCTATTCTTCCCACATGCTTGCGAGGCCCCCGGACAAGCACACATATCGGCTCGGTCGCTAATCACTGAAATATTCCAAACAAATACAGGCAGGCCAGAAATAGCCAGATTGCCGCTTCAGGAGACCTCAAGGCAGGTACCACATTATGTATGCATGCTACTTACAAAGAACTCCCTGCCCCGAGCAGGCAGCTTGACGAGCCGAATACTCAATCGTCAAGCACTCTGCGTTTGTGTACTGGCTGCCCTATTGACAATTCAGACTTAACTCAATCATGCTAAATTCTGACCTTTCGGAGGCTTTGTCTCCAGCCCAAAACTCATTGTTTTCCCCAAGTACGGACTAGCCTGTGGCCGCATTTTCCCCTATAAGAACCCCTGACTTTGAGCACTTCTTTGGATTGTTCGGATCGCTCTTGGCGTCCATCCCGCCTTGCTGTTGCTTCATTCGGCAAGCCTTCCCCTCAGCTCCTTGGGCTGAGATCTCTACTTCTACGGACCCTTTTCTTCAGACTTTCTGGGCTTCAGGACAGGTGCAGTATTTCCCATACCAAACCTCCTCTTAAAAACCCTCTATACCACTCTTACTTTTATTTCTATAGTTCTCTGTGTGAGTGTGTTGCATACACGTGTTTAACTGTATATCAATAAAACAACAATTATTAGTTACATCTGTTTGCTCCTTGACTCGGCCTGACCTCATAGATACTGAATAAAAGATCTCGCTATGTTGCCCTGCCTCTCGTAGTGCTAGCGTGTGCTCTTTGACTAATTCCCAACTTTGTAATTTGGAGTGCACTTAGGTGTCCCTCATGGGACCCCCAGAAATCAGGGTAACATTACAGAAGTGGCAAGGTTGCTATTTTCCAGTGGATTTATTCTACAGCCATGCTATAAAATTTAAAGACCAGCCACCATAAGCGGTGGAACCAATCATGAGGGTTCTTATCACCCAGGCCATTTCTGCACTAGACTGTTATAGTGCGATTATTCCACTTTCAACATCCTATGGAATCCTTGGGTTTGCAGTTTAGGGAGGGGCCAGTCAGCTCCTCCCTCAACTGCAAACCCCAGGATTCCATAGGATGTTGAAAGTGGAATAATCGCGCTATAACAGTCTGATGCGGAAGTAGCTATCATCACACCCAGCTTGCCCAGAAAACAACTGTGCAATAAGTCTCTATACTTTTGCACCTGTCTGTTTGGCAGCCACGATCAGCCCTTCAAGATTGTGTTAGGACTGTGGATGAAGCTATGGAAAGGTAGCTCCTATATCATCACTGCAATATCTAAATGGAATTACTGAGACGACAAATAAAGCTTTGTTCCCTCTCACTCTTAACCCACACATTCCTTTTCAAAGATATATTAAGGTAACTAATTATACTGTAAATTAAGGAAAAAATACTTAAAGTTTACTTCTTAGTTCTGTTGCTCTAGCATAGGACTCTTATTCAGCTGTAAAGCAATAAAAAAGACAAAGAACAGAAAAAAAGAAGATAAAGAAGAAAACTTGCTATTCCCTCCCCGCACAAAGAGACTCCCCTCCTCCATTTATAGAGAACTTTTCCCTTCATGTTTATGAGATATGCTTAAAATATTTAAACTCCAGTAAATTTGATACTGATATTGAAACTCAGCAAATTGTTTTGCCTAAGAAGAATGTGCTTTAATTTAAGGCCTTGGATAATTTGGAATTAATTTACTCCATTTGCTTCCCTGTTTCCCTGGGAAAGTACCAATAAACAACAAAAGTTTCAGTTTATTTGAGTCTTACCAGTTTTGTGACTGGTCTGTTTATGCTGTCATAAACAGCACTCCAAATATTTCAGGCTACCCTTTATAGGATCAGAAGTCAGTTTTTGAAAAGCATGTTTCCTTGGCAACCTATGTCCTGCACCTCCTTCTTTTACTCTGCCCTCTCTGCAATGAAAGATTTCAATATTTTTTTTTGTTTGTTTTTCTTTCTCCTAAAATCCACTGCAGTTTCAAATACCTTTGAGATTTCTGGTTTACCCTCCCTTGCCCTCTCTTCATCAAATGTATGGAACAACAATGTGATATTAATGTAATTCTGTATGACTCAGCCAGCAAAATAAACCTAACCATCACATGCACGTGGAACGATTTGACTTCAGTTCTACTTGAATGTCTTTCTATTAGGAAATTTCTTTTTTTCCCCCTGGGTACCCCCCCATCCAAAAGGTGTAGCCCTGCCTATCCTACCTCTTTTCTTTACAGGGAGACTGGCTCCCAATACTGTACAGAGTTAGGACACATCAAGCATGCTGGAAAGGCCCTCTATTCAAATTCTTTGGAATAGCTCATTCTTATTCTTTTGTCTGTCATGCCTGATAGAGTAGCATGAGAAAGGAATCACTTCTGACTCAAATCTCCAATACGCATCAAAACTTTAGAAGGGATTGTACACTACCAAGATAGCATTACAATTTGCTTAACTATGGCCATTTCCGCATGAGGTTGATACATTGTAGCAGCATCAAATTCTTACCCTCTGGTATGCACAATGTACCATTTTAGCATTGTAGTTTTCCTCATAGTTCTGCACATTTTCAGCTCCTAGAATGGTTCGCTGCAAAACCGCTGCACGTGAAAACCAGAAAGACTCTGATGTAAATTTCCCAAACGGGTTCCACTTCAGTTTTTGCCTACATGCAGAAACATAGCATCAATTCACATCGCAGAAGTGGCCGGCCATGGGTGTTCCCTGGCTATCCCTTCCATCATTTCTGTCCCCTCTCTCTCCGCCCATCAAAGGACAGACTGCTGTCATTATTGTCTTCCTGTGTTAAAGGGACAGCAGGAAGAGAGTGGATCTGGTAATGGACCATTAAGAATCTTTTTTTCCAGGTATCAACGAACATACGTTCCTATGCACAAATGTTGCAACACAGAAATGTGTTAAAAACGTGTTTTTTTTTTCTAAAAACAGATCAATCAGCAATGGTAGGGCAGGGTGAGGGAGGGGAATGGGAGTGACCAGGGACTTGCTGTTGTGGATGCAGCAACCACTGTTCTTCGTAGTAGTATGATGTAAATGGGGTGGTGCAGACAGCACAGTTTCTGAATTTCTGAATTCAGTTTCCACTCATGACACGCAGTGAACCGCTCCTCTCCTCTTGTGCAGAAATGGCCTGTGTTTTAAAGGTAGACCATTTTGTGTTTTATTTGTACCTCTTAGTTTCTTGGGAGCTGGCCAGTTGGAGGAAGGAGGAATATAAATCAAATAAATAAACTAAACTGCCCCACTCTGTCTCATCTCAACAGCAGCATTCCAAAAATGTAATGAAACTTCTGATTTAATTTTATGTTAACCAGTTCTTTGAAAGCTACATGCTCCTGTAATCACCAGTGAAGACATCTTTCCCCTAAGCACTGCTTAGACTGGGTGGGCTTATCAGTAACATTATGACTGGTGAGGAAACTAGTAAATTTCACTGACCCACATAAGATCCCAATAAAAATCAGAAACTCCACAATTGAAAAGAAGAAAAGCAGTCAACCTTATTGATACCATATTGTGCAGCTTTCCTTCATATACGTATTGGTTAAGTGACCTTCAGTGGATCTCGTGAGTAAATATGATTTCACTGTTAGAGCCTTCCCACACTACACTGTTATATTGCTATTATTCCACTTTCAACATCCTGTGGAATCCCGGGGTTTGCAGTCTGGGGAGGGGCCTTTAGAATCCTCAGCCAGAGAGCTCTTTGGCTTCAATAAACTACAAACCCCAGAATTCTACAGGATGTTGTTGAAAGTGGAATAATAGCACTATTACAGTGTAGTGAAGAAAGGCCATTAAGTTTGAAGTGTTCCTATCTCTTTTAATCTGAGGGTCAAACCAGGTGATAGTTTTTAGTATATTTTCTGAAGTGCTTCTTCAAGTGGTAAAATACATCTGTTTGTTTTAGCACATGATTTTCCTTACCTACATATCTTCCATTTAGTGTAGTTTGTTCTGTGATTTGTCACTGGAAGGTAGACATGGGCTTGATTTACCAGTCTGTTTGCTGAAGTGTTTATTCTGAGGAAAGCCTATTTTGAAGAGAAAATAGATTACTCCTTGGAAATATTCATTTCTTCACCACATAGTCTAATGTGGTATGAACCTTAGAAAGTTAACAGTGGACGGTAGGTCCAACCTCCCTAATTCTATGCCCAGAGACATGGAAATGAGAAAAATGTTGGCAACCTACAATACCTTGCCTCTGCATATGCCCTGTGGACAAGGAGGCTGTATGAAAACTGTGCTTTGTTGAATGCATTGTTACAATCCTGGGATTTAGACACAAGAGAGGTGCTTCATTTGCACAGAGTCACCTCTCATACAGGTATGTTTCCAGCAACAAAACTAGTCTATGTCTGTGTGTGTGCACTTATTTCTGAGCTCAATATATTTTAAAATGTCCACTACTGCATTTATCAAAGCCAGCAGTAAAGCAGCAAACCCATAAACTGGATGCATTGTAGGGATGGTGATAGATGCAAATCGCCATCCTGGAAATGAGTTGGAGGAATTGGATCTGAGTGTAGCATTCATGGGAGCCATAAAACATGAGGAGGAAGCTCCTAGCTATATATTGCATGTAGAATTCAAAGTAAGAAAAAAATGTGCTCAGGTTGCAGGAGTTAGTAGTATTAATTACTGGTGGGAGACACAATGAGGCATGATGAAAAGCTTTGGATCCTGGCCCTTCATTAGCTATTCATTAGCTCCTTGACTGGAGTCAATTTTAAGTCCAGCTGGCAAGATTTTTTTAAAAAGAAATTGTAGGTCTTTCTATTTTATTGTCAAAAGCTTTATCATATCCTTTGTTCACTGTAAATGGCCCTGTGTGTAATAAAGTGCCATTGAAAATATTTACTGTTTTGCTCCTTAATTTTGTCCTCCCTGAGGTTGGGGTTGATGCCACTCTCAATAGTAGTTAATATACCTCTGAGTACATGCTGTGACCTTTCCCTGACTCATGCCTGACTTCATTCTCCGATCTTATTAAACAGACGAAATTATCTTCAGAAAGAGCATGACCAGTAATGAGCAAGGTTTGTCTTTTCTTTTCCTTCTGCAGAGCAAAGGCACATGGCTTGACATAAAATGCATTATGGGTGAAGGGAGAAGAAGAATCCATCTCTCACAGAGTTTCACTGACATGAAATAGGTAAAACTAACTAGTGTTTTCCCCTGTTTCTTTTTAGAAACAATACCCTTTAGGGCAGGATCCCTCATGTGGACCTTTAATAGTGTGATAGTGGAGTCAGGGCCTTCTGATGATCCTACCCTTCTCGCCTCCCCAGCTGGTGCAATTGTGAGGTATATCATTGATGGAAAAATTCTATCAAAGGCCTCCCGATTGCACAAGGCTTCCATAGCCACCGGCCACATAGAAGGTCCAAAAGTGTGATCATGTGCTTCCTTCCCCACTGCAGCATGGGAAGAAGGCTGGCTCAAGTGTGGAAGAAAGGAGTGTATCTTTTGTGCTCTCTTCTACAGGCAACTAGCTGGGTGCAGAGGGAGCATTGGGGACACACTCCCATTCTGGCAGAGGAGCTGCTGGAATTGCAACAGGACAATGCAGGAGAGCATCATTGTGCAGAAATGGCCTCAGTCTCACCACCTTCACAAACATAGACAAGAAATGTGAGATAGGACCTTCTCAATGGCTGCCACTAGGGTATGGGACTTATCTTCCAGGGAAGGCAGAAAGGCCCCCTCCTTTGTGTCCTTCCATTGGCAGGCAAATACTTTTTTTATTTGGACAAGTATTTTAGAATCGCAGATTTTTGAGGAAAGGGCTTTACGAGTGGCCTTGTATTGTTTTTACTGAACTGTTTTATCCACTTTTACCCCTTTTAAGTGTTATGTTTTAAATTGTTTTAACATTATAAATACTTTAATTCTATTTTTCTGTTGAAATTTGTATGTTTTTAGCATTATTGTACTCATTTTAGTTTACAAGCCACCTTGAATCTCAGTTTTTAAAAAAAGACAGGATATAAAGTTAAGAACAACAACAATAACTTGAATGGAAAGATCACATTGGCTCTACTACACATTCTTTTCTGAATTTTATCTCTCTGAATTGCCCTATGAACAACCTTCACAAGTGACACACTGCAAATTAAAAGGTACAGAAGACCCACGCTGAACATGAGTTCCTTCAACATGGTTTCAATAATATGCCATGGAGGGAGTGCCATTCCTGTTTTTTTCATTTGGGAATGAAAGAGCATACATATCTTGCTCTGAGTCCCTACCAAAGCCACTGGAAAAGATGGAGGCAGTGCCAACAGTCTCAGGCCATCCAGCAACTTTGGCAGGGACATGGAACAGAGTGTGTATGTGGAGATCCTGCTCTTTCATTCCCAAACAAGAGAAAGCAGAGTCGGCACAGACCCCTGCTGGAGGCCAGCATGGGATTGGTGGTAACACTGCCAACAATAGCAGGCCATCCAGCAGCTTTGGCAGGGACACAGAATGGAGCATGTATGTACAGATCATGCTGTCTCATTTGGGCAGGATACACACACACACACACACATATCCTGCTGCCATGTCACTGATAAAGGCACCATCAACAATCTTTACCTGGCCAGCAGTAGGAGGAGGTGTGTGTTCCAAATTGTATAACGCATTGGGTCCTGGAGCAAATCCCTGGCATTATATATGGCCCTACTGAATTGTGAAAGTGTGTCCACACCCCTGCAAATCGCTGTTGGTTCACTGTTCAAGTTCTTAGTGGAAGTGCCCTTTGTCCTGCAGGATTCCTATATGATTATGAGCAGGTGAGCACTAAATAGTAGCTGCAAACAATAATAATGAAAATGGTATTTTATTCATTGATATCCCACCTTCCTCTCAATAATGGGACTCAAGGCAGCTAACATCATGTTTAAAAACAATATAGATCAAAAATTATACAAAGTGTCAGCAAAAGTTGTATAGAATAGAAATATAACAGTTCTTTTGAAAGCAATTAAACAAAATATGAAGTTAAACATTCAAATTAATTTAAAGAGCATACAAACCGTAAAACAACATAAGTAGATCATTAAAAACCCACCCCATTCAATTTGTAAAAGCCTGGTGGCACAATAATGTTTTCAGCTGCTGACAGGAGGAAAGGAAGCAGGGGAGCCCTCCTGGCCTCCCTTGCGACGGAATGCCAAAGTCTGGGAAGTAGCCATCGGGAAGTCTCTCTCCCTTGTTCCCACCAAACAAGCCTGAGAAGGTGGTGGAATAGAGAGAAGGACCTCTCTAGATGAAATTAGAGCTGCAATGGGCTTATAAAGGGCGATCTTTTCCTTCAAAATAGCATGGACCCAAGAAGCCATATAGGGCTTTATAGGTCATCACGAGCACTTTGAATTGTGCCTGGAAATGGATTGGCAGCCAGTAGAGCTGCTGCGACAAGGATATTGCGTGCTGCCTGTAGGCAGCTCCAGTTAACAATCTGGTTGCAAATCTTTGGACCAATTGATGTTTATGACTTTTCAAGGGCAGCCCCATGTACAGTCCACTGTAGTATTTCATATGAGATGCAATCAAGGCATATGTTACCAAGGCCAGATCCAGCTTCTACAGGAACAGGCAAAGTTGGTATACTAGCTTTAATTGTGCAAATGCACCCCTGGTCAGTGCTAAAACCAGGGCTTCCAGGCTCAGGGCTGAATCCCAGAGTATCCACAGACCGAGAACCTGCATTTTCAGAGGAAGTGCAACCCCATCTAACCCAGGCTGAATCCTTGTTTGCAGATCTGTCTTTCAACTGCCCAGGAGCACCTCTGTCTTATCTGGATTAAGCTTTAATTTATTCACCCTCATCCAGTCCCTTCTAGCTGAGAGGCACTGTTTTAGCCCAAAAACAGCTTCCTTGGAATTGAGTTAAAAAGAGTAGCAGAGGTATCATCAGCATATCAGGAGGAATACTGTCTGCTGTTTCTCAGAGATGCTTGGAAGAGACAGCGTGTATATTACAGTGCACTGCAGCTTGTTTTGTCTCCTTAGCAAACAGTTGAGAAGTGTGTGTGTGTGTGTGTGTGTTTTCCTGAAGAGCAAAGGGAGACTTCCTTTCATACTTTACTGTAAGGCACCATGGTAGTGGTTGTTGTTGGAATCTGCAGTCTGTCATCCTTGACCCACTGATGGTATTAGCTGGGGCTGATGGCACTTGGAGTACAACATCTGCAGAGCCTTAAATGTCCCATCCCAATAAAGCAGAAGTGGACAGTATTAGCTGGTTTTTCACTGAAATTAACACAGAATGCATTCTAGTTGGATAGCTCTGAACAGTCTGAATCTTTACGGAAGTTACTTTTCTATTGCTAATGGAGTTGCAATTTTATTGTAATGTTTATTGTGTGCCTTTAAGTCATTTCTGACTTATTTCTGACCCTAAGGCAACCCTATCACAGGGTTGTTGTTGGGTTTTTTTTGAAAGATTTGTTGAGAGAGATTTTGCCCTTGCCTCCCTCTTGAGGTTGAGAGAGAGTGAGTTGCCCAAGGTCATCCAGTGGGTTCCCAAGGCTGAGCAGGAATTCAGACTCTTGTCTCCAGAGTTGTAGTCTGATGCTCAAACCACTACAACCACTGCCTGTTATTGACCTTTGTCCCTAGTCACTACATGGCCAAGAAGGGAAGCAGCCTCTACCTGCACTGAGATCCCTCCAGATCATCTTGACAACAGAAATAGCGTGTGAGGTAAAATGTAAGCCTGTTACTCCAACATCATCACTTTTCTTCTCCTATATGATTGTTAAAATCTTTACCTGATGAAGAAACCGATGAAGATTCAAAAGCTTGCGTGATTTATTTTGTGCAATTTAGTTGGCCAATAAAGATATTGCTGTTTTGTGGATTTTGGAATTACGGGGTATATGAATAAAAAAGTGGGCTGCAATCCCCTCTGATCTTGCTTGTCTAGATTTGTATTAATACTCATCTTGATTTCTGCAGAATTGAGTGACCACTTCCTCAAACAGCCCTCATCTCACTGAGTTCTTTCCATGCTACATCAGGATTAGCATGAAGAGGCAACTCAGGGCAGAGGTACTCTCTTTTTCTCCTTAATGCCTTCCTATGAGATCTTATTAGAACAAAGAAACAGGTACTACATGATTTTTCTTCTTTCTTGTCCAGATTACTTCTTTAAAGAATCACACACACAAATGCACAAACAATGTTTGCATGATTGTTGTTGTGTGCTTTCAAGTCATTTCCAACTTATGGCAACCCTAAGGCTTATCCTATCATGGGGTTTTCTGGGGCTAAAAGCGTGTGACATGCACCCAGTGGGTTTTCATGCCCAAGCAGGAATTGAATCTGGTCTCCAGGTTCATAGTCCAGTACTCAAACCACTACATCATGCTGGCTGTCATGATATTTATACTTTCTTTTGCTTGCTTGTTTGGAACCCTTGGAAATCTGGGGCCAAATGGGTTCCAAGTGCTACAGATGCCTCAGATACCAGCAAAGCAAAACATTTAAGGAATCTAAATAAACCTTGTAAGTTCTCTTGATCACTTTTGTAGTTCTGCCAAGCAGAATTTGTCAACAAAGTCACTGTTCATGAAAATCAACAAAAAATTGTGTTTTCTACACCAGAATACAAAAACAAATCTAAAAACATCACCTATGTTAACTATTCCTGGTATTTTTTGTATTTCAAAGGACACAGGGTGCTTCTTGCTTTATCCATAGTAAAGTCTTCTTGTTCTTTTTTCTGTCTTAGATGCTCCAGATCAGTTGCCTACGACCTTTAACAGCAGGTGAATTGTTTTAACTGCCTCTTTCTTCCACAGTAAAAACAAGACGTCACAGCTGTCAAAACAGAGGATATGTTGCTTTATACCAGCTGAGAATCTGACCCTATGAAGTGAGGTTTGGTCTGGTATTCATCGCCTTTACTGATTCACTTCATAGCCTTCACTAATTCACAGAGACTAAAAACTTGTCCGCACTCCAAAAATAACCTATTTAAACCAGCAAGTTGCACCTTTTTTTTTCCTGATAGGTTCTGTTCCTCCTCTATTCTGCTTAGTACACACCACCTAGAATGTTTTCAGGGAAATCTTTTATCACACTCCTCTCTACCTCATTCATTGCATTTCATGGCGGTTTCAAACCTCATTGCCCACCACTTTCAACTCTCTTTTATTAATCTGTGATTTCTTGGTGGTTTTTCCTCCTGAGCTCAGAAAATTTGTTGAGGACAAAAAGAATAGCTGCATAATTACTATCATGGAGGGCACTGAATTTTCAACCGGAAACATTCTAAGTTAAGGGTGGGAAAAGTATGGCACTCTGCAATCCCGTCACCCCCATATAGCATACTGGACTATAGTTTGACAACATCTGGAAGGTCATGTATTCCCTTCTCCCAGATCTAAAAATTCTCATGAGAGGTATATATAATGATTTAATTTTCTGTATGGCTACTTCCCAAACTGTTCAACATATTTTGAGCCAAGAATTATAATATATTTTTCTGCACAATTTTACATTTTAAGATTCTTTTTTAAAAAATTAAAGCTTCTGGAAACATAGATTGGTTTTTGACCCACCGCTAAGCACTGACAGTATGCCAGTAATTGCCTAGATTCCAGGTAGCTGTTAAATTAAACATAATAAAGCAGTGGTTGTTTGGTGTTACACTGTACTGTGTAATCTAGGGAATAATCAGTTAGATTCCCACAAGAAAATACAAATTGAGCTCCTTTTCTGGCCACCTCAAAATGCTGTGTATAGATTTTATGAGACAATGGAACAGGAAGATGTAGAGGCAAAATTTAGACAAATCCGAGATAAGATAAGTGATATGTTGCAATATCTGACTCAAACACAATCTTCATAATGGGTAATACAATCGTAACTCAAAGATGTGCTGGCTATAGAAAGTTAAGAATAGATAGCAACCCCTTATGCTAGCTGTACTGGCCTTCTGCTAACATAACCACCTTCTGCTAGCTGATCTCAAGAGACCTGGGACTCTTTCACACTATATAAGTGTACCTCCATCATTCTGCTTTAAATGCCATGGTTCTGTCCTGTGGAATCCTACAATTGGCAATGTAGAGAGGGCATTTAGAATTCTCAAAAAGAGAGCTTTAGTCCCTCACCAAACTACAAGCCCCAGGAATCTACAGAACAGAACTCTGGCAGATAGAGTAGAATGATAGTGCTATAATTGCATAGTGTGAGAAGGCCTCAGATCTCAGATATGTTGGCCTAATTATGTTGCTGCTGGGATTAGCCTGCAAAGGAGCCAAAAAGTGGATGGGGAGAAGAAAAAACTAAACTATGCCAGATCCAAACCTCCCCCAGTTCAGAAACATAGCCACTGAGTGAGAACATACTTACGTAGGTCAAGTAATCAGAGTAGTTCTAAATCATTTGAACATGCCTAGGCTGGGAGAAGTTTTAACACAGATTCAACTAACCTAGTGTCAGCATAGCTGGCCCTTGGCCTTCTTGGCAAGTTAGAACTGTACTCTAGCTCAAAGAATGTGGTATGTTCAAGCACAGTTTTAGCTGCAATGTACTTGAAAAAAAACATTCAGGTTGTTTTATCCGCCCAACTATGTATCTTTTGGATTTAGGAAGTTTGCAGGGAGGTGTAAAAATATTAATTTTGCTGCATATTGTATGTAAACAATGATAGGAATCTTGTATTTTTAAGATATACACTGCCAGGGCAGTGGAATACAGAAGTTAAGATGATAATACTTACAAAAACAATTAAAATTATTCATATTTGATGGTGGGAAAGAAAGGAAGCACAAAGTGAAACTTCAATTTTGAGAAGGTGTGTTTATAAGTCTGAATGAATTGTATATAAGAGATCCAGACTTTGGCTGAGCTCAGACACAACCTCTGTTACAGGCACGTGTGCACACACACATTGAAGTAACTCTAAGATTTGCACATATCACTTTACAATGTAGATCATGAGTGAAAATCAGCGAGCTCTCCAGATGTTTTAGGGGGTCAATTCCCATAGGCCTAGCTGGCATAGGCAATGGTGACGAATGATTAGAATTGCAATCCAACAATATCTGGATGGCTACGTGATCCACACCCCAAATTTAGATGTTCTTGCAGATCCTTATTCATACAGTCCTGGTATCATGTTATTGCAGTAATGGTGTATAGGCATTTATTTACCTATCTAGGCCTGAATCTAACTGCTAGCCCCAGCTAAAGTAGATTCACTGAATCACTGTTGAATGTTAACACTTATATAAATTCCATTGATAAAACAGATTTACCTTAATTCAGACTAACCACAGGATTCAGAATATAGACTCCATTTCTCAGGAGAGGAGTGAACAACAGAAGATGGTGTGTACTTTGGAGGCTTGTTCCCACATTAACACACGTAAAACTTATATATTAGGTTTACTACCTTGTAATTAAAGGGCTTGTACTTGAGGAGTTGGTAAAATGAGGACATGCCCTCAATACTGTTGGTGGGCAATGAACATTTACCAAGAGATCTTTACATTTGCTGTAAAGGGGAGTATCGAAGGTTCTCCCCTTTACATAACATTATCTTAGGCCTACTACTCATTAACTTCCTCTAATTTTGGATCTTAAAACATTAGACAGCTCTTTGATCCTGCCACTCCCCAATTAAATAAACCCATCCTCATCCATTAAAAACATACATTTTCTCTTACATTGAAACCAGCACACTAAAATTGGTGCTGAGCAAGTAACAAGATTGCCCAATACAGCAGAAGAAGAAAAAGAAGAAGATGAGAAGGAGACAGAGATGGAGAAGGAGAAGCAGCAGCCCTGTGAAATCATCATTCATTTCTGCAACAGACTGAAAAGCGGCTGAATGTTCAGACCTGGCACGACTTGCATTTTCACTTGGGTCAGAGTGACCCAGGCTGCCACCCAACTCTGAAACTCCACTGCACCCAGCAAAGGTCACAAGTAATGCATGGTGTCAATTGCCATTCCAGTAGCGTATCTGTGACAGGGTAATCTACCCTATTCAAAGTGATTTGGTGTGATTTGAGCTTGAATCCTAACCATGCAGACAAGAAGCATATACAATAGGCAAAGATGAAAGGGCAGGACTGCAGCAGCACTTGAACAATAGTTGTGTGATTGCTTAGGCCAAAGCATTTTAGGATTGGTGCCCAATATAGGACAAAAGGAAGGGAAGAAAGAAAGAGAGAGAGAAAGGAAAGGAAAGGAAAGGAAAGGAAAGGAAAGGAAAGGAAAGGAAAGGAAAGGAAAGGAAAGGAAAGGAAAGGAAGAAGGAAGAAAGGCAGGCAGGCAGGCAAGCAGGCAGGCAGGCAGGCAGGGGTGGCTTTAAGAAAGTGAGACAATTTTAAATTGGGAGGAAAATGGAAATGGGAAGATTAGGGCATGCTCAGGAAGGGAGTGGGAATAGTGAGAGCTTCCCATCATGTGGCTCCTAATCAGTGAGGTACTGATGGAGGAAGTTTTCTCCAGATCACAGAAGTGGAAATATTTGAGGTGATGAAGATCTGACCTGAACATGTAAAGTTCTGGATAATGTTGAATGATTACATTGGGCACAACAGATCCCCCCTGCCCTCACACAGATAGAGCTGCACCTGCCAGGAGGAAGGAAGAGTCATTTACCCTACCTTTTTTTCTCTTATAGTGGAGCTACAAGTTCACAGTGCAGGAGTACTATAGATATATTAGCACTGGAGTACTCCGGCCTTTAATTTTAAAGAGAAGCCTATACAGGTTGTGCAGTTCTTGCATCACCGGATAAGAGAATGTAAGGAAAGAAGCAACTGAATATTTTTATCAAAGTTTCTAATGTTTTGCAAATGAAAACAGACACATATGGCCAAGCAACATCAGAGTGAGGTCAAGGTGGCAAAACTTATTAATGAAGAAGAACACACAAGCTAGGAGAGGCTGCATCAGTTTCCTTTTGCCTGAGCCCACTGGGCAGGGGAAGATTCTACTCTTCCTCTCTTTTCTCTCTGCTGAGTTTATTGAGTGCAAACTACCTTTGCACTTTTGAACGCAATCTGCTGAAATGGAAGTAAGCTAAGGACAAAGGGGAAAAGCAAGAGATGGACAGAAAAACTGTGACATATTAAAAGAAACTGAAAAAGAGGAATAGCAGAAGATTAATCAGGACTGTCTTTACCAAAACAGTACAGTCGGACAATGGCCCTTTTCGCACCAGGCATTAGAAGAGGGCAGTGCATCCTCTCACGGAGGTCACCTGCACCTTGGAGCGGACTAGGAGTGGACAATTTACCAGAGATCTGCACCTCAGTCTGCTCCAAAATGACCCCAAGTGGTCCTCCAGCATGTTTCTGAAGGACCGGAAAAACAGATCTTTATTTTCCTGGAATGCCCCATGGCATTCCTGCTCCCTTGTGCAGATTCACAGGCTCGCCCCAGTGCGAGCCTGCGATCTGCAGAGGGCGGGCTTTAGGCGTGGCAAGCTTCAGCGGTTGTCCGGACCCACAACCAACCGGAAGTTGCCATTTTGGAAGCTGGAAGCCACCATTTTGGAAGCTGGAAGCCGCCATTTTGGAAGCCGGAGCAGTGCGGATCTACAGACCTCGCACTGCTCCAATTCATCCTAGACCAGTGGTTCTCAACCTGTGGGTCCCCAGATGTTTGTGGACTTCAGCTCCCAGAAGCCCTGAGCATTGACCATAGTGGTTGGGGCTTCTGGGAGCTGAAGTCCACAAACATCTGGGGACCCACAGGTTGAGAACCACTGTCCTATACCAAGGAGGAGCCCTGCAGAAGGGCTTCAGGGACAGTTCACGTTGCTTTGGACCTCAGGAGAAGCGGTAGGTAACAGCACGGAGCGATTCCCTTGCCTCGTGTGGAAAGAGCCAATATGTTATGTACGATGTATACACAGCCATGTCATGTAACATGCTTTGATTTTGAGAAGAATTGTCACTTTAGAGGATAATTTATAGTAGAGAACTGGAAGGGGCACGAATGCTCAGGGAATTAACAGATTGCATGTGGCCTGTGGTTCTCTGTGTTGCCCAGCCCTGGACTTAACTGTTTGAGGTTCTGAGGCTGGTGAGAAAGGCCATGGCAGAAAGATGGCCTTCTATTCCCTTCTGCCTCTGTGCTGTTTTTTTCCCATCCATAAAGTGCCACCAATGGACAGAGAGAACGTGCTTCTGCAGGCATTGCAACACATTCATAGTTCTCAACTATTGCTGCTTGATTTACCCCATACTGAGTGCATTCCTGCTTAACGCAAATGTTTCATGTTATCACCTGGCTTGCTTTAGATGTTTTTCTGTGGTCGCTGCTAGCCATATAGCCACTGGAATCAAAGTAGGGATATGAGAAGCTGGCAAAGGGCCAACTGCTGAGTGGAACTCAGCCTTCATCTGCAGAGATTTTAGAATAATTTTGTCCATTTGTGCTAAGCACAAGACTCTTGCCATTTATTGTCATGGTTGTCATTCACACCTTCCATAACATATTGCTGCCAACATGAAACAAGCAGACCAAGCAGGTAACTGATCAACAAGAATAACTCCAGATGTAATAATCTTCGAAACAAACAAAATCCTACTTTGACTAGACTCTGGTTCTTTCAGGGAAAAAAAATTACAAATAGCCCTCTAAGTTATATTTTAGCAACCAGACTTACTGATCAAGAACTAACAAAGTCAAAAGAAGAATTAAAACAACTGTAGTTTCTTCTAGCTGGGCATTCAGGCTAGGCTTGATGCATGATATATTTCACAAAACTAGGAATGGTCTTGGAACAAATTCATGTAGATTCTGACTGCTGAATAGAAAGGGAATAACTTTATTTTCTGTCTGCACCAGCTGTATCTTCATGGCTTTAAAGCAGGATCTGTGTTTGATATTGGCTACATTTCTGCCATGACTACACTGGAATTCAGCCTTTAATGAGTTGGTACAACATCAGAAAACAGTGTCGTGGTGCTTTTTAAATAGCAGATTGATACTGAATATGAAGGAGAAAGAAGAAGAATTAAAAGGAGGAAGATATAAACATCTGTACTAAGTGTGCTGGTTAATCAGGCATATGCTGCTAGGAGGTTCATTTGGATTTTATGTCCCATGAGCAAAAATGTCATGGGCCAGCCTGGACACAAAGAGGCAGTGTAGGATCATCCAGATTTTTGTGAGACATAACCAGTAAAATGGAAGGATCCAAGGATCATTGGAAAGAAATATTTTTGGTGAAACAGCAGAGTTAAACAAAGTTTAGTGGGACACAGACCAAAGCTCTGTGAGCAAATAAAGCAGAGCACTTAAACTATTTTTTTGTTTTCAGTGAAGTCAATAGAACTGCTCATTTGTGTGAAGTCAAGGGTAAATGCTAGTGTTTTGCTGTGCCCAGTCTGAAAGCTTCATTTTGTATGGAAAGCATCTTGCCTAATGCTACATGGGAATACTGTGCCACTGACTTTTTACCATTTGCATTGAACCAAGAGCCTTTTGAAAATGTTCTGGCATATGTGATTGATTTGCTTTCCCAAAAAAAGTCCCTAAGTTGAGGGACATTTCTGGGAAGAGGAATGAGCTTTGCTATATTTCTGAAAGAGAATCAGTAACATATTCCTCATGAACATTCCCATACTAAATATACGGATCTAAATCCAACAAGGTAATTCTGGTGATGGAACTGCTTCCATAAGTTGAATCAGGGGTGAAGATGGCCCTCCCCTGCTACAGCCCCCCCTCTAGTGATAGTTTTCAATGAAAATGCTTTTACTTTAAGTAATTATATGGATCCAGCAATGCTAGGATGGTCTCCTTCCTAGATGGGAATACTGTGGGTCAAGATCCGGTGTCAAGATACATCTCTGGCATCAGCAATGAGAATTGTCCTGGTACAACTCTACAAATCCACATTTTGAGTCTGACAGCCTCTCCCAGGGATCTGTGGTGGAGCTTGGAGTGTGTGGAGGAGTGGCGGGGGGGCTACTACCTGAGGGAGGTGGCCACTGTGTATGGGGATGTGGCTGCGGTGCATGGGGACATGGCTGAGGTGCACAGGGGCATGGCCAGGGCATGCAGGGGTGTGGCCAGGGCACACAGGGACATGGTTACGGGCCAGGACACCCCAAAAACATTGTCCCTCAGGGCAAATCACCTCCATGTCCCTACATGACTGCCAGGGGTTGTCATTTCGATGTCAGAGGAGGGGAGAGCAGGAGAGATGCATCTGGCTATTTTCCTTTAGCCACACTCACGGCAACAGGAATTCTCTGGACCTCCTGGGGACCTGCAGAGATCCCCAATGTTGATGCCATTGTTTTGCATCATTGCACAGTCAGAATAGAAATCCAAGCTCCACAGCAACCGAAAAGGTGGTGGGAGGGATACAATGGCATAAGTTGGATTTATTCTATCATAACTCACTAATAGGATGCCAACCATGCATACATTACATATTGTTCAAATTGGGTTAAGTATTATAATAAGGAATAATAATAATAACAACAACAACAACTATATTGTAAATAAGCCCTAGCTTACTTGGGTTTACAGTGATTATAAGTTAAGTAGCTGGGAGGGAGGTAGAAGAGAGGATGTTCATATTCAGGGGAAATTACACCAACAGCTGATCCAGTCAATCTAACACTGAAAGCCATAACTGAAGAATGGGGTATAGATATAAGTAAAGAAATGCAGCATGCATTAATAAGAAAGAATATATTTGGATTGTCTTGCTGTCTTTTACTGACATTTATTTTAAAAGGTAAAAATCCTGTCAGGTTCCTGCTGTGAAAACAGTCAGAAAATTCTTGTACTCTGGGTTAAACACAACCATCATTTTTATGCTAAAGGCAAGTGAGCAATGGTCTAAAAATCATCTTGTTTTACTTCCTTTTGATTTATTAGTATTATTTTATGATTTAGAACTCAAAACGTTCCCTTTTACCACCCTGGGGAAATGAAGTCCACTGGGAATGAAACTGAGACAAGAACATTTAAGTGTGGGCAAAAGCACTTTCATAAATCTTAAAGTAACGTGTATTTACTCACTTAATATGTGACCTCAGTTTTTCCATGTAAATAATGTCATATTTGTGAGGAAGGGGCCCTTTGCAAAATTTTCATGAATAGATCCATTATGTTGCACCTGACCTGTAACTGTTTTAGTCCCTGTGATTTGTATGATTTGTATGTAACTGAATGTTTTATAATGCTAAATCACACTAAGACACTCCATTTCACAGTGAGTCAGAGTGAAATAAGTTTAATCAACATGCCCTGATTCTGCCCCTCTCTCCACACGCACTCATATAATCCCTTCATGAAGACTGAAGTATCAAGGGATTTTCTTCCTTCAAGCTTTTCAGCAGGGGAGGCCATGCCATAATATTTGCTGAGCCCCTTAGTCTTAGAGTCTAAAGCAGTGATCATTTAGGATTTGCTTTATTGTAACGGCATATACTTTCTGACAGGAAAGAACTGTGTTAATGGCGGGGAGAAGGGGAGCACTCGACTCCGGAGAGACCTTCTGGAACAATCCAGGGAAGGTCTAAGTTACTTGAGGGCCATATCTGTCTCCAAGAAAAATACTCGGGAGAAACCTGAAATCCTCTGAGGGGAAATATTAGCTGATAGCCATGAAAGGGAAATTGATTATTAATTATGCCTCTCCCTCCCAGTTTTATTTTTCAATTTAATATATCCTGTATAGTTCGACATTGATAAAAATGACAGGAAATGTTCCTGCTCACTTAAATTACTTGGAGGACCTGCCTCACATCTGCTTCACAACCCCTCGTGAAATGTGAGCCATTAATATTTAATAATGCTATTCATAGCTGGGGTTGGCATTAGAGACATTTCACACTCTGTTCAGGGTGTTTCATATAATTATTCTCCATGGACTTTCACTTCAAGCCTTAAAAAAACATAAACTTCGGCTGGGTTTTAAAACAGTACAGTTCTTCTTCTTGGGCATGTCCTCTAAAGAAGCTAAGCTTCTTTGACTCTCCAGCCTGACAAATATTTTCACCTCATTGTAAGGCATATAATTCCCCCAGCCCAACCCTCATGGTTATATGGCTGCCAACCTTTTCTGGCGTGCTCAACTGTCCTTAACAACTTCCTGAAAGGCAGAAATGTAGCAGGGGGAAACTTTTCCTGGCATGAAAAGACAGTGGGGAAAAAGTTCACCTGCTAATTTTTTGCAGCTGTTAAAAGATGCAGGAAAAGATATCTGTCAATTGTAAATTTAGGGGGCCACCATCCCAATATTAATTTTGTAGGGCCATGTCTCCAACTACCATCCTACCATCACTCTTGGTCAGCTTAGGTTGGCAAGAGTCAGGTTTCCACAACATATGGTTGATGGGAGAGGAGAGTGAACTCCCAGGCCATTTCTGCACTAGACTGTTATACAGTGCTATTCATAAAGTAGTGATTTAAATTACTTTGAAAATATTTTTAAAACAATAGAAAAATATCACTCTAATGAAAGAGCATCCTAAAGCGAGACCCCAATGTTAAAAGTTACAGATATAGGCCCTTTCCGCAACTTCTCAGTGCTGGAGCACAGGGATTGCACGAGCAGTCTCTTGCGAGAGGCTGTCGCGTCCCTGCTGCTTCGGCGCCGCAGCTGCTTGCTGGTCACACGAGTGCCCCGCTCGCGCCCCGGCCCTTCCTATCACAGCGCAGACTGGGAGTTGAAGGCTAGCACTGAGGCAGGAAGCGCAACCTGTGCAGCTCAGGAGGCTGCGCACCGCAGGTAAGTGCGCTCCACACCCCTGAGTGTTGCGCGACCGCGCAGCACTTTCGGCTTGAAGCTGAAAATAAGAAAACTCTTGAGCGTCACGTAAATGTGAGTGCATCATGCAGACTGCTCCTCACATTTACGCGACACTCAAGGGGCCCTTTTGCTTAAGAAATGCCGTGCGAAAAGGGCCATAGATGTCAATATATACATGAAAGGGAAGAAGCCCTTCCATTCACTGCCAGAAGAACAGAAAGTTCTTTTAAAGACATTATTAATGATTCTATAGGTCTCTACTATTCTAAGGCCATTTCCGCACTACACTGTTGTAGTGCTATTATTCCACTTTCAACATCCTGTGGAATCCTGGGATTTGTAGCTTAAGGAGGGGCCTTTGGAATTCTCAGCCAGAGAGCTCTTTGGCCTCAGTAAACTACAAACTCCAGAATTCCACAGGTTGTTGAAAGTGGAATAATAGCACTGTGTCGTGCAGGAAAGGCTTATCACTACTTTAAAGGTAATAATAATATAATATTATAGAGATATACCTCCAGGCATACAATCAGTCGCATAGGAATGGTGGGGTGGAGGAGTGCTTCGCCCCAGGTGGCAAGGTTTTTGGGACATCCCAGCTCATAGCCATGCCCCCGTATGCCCTGGCCACACTCTCACGCACTGCGGCCACACACCCATGTACCGTAGCCCTGCCACCCCTCCACACACTCCAAGCTCTGCCACTTCATACAATGACTTTTATTGTTGTTGTGTGCCTTCATGTTGTTTCTGACTTACAGTGACCTTAAGGCGAATTTACCATGGGATTTTCTGGGGCTGAGAATGTGTGATGTTCAAGGGCCAAGTGGGGAATTGAACTCTGGTCTCCAGAATTGTAGTCCAATGTAGTCCAATGCTCAAACCACTATACCATGCTGGCTTGCTCGCGCACGCGCTCTCTCTCTCTCTCTCTCACACACACACACACACGCGCGTACTGCATTATAAGTACACATCATACAACATTATGGCATTATAGGCATATATCATTATAACACTCTTTTATTTGAGTGATATTTTATTATTATTTTAATTGATTTAAATATAGGGCCAGAAAAATGTTTTGTACCACTTAAAAGATGAATTAAAATAAAAAGAAATAGCTGATAAAATGGTGCTGAACTTTGAGAGAGTTTAGTTGGCCAGACAGTCCCCAGCTACATCAAAAGCAAACAACTTAAAAAGACAGTTTGGTACCAAATTTGGCTTGCAGGACTGGGAAACCATTCAATATGCCATAATAGAAATATTTCAGCTGCCCCATGTCTATACCAATATACTCTTGTGTTCCTCATAAAAATCTTTAACCAGAGGGCCTTTATGCACAACACTGTCATAGTGCTATTATTCCCCTTTCAACATCCTGTGGAATTCTGGGGTTTGTAGTTTACTGAGGTCAAAGAGCTCTCCGGCTGAGAATTCTATATGCCCCTCTCTAAACTGCAAAGCCCAGGATTCCATAGGATGTTGTAAGTGGAATAATAGTACTGTAACAGTGTAGTGCGGAAAGGCCCTGAGGCCTTACAACTGTTTGCAATATGGTAGAATGGTCTTGCCTTACAAAGGTAAAATTGTAGGTTCTTTACACAGTGATCTACTGGTATCTTTCACATGGGAGAGAAAACTGTCTGCTTGACAAGAAAGGTAGCTTAGCAAAGATTTTCTGAAAAAGAGAACACTTCTTAAACAAGACAATTAGAATTTCTGTACTGTTCCTTTTGCATCTCTTTATTCATTTCTTATGTTGTTATAGCAATTTTTAAAAAATAAATCTCGCAAGCAAAATGACATTTTTGAATCAGATGAAAGAAAGGAAAAGTGAAGGGAAAAAAGTAAATTTAAATGGATGGATCAAAGGTTTTCTGGTTATCTAGCATGGCTTTAATTAGAATCTGCTGCACTGCAAATTAGAGGCAGAGGTACAGTGTGTGAAATCCTAGGAGGGTCACAGTTCCATATGGGAAGCAAAGGTGTGCACAAAAAACACTTCCAACACACAACAGCAGTGCATTGAGAGAAGATAAGACTGTGAATCATTGCAGTTCCAACAGTTATATATTCTAACAGTTATAGATACAAATGCTAATGGATTTCACCAAAGTTCCCTTTAGCAATATTTTGCTGTATGAACAAGACCACACACACACACACACACACACACACACACACACACAGTTTAATTTGTTAATGATATTGGGAAGAAGATCTTTGGGGCCATTAAATTCAAACACGGAAATGTGAAATAATTGCCATCTAAGGGAGTCAGCGAATGTTTCCCTGCTTAGTGACCAAACACAAATAATTACCTTGAGCGGGGAGACTACAGCAGAAATCCATTCAGCAGATGTTGTGATTCAACAGTCTGAGCCAGCTAGGCTGCAGGTGAATATCCAGAGGCAATTGTTTGTGTCTTTTCCTATTAGCCTTTTCCAGGTGAATAGGTATAAAGAGTGAAAACATACACAGAAATTCCACACATCGCTGAGCTCAATAGTTTTTTTCCTCCCTCCCCTAATGTCCCCCCAGCATGGATGTATATGAAGCTGTCCAGATAGTAGTCTGATAGATTAAAGTTAAGCTACTCTTCTTCTAAGAAAATGGGTTGGTTTTCATGATGAGCAATTGGAAAGTATAATGGGAACAAAAGCTAACCTGCACACATAACACTGTGAAATGTCAGATCTCACTATTAATATGTGACAACATTTGTGAAGATGTACAAGAGAAATAGCAATGAAAGAAGGGGGAAATGATTACACGCATTCTTAATTACTCCTGATTTCACTATTTCCCTCAGAAAAAAATTAAAATGTAAGACAAAACTGGCATGCTGTGTCCCACCAAATCTCAATGCTTTCAGTTGAAACTCATATTTTTGTGTTTCCTTGTACCCTTTAGTATCAATCATGGTCAACTTCCTAAACAAGAGCTGGTCTTTCCCTTATGGAGCTGCTCTAAGAATGAGCAGGACATCCCTGGCCATGGCTTCCCAGAACTTCTTGGAGTACACCAGGGCCATATGAGTATGAAGAGCCTTGCTTCTGTGAGGATAATGAGGATTTGAAGGAGGATAATGTTTGTTGTTTTTCTAGACCACATGTGTCAAATACAAGGCTCGCTGGCTGAATCCAGTCCACCAGGCCGTTTCGTGTGGCCCTTGCACCCCTCCTGCAGGTGCGGCTCTCTCCCCGCCTGGCAAGCCCGATCAGAGCAGTGCCACAGGTTACCATGGCAGCACTCCATGAGGTTTGCAAGAGTTGAACAGAGGAGCAATCAGAAGTAGAATTAGATTGTGAGTGTTGACTGTTGGGCCCCTTTTCAGAATACTGGCAGCCGGGGCCTGCAATGTGGGGATCAGGCTCACCAGGTACAGAGAGGGGTGGGGGGGCAGATAGAGCCACAGGGGAGGAGGGAACAGAAAGAAGCACAGAGAGTGGCTGAGTGCTGAAAGAGTCACATAGAGGGCCTGGGGAGCAGAAAGTGGCACACTTTGGATATACTGACCAATTCTATGTCACTTTATAGAGGTAGTGAAATAGTCCCAAAGTGGCCAAGGAAAGTTGATGCAGAGGGAAGGCAATTTGAAAACCAGTAATAATTGAATGCAGAGGCAATTATTTAATATGATAAAAGAGTAGATACATTTATACAGTCTTACAGACAAAACTAGCCCTTTGAGGGAAACCATTATGGTGATGCGGCCCAAGATGAAATTACGTTTGACACCCCTGTTCTAGACAATGATTCAAAAGGTCCACAGGCCACATCATGCCTGAAAATAATGATGATGATGATGATGATGATGATGATGATGATGATGATGATGTCAAAGCAGAAGTAGCAGGACATCCATTCAATCTTGTTTTCAAAAAATTATTTTAGCTGGGGAGGGGCAGAAGTCCTCCATCCCCAGAAAAAAAAATGTCACTCTTGGAAGTCCATAGAAGCAGAAAACCCAATTATTACCAATTTTTCATAGGATCTTTTTGGGGGGAGGGGAGAGGGGAGAAAATTAAGAGGTTCCAGAGACTGTACTTTGCTCAACCTTGCAGTAGAGCAAGAGAAGGTATTGATCTCTCATGGTAGCTTTCAGTTGCTTCTGCCGTTGTTGTTGTTGTTGTTGTGTGCCTTCAAGTCATTTTAGACTTATAGTGACCCTAAGGTGAGCCTATCACAAGGTTTCCTTGGCATAATTTGTTCAGAGGGATTTTGCCCTTGAGCTGAGAGAATGTGCCTTGCCCACAGTCACCTAGTGAGCTTCCATGGCTGAGCAAGGATTCAGTGCTCAAACTAGTACATCACACTTGCTCTCACTAATAATCTACTAATTACTATAATAGAATCTGTACATAGTTGACATAAAAAAATCAAAAGCATTACATAAAATATTGTGAAAATAGAAAAAGTGAAATGAATATAAGATACCATATTAAAATATAATAACAAATAGTTTTAAGATGATTTAAAATAAAAAAAAATGTATAAATGGTGCAAGGGAGATTATTATTATTTTTATCACTGTTATTTCAATGTCTAATGCCCAGAGCTCTCTGGCAGTTCACAAAATAAAGTTAAAACCATAAAAAGAAAAAAATGGTAAAGATCCCATAATTTTTTTGAGGGTTTCATTTTGTATTGTTCTGATTAAGTACTGATGTTATGATATTAATAAAAGTTTGGGTGTGTGAGAAGATGTCCACCATGATTTTCACTCTATTTCCCTAGCATTCCTGGTCATTTTCTTTGGCCCACTGTCAGCACATCCTTATGCATGCCTATTTAGAAGTAACCAAACTAAGGGCCTTTCTGCCCTTACACTGTTACAGTGCTATTATTCCACTGTCAACACCCTATGGCATCCTGGGGTTTGCAGTTTGGGGAGGGGCACTTAGAATTCTCAGCCAGAAAGCTCTTTGGCCTCAGGAAACTACAATCCCCAGAATTCCACAGGATGTTGAAAGTAGGATAATAGCACTACAACAGTGTAGTGCAGAAAGGCCCTCTGCGCTTTTAGGGTTTGGCCTTCAAGCAACTTCCCTTAATCAACTTGTGTAGAGCGAGTGCTATGCAAAAGTGGAAAGGGTAACAAACCTTGGTTAGAAGAGCAAAGTTCCAGTATCACATCATTATCCCCTCATTCCTTCCGAAAACAGATTCTAACTGATTGTGTGAAACACTATTGTAGTATACTCTTTCCTGAAAAGAAAAAAGTATGTGGGTTATTGAGGGGTACTTTTCTTCCATTCTCATTGATTTTACAAGATATTGTTTGCTACTGCAAATTAACAAAGAGATAAAATAGCAATGTAGAAAATTATTTGCTCACAGCATTTAATGGAGAGAGTAAATTTGAAGGTTACTAAATTAAATAGTGTTTTTTCCTCATAAATACAGTTAAGTGAGACTGGGGTGGGCTGCAAATTTGAAAAAAAAAAAATCAGTGGTTTTTTTCTAAGATTTGCTGGTGGATTCTAGCCTAGAAATCTGAATCAACTATGCTCACCCCAGACCTAAGTAACAACAAGTTTATCTGCAAGATCACCCATTTCTTTGAAAAATATTCCTCCCTTGCAAAAGGCATACTGTAGAGTTAATATTTAACAACCACTATGAGATTTGGTGGCTGAAGAGAATTTGAACTTTTTCAAAAAAAAGTTCCTATTCTCCATTCATCATCTGTAATATCAACCAATTTGAAAGTTGATAGTTCTGCTGCAAGCTAAGATAAATTGCAAAAGAAGTTTGTATCTGTAATTTGTAGCATGAGAACAGCAGGGGGAGGGGGCAGCTGTGTTAAGATTCTGAGTTTTCCATAGATTAATATCTGATTTTCTGTCAAAGAGAGTACATGACACGTTCAGTTAAGTTTCTAATTGTATCCACCATAAACCTTCCCTATGCTGATATATGAGCTCTAATAATTTTTTAGCTTGAACTTCCTATACATAATCCATGTGACTACATGGGCTTCACTGAAAGCAGTTAAAGCAATTCGTTTCACTTACGTAGAAGAATAAATCAATGCTTAATTATCTGTGGTTTATTATTAACAGCACTGGTGAGCTGACCATATGCCATGACTTCATCTTTGCAAAGAAAAATGATTATATACTGCTTGTTTTTATTATGCCTTTCAATGCTCTGAAAGGTTTTCAGTGAAAGAAAGAGAATTTTTACAATGTTACCTATGATAAAGAATAAAACTTCATAACCCTTACTGCATTTGCTTAAATGTTCAATCTAGCATGCTGTTATAATGGTCAATGAGCTCCAGTTTTATAGGTACGGATGGCTACGTCAGGTTGTTCTCGAGATACATGTTTGTGTGGTTTAGTGTTTTCATACAAACACTTTGATACTCAAAGGAGGTGGCATATTTCAAGCTCTGAGACATATGAGATGGGATATGCATTTAATGCTAGGACCAAAAAAGACAGAGGGTTTTTTTCCCCCTCCTTTGGAGGACTTAATTGAGTCCATGCTGCATACTCTTATGAAGTCACTACACTCCCCAGTCAGCTCAGGTTTTGATCTTCTGCCAGCACAGACCTAACTTTTTAGTAGACACTGTGGCAAAATAAAACTTTCTTGAAAACATTAAGGATTGATGAACTGCTTTGGAACAAATCCAACTGCACAGACTTTCTGCACTCCAGAGAAACCCCCAAATCAACTACAAATTCTTTTAGAGGCATACATTTGTGGAAGTGCTGCATTTAGAGACATGTCCTCTGTGTAGCCAGCAACAGGTGGAGGTTCCAAAAATCATGAAACAAAATTTTGGAATCTTAGAAATATTTTGGAAGATACTTTTGTGCCTGTGTATGTGCAAATGTGGGTTCCTACATGCTTAAAAGCAGCTATAATGATTAAATTTCCAATAACGAAATATAAACTGCAAAGATAAAAGTTATGTTCACAGCAAGGGTTATATGAGTAAGTTATCTGTTAAATTCTAGACATTGCTTGTATGTCAAAGATAGCTAAGCAGGGCAAATTTATTTGGTTTGCATTTTAGTCTGAATTTGCCTAATTTTTGCATATTTTTCACAAATTTCACATGTTTCTGAACAATATGGACCTTTGAGATGCACATTCTCTAAATTTCCCTTGGTGTTCTTCAGTCAAAACAAATGTAAATACACAAAACGTATGTATTGGGGGAAGCACACACAAATATTCAGAAATTGGGAAAGGTGTGCACAAACAGACATATGGATTTGCATGCGACTCTTAATGTCTGGAACAAACTGAACTTAACCCTGGAAAAATTCTGTTTGACATAAGACAAATTTAAGATTGGAATAATGAGAAACAGTCAGAAACTGAAAATAAGAGAATTTTACCTTGGTCTATTACCTTGGTCTCAAAACCAAAGGACTCAAAGCAATTAACAATGCAATTAACAATGCAATTCAACAAGGCCATCGTAACCTGTGACAGGTTAGTTAAAATATAAGACAAGTGGAAAGTAATTAAAATATGTTAATAAAGGAAGTAAAATTACACTGTCCCAGTCAAAAGCCCCTTCCACAGCAATCCAGCTTAGCTACCCAAAGATTGCCCTGAATAGAAAGGTATTGGCTGGGAAGCAGAAAGACACTGGTGGGCGGGGGAGCTGCTGGAGGTGGGACAACAGGCCAAGACGAGTCAGAAGGGAATTCCATAACTTCAGAGCAGCCACCAAGAAGGCTGTGCCTGATATCTAATATTTTTAACTGATTAGCAGGGCACACTAGTTAGGCACATTATAAACACCCACTTAGAACTTAGGACCTTTCTGCACTACACTGTTATAGTGCTATTATTCCTCTTTCAACATCCTAGCATTTGCAGTTTAGGGAGGGGCACTTAGAATTCCCATCCAGAGAGCTCTTTGGCCTCAGTAAACAACAAACTCCAAAATATTGAAAGTAGAATAATAGCACTATAACAATGTAGTGTGGAAAGGCCCTAAGTCTCCTTTTACTTACTCAGTGGGTATAGAATTGAGGATTTAATTTAATATATGAAGAAATTACTCATTTTTGTAAGCTACCATTTAAATGTTTTTGTACTGAACTGAAGGTATTGATTCATAAATAGGACAGATATATTTTATTACAGCAGCTTTAACCCCAAACTGAGGTCATTTGGCGAGGAAGAGCTTCTGTCTTTTGCTGTTGTGGTCTCCCAAAATGATCAAGAGTGGCAAAACAGAAGATTTTCTTTTTAACAAATAAAATTTTATGCTTTTATGATCCTTCTTGTACAAAGTGATCTTATATTTGTATCATCAGCTTTCATAGACTTGTAGACTCAGTGTACTTCTTGTAGAAAAAGAGCACTTGCTCTTTGAGCACATGGCTCTTTTGAGACAGAATAAGACTATAACTTACATGAAGAATTTTCACTGCACTCGGGTCCTAAAAAGCAGTATGTACTCTATTCTTGTATACCGTTGTTGAGGGTGAACATGGAACTATTATCTCGTTATTAGTCCTATGCATTACTGTTAATGTTGTCATGGGCAACTGATGTGTGCTTTGTACGACAAGGCAATGGTTTCTAGCAGGGATTTTTGAAAGAGAGGTGAAGTAGGGAGGGAGAAGTAAAACTATTTTAATTACTTAGACAAATGGGGAAGTAAATTATTACCTACTTCAGTTAACATTAATTAATACAAATAATTAATGCTAGTTGGAGTATGGGGGATATTTGGAGTATTTGGAGTATGGCGTATGGGGTAAGTTGGAGTACATTTGGAGGTCTCAGAATTAAAATTGTAACTATTTTTTTTAAAAAATACAGTTGTCCATGTACTGTCATATTGAAGTGACTTAGCATACCTAAGTGTAATGTAGACACTACATTACAGACACATGTCACTTTGTTTCTTCAAATGAAGCAAGACTGGTTATGCAGAAGAAGCTCTCCTTAGTCCACAAGTCCTGGTGAAGTTCTCCTGTCAATGACACAATTATATCATTTTAGACTATGGACTTCATAATCTTCATTGTTTATCTATACTTCTTATCAGAGATGGAGAACATGTACCCCTGGATCATTTTTAAACCCCTTGGCCCAATACTATCACCCCCAAAACTGTGAAATCTTCCTCCTGCTCAAGCATGGGGTATAATTTTTTCATGTCCCATGACCCAGAAGAGGCATTTGTAAAAAAAAGAAAAGAAGTGAAGTGCATGTTGCTGTTGTTGTTGTGTGTCATTTCCAACTTATGGTGACCCTATCACAGGTTTTTCTGGGCAAGATTTGCTCAGAGAGGGTTTGTCTTTGCCTTCCTCTGAGGTTATGAAAGCGTGACTTGGGCCATTTCTGGACTTGTCTGTTATAGCACTATGATTCCACTTTCAACATCCTATGGAATCCTGGGGCTTGCAGTTTCAGGAGGGGCTAGCCGGCCCCTCCTGAAACTGCAAACCCCAGGATTCCATACGATGTTGAAAGTGGAATCATAGCGCTATAACAGTCTAGTGCGGAAGTGGCCTTGCTCAAGATCACTCAGTGGTTTTCCATGGCCAAGTGAGGATTTGAACTCTGGTCTCCAGGCCATCATCCAACACTCAAACCACAGCATCACTTAGCTCTCCTAGTGAAGTGCATACCATCCAACATTTAACAGATGGAAACTGAGACACATGTGGCCAAGTAACATCAGAGTGTATTCAAGATGGCGAAAGCCATTACTGAGTATGGAGAGAGAAAAAAACCAAGATAGGAGATACTGCAGCAGTTTGCTTTCGTTGAAGCCTTCTGGGAAGGGCAAGGTTCCACTTGCTCCTCTCCTCCCCTTCCTCCTCTGCTGATTGAATTGAGTGCAAACTACTTTTACCTGGTTTGCAGCAATGGAAGTAAGCTGCAGATGAAGGGGGAATATGGAGAAGAAGAAATAATCCGAACCGGGGCACTTTAGAAGCGTATGAAAAAGTGGGATGACATAGAATTAATCAAGCAATCCCTGCCCAGTTGTGACAGGTGAAACTGGAAACTGATTTCTGATTCACTCTTTTTACAAAAAGGACACTCTTTGACCTAAAACTGTCAGGCTTCTCCTCCTTCAAAAACGGTGGAAGTGACCCCAGTGTCCCACAGGGGGTTGCAGATCATTTAAAGACAAAAATAGTGTAAAAAAAAGTTTAAAATATTAGGTGTGAGAGGCATGACAATGTGGTAGCATAGTGGGGGGAGGCAGCCCTCCAAACTTCTCGCAGGGGGCAGTGAAGACGTGCAGCCCCTGGCAGTTGCCCAACCTTGCTGTACATGGTAAGTTGTACTACATTTATTTCAAATGGGGTAAGCTAACTATGCCCCATTTAGTGCCACTGTCACTCATTCTGTTCATTGATTTCTAGTCCTTTGAAAAGTCTTGCTCTAATAGCATCCCTGTTTTCTTTGAGTGCATAATGGGAGTAGTACAGATCCAGGAGGTACGGTGACATTTTTGCCTTCATAGTAAAGTCATCAACTTTGTGACAAAGGGTCTTTTCTTTTCTATGATGGAAAATGTGGGAGTTGTGGGTGCTTGGAGGTTTTGGTATGTAAATATGAAAGATTTTACTTTTTTTCACAGAACAACATCATTCTTTCTCCAGAATTGACATGTTTTTAATTTCAAAAATGTTGGCTGTTGATATAACAAAAATGGACACATTTCTTAATACTTTTTCATCTCACAATCCTGTGATTTTAAAGTTGAGCGGGAAGAGAAGAGGGAGGAATTGAAGTTTGAATGAATATTTTCTTCAAGATGAGGGGGTTGTTAAATATATGTAAGAAAAAATTGGCAGAATTTTTTGAAGATAATTTGGATAAGGGCACAGATACAATAACAGTATGGGATGCTAATAATTAATAAGAATTAAAAAACAAGAGACAAACAAAAATACAGCTACTTATGGATTAAATAAGTAAAGAAAATAAACTGAAGAAAACCCCTCGGATAAAATCATGCTTAATCAAATTAAAGATACTTCAACATCAACTTTCAGTGATGACAATAGGTGAAACTGAGAAATTATATGAGGCTTAAGAACTTCCAATTCTCTAATAAGTCTGGCAGGTGGTTGGCATATAGATTGAGAGAGGAAAAAGAGAAATAAAACTTTCATTGAAGATACAAAAAGCAAGGAGATAGTGATAGTGCCAGTATTAAGAAATCATTTCATTATTATATTACATCATTGTATAAAAGTTGGAGGAATACTTAGAGAAACAAGTTGGAGGAAGAGAAACAAGAGTTGCTGGAAATTTCAGAAAAAACAAAGATAGAAGATGAATGCTCCTATCATGGTATGCAAGATTGTAGACGCCACTGGGAAAATCAAGTCAGGTAAAGCCCCCAGTCCAGATGGGTTGTCTGTGGGATATTATAAAAAGTTTGAAGAACAATTACTTTTACCACTACTGAATTCAGTATTCTCAGTGAGGAAGGTATCCAAGACCTGGAGAGAAGCAACAATTGTTTTAATTCCCAGAAAGAGACAAAATTTGACAATGACTAGGAATTATAGACCTATATCATTACTGAATAATGATTATAAAATATTTAGAACAATTTTTGCAGAAAGTCTGAAAAATTTTTTATAGGAATTCAGTAATAAAGATCAAACTACTTTTCTTTTTACCAAAAGACATCTAAAGGATAACACTAGATGCATTTTAGACATTTTGGAGTATTTAGAGATTCCCAACAAGAAACAAGCACCACTAATATTTTTAGATGCCAAAAAGGGTTTTGATAATTTAAATTGAGATTTCTTGACTAGAGTTATGGAGGAAATGGCTTTGGAAGTAATTGGGTTATGGCAATTTTCAATATACAGAATATACAGGATTTTGATTAATGGAGATCTAACTAAGCTATGTGAAATTCAGAACGGAACTAGACAAGGATGTCCACTTTCACCTTTATTATTTATTCTTGCTCTTGAAGTATGGAACAGACCTATAAAGACACAATGAAGGAATAAAAGGCATAAGAATAAGAAAGGAGATGTATAAGTTAAGAGAATTTGCAGATGGCTTTGTGTTGTTGTTTGTTTTTTGGACGATCCTATTGCTTGCTTAAAGATACTGTTGAAGAGTTTTAAAGAGTTTGGAGATACATCAGAATTTAATATAAACAAGCAAAAAAAATGATACTTACAAAGTATGTGAGAAAAGAACAACTGTAACTGACAGAGAAGTTGTGATTTAATATTGAGAACAAAGTAAAATATTTAGGTATCACAATGACAAATATGAATTGTATGTTGTTGAAAAATAACTATGTTAAACTGTGAAGTAATATTAAGAAAAATATGCGAAGATGGGCAAAGCTTAAACTATCATTTATTGGGAAGAATTTCTGCAGTTAAAATAAATATCCTACCAAGAATGCTATTTTAGTTCCAAACTATACAGATGTTGATTAATGATGTTTTATTTATTTTTTTATCTCAGCTTTTAGTATTTAGTACTTAGGTTATGTTTATATGGCATTGTACTTCTTTTTTCTTTTTTGTTAAATGTTTATTTTCATATTTTTGTACATATGTGTTGTGTATTCTTAATAAAGTGTGTGTGTGTATGTGTGTGTGTGTATACTATAGAGCTACAATGCCCTCCAAACAGAGATGCTAATTCACTTGACTGGTATATCCATATGCCCCCTCTCGGGTTGTAAGCCAAACTGAAATCCCACATACAGAATGCAAAACTGATTTTAAGGTAGGGGAGGCTCAACACTGGAAGCCAGGTTGTTAATAATTTTGACTACTTGTAGCTACATTTTTACAAAGCAATGGAAATACAGAATGCATTGCATTAAAATCATCATGATCATGCAACCAAGGAGGGTAACAATCTGAATGGCATGAAAGGAACAATGAAATAATGAATATACTTCTGACTGATATGATAATTCCTGAGGGGGCTCAACTACATAGGATTCTTGGTGGTCCAATTCTCTCAGATCATTTCAGGTGGGCACAGCCCCCTCCCCAGTCTAATCAGTTCTGGGTCCATGCCCATATGCCCCACAAGCTTTGCATGAGGGTTTGTTGCCAAGTATCACCAGGTCAAATTACAATTACAATTACTATAACTAATTGTAATTATTATTGTAACATAATGTTGAGTATATTGTTAAGAGTAGTGTTAGGTTATTGTATAGTGTACTGTACTGTTTATTGATTTATAATGATGTCTTTGAAATGTTCTTGTTTGGATTATTTTCTTTTTTTTAATTGTGTAAATGTTTGTTTAATTTAAGTCATTCCCTTTTAATAAGGGTTTTTTTTAAAGCAGCAATTAGAAAATCTGTTGGATTTTTCAAAGGAAAATTGAAGGTGCAAAAAGCCAAATCCACACTGGTATCAACAACTCAATGTAGATGAAAATTGAACACTGAACACTGATATGACAGCACATTCGCCTTACCCACAAGCCTTGTTTGGACAGCAGCCCTGTCTTTTCTTCAGTCCAGCTCTTCTTCTCACCAGCCGCAATGACCATTTCCGCACAAGGCTATGATTCCACTTTCAACATCCTATAGAATCCTGCGGTTTGCAGTTTAGGGAGGGGCTGGCTGGCTCCTCCCTAAACTGCAAACTGCAGGATTCCATAGGATGCTGAAAGTGGAATCATAGTGCTATAACAGTCTTGTGCAAAAATCGCCAACAATAATAAGACTGGAAGCTGTTTGCCTTTTATTGCAAGAGACATTCATTTTTTGCTGATCAAGGGTGCTGATCCCCCAAGGGTAGCAAATCCGAATCCTTGAAGGGGAGTTCCTCCACTCCACAGTGCAAATAGCAGGTTGAGGGGCCCTAGTACAGACTTCAGCAGGAGTTAAATTGTGCTTCTTCCACTCCCCCCATGGTAGGATCCCAATCTAGATTAGGCACCTCTTACCTGCAATTTAATTTTTAAAAATCATTGATAATATTTGCAATTGCATAAATGATATTAGTATCTAGTTTCCACAGAGATGGGAAAGACTATATTAAGGAGACTCTGGCCCTTTCTACACGGGGGGGGACACGGGGTAACATGGGGTAGGACGACCTCACCTGGAAGTCGTCTACACCGTGGGGTGCACTAGGGCGGTTAGAAATGTGGAGGTTACCCACCTCAAACCGCACTCACATGGCCTCGGGGGTGGCGCTGCGTGTTTTATAAAGACCACGTTTCATGTGGTCTTTATGAAACACGTGCGCGCTAGCCCATTGCAGCACCCCATGGGGAATTACAGGGGCGTGCAAACGTGTCCCTGCAGAGCTGCCCGGGGGCGGGCTTCCATCTGGCACGCTTCTCCGATTGGCGGAGAGCCGCCGGAAGCCACCAGCTGCCATTTTGGGCACCACCGGGCACCGCCGGGCGCCGCTGGATGCCACTGCCATGTAGAGCGGCGAACGTGCACTGCTCTCCGTGGCAACGGATTGACGTAAGCTCTGTTCCCGCATGCACCACCCCGTTTCCCCGCATTTCACGCCCCCCCGTGTGGAAAGGGCCTATGTCACCAACCACAGATTTTGCTGTATTGACATATACTTGAGCCATTTCCACACTACACTGTTATAGTGCTATTATTCCACTTTCAACATCCTATAGAATCCTGGGGTTTGCATTTTAGGGAGGAGCATGTAGAATTCTCAGCCAGAGAGTTTTTTGGCCTCAGTAAACTATAAACCCAAAATTCCACAGGAGGTTGAAAGTAGAATAATAGCACTTTAACAGTGTAGTGTGGAAATGGACTCTGTGCTGAAAAAGTGGCCAAATGTCTCAATTGGCAGTCTGCCATTCAAAAAGAAAACTATGCAGAATCTGCTTTTGGGGCATATCCTACATCTGTATCCCAAACGAAATCATTGAAGAAACTCATAGTATCTGTTCTGTTAGGTGGCCAGGTCAGAGGTCAGCTTCCCCAACAGGAGGGAACACTACTTCTCCATGAGTAACAACTACTCTATATGCTGATTACTTTTTCCAAATTACTTTTCAAACCAGGTTTAAAATGCCCTTTGTGACACATTCTGTGTCTTTTGGGTGATTACTATCCTAAGTGGGGACAGAATCAAATATTTCATTGGTCTGATGTTGTTCTCCTGTGTGCAATCCCACACATCTCTATGCAGAAGGGAGCCCTGCTTATTCCCATGTAGAATCACAGCCCAAATAATTCATTGGATCTCAGCTTGTACATTTTTATCCTGGGATATTTGATTGTTAATAGGTTGTTTTGTTTTGTTTTCGTGAGAAGGTACTTTAAAACATTGGGACGGAAGACCCTGGAAAATGCTTTTCAAAATATGTATTTTGAAAATTTTAAACAGTATAGGGAACCCCACCATTTATTTAAGAAAAAAATTGCTACTCCTTGAAGATTCCACAAGAGAACAACCCCCTTTTTGCCCCTCCTCAGAAGCAGAGTAAGGAATCTGGAGCAGTAAAGTACCACAGAAGTGCCACATTCTGCACACACTTGCTCTTAAAGGTTTGAAAAAAGTTAGGATTTTATCATGTTTCCAATTCACACCTTTCCACACCTTACCTTCTTCCGGCACTGGGGTGTGGGGATCGCGCGAGCAGCCTCTGGCAAGAGGCTCTTGCATCCAGGGTCCTTCGGCTCTGCATGAGCTGCCTGCTCATGAGAGAGCCCCGCCTCTTCCTTCCACAGCGCAGCCTGGGACCTCCCAGGCTGCGCTGAGGCAGGAAGCGCGACCGGCGCAGCTCCGGAGGCTCCACACACCAGGTAAGTGCGTGCGGGGCCTGGGAGCAATGCACAATCATGCACCATTTCCAAAAATGAAAAGGTGCGCGATCGGCGGCTGCTGGCCCCTGGAGCATTGCACAATTGTGAGTGCATCGTGCAAATTGCTGCTCACAATTGCATGAAACTCCAGGCCCTCTTAAGCATGGAAAATGCCGTGTGAAAAGGGCCATAGTCTTATCTTGTCTCATCTTTTGTAGTTTGTTGCAAGACTTCATTTTTTTTCCTTCTCATCTGAGAATTTGTATTCATTTTCTATATCCATTTTCCAAACATGCCTATCGCTGTATGAATTTTCTACATATTTTCTCACTGACTGAAGCGTATTTGCATGCATTGTTTTGCTTTGTTTTGCCCCTTAAATATATTTTATAACATAATTATAATATATTTATAACATATTTATAATTATAATATAGTATATGGGAATATTTTATTTCTCTGAAACGCACTGCAGTCCTCACAAACATGTGCATTTCCAAAACAGGGGGCACTTTGTCACACTACCAGACCAGGACTTGTAAAAGGGACACTTCATTGAAGAATCTAAATTCCCAGAAAATCCATTGTTATCCCTGGTTTCTCTATGACTCCATATTTTTAAAACCATCACTTCTTTAAAAAGTGGGTTAATGACTTCAGTTTTAGTCAGAAGCCTAAGATTTTTAACTAGAACCAAGCACTATTTCACAGAATTACTCTGTGGTAGTCCATAAAAGTGTTCTAGCTAAAAAGCTTGCTCAGAATACTTTCCATATTTACAGAAGCAAAGCTTGTTAAAAAGATCTCTGTTTCAAGGCTCTTTCTCTCTAACATATGCCTCTGCTTCCAAGGGTAATGAACTCTTTTATAATAAATGTCCAGCCATAACACTGAACAATCCTCAGCTTCCAGGAACCATCTCATAATTACATGGCTTGCTATTGCATGTCAGAGGGTTGTTTTGCCTTTAATATTTGATGAAAAAATTCAGATCCCTGACAGTAAAAGTATTTAACCCAAAGGACCTAGAACCTAGGCCATTTTTTCTGCAAAGTAGCCATCGAGCTGCACATTTGAATGCCACCGTGGTCCCCTGTGCATACTCATGCTCTTTGATACTCTCTCTAAGTAGATTCAACCACATGCTGTCCAGATGGAAACCTGGCTGAATCATTACATTATATTGAAATAACCCAATGCCACCTGTTTCGCTTGGGGTTCTTGCCAACATTTTCCCATAAAACATTTATTTTGCTAATATTTTAGTTGGTCAGCACAGAAGGACACTTGAAGTTAAAGATTTACCATGTGTGCAGCCACTCTGCACTGACCTTCTGAAAAAAAAAGGGGGGGGGAGGAGGTTGCTCAGGAGTAGCAAATCATATATTTTAATACTTGCATGTTCACTTTGCATTATATATTGTTGTTATAAAATAAAATAAAATAAAATAAAATAAAATAAAATAAAAAGGAGGGGTAAAACAAAAGTTCACTGGACTTCACAGGAACTCTGTTTCAGATGAAATAGCCTTGATATGTCAATAAGTTTCCTTTGCACAACGATGAAATAAATAATGGACACTGTCAGCCAGGAACTGTGGTGCCATGAGAGAAGAATTTGGATCAGAGTTTCAGCTCCCCCGCAACAAGGTTGTAAGGCTGACTTGCCATATTCTTGAAGTAATACACATTACCAACCAAATACCACTATCCTCCTAAGACCATTAAGCCCACAGCCTGTGGTCCAAGCTCATCCTTCCACTCTGAGCTTAAGACATGCCACCACCCCCATGAACCATGCGTCAGCAATATCTGCACCCTGGGCAAGAACTACTCCTGTACGTGTCCTAGAGACATGAATAGGACTTATGCAGGAATATTGGGTTTGTACCTACTGCTTTTCCTTGAAATGAGCTTCTGCAGACATGTTCACAGTACACTGTGCCCTCTGTGTTGACAAAGAATGTGACAAAATCATGCCACTTAAATAGGCCACTGTCTCTCCCTTTGTTTCTGATTTAGCAATTCATCTGTGGTGTTCCAAAAGACCACCCTCCACCCAGTGGATCTTTTGTTTCTTGATACAGCACAAAGGCCTTTACTGTAATGATACAAAAAAAGGAATTTCAGAAGGTACAGCATTTCTCCCTTCTGTATGAGCAAGCTACATCTGTCAGACTTCTATCTTCTGCACAACTATTAAATAGGCAACAGTCTGGTATATAACTTTGGGGCAAGGGAATGAGAGTACTGCCACTCTAGATAAGAATTCTGCCTACAAATGAAATTTCCCCACATGTCTAGAATTGTAGGGAGTGAGACATTAAAATTATTCATATCTAGAACTTTTTTATTTGCTGTGTTTGTATTCCATTGATAACCTTGCCTGCCCCTTTTCTGCCTAAACTGTATTCCAGAATTCTTAACTGAGATTTTAAATTACTGCAATGCTAGAAATTTGGGGACTGAAGAAACATTTTGTTGCAATAGGCAGCATTCTTATTTGAGGAAAATGTTGGGCCACTCCGCAGTGGAGCCTACTGCAGAAAATGCTTTGCAGTAAAAATTATGTACAAGTTTACACACTGTTCGGTGTTGTTTACTCCCAGGACTGCAACCTGAGTGTCTTCAAATATATCTGTGTAATACAGGAGAAAGAAACCACAAAGTCTAATTCTACCTGTGCGCAATTCAGATCTGACCCAGGGGAAGGTGTATGGGATGGACTGGAAGAGCTCTGTACTTCTGTGATCTCCAATGAGCAGTACAGCAAAAGGGTGGCGCCAGAAGTATCTACTCTATATCTTAGTTAAAGATATTGGGGTCCCATTGTGTATTGACATACAACAGGGAAGGCTAAAGACATTCTAGTGCCTGTGATGAGACCCAAAATGACATTCCCTCTCCTTCTAATTCCACTGGCAGAAGCCAACCTGATTTGCAGTTAGATTTCATGCAACACAGGAGAGATGAGAGGCCAACTGGGGTGGATGGGTTTACAGGCAGACTAAGGACACAACACTATCCCCCAACACAGAGGAATGGCCAATGGGAGCTGCCATTGTTGTCCCTCCTCAGTACCATCCACTGTCTGAGGCAAGTCTCTCAATTCTGTATAATGGCAGGGCCAACCATAAACAAAAGCCTACCTCATTCTCTCCTCATCTCCTTCCAGTCAGATTTCTGGTATAGCCCAAGAGAAAACAAGTGCTGCCCCAAAGACACTAAACCAGGAGGGAAGAAAATATGTCCCCCCTCAATTGATAGTACATCACAACTCCCATCAGGCCCAGCCCGCACAATCAGTGATAAGGCATAGTGGGATTTGTTGAGAAATCTCAAGGAGATGAATCCTGGACTGATGCACATCAGTTTGGGACCTACTTCTGCGCAAAATTCAAACACAATTGTTTTGTGCAGAAAGCAGCATTTTCTGCATCGAAAACTATATTTCACCAAGGAAATATTTTGTACATAAAAAAGGCTGTTTCCAGCACAGCAAATATTGTAACTGGAAAGTTATTATGTGCAAAATTCAGACACAGTGGATTTTGCACAGAAAACACCAAATGCTTTTCCTGAGCAGAAAATGCTGTTTTCTGCAGAAAACTACAATCAAATTTTGTGCAGAATTAGTCCTGAATTGTCAATAGATTTCAAAACTGCGTAGTTTTTGAAGACTTTCTTGCAGTGGGAAGAAAATTGCTGACATTTTTCACTGCTTCCTTCAAGAAGAAAATTAATGAAGAATTACATACCTAGTTTTCAGGCCCACAGAGCCTGGAATGTCACATCTCTGCACTTCCCATTCCTGCACTTAGCAATCCTGTTAACAGGAGAGTCATAAGTATTCAAGAAACTTTTTTCTTCAGTCTCTAGTACTCTCTACTCTTAACTGATAGGAGCTCTCCCAGGTTTGGGGGCAGGGATCTTTTTCCTCATGATTTTCTGTTTCTTATGTTCCATTCAACTTTAGATCCCAGCAATTTGACTGATGGGTTTCTGCATATAAACAATCTCCTCTCCAACTAGATTATGACCTCTTTCTCAACTGACAATGGAAGTGTGTCCCATTTGTCAGGTCCATTGTGGGTCTACTTTAGAAAGCCCAGAATCATAACTCTTGGAGGGGTGTAACACACAGCCTCCTTTTAAGAAGGGGCATTTTGCAGCTGTGCCCTGAAAGGAACTCAAGGATCAGGGCAAGGCAAGATTACTTGTCCCTCTTTCAGCAGGCATTCTTTTATTTTTGCCTTTTTGTATTTGATTGTACTCAAAGTATTATTAACAGCTCACAACATTCTAATATTTTAATATTTTAACATAGTTTTGACTTGTTTATATTGGAAAAAAGGTATGTACAACTTTATTTCTATATATATATATATTTGTAAACCACGCCAAGGGCACAGACCTCTGGTGTCATGTATATATTTTAAACAGTCAGACAGCCAAACTTTATTTCAGGCAGGCCTTTGGCTTATAATTTATGTGGCCGGAAGGGTTTTTAATGTGTTTTTATCTTTTTTTTTTCTGTCTTATTGGTGTTTTATTTTTATTTTTTTCTGTTTTTAACTGTTTAAACTGCCATGTAATTATTTTTGTAACTTTTGTATAAATAGTTTTTTAATAGCACCATGGTTTTTTAAATGCTTGTAAGTAGTTTTAGATCCTGTACAAAGAAAAAGGTGGAATATAAATTATTGCCAAATAAAAAAAGGTAAAGTCAGATTTAGTGATTGGTAGATGGATCAAGTTATTTCCATAATCTTCCTCCTTTGTCTGCTTCAAAATCTGCCCATGCCAGATCTGTGTGGAATTCCTCTTTTTTCAACAACAAAAACCTGTAGGCATTTTTGTGCATTTTTCAAATGGTCAGATTAATGGACTCATGGCCTCTTGACTAAAGTATTTGTGTACAGTCCAGAAAACATATATGAGATATTTTTCTCCTTTATTTTGCAAACATGCACATCTTATCGAAAGTATTTTCCTTTCCTTTCCTTCCCTTCCCTTCCCTTCCCTTCCCTTCTCTTCCTTTTAGAATTCATAACACACCCATAAGTATTTCCAAGTTTAAACTGCATCCCTTTCCATGCTCCATCTGGTTGCTGCAGGAACTGGTAGATGTATAAAAATAATTCAAGGAATAAATTTCTTACACATCCCTAGTTAACACTCATTCATGCAGGGATGCAGCAGAGAGCCTCCTGTGTGTTTGTGGACACCCTGAACTTACAGGAGTTTTAAATAATTTAATGTATTCCTCAGAGGATACTACTGTGATGGGGCACCCTGTCTGGCATCACTGTACCATAAGGATTAAGAACAAGGAGTCCAGGTGACAAAATCAGCAGAGTAACAATTCCCCCTGCCCACCCCCCATATCCAGCTCCAACTATGGTTCCATCCACTCTTGTCGGATGAAGCTCACACAATCCACAGAACATTAGCACGAAATCAGAAGATTAACAAAAGAATATCTTTTGATTCAGGCTAGCAAAGTAGTCTTACTTCTAAAATTCTTGTTTAAAAATGTGAATTTCTATTTATTTAAATTATCTTGAAACTCATGGCCATTACAGTAACCTATTAAGGATCAGAAGCAAAAGTAAAGTACCTATTTGACAGTTTCTATTCATGGGCCAATATCCTCCCCAAAGACAGATAATTATATAATTAAGCTATCTATTTCTCTGTATATGTACTATACACAAAGGAAACTGACACACAATGAATCCTGCTAAGCTTTTGTTCAATCCATGAAATACTGAGTAATCACCTTTTTTTATGAAAGCACTTGACCTTTAAATTGATATTCTCCTCCCCCCAACAGATTATAATGACTCTTCAAAGAGGTATTGAATGTACTGCTGCCTAATCCAGGGAGAGAATTGCCCATTAGTCACTTCTAGAATTTTGTATCCATAGGTGACTGATTATCACAAAGGAGACCAGGGGTGGGTTATTTAACTACTGTGAATGCCATTGCTTTTCCTTCATTAAAAAGGAAACAACAACATATAAATTCTTGTGCCACTCACCCTATTGGCTTGATTGTCTAGTGAATATCACTTATACATTTCATCCACGCTCAGAGCCTGAAAGGTTTGAATGATGAAACGAATCAAGACTTTGAATGCAAAGAAATTCTGAAGTATTAACTCCGTGTGTCCTGGGCCACAGGGCTTTTTCTTCAGTGGTGAATGAGCATTATATTCTTTACCAGAGTGCAGAAAATCCATAGATTATTTTTCCTTCCCATATTGCGGGGACAAAAGCGCACAATCTTGTAACAGGAGGACATTAATTATACTTCTTATACTTAATTGGGTATCCCCCTGTATTCCTTGTTGGATTTTATTTTTCTGTTATTAAAATGTGGATAAAGTCATAAAATTAGTGATATAGTAGAGATACAGAATTGGAGCAGAAATGGGTTTTCCAGCAACAATACTTTGTTATGAGATATCTCTGCTACAATCCAATGAATTTTAGGTTAGTTTGATTTTACATGAACAAGACACGCTAGATTTACAAAAGACCTATTCCTTGTGTAAATGAAAAGTGCACAATATAGTGGTTTGAGTATTGCACTAGGACTCTGGGAGACTATGGAAACCCAGTGGGTGACCTTGGGCAAGTCACACTTCCTCAGCCTCAGAGGAAGGCAGTGGCAAATTCCTTCTGTACAAAATTTCCCAACAAACCCCTGTAGTAGGTTCATCTTAGGGTCACTAAAAATCAGAAATTAGTTCGAAACGCACAATAACAAAGAATTTTTAAAAATCAACACAGCCACTTTCATTTTTGGCCTCTCTTTGATCACTCATTACTACACCATTGTGGAATGTCTCATCCAAAGGTAATAGTTAATTGGGAACTGATCATCAAACACATAAATTAACAAATTGCCAGTTTATGGGGCCCTGAAAAATTAATGGATAGTACTGACATAAGGGGCATCATCTAACCAAGCTTCGCAATATAAATAGGTCTGTAAAAAATATTGTCTCTCTCCTCCTGGCTTGACTTGTGTGTGTTCTTACAAGAAGCTCCTGTGTGATCTTCTAGATTCACATTCTCCTCCAAGAGTGTTATTGTTGCTCTGTGTTTTCTAGTTGGTTATGACTTACAGAAACCCTAAAGCTAATCTGAGGGGCTGAGAGTGTGCAGTGAGCCCAAGGTCACCCAGTGGGTTTCCATGGCCAAGCAGGGAATCAAACCCTGGTCTCCAGGTTCGTAGTCCAATGCTCAAACCACTACACCACTCTGGGTAGAATCTTGTTTTGCTTTAGAATGCGCATGGAGTCAGACTTGCCTTCTAGGCATTTGCCACATCCTCATCTGAACAGCCAGCCAATGTAACGTAATGAGACAAAAATTTAAAAAATGTCCCAAGTTGATTTTCAATACCACAATACCACAAGGCAGTGAGGACTGTGAATTGACCTACCCTTCTTGTCAGTATGTTGGCTCCATTCAGGAGAAATCAAAAGTCTTTCCATAACAGAGACAACTGAATTCTCATTTGAGTCCCAAATTACCCCAAAATTCCCACAGTGCTTTTTTCCTGGTGAAGGAGGGTAAAGTGCAAGGATTATTCAAAGCCATTGAGGATTGCTGTATGTCAGGCACAATTTATACAGAAGTCTGAAAAACTGCCTTGGCATAGGTGATTAAGAGCAGAAAGATGGCAGGCGGTGGGAGTGCTTTTCCCTTTTCCTCCCACTGTTTCCCTCCATCAAATCACATCATGCCAGAAAACAGCTTTAGTCACATGAGGGTTTAAAGGAACTTTGAGGTCAAGAATGTGACCTGAAAGGAAGCTCATCCCCAGAGCACAATCCACCAAGTAGTGTCTGTTTTCAAGGGAGGGTAACTTGTATAATAGTTATTTCTCTATACTGACCCTACTGTTTTGCCTATTATGGATGTGTTATCAGGCCATACTCCCCACTTCTTGATATGGTTTAATTGGCAAAATATTTAATTGGCATGAAATATAAATTATATCCTGCTATAATTGGGAAGCTTGCTAGCAAAAAGGAACTGGCTGCACATGTGTGTTGCAAAACTAGGTCAGAATGAGACCTCAGGGCATGGCTAGAGCATAGATAAAGAAACTCTGGACAATGGACTTGTAGATGTCGCTCAAAGATCCGACTTTTAGAGACAATAGCACCTGAAACTGCTTCCATAGAAAGGCTGATTGTCTTAGACCTTCTCCCTTTGTCCATTGAAACACTCCCTTTTGTCCCCTCACCTGTCCTACAATTAAGAAGCTATCATGATTCTCAACAGTCCATTTGTCAAGTAATGCTAAGGCCACAAGCTCATTCCAGAACCCATTGTCCACTCTACTGTCTACTCTGCCAGAGAACCATTAATACCTCCCCCCACCCCAGGGCAGAAAAAGAGTATTCAAACCCTGGCTCTGAGTCAGATAACTCATAGTACTTTTGGTATACTGACCACCACTCTGCCACTCTGATTTCTAATCTGTATTAGCTTTGGACTCCTGATCTAAACCACATCACTTTACTTCCTCTCTACTAGATTGGTAAATATCATCCAGTTTGCCCTAAACTCTGCTATCCAAACTGGTAAATATCACCCAGTTTGCCCTAAACTCTGCTATCCAAACTTTTCTTCTCTTTTCCTTCAGTTAGCCTTGTGTGATTGGATCTTGTGTGTGCGCGCAATTGTTAACTCCCCCAATAAAACAAACAAGCTTACTTTTGAATTTTCGTCTGGTTCTTCCCTGAATTAGTACTGATATACATACGTGTACAAGATCTTGTAAGGTTGCCTGCCTCTTGCAGGCCTCCTCTTTGAGGTAATATTCCCCACTGTTTTGCAGAGGCACTGGCATTGTGAGTAGACCCCTGAATCACCCTTTTTTTAAGATAAAAGGTGGACAGGATATCAGTGCTGGTTCCTGGAGTGTTGCCCAAAAATACTGCTGGGTTAGGCCTCATCTGATTGTGTGGAAAAGCCTTGCCATCAAACAGCTGCCCTCATATGCTGCTCCAGAAGTGTCTGTGGCCATTTCCGCATGGGACAAAGGAATCACCCAGTGCCGCTACTTACTGTATCTTCTGGCTCCCCAGTCCAGTCCAGGCTGCTCCAGAGCAGTGCGTGGTCGTCGATCCGCTCTGCTCCGGTATCCAAAATGGCAGCTTCTGGTTGGTCGTGGGTCTCAACCAACCGCTGAAGCTCGCCAGCCTAAAGCCCGCCCTCGGCAGATCGCAGGCTCGCATTGGTGCAAGCCTGCAAATCTGCACAAGGGAGCAGGCTCACAGTGGCACACTCCATGCTTTTGAAAGACCAGAAAATCAGGTCTTTCAAAAGCACCCTGGAGGACCACTTGGAGTCATTCTGGAGCGGACTGAGGTGCGGATCTACAGAAAGTAGTCCAGACCTAGTCCGCTCCAAGGTGCAGATGTCCTCCGTGGAGGACGCACTGCACCGTTTTTATTACCCCGTGTGGAAATGGCCTTTGTTTCAGAATTGTTTCTTTCTTCATTCTCAAGTACAATGTTTAAAAATGAAAAACACAATCAGTATGGGGTGTGACAACAGTACTAATGATGAAAATCTGAATTCTTGTATATATGCTATTTTCTCCTTGTTATATTTTAAATGGCGTCATTAGTTGTCCGTCACCACAAGAATTGGCAAGTGTTAACACCCAGCATTCCAGCAAATGGACTGAAGGAGAAATATTTAGTTGAATGTCCAGCTGAATTGGTCTGCAAGGTGCTCCTTTTCTCCTGCCCACCGTACTTGCCCATGTAGCCAGCTGCCATTAAGGACAAAGAAACAATTAAGCAGATGACCTGATTTATTGCTAAAATAGTAAAGTTCACATGTGTGCTTTTTTAATGCTATCCATGGCAAGTCAGATGGCATCCTGGCTTGTCTATCTGAAGTCAGTGGAGTTGCACTCATTTATGCCAGCTATGAATTTGTCCCCAGAGATACATAGCAATATGACTTCATATTAACTCAGACAGAAAGACCTTCTACTATGGAATTAGCAAATTGACAGCATTCTCTGGCAATAAGGGCAAGCCAAAGCAATCCTATGAATGCATGCACTTTGATCCTGAAGGCTAAGAAGACATATGATGATGGATGCAATAGGAAAGTATCTGCTGGTCTTCCTGGAAATGCTGGAATAATTGTTTGCCCTAAAAAGACCCAGCACATAAAGGCCAAGGTATATTAGAGCAGCTGCAGACAATGCTGGGAGTAGGGGGAAAGCCCATAGCCTTCTGGAGAAAGAAGTTGGAAGAGCTATTCTCTTTTTTTATTTTTACAAGAAATCCCAGAATCCTCCAGCCAGTGCAGCTGAATCCTCTCCCCCAACATTGGGCTAGGGAATTCTGAGAGCTTTGACTAAAAAAAACCCCTGTAACTTGCCTATGCTTTGTCCTGAAGTGGTATGGAACTCACTAACAAAATTTTCTCTCAAGTTTGAAAGGAAAGAAATTACTGCATATCACTCTCCCCCTCCTTTTTTTTAAAGTTTTTTAAGGTTCAATTTTTAAAGAAAGAGAGTTCACTAAGTCGATAAGGGGGGCAGATTCTCACCCCACCCCATATCCTGGTGTCCCGGTAAATAGTGCTTTAACTTTTTTTCCCCCTCTGTGTAACCAAGTGTCTTCAGAAAGAAAAGCACTAGTCTTGCTGAATGTCAAGTGAAGTTCATATATGGAAAACTGTTTCAGAAATTAGAAAAATGAAATAATATTGGGTCCCAGAAGCTGTGGTTTTATGTGAATTTGCCTCTGGTAGAAATTCGTAGAATTGCAGTGTAAATATTCTTAAAGGCAAAGTTGAAACTGAGGCCCTTTTCACACAGCATTTGCCATGCAAAAGGGCCCCTCGAGCATCATCCAACTGTGAGGAGCAGTCCACATGACGCACTCGCAATCACGCGACACTCCAGGGTCTGGCAGGTGCTAATCACACACTTTTTCATTTTTGGCTGTGAGCCAAAAATGGTGTGTGATTGTGCATCGCTCTGAGGCCTCATGCACACTTGCCATGTGTGCGGAGCTCTGGAGCCTCAGCACTCGAGCTTCCTGCCCCAGTGCAGCCTGGGAAAGTCCCAGGCTGCACTGCGGAAGGAAGAGGAGGGGCTCTCGCGTGAGCAGGCAGCAGATGCAGAGCTGAAGGAACGAGGACACGACAGCCTCTCGCTTGAGGCTGCTCATGCAATCCCCGCACCCCAACTCCACAAAAAGGTGAGTTGCGGAAAGGGCCTGAGTGTCCAACATACCATTTTGGGGCAAAGTATTAGAACATTTAGTAACCTCACACCTCCATAGGTGCCTGGACAAAACAGATTATCTACATCTATTTTATCACGGTTTCAGGACTGGTTACAGGACAAAGATGGTTTTGGTTGCCATAGCAGATGATCTACACCAGAAACTGGACACAGTGAGTATGTCCTGATAGGCTGTGCTGGATTTGTTGATGGCTTCTGGTACAATCAATTGTGGTATCATTTCAGGCTGCCTCATTAAGATGGGACTTGGAGGTATGGTGCAGTGGTTCCATTCCTTCCTGGGCCTAGAATGCTGAGGCATTCCAGTGCAAGTCCTTGGTCACTGGCCTGTGGAGTTCCTTAGGACTCACGCCCTTTTCGCACGCCGTTTCTAAAGTGAGGGGGCCCTTTGACCATCGCGTAAATGGGAGGAGTGGTCTGCACGACGCACTCCCATTTACATGACGCTCAAGGGCCTGACGCAGACCGCGCACGCACCTTTTCATTTTCGGCTTAAAGCCGAAAATGGTGCGCGGTCACGCAGTGCTCCTGGGGCCTGCGCACACTTACCTGGTGTGCGGTGCGTCGGGAGCCGGGCCAGTTGCGCTTCCTGCCTCAGCACTAGCCTGCAATTCCTAGGTTGCACTGCAGTAGGAATGGGCAGCGCTCGTGCGACCAGGAAGCTGGTGCAGAACTCAAGCAGCAGGGAAGCGGCAGCATTCCTGCTGAAGCTTCTTGTGCGAGACACCCCGCCCAGCCGTGCAAACAGGTAACATGCGAAAAGGTAATCAGTTTTGGTCCCCTATTTAATATAAAGTATATATGAAAGTGCTGGGAGACGCTGTCCAGGAGCTTGGGGTTCAGTGTCACCCACAAGTTGACAACATTTGTCTCTGTTTTTCCTTTGCACTAAACTCCAGGAAGCTGTTTCTTGTATAAGCAATGGGCAAATCAGGGCAAAATAAAGCCTAACTCGCATAAGACAGAAGTGCTCCTGGTCAGTGAGAAGGCAGTTTTTGGGACAAGGATTTAGCCTTCTGAGAGCAGAAGTTTGTTGTTTGCTTGTATTCCCGGACTCAGACTTGAGCCTGGAGGCCCAGGTTACATGGCATCAAATAGTGCATCTGCGCACAACACTTGCAATAGCAATAGCATTTATTTCTATACCGCCTATCAACTAGTGTTATCTAAGCGGTTTACAATGTATTTTAGCTAATTGCCCCCAACAAGCTGGGTACTCATTTTACCGACCTGCGAAAGGATGGAAGGCTGAGTCAACCTTGGAGCCTGGCAGGATCGAACTCACAACCTTGTGGTTGCAGTACTGGCATTTAACCACTGCGCCACCAGGGCTCCTCCTTGCACACCAACTGTACCCATTCCTGGAAACCCCTGACACAGAGATTAGCGACATCCCCTCTGGCTTACTAATACACTCTGTGTGGCTTGTCTTTGAAGACTGTCCAGAAACTTTAGCTGTTACAAAGAACTGCAGCCAGTTTGTTAAATAGGGATGGTTAAGGGGACCATTCAACTCCTTTTCCTTGCTACAACACCTATTTGCTGTTTACTTAGAATAGTCCTCTCCTTCTGTTGGGAGGCAAATACCTTTTAAAAATTATTTTTTTCAGTCTTCCCTCCACATTTGCTAGGGTTAGGACCACAAGGTCCCTGTGAATGTGGAAAAACCGTAAATAACTCTAGGCCCTCCCAAACCATATTTAACACACACAAAAAGGATGATCACCATATTCAACCCACCATGGATTCCTTTGAGGCATCAGGGTTCCTTCACAAGGCAGAAGTGGGTGGCTGGTGAGGCTTCCTGCCACCTCCACTGCTGCCCCACACTATTTTTAATAGGAACTTACAAGTCTCTTCACAGTTTCTCAGTCTTATGAGGCTTGCAGTCCCTACTAAATATGGCACAGTGAGGCAGCAAAGAAGACAGCAAATAATCCATGAATAATGAAGCCTGCAAAAGTGAAATCTGTGAATATGGAGGGCTGACTGTATTTCAATGGGCTTTTGAGAATTGAAGATTTCCAAAGAAAATCCTTTTGCAAAGGCATTGCATTATTTTAATTGCATCTTGTTTTGTTTTTCAATGGCCTTTATCACTTTAATTGTGCATTTTAAATAGTTTCAACTTTGCTCATAGTTTAATTCTATTTTAACACTGATCCTTTGTGTGCTTTTAGTTCTTGTATTGAGTTATAGTTTGTAAGCTACCTTGACTCCTAGTTTTGGAAAAAAGGCAGTATATCAATAACGTTAATAATGATAGCAACTGTAATAACCGCACAGCCCAGTGTTGTTACATTATCAAGGCAGAATAACTTAAAATTTGTAGAGCTTTCATAAAAGGCTTAGGAGTCAAACATGTCCCAAACATGCAAAAGGATATTGTAGCACCTTTGAGACTAACTGAGAGGAAGAGGTTAGTAGCACCAGACGTACTAGATACGTATTTGTTTCATGTAAGGTTTTTATTCTCTGCCCTTCAACAGGTTTCTGATGTGATTTTTAAGAAGTTAAACAAGGAAAGATGTAATACTGAATTGGACCATTGGTCCATCTAGCTCTATATGGTCTACATTGGGTGGGAGCAGCTCTTTATGAGGATTTCCCCATCCTGTCCCAGAGATGCTGGAGGCTGAAGATGAGACTATCTACATGTGAAGCATGTGCTTTACCACCATAGTGAAGTCCTTCCCCTTATGATTCCCAAGGTATATAATTCCCTTTTAATCTAGTGCTAAATCCTGAAATATTGACTTTCTTTTTATAGCAGAAGTCTGCAGAACAGAGTTCCTCTGATATTTAGATGTTTCTGTTTCCTCATGTTTTTCTTCACTGCCTGTTGGCAAAGATATTTCAGACTGTATTTGGAAAACGTGCTGATCAATAATTTCTGTCTTTGAGAACAGAAACAGATATTATTGTTATCTACTTTCAGAAATGGTCCATACCATTCCTTTAAAGCTGAATCCATTGTAACCTTACACAACCACTGGAGAAATGCAAATTCGACAGAAGCAGTGCCAGAAGCAATCCCGCAAATAACTTGGAAACCACAATTGGCAGCAAGGGATCTATGCAGTGCAAAATTTAAAATGTTTCATTTTGTGGCCAATAAGCATGCAAAATTAAATTTTCATTAAAATATTTTCCAATGAAAGGTTATGCAGCAGGGGACCATGTGTGTTTTTTTTAAAAAGTTTGTTAGCTTACTTCAGCCACACAGTTTCACCTTTCCATTTAAAAAAAAACAAAAACCTCAAAACCAAAGAACCAGAAATCTTGGAATAAATCTTAATTCCCTGAAGTCAGATCTTTTCTAAACCAGATCCACAAGCTTTAATTGAGTTATGCTGGTTAGAAAATGAGAACTGTGAGAGTGTAAATGGTCAAAGGAATGTAGTGCTTATTAAACTCTTCTGAGACTGGTACTTCCAGACCTGTAACGTACTAAGTTGTTTTAGTTTGAAATTGGGTTTCCTGAAAAACAGAGACAATACTTTAAACTAAGTTGGGTATAACAGAATAATTCACGCTATAACGAAAGTTAATTCTAAGTATATATTCTGAACCCATGCAGTGATATGAACATGGAGTCATTTCCCTTTTAATCCCAACAGAGCGTTCAGAAGCAATGAAATCACTTCACCTTGGTAATGTATTATTTCCACTGCCCATTCAAATATTTGTCTATACGTTTAAATATTAAATTTAGCTGAAATGTGGTCTTGCTTCATTTATCAAAACACATAAAATTGTAATGAAACAATTATGCCAGGAATCACAAATGTGGCTATCACCTCTCTTTCCCACATGGTAGCTGAAAGGCCTACAAGTACATCAAAAGCATATCCTCCAACAATTCCAGTTTGACAGGGACAATCCCAGTTAATCCTCTGTCATCCCACTTTTTAAACTCCTTTTAAAATGTCCCAGCATCTCTCTCTTTCTCCCACTTTCCCCCTTTGTCCTCAGCTTGCATCAATTGCTGAAAACTGAGTTCAAAATAGAAGAGTGGTTTGCCCTAAATTAACTCAGCAGGAGGAGTGGAGGCAGAATCTTGTTCTTCCCAAGAGGCTCAGGCAAAAGCAAACCGTTGCACCTTTTCCTACGTTGCCTGTTCTTCCTCATTAATAACTGTTGCCATTTTGACCATATTCTGATCTTGCTCGGCCACACATATTATGGTTTTGATATGTGGAATTTTGGAGGGTATGAAATGGCAGAGGAACTACTAAAGACACAGCCAGTGAGAGCACAGAACTGTGGGAAAGGGATGAAGATAATTCATAGGGAAAAGAGTTGACCAAGGTAATTTTGCTTTGCCAGGCAAAAGATAAGATGCCCCTCCATTCCAGATCAAGAAGTGGACTGAATCAGTCAGTGAATGTTACTTCACCTACTGGAAGAGGGAAGATTTCCTCCACTACAGCTACAGAGAGCAAGCAAGCATTCTTAGGAGATACAACACAGCCCCTGTGGCACACATATTTCTATTTTTCAAGAAAGGGCAATAGTTATGTCTGCTACTCCTCCCAACATCCACCAGTTATCTCTCTCTGCCTGATGATAGATCCAGCCCTGGCATCTGGGAGGCCAAGGTTTAGTTTGATCAAGGTTGCAAATCTAGTACCACCAGATCTCAGGGCTTGGTCCCTCTGCTCTGAGTGAGGAAGAAGACTTGGCATACTCTGTGCAACTGTGGTTGGTACCATGATTAATGACATCACCAGGGAGCCACTCTCTAGGTCTCAGGCTTTGACCCTAGAATAGTCCTGATCTGGCAACCTTATTATATCTCTCCCAATTTAGGGTGCTTCAACTCAGCAGGTCATCCATGCCCAAGCTGCTGGCACAGTAAGTGCAATAGGAAATTATCTTAAAGACTAGGTTCTTGCTAGTATGGCCATCTACATGAATGGTGACTGGTTGGAAGCTCCTGTTATTGAGTGCATTGGCACATAACACTAACCATAATTTAATGCTATGTGTATCGGGGAAGGGGCACATATGAACCTGCCCAGTTTTCAAGGGAGGGCTTTCTCTCAGTCCCACCATCCTTACAGGCTCATCTTGCAAGGTCACAGGAGAGATTCTTCTGGATGGTGTCTCCTAGACTGTAGAACTACCTCCCAAGGGAGGCTCAGTTGTGCCCACTCTTGTCTCTTTTTTGCTGTTGAGGCAGAAGGATTTTTTAAATGAACATGTTGTAATTTTAATAAGTGTTAATGTGTGTTGATTATGTTTTTAATTGTTTTAACTTAATGCTTTAATTGGCTTGGTTGGTTAATCCTGTTTCAAACTTTTGTACAATATATTGTTCTGCTATTTAGCTTTAACCTACATTGCAAGATGCATTTGGGAAAACGGAATATAAATCAGATCATACATTCATACATATGTAAGTAGGCCTACCAAACCCGCAGGTTCAAGCATTCGCCCTTCTTACCCCACATTTGGAAGGAGGAAAAAAAACAGAACTCCATTTTGCTTTATTGGAAGGGATGGTCCAAGCTCTTTTGCTGCCTGAGGCAGGAGCAAAGCATTCTCCCACTGCACCTCTAGTGACACACCAGAGGACGCGCATAGCCAGCACCAGATCACCCCCTCCCCCAAATGCAGCTGCAGCTCAGCCACCAGTTATCTCTCCAGTCTCCATCCAGGAAGGAAAAAACTATCAATAAAGAGGATAAAGGAGTGGTTGTGGTGCTAAGAGTAATTCCTGGCTCTGGGGAGCTGTGGAGATAGGCAGCAGCTATCCAGAGCTTCAAGACTCAGCCTAGGCAGAACATGGAGTGGCAAATCTGCCACCCACAGTACCCCACTGCTAAAGCAATGGCCTCATTGAGGCTGATGGCAGAACCAGCCCAGTTTACAAGACTCATGTTTTATTATTCCTCGTAAACCAGAAATCATAAGAGAAAATAAACTCTAGTAAATAGTTGAAAATAAAAGCTAGCACTTGAAGTTAAACAATCCAACAATTGCAGTCAATTGGTCTAGCAATTTATTTTGCAACGGAGAATTTCTCAAACATCTGTCGTCTTTCAGTGATAGTATAGTGTCCAATTTTGTAATTCCCTGGTTTGCTGTATAAATCAATCTAGCTTCCCTAATACATTGCTTGGCTTGTATTACAAATGCCATTTTTTCTTCTTCCAAATTCTTCCCTAGCTTGAAATGTGAAGCTGTATTTACTTAGTCAATGTTCAGGAGTCCAGGAGATCAACCTCAGTTGTTCTTTAGGTCCATACCCAGAAACTCTTCAATATTAACCTTTTACATTCAGTGAAACTCCCACTGATGGTTGTGCAGCTCTAGCTCTGATGTTGAATATATTAAAACAGTCTTTTGATTTTTTTTTTGAAAAAGACTGCCCCCATCCACAGAAATCTATGTCTGTGATACCTATGAACATGTGGGCTCATGTACAATTGTGGTGGCAGCTCATTCCATGAGAATGTGTGTTGAACAGTATTGTGCTGAAATTTGGACTCTTGAGATCAAGGTGCCGGGACATTTTCACCAACAGAGACAAGAATGCTAACCACGATATATTTTGTGATTTATGTGTATATGCATACATCCAGACTCACAGATGTACCAATATGGACTGAATGAGCACATCTCCATTTTTGGGCTTTTCATGGGTCATGCTATGGAGACTGTCATGGTGATTATCTGCACCTTGACATATATGATGCACACCACTGCTAAATTGAATGTGACGGTCAAAATAGACATGGCAGTGGCAGCTACAGTTTTCAGTCCAGACTTCTGTACTAGTCACTCATATAGGTAAAGGTCTAATTTTTCACCAGAAAAGAAATTCTCCTTTTTTTTTGGTCCTACTTCACTGCCCTCCATTCACTTCAGACACTATTTGTCCAGGTCCACCTCATGCCTGGTATTAAAGCAAGCCTGAAAAGACTGCTAAAACAATATACATAGTGCTTGGAAGATTAGAGGTGGACCCTTGACTCCATTACGAAAAATAAAAATTTAAATGCAAAAATAGAAGTTGCATTGACTTTACAGCAGCTTCAAATGTTTTTAACCTCCTGTAGAATACAGCCACAATAACAGATTCACTCTCTGGCAGATTGATGTTACTGCCCTGGATGGTAACAATTTGGCAACTAAAATAAGATTACATCTAGTTACTACTCCCAAATAGTTACTACATCTAATTACTACTCTCACCCTAGTATCTAAATCAGCAGGATTTACTTGAGCATGGATTTACTGTTCAGCAATTGATTCAACAAATCTCTGTCTCACTGGTACTGTGAATTAGGTTGGTCCCCAAGCTTGACTAGCAACTGGTTGAGGCAGATCCTACACATGAGCAGGTGAAGGAGAGGAAGATACAGTTTACAAGATCCAGGAAAGTCTGGTCCAAGTTGCAATATCCATTACCACGTGAGAAAAACAGTAGAAATTGTGAACCATGGCTTCAGATATTATAGCAATTCATTTCCATATATTTGTTGTCCCTATCTTGTCAACCAGACTCACTGAAGCCAATAAGCATTAACAATTTTTTCCTCTTTATTTATTTAATTGTACTCCTTTCTTAAGACCCAACTGGTTTACAAATCTCACAGCCTAGCTGTGAGTGTCCAGTTTTCCTGGGTCATTTCTAGGCAGAAAAAGAGAGTGCAAATTCTCTAGTTTGGTGGGCAAGCTCTTGACAAGAGGCCATTTCCGCACGGGCTAATAGAAATGGTGCAGAGTGTCCTCCAGCAAGGACGTCTGCACCTAGGAGCAGACTGGGTCAGACCTACTTAACGTAGATCCGCACCGCAGCCTGCTCTGGAATGACCCCAAGTGGTTGTCAAGTGTGCTTTTGAAAGACCGCTTAAAACAGGTCTTTCAAAAGCACGAAGCGTGCCATTCTGTGCCTGCTCTCCTGTGCAGATTTGCAGGCTCGCACTATCGCGAGCCTGCGATCTGCTGGGGGCAGGCTTTAGACTGGTGAGCTTCAGCGTTTGGTCGAGGCGCTCGACCAACCGGAAGCCGCCATTTTCATCCCCAGAGCAGTGTGGAGCGACGAGCACAGACTGCTCCGGAGCAGCGCGGACCAGACTGGGGAGCCAAGAAGTCCAGTAAGTAGTGGTACGGGGCGATTCCCTTGCCCCATGCGGAAATGGCCTGTGTGGGTGTGTATCTCCAGCTCAGCTAGCAGACCAGTAGCTTGCAACAATTTGCAAAGGTTGTTGATCCTTTGCTGCAATTAGAGTCTTCAGGCAGTCTATGTATTTCTTAGGTTAGCTTCCACCCTCCCTCCTAGTCAGTGAGATGCCAGAGCTCACCCTCAGCTCTGCTCTGCATCCTCCTTCTGATTAGAAACAACTAGCCTAGATTAAATGTTCCTTATCCCATCTTTCTCTCATTTCCCCTTAAGATTTCTGTTCTGATTTCCATAGAGGAACATATGTGCTCTCTCTCTCTTTTTCTCTCTCTATCTGTGGTGGGCGGTGTGTGTGTGTGTGTTTGAATGATAAGCTGTGAGCAGCTGTGGTTGATCCTTAAGTACAGTATTTAATGGCATAACCAGGGCCCATCCCCAGGTCTCAGGTTTTGGCCCAAAAGCCTGGAATGATCCTGAACTGGCACTGGCAGCCCTACTCCCAAGGTGCCTTGCAACACAGATTAAAACAAAATACAGCTGAAAAGCTAATGACGAAAAATTAAACAATTATATCAGGTACAAATCTCAGCTGCTGGACCTCCTGTCCCAGGCCCAACCTAAGGTTCCTCTCTAAAGAGATTATACTTGTGCAATTAAACTTGGAACTGCACGAAGCTGAAAAAAAAAATGTTTTCCTTTCTTTGACATTGCCCAGGAGACTTTACCAGCAAAGCCAATGATGAGGAATGATGTTCCAACAGTGTGCCACACAATTCCCACCCTAGTGTATCCTATCAAGAAGCAAACGTCTCAGAATTCTTTGTGCACAGACAGGAAGGAAGTAGAGTTGTTTGAAAGAGCAAAGAAAAAACTCATGCAACACAGGTGCATCTGCTGCATCTTTTTCTAATAGGATCTGCAGGCCTTGGTGTCCAGTTTATTCACAGTTTCAATGTAACACATTCTCACATTAGAACACAAATTCAAAGTGAGCAAAAACATTTGTTTTACATTCCTCTCCATTCTAGATCGTAAAATATTCAGCTTGTGGAACTGAAAGAAGCGTCAAAATGCCTACTTCATAAGCATCCCACAGATCTTTCTGAGAATTTTCCTTGTGAAATGTTGCAGTTGGAAAAAAAATCTTTGAATATACTTTTGGAAAAGAAAATAACTACCCCCTCCCCACCACTATATGAGATTTACAAGAAACAACTGCAACTAATTTTCAGGTGCTGCGAGATCTCTCTCTCTCTCTCTCCCTTTCTTTCTTTTGCTTGCTGGTGACATTGGCAAAAGATGAAAAATGTTTCAGCAAACTAGAAATTTGTCCAAAAAGCAAGCATTCTGTAGTTGCGGCAAGAATGATTCAGCCACCTAACTACCTTGTCCACTGTGTGTGAAGTTGCAAGAGAAAAAAACTTTCAGGATGCTAAATTTACATTTTTGCAGTGAAAAGGACAAGAAAGATGGGTACAAAATGGTTGACAAAGTTGAAGGTCTCTCAGGCTGGGTGTTATTTAAAAAATCCTGTTAGTGACATACACAGGCGTACATCTGTGTAATGACTTTTTGTGGTCATTGTTAAGGTTAGAACTGTCTTCCCCCAAAACAACCAAAGCCCTCTCCCTGACTAAGGGCCTTTCCGCCCTACACTGTTAGAGTGCTATGATTCCACTTTCAACACTCTGTGCAATTTTGGGGTTTGTAGTTTACTGAGGCCGAAGAGCTCTCTGGCTGAGAATTCTAAAGGCCCCTCCCTAAACTGCAAACCCCAGGATTCCATAGGAGGTTGAAAAAGGAATAATAGCACTATAATAATGTAGTGAGGAAAGGCCCTAACTATTGTGCTGCAATAACCCTAGTCTCACAGCTACTCCATAGCTGGTGAGGTGTGGAGGAGATTGGTGAAGCATCTGACTACATTTTTATAGCCACACACAGATGAAAGATATCCTCTGCTGAGACCTCCAGATGACTTCAGCTGATCTCAGCAGAAAATGTCCTTGGTCTGCGTCTGTCTGTGGGAACATAGCTGGATGCTGCTCTGATTTCCCTACAGCTCTCCACCCGCCACAGAATGTCCAGGGCTGGGGGCAGACATCACTGAACAAGGATGAGTCCTTGGATGGTGAGAAAAGAGCTGTAGTGGAGTCCTGTATGTGGAACTCAGCCATGTAGGATCTTGGTCATAGTGTAGTTTATGGTATAAGTTTGTACTGGGTGCAAAAGTAGTTGTTCTTGTTACAGGAAGAGTGGTCATTCAAGTTATGATGCATGGTGCTAAGTCAAACAACCTTCTGTAGATTTTTAAAAAAATGGCCGCCACCGCCACCACCACCACCCCTGAGCTGACCAAAGAGAACTGCAGCTGAGTTTCTGGAAGCTTTTGACTGAGGGCCTTATCACACTACACTGTTACAGAACTATTAATCCACTTTAACTGCCATGAAAATATTGCATGGAATGATGGGATTTGCAGTTTAGGGAAAGGCATTTAAAATTCTCAGCCAGAGAGCTGAGAGCCTCACCAAACTACAAACCTTGGAATTCCAAAGGGTGCACCAGGGCAGTTAAAGTGGAATAACAGCGCTGTAACAGTATAGTGTGATAGGTACCTATGTCACTGCCAGCCAAGAGATAAACTGTAGACACCCATGGACTTTGAATTAAATCTGGCATTTGGAATGCGCATTTGCTGAGGAACATTGCAGAGGATAATTTCGTTTGTAGAATCTAAATAATAATCTAAATAATAGTTGGAGGGTACAACAGTGGGAAAGGTGGTAGGAAACAGAAAAGCTGCTATGTGAATACACTATGATTTACACTTTAAATCTTACCTTATATTCCTTGTATACCTCGTGCACACTTCATATACTTCGCAATATCTTCTGCTTTGCCTTATACACACAGCCTTATTAACTTGCTGTGATGCTCTACCACATGTTGTAGATTATATGAAGGGAAAATACATATCTGAGATATATTTGTAGACAACATACCTTAGACAGAGCTTTGGAAACCAAAGTTACCTGAGGGAAATATTTTATAATTATATGACAGCATTGCTAATTGTATTCCTAGAAGCAGGTTCAGAAGTTCTTCACTGTGCCGTTAATTTCTTTATTATAAGAAACTGTATTCTCCCATACATAGTACTACCTGTTGGTTGTAACTGAAGAAATGAAAAAGACACGCAAAAAGGTCGCTCTTGTACTGGTGCAGTGCGCCTTTTGACAGCCATCCAAAATGTCATCAAAGGGAGCTTTAGCTGGTCCTTAAAGCAGACCTCCTCTGAAAGAAGAACACCATGGGTAATATGTTACACTGGGACAGGAGGTTGCACTTGTTATGTAACTTACCATATATTTTCTTTCAAGAATTGAGATTTAATGAAGAAATAATCAGTTACAAGAATCAAGTCATTGTCATCATCATTATCATCATCATCACTATTTTATTAATTTAAATTCCACCTTCTTCCTAAAAATGGGACTTCCTAAAAATCAGACTAACAACATTTTTTAAAAAATACGGATTAAAAAAACTATGCAAAAATTTTAATAAAAATGTAAAAGTCCATTTTAAGTTCATTAAAAATAATTGAAATATGTATAAAGTTGAAACTTTAATCATTAAAACCATTAAAATTCACTAAGTGATTATACAGACGTATTATTTGTATACTTAATTATTAATTTTGATATTGATGTACAATAGAGTAAGAATATGTCATTATTGACTAGAATTGTTGTGTAATAATCAATTAAGTAATAATTAAGTTTTGAAAAAAGAATGGTACTTACTAAATTAGAATTAATATTAATAACCCACTTAGGATTATGTAATATAGATCAATTTAGTATGTTCATTATAATTTATCTACTATATAAAAGTCAAAGTTTGTCTGTGAATTTGTCTATTTGTCTGCATAGGCAGGTGAAGACCTCATATGATTGGCTGGCTGTGAAGATTCCATGGAATCCTGGGGTTTGCAGTTTAGGGAGGAGTCTTTAGAATTCTCAGCCAGAGAATAGACCAGTTGCTATGGAGACAAGGCCTAGCAGCAAAGAGGAGGAGGGCATTGTATTACCTCAGGAGCCCAGCCTCTGTATGTTAACAACTCTGAATACAGATTGGATTGGAGGATATGGGGAAAAGTTACAGGCACTGGAATAGGCCAGTTGCTATGGAGACGAGGCCTAGCAGCAAGGAGAAGGACAGTGTATTCCCTCAGGAACCCAACCTCTGTGTGTTAAGAACTCTGAATACAGATTGGATTGGGGAATATGGGGAAAAATTACAGGTACTAGAATTGGCCAGTTGCTATGGAAACAAAGCCTAGTGGTAAGGAGGAGGATAGTATATTCCCTCAGGAACTCAACCTCTGTATGTTAATAACTCTGAATACAGATTGCATTGGGAAATATGGGGAAAATTTACAGGTACTGGAGAAGACAGTTTGTTGAGTTCTTAAGAGGAAAATAGAATCCGGGGCAATGCCAGGTAAATACACTAGTTATAGAAATAACAGTAAAGAATATATAGAGTTTTCCGGCACAGTCGCTTCAGTCTCTGTCTCACTGTTTCACATCATAATGAATGGGTTTAAGCAAACATGAACAGATTTAGAAATGAAAGTTTGTGTGCAGACTTTTGTGGCTGTTAGTTTAAATCCTAGAACTATTGGAACTAACTAGATTTTAGCTGTTTTTTCTTTAATTTTTGTTTGGGAGCCACCTTGAGATCCATACTGGGAGATGGTTGGAATATATATGAAACCACATCTATCTCTTTTCATTTGTTAGTGACTGTTAGTTTACTGGTACATCTTGGAATTAAACTTGTATTTCTCCTCATATCCTCACTCTCAGTTGTTGTTCTAATGTTCCTATTGTTTTCTGACTAGGTGATACTCTAGTCTTCCTTAAACTTTTGTTCTCCAGATGTTTTGAGCTAAAGTTCCCATCTCCCTGGATCATTAGTCATGCTGACTGGACTCTTAATGGCTCTGTAATCCAAAACATCCAGCAAGCAACAGGTTGGAGAAGGTTGCTCTAATGTATTCTAGTAAACTGAAGGGTGGAGTATAAATATAATCACTTAACAAATATTTCCACATTAGCTTGCAACTACAGTGAGAGAACAAACAGCACCATAACAGCACCTGCTGATAGAGAACAGCACTGTACTTGATGGGGAAAGAAGGGCACCCAACTGAGGCCTTCTCTATTTCATATGACAATTATCTAGAAGAGGGGAGTAAGCCTGCAGCCAGTGGAGATGCCCCCCACTGCATCCCTGCTTTCTCCCACCTGTGCACAGAAGGGAGGGTTCTATGGGATGGAGCCTGTAGTAAGGGGAACAAAAGCACGCTCAGGAGGACTCTCACTACAGACATTCCTCCGCAATACATCAACAGGAAGGGGGTAGACTATGGGCATGTGATCCCCATGTCATTGTTTATCACATAAGGAAATATCTGAATAGGTTTATGCTCACTTCGAAAAAGAATTGCACAGAACTATTGCTCTCTCCTTCCATCACAGAGACAAATTTCCAGACCATGGTACCAGACTGAAATTGCTGCATGCAAACAAATAAACCATAGAAGAAAGGATAGGCAGTTGCATAGGGATGGGGGAGCGGAGGGACGGTTCGCCCCAGATGACAATGTTTTTGGGGTGTCCTGGCCTGTAGCCATGCCCCCGCGTGCCCTGACCACGTGCCCACATGCCCTGGCCATGCCCCCACGCATTGCTGCCACGGTCCCATGCACAATGGCCATGCCCCTCGTGCCATAGCTCCACCCCCTCCTACCCATCCCCACACTCCAAGCTCCACCACTGAGGATAGGGTAAAGTCCATACAGGTCATGCATGCCATGGGCCCTTAAGAGGAAGAAAAAAGATTGCTCCATACTGCATGCATTCACATGCGTAATAAATATCAACAATCAGGCCCCTTTAACATTTGGGAGTCATAATACAAGAATGCGAGTAACATAGAAGGCTGTTGCAAATTTGTTAAAAAGAGGCCTGGGATGGGTCAAGTTGTTAAATTTATAATTGAATTCAGGTGGCCCTTGTTTGACCATTTGATTGTATTGGTCATTCATTGCAATAAAACAAGTATTGAACCAAAAATATCAGTGTATTATCTAAATAACCGGGAATCAATACCTTGGGTTTGGGATGTGGACCTGGTATACTTGGCCCACTTAAAAGGAACTTAAGCACTAGGGAGGGGTGAGAAAATGTACAAAAATGCTTAATGCAGCTTAAAATTAGTAACAGTTCGCTTTCTAATACTTTGAAAAAATATTAAATGTAACCCATATGTACACCTTTGATGTCTGTTTTACTGACTCAGCTAGGCATCATTTCCAACTTGGAATGACAAAGCTTCTTGCTGTTTGCTTAATGAAATCTTCCCTTCAGTGGCTTTCCATGAATTTTTTTAAAAAGAACATTTACGCACTATATTCTTCCATTAGAACAGTTGTCAAAATGGAAATATCAGGCATCAGTTCTAGAAAACATGAAAAATTTCAACCAGGCCACCTTCTGGAATTTAATCATAACAGAAATGCCAAAAGGGAGCTAACATTGAATGGCTTTTCCATTAATTCACTAGGAATCATATTACTCATCAAGATCACTGGACATTTTGCATTAATCTGTTAGCCTTTCTTCCTAATCCTTTGGCTCTAATGACTTAAGCCAGCCTTTTCCAAGTTTGGACCACAACACTCAGCATTCCTGGGAGAAGATCATAACCCACTACCATGTTATCTTTTTCCCATGTCACCCTAACACCCCAAAATGCCATTTAGGGCAAAGTTGAGGGAAAATTTGAAAGTCCTTGTGTCAGTTCACTGCCCATGAATGTCTGGTGAAGGGGTTACTGTGTGCCCAGCCGTTGTTCCAGGCAGTGACCTCTAGATAGCTTGATTCTCAAGACCATCCAGATCTGAGTGGTTACTTAAGCACACAGAATGCACTGAGATCTAATTACGATTGGCTGGGTGGCTGGCTGGTGGACAGACTGATTGGAATACACTCTGTTCCTTAGCAAGTGGTCATTATAATATGAACAAAATGATATAGGAAGCTGCCTTATACTGAAGCAGACCATTGGTCTACCTGTAGTCAAGTCTGAGAGGCAATTTCAGGCAGGATTCTTTCCCAGTTGGAGATACTTGCTGGTCTCCCATCGAAATATTCCCTAGATCCAACCCTGCTGAACTTCCAAAATCAGAGCAGGTTGGTGTGTTCAGTGTGTTACTGTGGTACACTGGTAGTAGTGAGATAATGAATAGTACATTTCTTGAATAGTAATTCCACAGAGAAGACCAGCAGAAGATTGTTGTTGTGTGCCTTCAAGTCATTTCCAACTTACGGTGAGACTCTCACAGGATTTTCTTGGCAAGATTTGTTCAGGGGGGGTTTCCACTGTCATCCTCTGAGATTGAGAAGGTGTGACTTGTCCAGTGTCACTGGGGGTTTCTGTGGCTGAGCTCAAACTCTGGTCTGTCAAAGTCCAACCTGATCACTCAAGCCACTATATCATGTTGACTCTCTAGCAGACTATGTAACCTTGCAGATTTACAAGGACTTGAAGCCTACGGCATGCTTGCCAGCTGTTGCAGCTGCCATCCAAGCAAACAGCATATCAGAAGATGCATAAACATATAGGCACACTTTCTGACCAAGTGACAGTATTTGCTTAAACAAAAGAGCCTGGACTGTCATTTGAAGTAGAAGTTTGACAACCAGTTCTTCCAGCTCTGTATGCAGCAAAACAGGCCTTTCTGTTTTCATCAAAAAAATAGTCTTAAATATTGCTGGTCCTGAACTTGAATCTTTTCACATTTTACCCATGCAAGCAATTCTCTATTTGCATAAATCTGTTTCTTCCTTTCATTTTTCTCTTCAATCCACTTGAGATAGCAATCCAAGGTTATCAGCATCCAGACTATGTATAAAGTCTTAATTTCGTACAGTTTGCAGTACTAAAAATCAGGTTGTTGCTTCATCTTTATTAAGACAAACCAAAATTGAAAACAGAAAGAAATACTGCCGGAGAAAATGTGCTGATGCCAGAAAAGCAAAACCAATGATTTGAGAAGAAAAGAAGAGCATACTCTCCCAACTCTTATGTTTCTTATTTAGACCAAAGTCTGGAGATTCAGTTCATAGAAGATTTTGGTTAGACTGGCAATCAATCACTGGATATGTGCTCTTGTAAAGAAAGTAACTCAGATCATGTGTTCTTTCTCCTTTTGAATTAAACTCAACAAAATGCTTGCAGCATATGCATCTTCATGTCAGTAGGAGTGAAAAAAGGTAATTGAATCCCTATGAAGTCACACAAATTTTAGGTCTATACATTCAAAGCTTTAATTCTAAAATGAAGGAGGGGGAGGCTTGCATTCAAATCAACAAGTGAAATTCAGCCTGAATCCCAGTATCCCTGCCTGTTGGCCCAATCAGTTCTTTTAGTAGGAATATTTCTGATTACATCCTCAACATCCTGTCCCCTCCCATCTTCAACTTTCCACATATTTCCACCAGATTCCTGTATCTCATTTCTTACTATGTCCAGTTCCTTTACAGAGCTTTGAAGTTACAAGTTTCAGATAACAAGTTAGTAACTACAGTGTAACTACACTACATTACCATTGCAACTTAATGTGGGATAACTTCACTCTTTTTTCACTGTAACTGTATTTTGGGTCACTTTCAAAATTATAAATGTGTGTGGCCTCATTAATGATAGAAGAGGAATATCGCATAGCTAATGCTGCTGTCTAAAGCAAGGCAGGGAAGCAGTCTTCCCTCTGATCAGTAGCATAATGCTTGCTCAGTGTTGACAGAATCTGCCTTGTGGGGCAATGATGGCTAGTTTAGGGCATTTTTTGCCAACCCTCTCAAATTTGGGCATGGTGAAGGACACAGGGTACATAATGGAGGTACATCCCCCCTTGGTCCTTCAAGGGGCAATGTGCCCCCCAACCGCAGCAGTCACCCATCCCTTCTAAATGGAGAAGGTTCAGAAGGGAAGGGAAGGACACTTTGCATTAGAAACTAACCCGCTCTCAAAGCAGGGCAATCAGGTACTCATGTTCAGGGCTGGCAAGCTAATACTGAATTGCACAGCAGAGGAAAGTTTAAGGAGAGTATAAAAGGGGGGGAAATAGCCAGTATTCTACACCAGCTCCTGAGTATACTTAACTAAGTAACCTCTTCTCAGCCAACCACCCCAATCCATTCTCCAACCACCAGCAGAATAGACCTCCTGTCCATGTAGTAGAGTTGGTTGGGAAGGAAGTTATAATTGTGTCAATAGTATTACAATTGCGACTATGCAGCAATTGGGAATATAAAACAATTACCTAGATTTTCTCATCCATAACTATTCCATATTCATGATTGCTGTTTAGTCATGATTTTGACACTATTGGCATGACCGTAACTGCCCCCTAATCTACTTTACTGGGCTTCAGCCACGTGGTGAGAAGGAGATCCATTCCACCAGTGACTGTGATGGGTGGATCACATTTCCATTGAGTTGAGGGGGGCGAGCAGTCAGGCCAAGAGAGGTTACTTAGTTAACTAAGTAGCTGATGTAGAATACTGGACACCATCATTTCCCTTTTCCCTACTTCTCTGCCATCACTACCCATGAGAAGCGAGTGACAAGGCTCTTGCTTCAGGTTGGCTGTAGTTTCGAACCAAAACATTTCTGACAGAAGCTGGAAGAATACACTACATTTTGTTGCAGGTGTTCTAGTTGCCCTTTATATTTACTTAGCTCAGAATTTGAATTATCTCTTTTTGAAAACTTAACAAGAAGTAAACATTATTCGCTCAAATAATGTTTACCCAGTTCAAGCAGTCTATGGAAGATTATATATCTCCTTTTTTGATCAATGGTAGTGCAATTCATTAGCAAAACATTCACTATGAGAGTGGAATCAGTTATTCACTATCTCCAGCCATTTAATTCAAATGTTTGGGTATTGACCATTATTTTTTTTATAGTACATATATATGTTTATTTTAAACATGGTCATTCTAGCTATGTAATATAACAAACAAGAGCCGTAATGGTGTGGTGGTTTGAGCACTGGACTACAGCTCTGGAGACCAGAGTTTGAATCCCCATTCAGTCATGGAAACCCACTGAGTGGCCCTAGGCAAGTCAGACTGTCTGAGCTTCAGAGGCCAGCAAAGGCAAAAGCCCTTCTGAACAAATTGTGCCAACAAAATTGTGATAGGGTCACCTTAGGGTCAGCAATGACTTGAAGGTACACAACAATAACAGTATAACAGCAGAAAACAGGGAAGTAAACATGGTGCAAGACTGCATCAATCTCTTCTTTTCTTTTTCTTCTCTCCCTTTGCTCAGATCTGCATTTTCAACTTAGCATGATTACTTGGAAACTAGTCTCCAGATAGGATACCTAGGCTCACTAGCAAATGTGAACTGAGAATGAATTCCCATTGAAGCCAGTGGGAGTTATTCCCAAGTAAATACTCAGTTGTAAAGTTCAGCTGTTCAGCTCACTTTGGCCTTTTCCGCACTTTGTTTTTAGAACGGTGCAGAACGTCCTCCAGCGAGGACATTTGCACTTGGGAGAGGACTGGGTCCAGACTACTTTGTGTAGTTCTGGACTTCAGCCAGCTCCGGAATGACCAAAAGTGGTTGTTCTCCGTGCTGTTGAAAGACTGCTTAAAACAGGTCTTTCAACAGCATGGAGCGCGCCACTCTGTGGCCGCGCTCTGGTGCAGATTTGCAGGCTCGCACCAGTGCGAGCCTGCAGATCTTGCGGGGGCAGGCTTTAGGCTGGCAAGCTTCACCGCTTAGTGGAGAGCCTCCACCAAATGGAAGCCGCCATTTTCATCCCTGGAGCAGTGTGTAGCGCGGCCACACACTGCTCCGGACCAGCCTCGATCCACCGAGGGGGCACTCCAGTCCGGTGAGTACCAGAACAGGGCGATTTCTTCGCCAAGTGTGAAAAAGGCTTTTGTCTGCTTGGGTGAATGGGAAATCAGGAAAAGCAAATTAGTAAAACCATATTATATCTCTAACTGATTCAGCTCAAGATGTTGGGCAACTGGAAGTGATTGACAGAAATAAAGAGAGAAGAAAACATTCCAGAAATCTATTTGGTGAAATACCTCAAGAATATTTCTTTGCTGGGTGCTCTACAACCACATTCCACAGAAGAAAATTCTGAGTGAAAGAAACAGGGTCCCTTCAGATGCTATGCTTTCACATTCCATTCTCATCATACACCAGAACTTTTTTTTTTTCAAAAATACAATGGGAGGGCAGTTTTCTCAGAAATACATATATTCCTAGACTTTTAATATGTACTATCCCTGAAGATTAAGAGAATGTAACCACATTTAAAAGCAAAGCTGAATAAATAACATAGAAAAAAGGAATTCCACTATCGTCAAGGGCAAAACAGATTCATTCTGCAGAACCTACTGTGAAACACACACACACACACACACACACACACACACACACCTTTTTAGATGCATCAGAAAGGGAAAAAAATAAGTCTCAGTTGTTTAAGTTACATTACGTATAGTTCAGGGCTGACTTCCAAAAGCTGACTTTTTCTTGTTCTTTTGGATCCAAGTTTTCCTATGAAGGCGAACTAGATACAGCTGAAAAAGTGTTGACTTTTCTAAGCATAAGTCACAATTAACAGCTCTCATTTTGCTTATTTCTGCATCATGTAGCTCAAGAGCAGAGGGATAAACAACAAGTAACTTTCAATTAATTCTTTTCTGCACTAAGTCATAGTTCCAGTGCTGTATAACAGAAGCAGGGATAACTTGTGGTTTAGCTGTAAATGTGCTCTGAAGGACAGTCCTAAATGTCCAAGGTGACCAAGGCTGGCAATAGTTGGTCAACTGAAGCTGAGATGAATCCAAATCCCAGCATACGGGAGCTGGAAACTACTTACAGCTGTTATCACCTTGAACTGGCCTGGCTTCGTGGATACTAGATATCATTTTGATATCACAATTCGGCCACATTTAGCCACCCTCAGCCAAGTGTTTGTGAGGCCCCCGAACAAGCACGGAGCTAGGCATGGCTATTAATTGCTGAAACATTTCTTTCTCCACCTAGGCAAGCCAGACACAGCCAGATCTTGCTTTAGGAGATCTCCCCAGACAAACACTTCATTAAGGATGCACGCTAATACAAAGAGCCCCCTGCCCCGAGCAGGCACCCTGGCGAGCTAGAAGCTCAACTGCCCAGGCGAGCTGCATCTGCATACTGGCCATTCTATTGTCAATTCGAACTTAATCATGTTAAATTGTGACCTTTCGGAGACATTGTCTCGTGCCCAAACCTCATTGTTCTCTCCCAAGTACAGACTAGCCCACGGTCATACTTTCCCTATAAAAACCCCCATTTCCGAGAACTTCCTTGGATCGCTCCCGAGTTCCAGACCGCCCTGCTGCTGCTTTGCCCGGCAAGCTCCCCTCAGCGAACCATGCTGAGCTTTTTCTCTCCATCTGCAACTTCTTCAGGACTACGAGAAAGTTGTCGTATCACCCATTTCCCCCGAAAACTCTTATTTCTTATTCCCTAGTTAGCTGTGTGGTTGTGTTGTCTTAAGTGTTTGTCTGTTGTTAATAAAACATCAGTTTTGCTGTTTTAAAACTGTCTGACTGCTTATCTGACCTGACCCTATAGACATTGGGTTACAAGATCCCCACTAAGTTACCCTGCCTCTCGTTAGCTTAAAGTGAGTGCTCCAGTTAATTTCCCCATCTGGCATTATTGTGTTTTGGTTATTTGGGTGCCCCTCCCAGGATCCCCAATTAACAGGGTAACACAGCTACCCTCATCTTGGCCTCATGAGTTCTTTCCGTAGCACCCTCCCATCCCACAATGAGGACAGGCGAACGACAGGACTGCAATAATGCTCCTGTGTGATTTTGTCATGGTCCCATCCTTTTCCCCAGGTGGCACAATTGCAGATTAAATCATTGACAGATTTTCCCTGTCAATGACATGTGGTTCCATTTCAGACTTATCTGTCCTGTGGAAGCTGCAGGAACACAATGGCTGCGCTTCCTGCCCCAGCACAGCCTGGGAAAGTACCTGGCTGCACTGCAGAAAGAAGAGGCATGGCCACTGCACTTCCCTCTGTGGGGAGCCAGCCATTGCGGAGGGGAGTGCTCCCACCACACTCCTCCTCTAGCAGAGCTGCTACCGGGATCCCCATCAGATAACTTCGGGAAAAAGCAGAGTGCAGAAAAGACTATGTTGTGCTGGCATTATGGATGTAATCTGATGTTCTTCCTCACCCCTTTCTGGATTCATCTGCTGGCAAATCTTAGCCAGCAGAGCAGTTCTGCCAGCAGATTGCTCTTTTGGTATATCTCAGACATCAATTGGCAAAAGAGGTATCTGCTGGCCAAAGAGGCTTGTGCCCAGTCCTATCCATTACATCTTGCTCATCTTTGTGTTAGGAATTCACAGTTAGTTATTCTTAAAGTAATAGGAGCATAGCCTCACGATGTAGGTACATTTTGTACCAAGCCAGCAGCATGTAATATTCTGGTTGGTGTTCTGGGATCATTTATGCTTATTTATGTTTCATCACTGAAATGTTGGAAGGCATGCCTACCATCCAACTTTCATAAATGAAAACCGGGCCACATGTAACCACCCAACATCAGTGTGGTCAAAATGGGGAAAGAGAATTAACAAGGAAGAGCAGGCAAGATAGGAAAGGCTGCAGCAGTTTGCTTTTGCCTGAGCCCACTGGGAAGGGAAAGATTCCTCCCATTTCTCTCCTCTCCCCCTACTGAGTTAACAGAGTGCATGCTATTTTTGCATTTTGAACTCAGTCTGCAGCAACTGAAGTAATCGGAGGACAAAGGGGGAAAGTGGGAGGAAAGAGAGAAACTGGGCCATTTTTAAAGCAGCTGAAGAAGTGGGACAACTGAGAATTATTGTCTCTACCAAATCAGGGCAGTTGGAGGGTATGGGTCTGGTTTGTATAAAAAGTTTGGGTGCTTTGCTTCTTCATTTATGCCTTCACAGACATCTGCTTAGCTTCTGCTCAGAGCTTCAGGTCAACAGAGCAGTAATATCATTCCTCTGCCACCTGTCCATTTTCAGATATGTGAAAAGAACTTCTTCCTCTCTTCTTTGCCTGCACATAATCTCTGAAGGCCATGTCCACTCTGCCACTGGAGTGTGTAGTCCCTGCAGTGCCATAGATCCTTGTTATTTAGTGAAGGCTCCAGCTGTCTCTCTACATGAAAAGTGTTCATTTTGAAACCACTCAGTTACAGAGATCTGTCTTGTTGGCGGCAATTTGCCAAGGAATTCTGTACCAATGGCTTCTATATGTTGTAAACTGAAGATCAGAAGCAAAGCAAAACAAAAGTTCTCTACGCATAGATGCTTGTGTGCTCTCTCTTTTTCTCAAAGAAAAGATTATTAAAGAGTGGGACCCTTGTTGATCAACTGGAGCAATTTAGATAAATTTGGTATTTCAAGAACCACAGCTGCTTTGCTTTCCAGAGCAGTTCATCTGCCAGATGAAGAATATTGCCATGATTTACTTTTCACTTGTCTTAATCCGAGGAGCATGAATCCAATTTCAGTCATCAAGTCACTTTTCCATTGTACCACTTTATTTTCCTTTGGCTTTCAGGGATTTAATGTTTGGGGAACAGCACAACCTGATTCTTTAGCTTCTGTGCATGTTTCTCTTTGAAAAGACAATTCTTCAACCAATAGCCAAGAGAACTTTAAAGGAATTATGGTTATTGAGCTATGCCTAGTTTGTTAATTTGACTATATATCACATCTGGCCTATGACTTTTAGATGAGCAATAGTCCAACTTAGAATCCTAGTGAGAATTAAATCCCCAGCTACTTAAGAGGGAGAGAGAAGAGGGAGGAGAGAAGAGAGGCAGGTTTGGGATCAAAGAGGAAATACTTTAAAAGGTTATGCAATTCTGCAGAGCTCATCCATGGACAAAGACAGATTAATGACAAATGGTGCTGGCTGATTTAAATTAAGCATTAATTCACTTTTTCAGACTGAAGACTAGAACTATCTAGACAAAAGGGAGAGAAAGAAAGAGACAGAGAGAGATCATACCCTTTTCAGAACCTGCTTCATCTAAGCACTCTAAGGGTGCATTACTACCATTCCTTGGAAGGCCATGTTAGAACTCGGGTGCTAGAGAGTACAAAGAAGACATAAAGCCCTCCTGTTTCCCTTGATAGCCCCACTTCCCCAAACAGGGGGAAAGGATGGTGCAGTTGATCCCCGAAAGACAGGAAAGAAGTACAACTTTTTAAAGGACCATGAAAATCAAATATAAATTGTGAGGTGGGGAATCCCTACTTTGGAGTCCTACCACACTACAGACTCATAGCACTGTTTCCACTTTAAATGCCATGGTTCCATCCAATGGAATCACTTTAGGGAAAAGTTTTTAGGCTTTTCAGCCAGAGAGCTCTAGTGATTCACTAAATTACAAACCACAAGATTTCAAAGTATGTTGCCATAACTGTTTAAGTGAAATCATAGAACTATGATAGGGTAGTGTTAAAGTGTTATCCCTCTCACTCCCGGTGAAGGATGTTAAGTGCTAAAAAATAATCATTGGGGCTTGGTAATAATTTTGTATATGGAATTCATCAGGAAGTGTAACATTTAGCTACCCTGTTAATTATATAATTGGTCTCTGTTTCCTTTTCTGCCTGCATCCACTATGATTATCTATGTGCCATCTACCATTTGGTTCTTCACCTGTTACCATAAAACCCATACCTGAAATGAGGAGTCAAACAATCCATCACTGGTGCCTAATTATTAACTCCCTGCCATCTTCACAGGCACCCATATATGTATGTGTGTGTGTGTGTATATAGAGAGAGCATATTTGTGAATGTAATTTGGACACATGGTAACCCCATTAGAGAGGATTACCCCGTCAACGTTTTATTTTTATTTTACTGATAGACACCTTTACAGTTGCCATCAAAATAACATTTTTCCCCCTTACAAAAGTGCATGGAATTTGGAAATAAGGTAGTACCTTCAGGGAGGAGTAATCAGATTGCAAACATTTTGTCAGCAAATTATCTGACTTCTATGTGTGTTATGTTTGCTATGTATGCTGCTTTTCTGCACTACGGTAATATATTATGGTGGATGCATGCACTAAGACTTACTTTCTGTGTGTAACTAACACATGCACATGGAGCACAGAGTAAAAAAGACCCATCATAGAACAACCTCACCTCCAACCCCAGCCTAAAGCTAGGGCCAAAATAAGGTAGGATTGATAGTAGGGCTAAAGAAATAACGGAATTGCTACTGCTTAATAAAACTACTGCAAAAATAGCTGAGACTAGGGATGGGATGAATCAAGAATTTTCTGAATCCGGATCCGGATCCGGATCCCTGGAAGGTTCTGGGAATCCATGAATCTCACAAATCTCGAATCTTTTGAATTCTTTTTTTAAAAAAGTGTTTGAAAATCAAGGAAAAGAAAGCACTTCTACTGAAAAGTGCTTTTGAACCAGAGTGCTCGGTGCAAAAGACAATATCTGCAGTAACACAAAGCAGCAAAGCTTTATGCATGAATTGTCCCTTGTCACAGATGAGACAGTCAGATAGTGGGTCGTTATAATATACTATTATATACTATTCAAATGAGCTTACGAAGACTGATAGGACACAGTAGTCTTTTCAATTTTCAATTTTCCATTTCGTCATCTTATTCTCATTTATTTAAGAAATGACCTCGTTTCTAACTAAATCTCATATTGCTATTGTGCAAAAAATCTACTTTCTATGGCACATTTTATTATCCTACTCCACAAAATTTGTGCAGTTGCATATTAGAATAATGCCTGGTACCAAAGTATGTCAATGTGGTTTGAGTGATGGACTATGACTCTGGAGAACAGGGTGCAGATCCCCTCTCAGCCATGGAAACCCACTGACCTTGGGCAAGTCACATTATCTCAGCCTCAGTGGAAGGAAAGGCAAGCTCTCTCCTGACAAGAAAACCCCATGACAGGATCGGCCAGCAGGAGCAGAGCGGGCAGCGCGTGATCATGCTCTCCACCACTTTTTCTCTCCTGTCCTGGGCCGAATTGGGCCCAAGGCGAGCGAGAGCCGAGTGGGCAGAGCATGATTGCACTCTCCACCACCTTTTCTCACCTGCCCTGGGCCCGATCTAGCCTGTGACGGGTGAGAGCAGAGCGGGCAATGCACAATCACGCTCTCCACCACCTTTTCTCACCCATCCTGGGCTAGATTGAGCCCGAGGTGGGTGAGAGCCAAGCGAGCAGAGCGCGATTGTGCTTTCTGCCACCTTTTCTCACCCGCCCTGGGCCCAATCCGGCCTTTGGCAAGTGAGAGCAGAGGAGACAGCATGCAAGCACACTCTCCACTACCTTTTCTCACCCACCCCAGGCCAGATCGGGCCTGTGGCGAGTGGGAGGAGGTGGGGGCACAATTCAAGATATTTGATTCACCTCTTTTGGTGAGGGGATTCAAACGCCCAAATCTTGAATCCTTGCTCAGGATTCGAGGCTTCAAGGATTTGGTTGGCCCGTCCCTAGCTGAGACTCTCTGAGACCAACACAGAGAGTCACTCAAATAACAACACATGTAGAATAAGGTAGGATTATGACTGGATTGGGGGACAATTAGGGAAGGAAGATTGAAAAGTGATATCAGCAGGATAAAGAAATAAGTAAAATAAACTATACTAAACATACGATTATCATCCAACACCAAGAAGTTTTGAAAACTTTTTCAAAAATATTTTGAGCACAATACCTAAGAATGCACCATTGCTCTCCACAAGACTTTTGCCTAACATCTGAGCTTAGAGCTGTCCACAAGCAAAGTCTAGCTCCCCTCTCACACCTTGCCCTCTAATTCTCTGGTGCTGTTTTGGAAGATACTGTAGAAAAAGCGACTGCCTTTCTTTTCATATCTCATCTGCGAGAATATTCAAAAGCAATTTGGATCAGTTTGAATCTGTTACAAACTTTTCTGACCCACTTTGGGTCCACACACACACACGTGTGTGCGTATGTGTCCGTGTTCTTTTCCCAAATCAATGTGCAGAACTGAAAATAAAGTTTCACATTTTGATTTGGATTTGCTAAATTTCTGAACTGTAGGGGGGACATGCAGAGCTCTCATGCATGTAGTTAATAAAATATAAGTACTCCATAAAGATTATGAATAGATGGAAACCATATCTGAAGAAACTAAAAATCTCACCATAAGCTCCATTTTCATGTTACAAGCCAGAGATTTTCATTTTGGTACTAACTCCCCTTCAGTGGTGGAACTCTATTCCAGTTTCTGTCTACCAGCCTACATCATTTTAGACCTTTGAGAGATTTCTAAAGATGTACCCATTTATCTTGTCCTACAACTGAGTCAGAATACTACTGAGGCCATCACGTACATGTTGCTCGTTTGTTTTAACTACACAGTTTACATTGTCCTTTCATGGTCTTTACTGACTATGGAAACATCATGTAGCAAAAAAATTACATTATCTGAAATATGTTATTTGTTACTTTAAAATTTTGCTTTGGGATAATTTCAGATGATTTGGGGACCATTCTATCATTTTTAAATAAATATATAGTGGGGAGGGGGGAGAATGGTTTAAAATCAAACTAAAAAGCAACGTATTATCTAATCCATTACCACTCATAAATGGGAGTGGGAACCCTAACAAGTTAAAAGTAATGTTCTCAGCTTTGGTTCTTCATATTATTCTATTATCACCACAGATAAACATTTGTTAATGGAGAGAACTTACTAGTATTTGCATAACAATTTTACATTTGTCTACCTGGGGGAAAGTAGCAGCTTAGGGAAGTGATTCTGCTTGGTAAAATGACTTGGTGCAGAAGGGTTAAACCACCTCTTCCCCAGCACTACAGTCACATCTGGTTTGTGTCTCATGTCTCTCACCACAGTTGCTGTTAATTTTAAAAAAAAAATACATGGGAGATCCAAATGACAGATCTCCTGGGTCACATCTAATTTGGTTATTAAGCAATAAAGCTGATGTGAGGCAGCCCTTATGCCTCAGTTGCTGGTTTTGCTCTATTTTTTAGTGTCCTCTGAGCTGGTATTGTTTTTAAACTGCCTGATTTGAAAGAGAGGATTTTTTTTTTTAAAAAAATGATCAGCTTTACAAATCCACAGCATATCCTGCAGTACAGGTATATGAGACTTTGGTAGCTGGAGAGGGGAAAGCTGGGAGAAATTGAACCGGCTGTGCCTTTCTGCAGCCCAATAGACTTTAAGAGATATCATCACCACCAACCATTAATTGACTTTCTGCTGTTCAGGGCAATACAACATGGTTCTCAGAGTTCATCAAGAGATGATCCCTAATCCATAACTGAGCTCCCTATAACATTCTCAAGGTGCATAGGCCACGGTCTGCTCCTCTGTGCCTCTTCAAAGTGTTTTCAAAGCACAGAGGAGTATGAAATGTAAAAACAAACTGGCGCAGCTGCTAGGGGAGCTTTCCCATCCTGGCTGCAGCTGCAGGGAAGAGATTGCAGGGCTGTGTTTCTCTAAAAGCACTTCAAAGGATCTTAGAGATGAACTTGGGTTCACTGAAAGCTGTCCCAGCCTCTTTATCCATTTTGAGTTAGAATGTGCACATTCATGAGATGAAACTGCCTCGCCATTTGATTCACAGAGCCTGCAGCCAACATCACAAAACGTTCTGCTAACATACTTAACATCCTGGATTTGAATTTACAACATGCTTCCAATTTCCAACTGGAATCATACAGAACAAGACTGTTTTCCTTACTGTTAAAAGTTAGAACTGGTATCCAAGGGGAGAGAGGTATGAATGCAGAGGGCAGAACGGGACTCATCGGGGAGTTCCTACACAGTGCTCTTGAGCTGCTGGTGTTCCCATGACTTGTGTCCGCAGCAGCAGGAACAGCTGCCGTGAAAACAGCATTCAGAACTGCTGCAGTCTTGTCTTGCGTCCACATGTTCCTTATTTAGTTCCTAGTCATAACCATGATTTTTATTTATACTGTAAGGGACAATGGGAGAGATTAAAACAGTTAACAAAAGGTTCATTGCAGAGTTTGGCTTTGGGCATTATAAGATGTGCTAACAAGGGTAAACCTGCATTCCCTGTGTGTCTGCTTTCTTCACAAAAGCAAGCAAGCCTATAGCTTCTTTCTTTCTCCTTTTTCTTGACTTAATTTCTTTTCTGATATTTACAGTGGATGCACCTAAAATCAAAGTTCCAGGTGCTAGGGGAGGAAAAGAAGTTAGAATGGACCAATTTGCTTTTACAAACGTATTCAGCCTGTAGTTCAAGAAGCTATTAGTGAAAGTATATGTTTATCTTTTGGCTTCCTGTCCTTGAGAAGAAATGACAAGTAGCAGATTTTCTTTTCCTTTTGGTCTTTTTTGGATTGTATGCAAACAAATATATCTCACAATATGCTTCTTGAAAAATGTGTACAAACACATTTTACTCCTGCAGGGGATGTGTACAAGAATGTGATAATTAAGAAATATGCATTCAAAAGTGCACACAATGGAAAAAGTATACCAAATTACAAATTTCCAGGTCAAAAAACCCCCCTAAAAACTGATAAATAGTGTCCTGAACCCTATTGGCTAGTCCTAGCTATGGAAGACTCACTGAGCCATTTGGTGAATGGTAAATCAACACATAGGTAATTTGCATGGATTCAATGGATTAAATCTGGTTGTGATGCATAATAGGATTCAGCCTGATGACTCATAAGATGGTACAACACAAGGATGGGAAGAAAATGCAAGTGGGATTCATAGAAATGCAACAAAATCAAGATGGATATAGTTTCATATCTTTGCTAGGTACTGGAAATATTCATTATTTGGAACATCCAACGACTCTGTCATTCATATGATAGAACTAGTCTATTTTGTTGACAGTAGAGGAAACACTAAAATACACAGATAGCATCTATCTTAAAACTGTTGAGTTTATTATGAGGAGAAATCTATATTTTGTAAATTCCCGATATGTATTTATAGCATTTTTAAACATTCAGATCTCTGCAGCAAATCTTGATGAAAACATATGCTTTTTTATTTTAAAAAAAGTAATTTGGTTATTTTAAACACATTACAAAAATGGATTACTCATTTGTTGCCCTTCAGGAAATAATGCAAGATTAATCTTGTTAAGCGCCTTTGATTCTGGCGTATAGGAAATTAATCTTAATTTTAATGGGTTTAATCTTGTTCTTTACTTTTATTTTCTTTATTTGGCTGTATATTTCATATATATTTAATATATTCATCCTGGGTCTGTTGGGCTCTGTGGAAGTTTGGAAATTCAGTTACTAAAACAAGACAGACATGTCTAAAGTGCTTATTAAATTTATAGAAAAGTTAGTCAAAGTAATGAAAATTGGTAGTATTTTTCCTTCTCTAAATGCCATATAGTTAAAGTTGTAATTTACTATCATAAGATAAAGTGTGGTTTTTTAGAGCTCAATTTTTTAAAAGTATAATTATAAAGAAGAGGGGAAGGAAAGAGTAGGAAAGAAAAATTGAGAGGTTAAAAACAATATACATTGGCTAGGCATATACATTAATATTAGCTGATCACATTTCCAAAAAGCTGATATCTATAAACACTCTTCTGACCATTGAACAATAGACAGTGAATGTCTGTCCTTCCAGTCTTGGAGTAGAAGTCTTTCAGCAGCTGTAAGAGCACGAAGGATCCAATCAAGTTGACATCACAAGTTGTAGTGATGGTTGCCAACTTGGTAAGCTCATAAAAGGGACAAACAATGGCTCATAGGGCTTTTTTGCACTTTAGGAAGAAAACGGGGCATTCTGTTACTCACCGGACTGGTGTGCTCCCTCCGACGATCCACGCTGATCCGGAGCAGTTCGTGGTCACGCTACACACTGCTCCAGGTCGAAAATGGTGGCTTCCGGTTGGTGGAGGCTTTCCACCAACCGAAGAAGCTCGCCAGCCGGAAGCCTGCCCCTGGAAGATCTGCAGCCTCATACTGGTACGAGCCTGCAGATCTACACAGGAGCGCAGCGACAGAGTGGGGTGCGCCAGGCTATTGAAAGACCTGTTTTAAGCGGTCTTTCAATAGCATGGTGAACCGCCAGTTCCGGTTGTTCCGGAGTGGACTGAAGTCCGAAACTACAGAAAGTAGTCCGGACCCAGCCCGCCCCCAAGTGCAAACATCCTCACTGGAGGACGCACTGTCCCATTGTAAAAACAAAATGCGGAAAAGGTCATAGTCACAGTGGATGTATATTCTCCCCAGTATCAGGGACAATATGCCTTTGTATATTAGCTAACCAAGAGCATCAGTAGGGGGGTATTGCTGTTGCACATCTGTCCTGTTTGTAGGCTTTTCATAGGCTTCTGGTTAGTCAGTACAGGAACAGAGCTTTGGATTATTTGGTCTTACCCAGAAGAGGCTTTCATATGTTATTACCGAAAAGCAATTCTTATAAAATGTAAGGTGAATGTTTTAAATATCAAAATTACTTAGCTATAAGAACTGTTATGTAGGGAGAGGAACTGTTACTCTGACTTCTGGGGGTCCCCAGAGGACACCCTAAGTTGCTCCAAAATACAAAGGTTGGGGAAATTGGCGGGGAACTCGATTTTAGCAATGCGGAGGGCAGGGCAACACTAACAGGATCTTTTACCCAACTTTATGGGGTCAGGCCAAGCAAGAAGTCAGACAAATGTACCAAATAAATACATTTTATTAAATGAATATAGTATCACGCACCAACGCACTCACTCACTCATGCACACAAGGCCTATTGAGAAGGAAAAGACGTGAAAAATGGATAGGGGATATAGCAAAGGGAATGTAGAGGTGGTGATACTGCACCTATCCTGAAGTCTTCGGTACAGGAAGCGGCAAGAAAAACAGAGTTCAGCAAAGAGATGGCTGAGGGGATCACTCAGCTAACAGAGTGCCGGTCTGCTAGTGTGGTGAGGAGTTCTCTGAAGAAACCCTCAAAAACAGAGATTACTTATACGGCAGAATGTACCTTGAGGGCAGGCCCTCTCCCAGGGAGAACAATGGCCAAAACAAAGGAAGAAATGCCATACAATGGCAACTTGGTTGTTTGCATGATTGGTTTATGCTGGGTTGCAAGTATTCAGGGTTGTGGCTGCAAAAGAATTGCGATGTAAGTTTATGTAGATGGACCTCACCTTGTAGGATTTTTCCAGAATCACAGTTGCTCAACCTGGGGAAATACGCTAATCCCCTCAAGTTGGGTACTCTTGGCTGAGGACCATTTGTTTATGGGGATGTATATAGCCTGAGGTCTCCTTGGACTACGTGACTGGAGATTTTTCTGGTCTTGACCTGTTTTCAGTTGTTTGACTTCTTTGCCTATGTGCCCATCCAGGCAACCTCTTCGGCATAGTGGGCATATTTGGTATCAAATGTATAGTTCCCTGGATAGGGTATGCCAGTAGGGTAACAGAACTGTAACATGTTCTTCAAATCTCTGTTTAATTCATATGTGAATATTTTTTTAAAAAAAATTTAAAGATGTATTTAGAAATTTGACCAAGCAAAGAATGCTAAGTGATCTATCTAAGCTCATTGCATTATTTAAATACTTATAAATTGGTTAGATAAGTATATTGAATAACTTAAATGAATGAGGAGAATGATGTGAAATTATTTGTATATCAGTAGAGTACAGATGGTGGTAATTAACAAAGTTCATAGTGGTAAAAATTACTTGTTTTATATGAAAATAGAGGTATAAAATTTCATTTAATGGTTTGGATACAGACCCATCAAAAGAAGCTTTTTGGAAGTATTATGCACATAGGCTAATTAAAAATGGAGAGTATTATAAATGTATAAATTTATTAATATACCTCAATTAAGTGATGGTTAGAGAATTTGGAAGGGAAGTCTTATCTCCATTTGTAATAACAGTAATTGTATATAAATTTCCTTTTGTTAATTTTTTTTATTATATTTTTTATGTATTACTTTCAAGCGTGACAATCTGAATTGCTTTGTTCACAATACTTGACCATATATAGATATAGATATATGTCAGAAATTTGACCAAGTAAATTCACCTGTATGTTCACCATGAGAGAAAAATAGGCAAAGGTCAAAATACAGTTATTTAATTTTAGCTTTAGATGATGAGACTCAGGAATTGAGGCTTGAGAAACAGGAAATATGAGATGTGATTAAAATTACCCCTGTCCAAGAGTTAAGTCTAAATGGGGTACATAAGTTGAGGAGTCAAGTGTAGAGTGGTGCAGGTGCAGCCTGCTCCCACAGTCCAGTGCCACGTTCCACCATACTGCCCCCTTCCCTAAGTTTGCCAGGTTGAACAACAAGGTCTGAGGAGGTTTTCTGCTGAGGAATATTCACATTTCATTTTTTCATCCTCAGTGACAAAAGGTATTAAAACAAAATATGTGCTTCTCAAGCTATCTGATGCAAAGACCAGCAATTTTTTCCCACTGTGCTAGGGACTACTACCACATTTGTCTCCATTAACAACCAACCTTCCTTCCTTCCTTCCTTCTTTTTTCTTTCTTTCTTTCTTTCTTTCTTTCTTTCTTTCTTTCTTTCTTTCCTGGAAGCTCAACAGGGACCAGCAGTTGATGGTTCATAGATTGGCACGATCATGGACCACCACTTTGAATAGCACTGATCTAAATGGATTTCTAGCTATAGAAAGATTTTTCACCCTTCAGAAAGGGTGGTAAGTGCATCACACTTTCTGATTTTTCTTTGGTTTTGATGGGCTTTGCATACACACAAAAAGTGACCTCCCACAAAAATGAACTTGATGAAAGACCCGTATTTTTCTAACAAATTAAATTTTCACCAAGTAGTCCCAAAATGTGAAAAGTCATCAGAAAAAAATGCAAAAATCATTATCTCATCCACTAGGAAGAAAACTTCTGTAATTCTTTGTTCTCTCTTCTAAGCAAATATGATTAAAGATTTCATACCTTCCCATTGCCCTGATTTGGCAGAGACAGTCCCAATTAATCTTCTCTCATCCCACTTTTTCAGTTGCTTTTAGAATGCCTCAGAATGCCTCTCCTCCTCCCACTTTCCCTCTTTGTCCACAACTTATTTCTATTGGTGCAAACAGAATTCAAAATTCAAAAGTAGTTTGCTCCCAGTTAACTCAGCAGGGAGGAAAGGAAAGAAGAAGGTAGAATCTTGTCCTTCCCAGTAGGCTCAGGCAAAAGCAAGCAGCTACAGCCTCTACAATTTTGTGTGTTCTTCCTCATTAATATCTTTCTTCATCTTACCCACACTCTGACGTTGCTTGGACACACATGTCCCAAGTTTTCATTTGTGCAATGCTGGAAAGTATGAGATTTGCATTTCCACTGTCCACATGGGGGACACTGATTTAAAAAGATCTCCATCTATACAAAGAGTATCTAGTGATGCTCTGAGAGCTACAAGCAGGAGCCCTCTCTAGATCTTGTTGCTCAGAGTTGGAAGGACAAGGAATAATTGGATTAGGTTGGCAAACATCATAACACTAGTGGCAGGGTTAGCATCTACAGCTCTATGTCTCTGCCATTTGCTTATGTCCTCATGTTCTGACTTAATAACCAAAGAGGGGGTTTTGTATTGTATATGATTTAGATTTAGATTTCCTTCTCATGATGAGAAGCTGTAGCTGTGAGGCAGAGCAGATATTGTGCCTGCAATAAGTCCCTGGCTCAATCCCTCACATCTCTAGTTAAAAGAACTGGGAGGCAGCAGTGATTAGGACAAACATATGTATAAGAAATGAAAGAGCTGATAGTGACCAAAATAGGTTGTATTGGTATAAAGAGACGCAGCAGAAGACCTCTTGATGTGTTCCTATGTCAACAACAATATCCCAGCTTTGATTAGTTGCATTGCCCTTCTCTCCACTTGCTTAATGTCTGATAATGGTCTCCAACTGTTATCTCCCACATCATTCTGACAAGACATTCTTCAGAGAACCAGATGGTACAGACAAAGTGGGTTTGCTGTATCCCCAGGGAGGCTTTCATTTGGGTTCTTGTTTAACTGATCATCAAAACAAATCCTGAAGAACTAGTTGTGGCCTTAGACCACTATACAGCAAGTATTTGTAGCACTTGAATATCTCTGTTAGGAGTATGAATGTCACAATCACATTATACATTCCTCTTTAGCTCTTGCCAGGGATCTCTCCTGCACCCATGAACCTCTCTTTATGATTTTAATTGCTTATTCTACAACAATTGTACATTTTTACACTGCCTCACATTTACTCTTATCTCCACATATGCCACTTTTTCCCGGGGTGTTTTCCCATATTCCTTTGCAGTGCATAGGCTTTGACTCCTTTCTTGGAACAAAAAATCTGAGATGTTTGTTTGTTTAACAATAGAAGATTGTGCAGCACCAAGTGAATCACACCTCTGCAGACCACAAATATCACATTTATGTGTTACCCTGTATGTGACACAGGGGCTAGGAGAAGAAACAGTGAGCATGTATAGAACACTGAGCTAATGAAATGGATACTATATGTTTGTTGCTTGCACTTGTACCAAGTGCTTCTCACTTCTTGCTCAGAAGTTTTGTCTATTTGCCAGTGGCATGGCAGTTTCTTCTCACTCCCTAGAAGAAATGCAATTGTTGATGCTGGAAATTTTGTGGGGCCAAGTGCAAAACTTCAGCAGTGAAAGGCACACTACATAATTTATTGTTATCCAGGAGTATACTAAACATTGAGATCAGTTTATCACAGTTTGATTACCATGACCTCCTTGGAAATCGTAGTTTAATGAAAGTGTCAGCAAAGTGCTCTGTTGGCCCTTTCCTTGATTTCCTAGACTACATTTCCCATCTCGCTCAATGGAAAAGGAACAACTGATAACCTTCTATCTGATCACCTTTAAGGATTCTTTGTATATGAGGCTTAACCAGCTTTAAGCCTTTTGCCTATTATTTGTGTTTAACATCTGACAGTGGTTTCTGTAGTTTTTTGTTTTTTTGTTTTAAATGGGGTGGTATTTGTAACGTACTGTACATGAACATTCTGGCCAATGTAGAGCTAATATGACCGTTTCAAATCTTATGAAGGCTTTATCACTCCACCTGTTGTTGTTTGTTGTTTCAGAAAACTGATGTTTGAAAGAAGGTATTATGCTTGCAGTATGTACACTCATTCCAGTGTTTCTTCCTATAAACAGCATTGCAGGGTTGCTGTAACTGTTATTAATTCAAAAATCTGGAAGCTTTGTTTAACCAAAGGCACCTGAAAGGCAAATAAAACAAAACAAAACATACCATGAAAAAATGATAACATTTTCGCACAGAGCATTAAAAACTCTTTAAAGCTGCAATGCCATGCATATCTTTTGGGAATATTTCTGAGTAAATCTGTTCGTAAAAACTACCCTCCGCTTCCAGCTTTTGAGAAAGAGATTGGATTCAGGAAATGCTGTGCCATACCCAGTTGTCTCGCTGTCTGCAAGGAAAGTGTTAACACAAACTTGAAAATGAGTCTGGTATTTTATTAACCTTTTGCAAAGAGAATTGTTAGTTATAGGCAGGAGGCAGGAGGAGGGAAGGAAAAGGCCACTTGGCCTAATAAGCCTTGCCCCTTTGGGGCAACCTTGATCTCTGCCTCCATCCAGGAATAAATTGTGCTGAGGATCTTCCTACGCTCATTTATAAAATCTCATTTAAGGACCTGTCTTGACAATTTCTCCCATACATAAGCTATTCTAGGAATTCAAAGGCACCAAGCCAGGGCCCAGACACTGAAAGCCATGGATACACATGGGTATTTCAATAGATGATGTACTACATTTTGCTGAGCTTGGGAATTAGTTGATGTGTGTTTAGTGTCACAGGATCCTCATAAGGGAGAGCTGAGACCTTGAAGTTGCCCAGCTTTAGCTGCAACCTAGGCAGCAGAAGAGGGTGTCGGTGCATAGGTCACCTGGTCCCAGTCTACCCAATTGTGTGATGTCAGTAATAAGTTTCAAGGAATTCATTACTCAAAAGTAATTTCTGCCCAATAACTAAAGCATGACTGGGGCCATTTCCGCACTTGACTGTTATAGTGTTATGATTCCACTTGCAACACCCTATGGAATCCTGGGATTTGCAGTTTCGGGAGGGGCCGGCAGGATTCCATAGGATGTTGCAAGTGGAATCATAGTGCTATAACAGTCTAGTGCGGAAATGGCCTAAGGCCATTTCCACACAATGTTGCTATACCACCATAGCAGCGGGTTGTTTCTGGGTCAGGAGTTATGCTACCACATGACATCATCGCCATCCAGCTGCTATCCCCTCCCCAAGCGTTGAAAAATGGCTGTATCCTATTTCTAGAAAAAATCCATTAAGTGCCTCTTTTAGTGCTTCAATCCCATCAGCTGGATCACTGCAGAATTGCAATAGTGCTTGATAGCACTTCCTGTTGTCATGGATTCAGCAGCTGGGCAGGCTGTGGGCATGCCCAGCTTGTCCCTCCCTCAGTGATTCCCATGGAATGGTAACTTCAAGAGCTATCACATCCCCCTGTTTATTTTAAAGCTCTCCTTTTTATTTTTTTTAATACATGCGTAGACGTTGTAGCATGAAAATGCAGTAGTGTACTGGCATGTTTAGTATGGCTTCCAAAAGGGGGAAAAACCTGCCCAGTCAGGGCAGTGAGGCAGGGAGAATGCAGTGAAAAGGAGAGGCCAAGGACGTTTGTGGAAGGAGCACTGGTGGCAATACCACTGCTCATCTGCTTAAGCAGGAAGGGTGGAGACAAGAGGCCCTTTTTGCACGGTGTTTTTGAAGCGAGAGGGTACCTTAAGCATCACGTAAATGTGCCTGACGCAGACCGCGCATGCATCTTGTCATTTTAGGCTTAAAGCTGAAAATGGTGCATGGTCGCACAATGCTCCTGGGCCCCGTGCGCACTTACCTGGTGTGCAGTGCTTCGGGAGCCGGGCTGGTCGTGCGTCCTGTCCTCAGTGCAGCCTGCGAGGTCCCAGGCTGCACTATGAACAGAAAAGGTGGGCGCTCGCACAACGAGGAAGCTACTGCAGAGCCCAAGCAGCAGGGACGCGGGAGCATTCCTTCCAAGGCTTGTCGCACGAGAACTCCAACCCAGTAGCGTGAAAAGGTAAAGTGCGAAAAAGGCCACAGTGTCCCTCATCTGCTACCATCATGTGAATGGCAATGCCGGGTCTGTAACAGAAGAACACACTAATAGTGTCTAATGTGGAAATAGCCTAAGTTACATTACAGCTGTAGCTTAACAAAGAATAATTTTACTCCTTTCAGATTCTAATGGTAACCTTTTAGATACAAGGTGCGGTCTCCCATTATGGCAAAGGGGAAATATCACATGGTTCAAATGTTGACCCATGCTGTGCCTTGTTCTGTTGCTTTGTGCCTGGTTGTGAAAGCTAAGATGACAAATGTAATGGATCAGAGGACAGTGTGTTTGTGTTACAGAAATGGCTTGCAACACTTAGATTTTTTAAAAAAATAAACTAGAAATTCACTATTTTGGGGGTTTTTAAAAAAATTTACTACTATTTTACTACTAAAATAGGTTTATTACTGTTTTTAAATGTACATCTTTGGCCATTTCCTCCCTAAACTGTTATACGCCCTTTTCGCATGGCGTTTCTAAAGCAAGAGGGCCCCTAAATGGGAGGAGTGGTCTGCATGACTGCTCAAGAGCCTGACATGGTCCATGCACACACTTTTTCATTTTCGGCTTAAAGCCAAAAATGGTTCGTGGTCACGCAATGCTCCCAGAGCCCGCACGTACTTACCTGGTGTGCAGTGCATCGGGAGCCAGGCCGGTCGCACTTCCTGCCTCAGTGTTAGCCTGCAGTTCCCAGGTTGCGCTGCAGTAGGAAGGGGAGGGAGTTCGCGCGGCGCTTGCACGACCAGGAAGCTGCTGCAGAACTCAAGCAGCAGGGAAGCGGCAGTGTTCCTGCTGAGGCTTCTTGCACGAGTGCTGCCCCCCACCTCCGTGAAAAGGTAAGGTGCAAAAAGGGTCATAGTGTTATTATTCCACTTTCAACACCCTGTGGCATTCTGGGGCTTGTAATTTCCTAAGGCCAAAGAGCTCTCTGGCTGAGAATTCTCAATGCCTCTGTTACTGCAGTTTAGGCCTACCTGGCGATAGCACCCAATATCACTCATAATTCGGCCTTACCATATCACCCCTCTCCACATGTTTGTGAGGCCCATGGACAAGCACGAAACTAGGCTCGGCGCTTAACTGCTGAAATATTCTCAAACAATACAGGCAAGCCAGAAATAGCCAGATCACAGCTTCAGGGACCTCCCCGGCAAACACCACATTATGTATACGCACTACCTACAAAAGGCTCCCTGCCCCGAGCAGGTAACTTGACAAAGGCTGAACCATCTACTGTCAAGCGTTGCGCATTTACATACTGGCTACGCCATTGTTAATTCGGCTCTGATTCCATCATGCTAAATTGTGACATTTCAGAGACATTGTCTCACACCCAAAACTCATTGTTGTCCCCGAGTAAGGCAGAGCCTGCAGTCACACTTCTCCCTATAAAAACCCCTGATTCTGAGACCTTCCTCGGATCGCTCCCGAGTTCCAGACCGCCTTGCTGCCGCATTGCTTGGCAAGCTTCCCCTCAGCTCCATGTGCTGAGCCACACCAAACCCCAGCATCACTCTCTATCTTCTTCCGGGCTTCAGGAACAGGTTTCGTATCACCTGAATCAACTATCCCTCTGAAAATCCCACTATCTTACACCTTTATTTCCCTTAGTTATCTGTGTGCGTGTATTGCTTACATTGTGTGCCTGTATTTAATAAAGATCATTAATTATTTTCAAACCAGTCTGCTTCTTGACTTGGCCTGACCCCGTAAACATTGGGTTACAAGATCCTGCTAAGTTACCCTGCCTCTCGTAACGCTAAGCAGTACCCTGAGCTAATTTTCCCCACCTATAGTTGAGCACATTTTGGTGTCCCTCCCGGGACCCCCAGTAAACAGGGTAACACCTCCCCCCTGAACTGCAAATCCCAGGATTCCATAGGATGTTAAAAGTGGAATAATAGCACTATAACAGTGTAGTGCAGAAATGGCTTTTATCTGCAGATTAGAATGTGCCACTTTTGTGCACATTTTCTCTTCTTTTCTCTTGATACGTTTTCTTTTTGTCAACTGCTTTTAAAGCTTGCATGATGTATTTTGGGCATTTTTGGTTGGCCCAGTAAAGGAACTGGTGTTTTGTGGACTTTGTGTGACAGAAATGGTCACCTTAGCTCTCCTGTATAGTGAAAGAGAATGACAAAAAGACAAATGATTATGTTTGAATATGTGCATTTATGTGTGAAAAAGCTAAAGACCACCCGTGAAATTTTGCAGACCTCTCAACTACAATTGGTTCTTCATAATGTACATCACCAGAAAAAATACCTGTTCGGCTGTTTCTGGCCTGTGTTGCCTAGGTATTTATTGATGCTTTCCGTTTCTTTTTATTTATTTATTCTTTTATTTAAGCACCTCATTTGGAAATGTAGTACCCAGAGAGCATGAATGTCATTTTTTTCCAGGACACTGAAAGGCTTTCAGAATAAATGATATTCAAAGATATAGCCATGGTTGTCTGGATCTGTGCACAGGGGCTCTTCCAGCACCCTTGAGCTTGAGTGAAGAAGTTGATAGCAAAAGCTTTCATAGACTTATGTCCACTTGATCAGATCAGAATAAATGATACTTAAAACAGAACTAAAATAGAGTCAATCATTTTAAATGAAACATTTTTCATTGAAAGCGTTAAAAAAAAATTAAAAAAAATTGCTTGATCATATTTTTCAAATATGTGCTCCTAGCTTTGGAATGCTTAGAATTTGAAAATTCTGCATCGCAGGTGCTAACCAATAAATGTGGTCATCATAAATCCTTTAACTTCATTTGTGAGAACAATCAAAATGGATGCATTAGTGTACTGGGGGTAGGGGAAGACAAAATATTTTTCACAGAGACAAAATAGTCTTCTTTGAATGCTGGGAAAATGCAATGTCTCAATCAGAGAAATGCAACCTCAAGGGAAATTGTCTGGATGGCTCACCAACAATGGAAATGGCCCTGATCCAAAGAACCACACAGCAAGTTCCCTGCACCCAAGGGAGCTTTGGACCCTTCAAAATACATGCATGATTGGCAATCTATATTAAAACAGAGGAGAATTGGAGGCAGGGGGAACTGTGTAAGAGTCTGCTTTCAAAGTGGAAAGTTAAAACTTAAAAAAAGAAAACTCACTGGGCAGGCCCAAACTGTTGGGTGCACCTAAAGTAGCTCTTTGGACCACAGCCAATAATCTTGCATGTATCATTTTACAAATGGAAAAATCTGGGGAAAGCCTGAAACACAGATGTTACAACCCTAAAGATTTGTATCTGATTACAAAAAGAAAGGGGAATAAGTTTGCTCACACTATCCATTCCAAAACAGTGCAGGTTTCTTCTTTTCATTCCCCTTCTCTTCTAGCCTTATTTTCTTCTGACTTCACTGGCATCCACATACCTCTGCAGTATTATATCCCAGCCGGCATTGACTTTGGCTCTTTTACCATCACCTGGTTATCTGAGTGGTTCCGCTCATAATACTGCTTTCTTACCACACTGCATGTTCAAATTCACAGCAAAAAGTCCTCTGGAAACTGTCGTCCAAAATGTCAATGTGTAGATTTATGCAATTTGCAATTTCCCAACCACAGAACAACTGCCATAAGAAAATGTTTTGCCCAGCTAGTAATTAGTTATCATTCTTTCTGAAATGAGAAAAAAAACTGTACAAGAGAAATCGCTATGATTCCTCTCCCACTTTCAGGTAAAGTCAGAGGGAAATTTACTCCCAGTGAAAGGATTAGTCCCTTTCGTAGTTTTAGAGACACCCTTGGAACTCAATACAGGTGGTGGCCCATATTAAGACTAGTAATGCTGGCACCAGAAATGGTCTTATACTGCCCTCTGCAGTCGCTAAACATTCCTGTTCCTAATTCTGAAAACTGATGGCCACTGCAAAGCCTTGCCAAATCTGTCACAGCCTGTGAAGTAACAATACCACTGTGTCATGGGCCTGCTACTTCACCTGGTAATGAGGTACCTCAGCTACACACCAGCTCAGAGACGAAAGGCTTCTCTGCTTGAATTCTCCAGCAGAAGAACTAAAGTGAAGATTAATTCTTTTACTTAATTAAATTCCATGTGTTGTTGTGTACCTTCACTTCGTTTCTGACTTAACAGGGGTTTTTTTGGCAAGATTTGTTCAGAGGTGGTTTGCCTTTTCCTTCCTCTGAGGTTAAGAAAGTGTAACTTGCCCAAGGTCACACAGTAGGTTTCCATGACTGAGCAGGGAATCAAACCACAGTCCAATGCTCAAACCACTACAATGTGCTGGCTCTCAAATTCCAACTATTTAACTCAAAAGATAGTTCTTTGTTGGTAGAAAAACCTGATATGTTTTGGCCTATGGGTACTCTAAAGGACATCTTACAGCCTATATAGAAGTATGACAGAACAACATGTAAATACATAATGTCATTATTGCTTTCAAACTTTGCCTATAGACTGTACACATTTATAATCAAAATTCAGAAATTTCTGAATCAGGAATTCTCAAATGATTTACTAGACAAATGGTAGCATGTAAGCAAGGCTCTCCTCAACCCTTCTCAAGCAATGTGCATTGGAGGAGAGAAGGGAGAGGTGCTCAGTGAGTGACTACACATAAGAATGAGAGCAAGGCATGTCCAACAAGTTCCTCTGTATGTTTGAAGTGAATGGTATGGCATGTACCCACAAAGGAATTTGCAAAAGAATCTAGTTCCCTGAAAAGCACGTGCATGAAAAAAGCACACGGGCTCCCACTAGTAACTCATCAGAGATGCCACACAGGATAAACAACCCCAGCAAAGCTTCACATATCCTTGCAAAGAACAGTCACAAGGCATTCTCAGCCCTGACCTGTCTGGCTGGAATTTCTATTCTCTCCTCAGCAGACCATTTGATGAGAGACACATTCATCTTCCCTTCAAATGGACAATAGCACTGTTCTTAGAAACCTATTTTAACCCCAGTACCTTGTACAATTAACCTTTTTGTTTCTCAAAAGACAGGATTAGCACTCTTGGCCATGATTCCAAATCTATAGGAAAATGCGCTGGTTGAAGGATTGCTGAAGGACAACCATTTTCTCAGTACCGTGTTCTTGGTTTTCCACATAGACTCAAATGATATGATATGATAAACATCAAAGGATAAATAAACTTTTAAATCAGAGTTTGTGGAAGTTCTTTCTCTTTTCGGATAAGAACTCCCCAAATTTTTCCAACTTGCATGTTCGGAGCAGTACTTATAAGAAACCCAGTCCTCATCACGTTTACCCAAAAGTAATCCCAATCAGCCACTTTTCAGATGAAGGTGGTTTAGGAATGTTAACCAACCTGAATTACATCGTCTCAATAACAGAAATCTACTAACAAGGTATGTATAATAAGCTGCTTGAAGTTTGGCAAGTTTTTATTATGTGTACCCACAGGCAGGTCAGATGAACTCCTGCTTCTGCAAATTTTACAAAACATGAGCACTTTTAGAAGAGTTTAGAAGAGTTAAAATTAATTAAATTAAATTAAATTAAAATTAGGTGACATGTAGTAATTTCTGTTTTGTCTCATATTTTGTCTCACATAGATTTTCTGAAGGATGGAAACGAGAACTTCAAATATTCATAAGTAGATATCTAAACAGATAAGTAAACGTGGAGGAATAAGATCAACTAGCACAGAGAAGACAAAGAAAAGGGCTACATAGTGAAAGGAAATATAGGTTACAAGTAGTTAATCTCTTTTTCAAAGAGGGGTAAAACTTACTTTTCTTATTTTTTTTCTTTTTTAATAAAAATAATAATTAAAAAAACATGAGTACCCTAGAAATACAATGATGGTATAAATCCAGTGGGGTGTCAATCTGCATAAATAAGACCTGAGTTTTGGTATGGCTTTTATAGTAATGGGCTTGCATGCAAAGGCCTACAGAATTTCCCCACTGTATTATATTCTTCTTTTTAAAATTTGAAAACAGCAGGAGAGATCCTGTAGTATTCCAGCCACTACAGGGAGAAGTCTGCCACTATCACTATCCAAATAACCATAAACCTCAGACTCCCAACTTTTATTTAACAAGAAGCTGAGATAGGAGGCAAAATGTACATTCTGCCCATCTGATTTGTAAGCAACTAGCTCACTCCTTCAGTATTTCAGTGTTTTTATCCACTGGCTTCAGTCATACCAATGACTGCCACACTGTCCCTCTGGGAAAAATATGTCATGATTAATTTGTTCTGGTCTTACCAGTTAGGAGATGATTGCTACCACGTACAAAAATAACTTTAATAGCAGCAACAATATTTTTTTAAAGTCCAGAAGTTTAAAGTAGCTGTGATTGGGAAGTACTATGTCTGCCCATCCTCTTCAAATGGTTGCTGCAAAGACAGGTGTCCATGTTCTCTGTCTTTTGGTTCAGGTTTTTTTTCAATGTCCCTCACTCACTACACATAAACTGCTGAAGTCTATGATGGCCATTTCCACACTACACTATTATAGTGCTGTTATTCTGCATCTGCATCTTGTGGAATTCTGGGGTTTGTAGTTTCCTGAGACCAAAGAGCTAAGAATTCTAAAGGCCCCTCCCTAAACTGCAAACCCCAGGATTCCATAGAAGGTTGAAAGTGGAATAATAGCAGTATAACAGTGTAGCTGATGTCTCTGTAATCTGCCTTAGTGCTATCAAATTCCAAGTTGTAAGGATTTTCCTCCCACGTTTGCAAGTTTCAAAATGTTGTTTAATGTTATGCTAAGAATTCAAAGCACATGTACACAAATACAGATACACACAAGAAAAATGAATAGTGGTGTTGTAGCAGCCTTCCCTGGTGCTGCTGCTGTTGCTTGGGGATAGTGCAAAAAGCCTCATCCGTGAGTCACTTGTGTCCCTCTACTTCCCCTCCACACCAGCTCCGTGCTGGCTGGAAGGAAGCATAAGTGCTCTGCGGCTTCCTTCTGCAGTGCAGCTGGGTATTTTCCCAGGCTGCACTGGGGGAGGAAGTGTGATGGCCATGCCTCCGGAGCCTCCATGCACAAGGTAAGTGTGTGGGGCACGGGAGCGACACATGATCAACGAGCCGAAAATGACATAATGTGTGATCACCCCCTAATGGCCTCAGGAGCATTGCACGACTGCAAGGACATCATGTGGAACGGTCCTTGCAATCATGCGATGCTCCTGAGGCCATTTCGCAGCAGGACTGGCATGCGAAAAGGGCCTATGTGTGCATAGTAATTCCACTTACATACCAATGTGTAGTTTTCCCATGGACACCCTTGCTAGGGCTTTCTTCTGTGTAGACATTCACAGAACTGAGATGCGCTTTGTATACTGGATACAACAATGTCCAAATGATTTAACCCTACCTCCTGCCCTTAAACCCACCCTCTGTTCGAATATGGTTCCTTGTCAAATTGGAACATGTCCCCAGGGATGAAAGAAATTTTCCACCCCTGCACTGTTTGAAGGTGTCCTGTATCTGAATGTTTCTCCACTAGTCCAACTCTGGTTTAAAGATTTGGAGCCAGAAGTATGAGCAGTGGGTTGGAAATTTTCATTCTTCAGTTAACTACCTGGACAGTAGACAGAGTAGGCACACATCTGTCATCTGGTGATAGATTTCCCCACTATAGTGAGATGTCTTGTATTTCTATTTGAATTATTATTTATTTGGTATGTGACCATATAAAATAATATATGCAAATTTTATACAAATCTGTTTCTTCTTTTATTCCCTTCTTTGGCAATGTGTTAAAGGCAACCATAAATAACAGTAACTATAAAATCTGCTCACCTTGAGGCCTGCTTCTCACACACAGATGTATCGGCTGATGTTTGTTTTGTTCCCTCAACAATGAATTCATTTCTCTCCTTCATATTTTGTGTTCTCTTAAACTTTCAAAACAAAAAAGGAGAATAGTTCAGGAAAAGTGCTTGTAAAAGCTGAATTATGCCTGGCGACCAAGACAGACAGTGTTTCACAGCACCTGAGGGAGACTCAAGGGAGTAATAAGAGGTACTTCATCTCTTCATGATATCTGGCCCCTACATAAATCATAAAAATGCAAGGGAAGATTCCTTGTTCTGCTCTGTCAGCTATGAAAGAGAGGCCTGCTTCCAGAAAATTTGATCATTTGCTAAAATACGTCCTGCTACAGAACCATTTGAGGCCCAAGAACATGTTGTGATAATAGCTTCAGAACCCAAAACGTTGGTTGTGTTTGGCTGTCCAACGCAACAAAGGTTTGTTTAGCTGAGTGCTGTGGAAGGCAAAGAGGGACCTTAAGATTGTTCATAGGTATTTTCTAATATTTCACTGATGAAAGCAAAGGAAATTTTCTCATCCTAACTGGGTACCCAGTTGAATTCCTGTACTCTAAGGCTTTTCTCTACCTTTCCTATGCTCTATTTGTTTACTTTGCTGTCATCCACATCACACATTCTTAAAATCCTGGAGAATATTCATTCCTTTGCGTAAAGATATACTAGGAAAAAAAATTAGAAAAGCCCTCTAATAATATCTACAGTTCATAACCAAAACTACTAGAAATGGTGGGCCGTGCACTACATGGTGGCTTAGCATTCATGCATGTGCACTATTGTGCAAATATACAGTGCAGTGCATCTACTACCTACTCAGAGATATCAAGAAAACCAAGAGAGAGGTCTGCCTGAGTCCTCGGAGAATCATTGCATGCTCAGGGCCAAGCTGGCTAACCTCAAAAACCACATACCACACTTTTTCCAATTTTTTTTTTTGGGGGGGAGGCCACAACTTTATTGGCTACAGATGTGACAGGGTTGACATGCAAATGGGTCCAGATCCAAGCATTGACCAACACGCCAATGAACCAGACACCCAGCCTGGTATACCTGGTGGCAGCCCTGAGGACCGCCTGCCCCACCAAGAAGTGCAGAGGATGTGTGCACCACTAAGCACAGCACACCCAATTCCCCTTGCACTCCTAATGCCCAAGAACTCCTTGTCCCAGTCTGGGAACCACTATCCCAAACCCAGGTCCCATGCCACCACCCGAGGATTGTGACAGATAACCAAAACCACGGCACAGTACCAGAACATTGTCTGCAGAAGAAGGTAGGTGGGATGACACCTTCATGCAGACTGAGGCTCACATGGAAGGAGTTCAAACAAGAACCCCCTCAGCAGCCGGAAATGGGTCCACGCTATAGAAGACTGACACTCTATGAAGTCAATGAGCTCAACCAAACAGGTAGCTCATTGGCGGCTGCTCCTGAATGGGGGAGGACGTTCCAGCCCACACAGGGGCCACTGGGAAGGTGGAAACAGCTGCACATATATACATATGGCCAGCAGGGCCACGTCAGCAGCGCTGCTGACCCAAGCCGCAATTCATCCACAAGGTAAGTCTTGCAGATAATTTATCAGTCAGAACAGAGTTGACAATATTGAGCCAGATGGACCTGCAATGCTTAGAAGTCTGCTTCCTGTTTTCCCAGCAGTTGTAGTGATCTAGAATCTGGAGCAGTTCTGTCCAACTATTACAAAAGGTTCTAATAAATAACAATATTCAGCTTGCATTATCCAAACTGGAATGTACACATGATAGAAATTAGTTGTACAAAGGGCCATAACTTTGTTGATGAACTACAAGGTCCAGTTTTCAGTTTTCTGGGGGGAAAGGCTATTTCAGTCATAAAATGGACCCTTTAAATGGCCAGTGATAGCCTCCAGAAGCTTGCAAGATCATGGCAACCACTTTTATAAGGGGGAAAAAATCAGTAGTTAGATTGAGTGGGCCTATGGATCCTAACAGGCCACATGTTACCTGCAGACCATACTTTGCTCTCCCTCCTTATAAATTAGATATATGTTTTCCCTTGGGATGTGGGGACTTCTGTTTTTATGTTGAAAACATACCATGTGTTGAAAGCAAGTGAGCATCTGATTTTCCCTTTCCATGGTAGACCCTTATTCCCCATGAGGCATTACACTGGAGAGTCCCTTAGCCTTTATGGGTTCTTTTGGAGAAGGTTTCAGAGATGTCATTCCAAGGGAAAGCTGAAAAAGCCTCATGCTCATCAGCCTTTATATCCTGCCCCCACTCCCATCTCCCTCTCTGCTTTTTTAAAAACTTGTTTTCTTGTTTCTAAGTTGTAACAAATAAATTTATAGGAAAACATAGTTTGGCAATGAAGTCAATGATTTGGCAAAGATAATTTGAGCAACTCGCAATGCTAACAGTCAGAAAACTGTATTTTTGGTACAGCAATATGAATGTTAATCAGCTGGTAAAACTGAGCTAAATCCATTTGTAAGTAAAAGTAAATCCATTACATCAATGTTCCAGTGATTCAGTAAGTCTCCTCCAGGTGGGATGAGTGACTGGATTTAGCCCTTTGGACAACACTGTGCAAAATACAGTAGTTTAAATTCATTTCTTTACAAACGGAAAGAGATAAGTCGTATAATAATAGGAATAAATCAGCAAGCCAGAATAAATGCGCGTATGTGTTTCCAAATGTAATTTATCATTCTTGGTCCACGAGTGTTTCCAACATATTAATTTATGGAGTGCCTCCTATTGTTTTAGTGTAAACAGGAGTCAAAGTCCATTGACAGTTGGAAGAGGCCAGAGAAAATGTTTTCAAAAAGAGCTCTTTAGGAAATAGCTGTTCCATTCACTGAAACAGTTCCTGTATCACAACCGCAGCGCTGTTCAAATATAAACAAATATTTTCATTGCCATGCCACAAAGGGAGCTCCATACAAAGCTGGCCTGATATGAAAACAAACTTTGGCATATAAAGGGCTTTTGCTACACATGACTTACTCTTATGACAAGAGGTTGTGCGGAGGAGTCCTGGAAGCTTATTTAATAGGGTACAAAAGACTTTTGTTTATCATCTCTCCAGACTTCTTGGGAATCAGAAGGCAGCAAGCAGAAACACGGCTGGTGTCCTTTCTTGATGGCTTCGCAATGTGAAGGGATTTAGAAAAGATGTATGGGTCCAGCCACAAAGCAAATGGGTTTTCCCATACAGTAACCCTCTCAGAGAAATACTATAATGTAATGGACATTCAGTGAAAAATGTAGAGATGGAAGTTTGTTTTGTTTTATTTTAATTTGGCATCCCACCAAAACTATCAAGGTAACAATTTTCAATTTTTCAGTTTCACTTATTTATTAATACTCCCTTCTTCATTAACTGGAATATTTTTTCCGGTTTTGAGTGCTGTTTTCCTGCTTGTCCAGAAAACCTAGGAGTTTAAATTCCAAAGATTAGATTGCAGTATTTTTTGTTCTCACAATTTCACCATAAGCTTCAAAATGTTGTGATAAAAGTAGTGTGTGTGTGCACAAATGCATCCATCGGTATGTGTATTTATATGGTAGTTCTAGCCATTGCAGAGAAATAGTGATAAAATGAAAAGGGAAAGGAGAATTCATTGCACAATTAATGTTCAGAGATGCAGAAACAAAAAGGTAAACAGAGGTGCTCCAGTTCAACCAGAGAGAGATCCCCAGTTTGCAGGTAGCCTTACATCTCATTCTGCTCGCACATCTCCGTCTTCATGGTGATGTTCATCTGAGTCCAACTGGACTATATGGATAAGGTTTTTTATGTCAACAGGAAATTTGCCCCCATAGCCAGACACCATCAGTTGTTACACAGAATGACCATCAAGAAACATCCAATCAAGAGAGCTTAAGTCTGTGGTTTTTAGCTTTTATCTTAAATGCCAGTTTTGCTGTTTCCATTGCCTTAGCAAATGTGCAGTTGTCTGATGGGTCTTTATCCCCTTTATCCCACTCCCTTCTATATACACAGTCTCTGGAAACCTGCTCTGGCCAATTTTCCAGCCCTCAGAGCAGGTTGTGGGGGCACACAAAAACCTGGGAGGGGGACTGTCTCTCCCAGTTCTGCTAACAGTATCTGTTCCGTAAGTGAAATGACCTCTTTGTATCCTACTCAAAATCTTTATCATCATAATAGCAGAACTGACAGCAGAAGAAAATGGATTTCTGACTCATCAAACCACCATCAGGTCACTTTCTTTTGGAGATCTTTCAGCTTGTTCTTTCTAAGAAGCAGATGGGCAGGTTTTTTGGAGAGGCAAGAAATTGACCTATGTTCTGGATCTTTATATCTTCAGGCTTATTAAATATACTGGGCTGGGGCTAGGTAGCTGGGTCACATAAACATCTTCCCTTGCAGAGGGAGGAAATTCCAGCAGCCCTGAAGGAAACAGTAGTGAAACCACTTCTAAAAAAAACACTGGTTAAACTCAACAGATCTTAACTATCATCCCCCAGGCATTTATCCAGTAGTAAGTCCCACCTAGAATAGACCCATGAATCAATAGGAGTTTTGTTAGTCAGACTTATGGACGATAAGCCATGTTTCCAGAAGCTAGTGGCTCTCCCTTTGTATTTGCTTTGGTTTTGTGCAAGCAATAGTGTTTAGTTTTTTGTTTTAAAAAACTTAGATATTTGATGACAAATATAAAGCTATTGTTCAGACAGCCTTGGACAGCTGTTCTGCAAAAAAGCAGACTGGTACCCAGATAAAATAACAAGAAGGCTGAAAAAAGTATGAAGACTCTCAGGAGCAACATCATTCTCCAGTAGAAAATTCAGATTGATATGTTAATACCTGCAATACACCAGGGTCCTTTTCACACACCACCTCCAATCTGCAATGGCCACAGGATTGCCATGGGATCACAAAAACAGTTCTGCAAGACATTGTTACAATCTCATCACAATCCTGTGGCAACCCATCGCAACTGCCAATTAAATCATTGTCGGATTTCTCCTGAGAATGACAAGTGATTGCGGAGTCCTCCCACCTCCCTCTCGCACTTACCTGTTGTGCAGAATGGCAGGAAGTGCAATGGCTGCGCTTCCTCCCCCAGCGCAGCCTGGGAAACTGCTGGGCTGCCCTGCGGAAGGGAGGAGTGGAACCATTGCACTTTCTCCTGTCCAGCAGGCAGCTGGTGCAGAGTGGAACGCAGCAGAAGCGATTCCCTCCTGGAAGAGGCTTTCCCTGGATCCCCGTGCAATGGCTTTGGAACCAGGTAAGTTGCAGAAAGGCCTAGTTCTTTAGTGGAAAGGAAAGCAATTATCAATGCACAACCCAAGGAACCAAAATGGTAATTAAATATTGACAAAATGTTAGACTAAGAATCAGAAGGATAGAATAAAAGTGCTTGAAATAGTGAACTGTAAAGAACTGAGGTAGGAGAGGATTAAGTTCAGCTCCCCTCACCATGCAGACTTTTTGTTTCAAAAATTAAATACCCACCCTCTGCTTTATGCAGGACCAATAAACATGGCTTCCCTGGTCGTGCTTAATTTGGCACTTAGGGGCTATTTTGGACCCTTTGATTGTCAGGAATTGGAATCACTAGTGACAAAGGACAGCTGATCAAGTTGTAAGGGTTGTGCAGACATGTTCATCAAAGCAGTAACTAGTCACATCTGTGACACAGAGGTAAAGATATCTAGGAAGCCACTTGAGATAAGAGCATAGCAAGTGGTACCCAAGCATGTGAGTAGAGATCTCAGAGGCCTTACAGGCAGAGTTGGCAAGTGGCATCAACCAGTTCCCCTTCTGTCTCTCTGTCTGAGAGGATTTCTAGTTTTGGTTTATTAGCATGTTTTTGCTGAGCTGAAGGACTCACTGTATTTAGTCACAGAATATTAGTCACGGAAATAACTGAGCAAAGGACTATTTCTTTTCCTGACAGATAAAGTCATATTATAGAGAAGTGTAGGGGTGGCTGAGAAGGCTCAGAAGGGAGGATGTACAAAAAATAAGGGAAAGGAATGGACCATTCACATTCTTTGTTTTGCAGCAAATTTTGGATTATTTAAGTTAACTGTGCAGAAAATGCATATTTATAATAATGAAAGAGTTAAAAGCAGAGTTGTATTCTGATCCAATCCCCCGCCACTCAATTCTCACTCCTCACCCACCCATCACCACAGCTGCTATTAACTATTTAATGGCTTGATGCCAGATCTCCCAACATTCTATGCCTAACTTAGCTATTGATCTAAACTCTGAAAGGTAGAGTGCTCATAAAATCAAAAAGACCTACAGCTGTCCATTCATATCTATCCTGTCTCTGAGTTAAAACTGGATAAATAATAGTAACTGAGCTGTCCTTAGATCTAACAGGGGAATGAACTGATTTATATTTTACCAGGAATAAACTTGACTCAAATCACAGATTGTAATCAGAACTAGGATTCTGTCAAGCCTATTTTCTTGGGTTCCTCTGCTCCTCACTTCTGTGTCTGGTCCATGTATTGGACCATGTGGGGCCCATATGGGAGAAAAGTAGGATATAAATAAAACAATATAAAATAAAATCTGCTTCTGGGTATATTTTACTTTTTTAGTCAAAAAGTATTTGAGGCTATTTTTGTATGTGTTTTTCAAATTGCAGACATTATTTGCATTCATCCACTCACTGAGCAAAGTATGTTTATATTCATTTTTTACTATGCCCTCTTCAAAGCTGCAGTTTCAGCATAATTCTCAAAGTCCTGAAATATAGAAATTTCTAGCTGTGAAGTGTGTTGAGTCCAGATCCATTTCAGTACAGCACAGAAAGTGAAATTGCACCAAAAGATAAAAGCAAAGTGCTCACACAGTGCTAGTCAAAACTTTGGTTCTTCAGCCATAGTTTTGTGTATGTACACACAAACTCTGTACTGACAGTGCATCCCTTTACTTGTCTATTTAGAAGTGAGTCACTTGAGTTTAATGAGATTACTCCCAAGGAATTAGGTATAAAGTGCAGCTTTGAACCATGGATTAAAAATATGGATACTGGCAGTACAACTCTTTACCCACCTGTCTATTCAGAAGAAAGACTCTTATGTTCAAGGGGAATTACTCTCAAGTTAATGGATAAGTGGCCAACTAATAATGCTTTTTATTCATGTAACCAAAATCATGTACTTCTTATATTTATCAATCATACCAGTTTGGTAGTCAATCACACTTTGAAGGAATGTGTGCGTAACTTATCGGCTAATGAAACTCTCAGTGCAACTGGCAGCAGTATATGCAAGGTGCAACTGTCACCTCCCCTTCTCTCTCACATACATGGGTAGGTAGATAAGGCTGCTCAAAAGTAAGGCCACTGTTCTTTTTTTTTTTTAAGAACCACATCTGCTTTATAATAATCCAGAAACATGATATACTAAATAGCCACTGCATTCAGAGGCTATTCAACTTGCTTTTTTCAACATGTGAGCAAAGGGATCCCACTCTGTTGTCATTCTCCACATGTGGAAAGTGATGCCACCGAAGTAAAAGTGTTCTTTTTTCTTTGGAGGTTTTCCACATGCATCGAGTATAGCCACTACTCATTCTGGCTGGGAGATTCTTGGACCTGTAAAGAAACAGAGAAGTCACAATACCACAAATTCTAACTGATCGGATTGTTATTATATACACATGAAACAATTTTTAAAACAGTATTCAAAAATAATAATTAAAAAAATCAACACATAAGATATAAGGTCAAAATGAAGCTGGCCACTGCAATTCCTTTTCACCATTCAGATAGATTAAGGGCCTTTCCACCCTACACCATTCTAGTGCTATTATTCCACTTCCAACATCCTATGGAATCCTGGGGTTTGCATTTTGGGAAGGGGCATTTAGCATTCTTAGCCAGAGAGCTCTTTGGCCTCAGGAAACTACAAACCCCAGAATTCCACAGGATGTTGAAAGTGGAATAATAGCACTATAACAGTGTAGAGTGGAAAGGCCCTACGTCTATTTTTATCTGCCTTATAATAAAGATAATATTTTGTGAGCAATTCATTCATAAAATTTTTAACTTTAAATACTGTAAATTTGTTTTTAAATATGGATATACCTCAGTTAACACAGTAGATATGTTTACTTCTTTAACATAACATAACAACATAAATAAAATATAAAATAAAATAGACACCAGAGGCAGAAATAATATGGACAAAATAGCAGCAGGTTCCTGCATCACAAAAAAGAAGAGGAATTCAACATGCTTCAGTAAGCTTTTTATTCAAAACTAACAATGTGCACATGTGATATCAAACAATCAGGTCAAGTAAGCCTTGACAAATAAACAAAAACATTTGGGACTTGGTAGAGACCATTTGAAAGCTTCTTCCAAAACATATTCAAGAATGATTTTTTTTTCTTTCACCAACCTCCACTTTTCTTATGATTTCTGTTTTGGTGGCCATATTTATAGATCTATGGATAAACTCTGTTCTGCTTATAGTCAGACTCATCTCTAAGGAGTTCTTTTATACTTAAAGGTCTTAAGGTCTTCATAATATTTCTTTTTTTCAAATCTGTTCCTAAATTGGCCAATTTTGCCTCAGTCTGTATGTTTTGATAGGATATGTGAAAGTAATCCAACTGACCATAGTACCAAAATTATAAAAATTATGGTTAAAGAAGGTACATCTCTGGGCTAAATAATAGACAAAGAAAGAAACTATTAAAAACAAATCCAAGGAACCTCCTGTTCTATGCCCTCCGTAAGATACATAAAGGCATGAATTCTCCCCCAGGTAGACCCACAATACCAGGATGTGGTTCAATTTTAGAACCAATATCACAGTGTGCAGACCATTTCTTGAAACACTTCATACCCAATATCCCATCATATATCAAGGATTCCACAACTTTGTAAATAAACTCCTTTAAAACTTGAAGAACAAGTCAAGTTAGACATTATGGAGGTAAGAGCTAACTAAGGCCATTTCTGCAAAAGCCTGTAATAGTGCTATTATTCCACTTTTAAACTGCAAACCCCAGGATTCCATAGGATGTTGAAAGTGGAATCATAGCACTATAACAGACTAGTGCGGAAATGGCCTAACATACCTCAGGATGAAGCCCTAGAAATGTACATCTACTTTAGATAAGAAGGAAATCAGACAACACCCAACACATATTCTGCTCTCCCCAGCAGAAACAGCATTAACAAAAAATATTTTAAATTTGAACAGCAATATTATTGACAAATTAAGAGTGTGGCCATGGGGGTGCTCTGTGGCACCAGAAACAGCAAATATTTTCATGGCAGATGCAGAAGAACTAATTCTGATAATATATGGGAAAATTCATTTTGGGGACAAGGTATTTAGATGACATATTTTACATTTGGAGAGGTGATAATGATGATCTAAAACGATTTTGGAATGCAATTAACTCTATTAGCACTAACATACAGTTTGAGTTTGAACAAAATAAAGCAGAGGTCCATTTTTTGGATCTGAAAATTAGGAAAGAAGATCATTTAATCGCCTCATTGTATAAAAAATCTACAGATGTGAACATGTATCTTAGATTTGATAGGAATTGTCTTACAACCATTAGGTATAAAATACCATACAGCCAGCTTCTTAGAATAAAACGCAACTGTTCTCATGAAGGAAATTCAAGGCAGAATCCATGAAGATTGTCAAAACATCTGAGAGCAAGAAGGTATCCACAACATACAATAGCTAGCGATTTAAGAGAAGCAGTAGAGAGACCTCGTTCAGAAATGTTAAAAAAGCAACATAGAATTCAAAGTTGTCACCTGCACTGCTCTCGCTCACACATATAATCGTCTCATTAAAAACCAACAAGAATTATAAATAAGCACTTATATTTAGTGGAAAATATCCCAGGACGTAATGAGAAACCTCTTATATACTATAAAAGAGCCAGGACTATCAAAGATATTGTGTTGTATACAGAATTCAATGCCAAAACCCCCCGATTACATAATACTAATACTAGAATGGGAAACCAATTGGACATCATCCATGCGGACACTGTTTGTACTGTACATACATAACGAAAATGGCAATATTTATAAGCAATATAGATTAAAAAACAGTACAAATTAAACCATTTTAGTACCAGTAAACACTATCTATGCAATTTATGCTATTCAGGGTATATGTAAACATCTATCTATCTATGGAAAAAACTCCAGACCTGTTAAACAAAGAATAGGAGAGCACTTTTCTAACTTGAAAAATAGGAAGGTAGATGCTCTTTTAGTCAAATATTTGTTAGAAACACAACATTCTATATCAAATATGTGTTTTTAGGTTCTGGAGAATATTCACAATCACAATAGAGATACTCCTTAAGAAGAAAGAGATAAGATGGATTTTAAGATTAAAATCACTAGAGTCTACAGATCTAAACAAAGACTTGAATTTACAAGCTTTAATATAAGAATGACCGTGAAAGATATGATAAGTAAACTGAGGTAACATTTAAAGTAATTGGACGAGACATCCTTGCAACCAAATCCAGAGAAACCATTGATTTTTTTCTCTCTCTCTTCTGACTACCTGAGTCCATGTATAAATATCCAAGGATGATAGTCTCTATTTCTCTTTGCTTAGTGGTCCATTTCTTTGGATAGTGTATAATAATACAGCTCCAGCAATTTCTGTGTAAATGTAGGTATGTGCATTTGATTATGTGGAATAATGTACACACACACACACACACACATATATATATATATATATATATATTATATTATATTATATTATATTATATTATATTATATTATATATATATTTAGAGATTATAATTAATTTTGTGTTGGCCTTGTTCACATATTAAATGGAATTATATTTGTATTTTTTTTAGTGTAGACTGTGAGAAAAGCCAACTTTGAAAGTGGCCAAAACACATTGGGCTTTTTAAAATAAATAAAACACCATCTGTCAGCTCATGGAGCTTTGTCTCTTGTTTTGCTTTTGCTTTTCCTATGTGCCTATCAGTTCTCTCCTTGAGACAAGTTTATCTGCCTTCTCTGTTTCTCTCTGTTTTGCTGCTCATGCAAGCTCGGTAACAGATCCTAGAAACAGCTCCTGTCTACCTTGGCTATTGTGGGCAAGCACACAGAGCTACACTATGGCCCTTCCACACAAAGGAGATACATTGCTATAGCGTTGTTGCATCGCAAATACATCTGCACATCAAACCGGTTTGACATCGTTCTGTCGTAGTTCGTTCCGCACGTGTTCAGCTCTTAGCACGGTTCACATCATTGTGAAACCAATGTAATATAAAAACAGAAAAACTCCAATGCAAACCAACCACAATGGTGCCACTGCATTTCTTCTACATGTGGAAATGTTACATCGATTCATACCATGGAGGTAGGCACTAAATTGACCAATCAGAGGCAGCAGAGTAGAGGAGGGAGGGAATAAGAGTTCCAGGAGAATTGACAATGCAGATGCTACAAATGATTTTCTCCACTTTACTTTGACAGAAACTGGAAAGTGTGGAAGGAATCAGGGTAAGCCGGAGTGAAAAACACTGCTCATAAAACACAGTGAAACACTCCTCCACTCTAGTGCAGAAATAGCCTAAGATTAGCTAGAGGAGAATTCCATTTTTTCCCAGCTTTATTGCCTTGTTCACTGAGGCATCTTCTGAAATCCTGCAATGATAGACTGTGCTTTTCAGGCCTTCCTCCACCATTCTCCCTGCACTGATGCTGCTAAAAACATATAACTAGAGAGAAGATATGGAGGCAAATAGAGGCTGGCTGGGTGTAAAAAGTCTTTTTAAAAGGGAATTTCTTTGTCAGGGGCTTTATTAACTGGGTTATGCCTGTAAAAATATTTAAGTGTATGTTTTACCTGTACATAAAAACAAACTGGGTAAAATTCATGGATTTGTGGTAAAATAATAGAATCCTACCGTTTGGAGTAACTACAAGGGCCATCTAGTCCAACCCCTGTTATGAAGGAATATAGAACTAAAGCACCCATTAAAGATACTTATTCAACCTGTATTTACAGAACTGAGACTTGTACACCACCTGTTCTCTTTTCTTCATCAGATCTGGTTACGGTGATGCATGCCTTGATTGCAACTTGGCTGAACTATTGTAATGCACTCTATATGAGACTGCCTTTGGAACCTGTTCAGAATCTTCAGCAGGTTCAAAATGCTGCAGCCAGAATGTAACTCCCTTGTTAAAACAGCTTCACTGGTTTCCAGTTCATTTCCAGGCACAATTAAAAGTGCTGATCATGACCTATACAGCCCTTTACAGCTTCGGTCCAGACTATTTGAAAGATTATATCTCCCTATACAAACCTGCTAGAGATTTAAAATCTGTAAGGGAAGGTTTTCTCTTAGTCACACTACCATCACGGGCTCACTTGGGCCATTTTCGCACTGGACTGTTGTAGCGCTATTATTCCGCTTTCAACATCCTCTGGAATCCTGGGGTTTGCAGTTTTGGGAGGGGCCCAGCCAGGCCCCTCCCAAAACTGCAAACCCCAGGATTCCAGAGGATGTTGAAAGTGGAATAATAGCACTACAACAGTCCAGTGCGAAAATGGCCTTGGTTAAGTCATGGGAGAGAGCCCTCTCAGTGGCTGCTCCTAGCCTCCGGAACTCCCTTCCATGAGAGGCTAAGCCGGCCCCTCCCTGTTCTCCTTTCTCTAGCAGGCAAAGGCCTTTTTGTTTAAGCAGCCATTTAATGTGTAATCAGGGAAGCTTTTATTGGAATGCTTTATTTATCTTTTAAAACTTTTGTATATCTTTTAAATTATTTTATATTGTTTTAGGTGGGGATTTTACTTTTTTAAATTCCATTGTTCAGTTGTTGCTTTTTTTTAATTGACTTCTTCTGGAAGCCACCCTGGGTCCCTCTTTGGGAGAAAGGTGGCTTACAAATAAAATATATGGATACATACAATCTCTTTTCACAGACCTCCAAAGACAGTAAGTTCTCTACCCTTGAAGGCAAGCTATTCCACTGTTGAACCACACTTACAGTAAAAAAATTCTACATAATGTTTAGGTGGAATCTCTTTTCTTGTAATTTGAATCAATTGATTTGTGTTCTTGTCTCTGGACCAGGAGAAGACAAGCTTGCTCTTTCTTTTCCATGGCATCCCTTCAGATATTTAAATTGTTGTTCCCAACATCTTCATCGTTTCTCCCACAATCTACAGAGTGCAGTGATAGAAGTGACCCATTTACTCTGGGCCAGTCCTTGTTGGCCCAGCCCCTTCAGTATCTAGATGTAGCCTCTTAGCAGTCCCCAGACATCAAAAGTGGCCCTCGGCTGAAAAGAGGTTGCCCTTCCCTGGCTGAGATGCATTAAACTGCTGCTAGGAATGCAAATTGTGCACCTGTAATTAGAATCCTGTCAAATCAGTGAATGTTAACAGTTGACAGAAAAGATGTTAGCGCAATTCACAATTCCATCTGCGAGCTAGCCATGTATATGCTTCACTCACACAGTACATTATGAACCTAGGCAGACATGGGCATCATCTTGTGCCCAATAGCAATAAGTCACAGTAAGCCCCCTGCGAAACAATTTTTGTCTTCCTATTGGAGTTAGCATGTGAAAAGCTAAAAAGGAAGAAAGTAAAGAAAGTAGTCTGATGGCTATAAGAAGCCCTCACAACAGAACTTTCTCTTCTCTTACTGACAGAGCTATTAACATAGGACAGCATTCCCTAAATTGGTGATTTCCAGATGTGTTGGACTTAGGGTTCCCAAGGTCTCTCTCTCTTTTTTTTTTAATGGGACATCCCATATCTTGGGGCTGAAAATGCTTTCCTATGTGGGGGCAATATTGGATACTTGATATTCCCCCTTTTTATCTAATATACCTGGGAATTGCAGATGCCATCCCTGTCCACCACAAACTGATCTAAAGACCTGTCTCTTCCAGCAGGCCCACTCAATCAATTTTTAATTATGAATTTTAAACCGATGTATTTTAAATACTTTCATGTGTTTTCATGTATTTTAATCTACAATGTGTTTTTAATTGTATTTCCACATATGGTGTACTCTGCCTCAAGCCCTAGGGAGAGGTGGATAAGAAATAAGTTATTGTTGTTGTTGTTGCTGTTGTTATCATTGTACCCTAAGCATTGTATGCACAGGAAAATGGTGATGAGTTACATACCAGATGCTGCAGGGGTCTGCTCACACTTGTACTTGCTCACATGACTGAGGTGAGAACTACATTTATAAGGCCAACCTCAAGTCTCATAAGAAGAGTGCCTCTCACAAGAGTTCTGACTCCTATGAGATGTTTAATTGCCATTTATGGTTGCTGGCCATTCTGGCTAGAAGAGTCTGTGAATGATAGTCCAAAAAAAGATGGAAGGAGTAGATTTCCTTCCCTCACCTACATGCTTGGGGAAATCCTTCTTGGCCAGTGTCAGCCCTGTCATTAGGTAGAATGAGGCAGCCACCTCAAGCACCAGTTGTTTGTGAGTTGTTTGTAAATGAGAAGGAAATTGCTATTTCCTTTGTTTTTATAGAATCTTTATTGCCTCAAGCAGGGAAGAGCATTTCCGGGATCGGCTGCTGTGCTCATCCACTTCAGTGGGTGCAACACCATTTTGTCTCCCATCCCAGGCATCATAATGTCCTGAATGGCCCTGGTGGCTGCCTCCTTTTAGCCCTTAATGCTATTTCCCAACTAAGCACAGTTTCCTGTTTTCTCCTAAGCCAAAATCCACTTCCTCTTTCCTTTCCATTTGGCTTATGAACAAAAATGATAGTGTGACTTTTAAGTGAATGTGTTACCATTAGCTGGAAAAAAGTGATTTATCTTTTTTTAAAAACTTTTTGAAAGTACCATGTTACATTAGTTATTAATAACATGTTACCTTTAAACAACAGAACATGCTCATTTTAAAAAACAGGAAGGACAAAAATGACTCCTCCCCCAGTAACTCATAACTCAAAATCTTGATGTCATTGTCATTACGTTAAAAATAAAGTTGCTGATATTCATTACTTGGGTTTTTAAAATAATTGCTTCAAGCTCTGCTTATGAATACTATCTCTTTAATATCTCTCCATCACTGGGAAAGCCCTGGGTTTCCTCTGAACCTAGTTTCTCATGCAAGTTCTTCATGCAAGATTTATACACAGGTATTCAAGACATATTTTGTCCACCATGTCCAAGAACAACTCTCGGTCTGCCACCTAATGCAAGGAAGCCTTCATCTGATGTATCTTCCTAATGGGAAGTCAAGGTGCTGGATAGCATGTTTGAACTGATAACAACCCACATGTCTTGAGATGATTCCCAAGGTAAGCCCATGAATGTGCTCAGAGCAAGGCTTCAGTTGAGAGGTATTATCTATCTACTCAAAGACAATGTAATTTGTACGACTGCAGGGTATAGAATTTTGCAATGTTGTTTTAATGGCATTAGAGTGTAATCGGCAACACCCACTTCCACATGTTGGTTGCATTTATGCCTCAGAGAAACTAGAAAATTTGTAACATCAGATCTGGCAAAGGGCCAGATTTCCACAGGGCATTAGTAACAAACTGGTGAAGCTCATTAAAAAAGAGAGAGAGAGAAAGAGAGAAACCTATAACCATTAAAAGTCCATTAAGCAGCATGTCATTTTGTAGAGCTAAATAGCCCACAGTAATCAAAAGCATATGAACCCCAGCTGGGTTACCCAGAGAATTGTTTCGATTTAGGGGGAGAATTCATCAAGAAAGATTGCTCTTCAGATTGGGTTGATTTTTCTCCTTCAGTTGCTAGCTCTATGTTCCATTATAATTAAAGTGATTGATGGATCTAGCAGGCAGAGGTGAGGAGTGACCGAAATAGCCAGGAACATCCACTCAAGCCAAGTCAAGCAACAACAGCAGCTCAATGTGGAACTCCTGCAGCAAAGCACAGAACTCCAGTTCATTCCCCTGCCGTCAATTAAAGATGGGGCAGGCAAGTTACGGGCACAGAGAGATTTCCCTTACCCTCGTTGCCCAGGCATGTTCAGAGTCATAATTTCTATTCACCAAAAAAGAGAAGACAAGTGGGAGCAAAAAGGAGATCTGCAAAGATTAAGTTTGCCACCCACCCACACTCAGAAGCACTACTTGTCCCTACAGTTCCATCAGAATGCTGGGTGAATATTAATACTAATCATAATAATAGTGATGTATAAGAACATTTTATACTGCTTTTATTTTTTTAAAAGTCACAATAAAGAAAACTGCTAAACATAATAAAACAACATTAAAACAAAACATTCAAAATAAGAAAAATGCCTGGGCAAACAAATAAACCTTTAGCTGATAGCAGAAAAACCTAATGCTTGATCATTCCACATGAAGATATTGTAGCGGAGAAGTCAGCATTAATGACGGCATTGGCCATTTCCACAGTAGACTGTTATAGTGCTATTATACCACTTTCAACATCCTATGGAATGTGGGGTTTGCAGTTTAGGGAAGGGCCAGCTGGCCCCTCCCTAAACTGCAAACCCCACAATTCCATGGGATGTTGAAAGTGGTATAATAGCACTATAACAGTCTACTGTGGAAATGGCCACTATTAATCACCAACAGTTTGATGGGAACATAGGAAAATGTAGTTTTTCAGTGTGTGGATGACAAACGTATGTTGCCAAGTCTTCTTTCCTTTCCTAATAATTAGAGATGGGATGAATCCAGAATTTTCCAAATTCGAATCTGGATCCGAATCCCTGGAAGGTTCTGAGAATCCACGAATCTCACAAATCTCAAATCTTTCGACTCCTTTTTTTAAAAAGTGTTTAAAAAGCAAGAGAAAGAAGGAAAATCTTGGGCAAGACACACACACTCAGCCTCAGCAAAAGCCTAGGCAAAGGCAAACCTCCCTCTGAAGAAATCTGGCCAAGACAATTGTCATAGTTTTGCCTTAGGGTCTCCCCAGATTGAAAATGACATGAAGACCCTTTCTACACAGGTGGGAAAATGTGGATTAACCCCACATTTTCCTGCCTATGTAAACAGGACCACTACAGTACAGAGATAATCCAGATCAAAACTGGATTTTCTTTGCATAGCTCCTTATGGCATCCTGGGGTTTGTAGTTTGCACCAGCACACTTTGGCAGAGAAGGCTGTGACACCTGGTAAAACTACAAACCCCAGAATTGTGTATGAAAGAGCTCTGCAAGGGACCTCTGCAAAGGAATCTTTCAGCTGTCCTTGAAATCTCAAGAAGGCTGTACCTTCCAGTCAAGTGCTGAACTTAAATGTTAAATGTTCAATCTAAATATACTAGAATACAACCCCAGATGTAATTTCTGAAATTGTTAGCAAAGGTCATTATTACTTCAAGGGAACACCTCACCTACTTGCCATCTCCCCTTGTGTATCTGGTCTCCCAGGCGTCTTTCAGGTGTCCCGGCCTCCAACAAACTATTTGGTTGGTGGATTTGAAAGATTCGGTTTGCCTATTTTGGCACAAGTATTAGGATTTGGGAATCTCAAATCCTTGCCCAGGACTCAAGGATTCGGTTAGCTCATCCTTACTAATAATCCTCTCTTATCATTATTATTAATGTAATATTGCCACCTTGCCTATTTATTCAGCAATAGCACAGCAAAAGGTGCTATGGGATGCTATGAAATGTTATGGGATTAATATATTATAGGGCTTTCATTTAGCAAAAAGTGAACATCTGATGCCATTAAAAATTTTGCCTTTAAGGCATTTCAGGACTCCCAGATACAGGCACTGGCAATTGTGGTGGGTCCAGGGGCCCATTCATATACACTATATAGCGCGATGATACCACTTTAACTGCCGTGGCGATGTTTTATGGAATCCTGAGGTTTATAGTTTGGTCAGAGGAGTCAGAAGAGTTCATTGGCTGAGGATTCTAAAAGCCCCTCCTTCAACTTCAGGTCGCTAGATGTCATAGGGTGTTACCGTGGCAGTTAAATAGGAATCCTAGTGATTTCATTTGGTATTATGAAGCACAATAGGAACTAGTTTTCTGCTCTGAGACCAACCAAGAGCCATATGAACAGCCAAAAATGGCCCCCAAATGTATGGGAGGGCTAAACAGGAAGTAACTGCAAGTCTGCTTCCAGCCACTTTGGTATTTTTGATGTTAAATGGTGCTGCAACCTGAAAAATAAATAGCCCCTTTCAAGGCTTTCAGGAGGGGCATCTTGCCCCCTTTTTTTTCTGGGAAAAGGGTGGTCAAGAAGTTCTGGAGAAGCCAAGGTCTACAAAAACAACCTTGGTGAGCTGCCTGTGTTGGCTCCTGTAATGGACTCACTGTGCCCACCCGTGCTCTGTTGCTTTTGTTGCCACACTGGCACCTCTCTGGAGATTCCAAGGTCAGAGAAGTAGTAGCAGGAACCTTTCAGTCCCAGAAACAATCAAGTCTCTGAAGCAAACCCAAAAAAGCATTCAAAGAAAGAAAGCAGTTTGATGTCTTGATGTTGATGTGTGAACTCTTCTTGCTTGCGGGTTTCCCTCTCCACTTTCTCTTCAGGATGCTGAAGATGTTACACCAATATGGATCCCTTATTTATATATATATGTGTGTCTTGTTTGTTTGTTTATATGTATATATGTTTGTTTCTAGATAGCAATGCTTCATTGCTTGCCCAAATAAGAATTCTGTCCTCCCAAAGGAAATGTTCATTGAGTATCCATATTTCTAGCGTTGCAGTAAATTAAGATTTCAGCTGAGCATTTTAGAAATGCAGCTTTCAGATCCAAAGAAGGTGTGAATAATCCAGAAGGAGTAGCCGTGTTTGCCATACAGCAAAATACAACAACATCCAAACTCCACAAAACAACAGTACATTTTTGAACCAACTAAAAATGCACAAAATGCATCATGCAAGCTTGCAAAGTTCCGTCGGCTTCATGAGGCAAAGGTGTTAAAAATCATACAAGAGAATTTTTAAAAATGATTATGTTAGAGTCACAAGCCTACATTTTGTCAACATGTTGTTTTTGTTGTTATCCGTTAGGATACTCTGGGGGAATATCAATGCAGGCAGAGGTAATTCCCCAGTTTGGCCATGTGGGCAATGGGAGACAAAGGATTGTAAAATCCAGGCAATAAAATTTCAATTCGATTAGCAACAGAAAAAATAACTTCCCCTGAGATCCAGGCTGTTTCTGTCCTGGGTGAAATTCAGTGTTCTCCGCCTAAGAAAAGAGTGGATATCCTCACTCAGGTGAGGATGAAGAAACCAGTGGAGCTCTGAAAGCTTGCATGATGTATTTTGTGCGGTTTTGGTTCGCCCAATAAAGATATAGCTGTTTTGTGGATTTTGGTTGTTGCTGTATCTAGCTGTGAATGATTTTTAGTGTCTCTCCACAATGCTAGAAAGTTGAAGACTAAAGGAAAACTTCATGAAAGGCAGAATTCTTTTTGGGGGGCAATGCCATTATGCCTCCCCAGAGCTAACCCCCGACCCAATTCAGTGCACTACAATGACTCTTGAGTAATTGCTTTAAGATTTTTTTAAACTCAGTCTTGTAATTCTCAGTCTTGTAATAAGTAGTGTTGCAGAAGTTCAGGGGAATAAGGCTTTGGGGAAAGACCCAACTGGATAATATAGTATTTGTTCAGTCTTTAGGGACTGTGGCTTATTCAATTAATATCTTGATTCTGGGTAAGAATTAATGTTGAAAATCCAAACTAAATCAATCACTTTTTTGTCTGTTAGTACATTAGAAAAGTCAGAGAAGGGGCCACTTGATTGAATTAATTTTTAATCAAGTTGCCCCTCTTCTAACTTAATTTTCAAGAATTGCTTTGAATTAGTTCATCACTGGGTGAGAGGTGCCTCTCGCTTCTGCATTGCTTTCATTGGCTAGCACACCAAAGACAATATCTAATTGGTTCAGATCATTAACACTCATTTCAACCTTGGTAAAATGCCTTCATTAAAAATGTCATGAATGTTGCTGCAGCCTTGTCTACCCCATGCAGCACCCTCTTTTCCTGGGTGACTCCTCTCCTTGCCTGGAGGTTGCAGTCTACATCCGGACAGTGCAAGAACATCTATAAGTTTCATATACTCCAGGTGGGGACTAAAGATCTGGGAACTCTAACCAAGCCACATTACTACTAATGACAATGAGTCAGAACTCATTTATCATTATGTTGAACAATTAAGATTTAAGGGCCCCATTTCACCGGAATCATAAATTAAAGTTATTGCACCTTCGTTCCATGTGAAATTAACAAATTACCACTAACGTGTTGATTGTAATGTGTTAATTCCACAGCCTGGCAGTGCCATCTTGCTCTTCACCTTAGGCAGCAAAATGTTTTGGACCAGACCTGGCACCTTTACAACAGACACATCTGGTCACAGTCTTCCCTCTCTGGTGAGAGAGAAGTATCTATTAAATAAAGTAATTATTTGAAAAATTGCATCTATGTACAGAAATTAACACGTGAACATTTCACACAAATCCATGTCATTTTTGTCTTCTTTTCGGTGAAGCATCTTTTTTTTCCCCAGTGAGGGGAAAATGACTCATAGTGAAAAGCAATACATGTATGGCCCATTGCTTATTTCTGTGTGTCTTGTTAAAATCTTAGGACTGTAACAACAAGAACAACAAAAGATGGCCAAATCCCAAAGGATCAGAACAAAAAAAAAAGCATGTAAAAAGAAGCCAAACTGAGATGCATCAATTTTTGTTGGTTTTATGTTCCATACTTTAATTAAGCTCTAGGGGATTATCACTTAATTCAGTGAAAACAGAGAGATTTGATTGTGTGATTCTGTCCGAAAACATAAAAGGAGACAAATTCAAGTTTCATAGCAACTGGTGGAAAACTGTTATCCAAGAAGGAATAAATCTGACTGTTAACGAGGGAAACAAAACTAGGGGAGGAACAAATCCATCATAGATTTCCTCAATCTCTCTCTCTCTCCCTCTCCTTTGTATGGGGAATCCTGTGGGAATTGAACTGAAGTTGAGGGATTATTTAAACAAGAAAGCAGAAGTTAACACCAGTTAATGACCAGTTTGTTAGCTAACAGGCTGTTAACACTCCACCAAACTGGTTGTTAAAAGTGGTTACTGCTTATTTTGTTGGAAATTTATTAGAAACTTATTTTAAAGATTTAATGGGAAGGAATCACTTTAATGTGCACACCTGGAACTCCACAAAGCTGTACAATCAAGGCTTAAAGTGTTCTACTTGGATTTAAATGAAATTAATACAAATAAGTCCAGCAACTGTTCTCTTACCATCCTCACCCCCGCCCTCAGTAATAAGGCTAGGAGAAGAGTACTGATTTCTTTAATAGATTCATAGCTAATAAGACCCACTTGAACACTCATTATTTAGTAGAATCATTATGGTAAGTGGGCCTGATCGGCCTTCACCAGCCCAGTGCAAATCTCATAATTATTAGACAAAACTTTGATAAAACTCATAACAGTCTCTCATGGGGTTTCATTCACTTGCAGATTCTTGAGCAGGGAAGAAAAAGATATGCATCTATTAAAACAAGTGTTTGAAATGCAAGAGCATTGTTCCAGATTTTCTAAAGTGAGATACTGATCATGCATTTAGATTTTTTTCTCATCCTAGCTCCAAAGCAGACTGTAATTTTATCCTCAGAGCCACCTCAAGAGACAAGCTAACCTGAGAGGCTGTGCGGACGCTGTCTTAGACACATTCAGACTAGATGTGTGTTTGCATTTCTGTCCTACTCATTTATAAATCAGAGAGGGGAAACTAACTGATTCTAGACTGATTTTTACAACTGAAGGCATGTGCCAGTGGGGATAAGTGAACTTGGAATCCTCGGCCTGTTTGTCTGGTGGTAGTAGCTGCAATCGCTCCTGGGTGACTTGGACTCCCTATTTGAATTTCCCACAATGCCCTCCATGGAACATCATTCCAAGGCATTGCTGGAAAATTAAATGACAGCATCCAGACCCAGCTGCTTACTATGGGGTAAAGGAACCAGCTAGTTAAAATCAACCAAATTAGCAATTACGTTGGCAATTTTCTAACCAAAAGGGGCCATTTAATTCTATTCATTTTAACCTGTTTGATTGACTTAAGTTGGAATTCCAGAATTAACTGATTTCCAGAGTTAAGTTACCAATTAAGTATGAGAGATGGCACTGGAAAAAGCAAACTTCACAGTTCCCGGCTGACTCTTCATGTGCAGCACTCTTGGATTTTTGCAAAACTACTTCTTGCATTTTGTGAGTCCCTCAGAACTGGGGAATGAAAAGGTTTAGGGCACAAAATGGAAACCACTTATTCAAGAAGTATTCATCTGTTCTGCACTAGACACTGCACAAAGACTCTTCAGCTGTCCCAGGGAACAGGTCAGTTTTGAACTTCTTGACCCTGAGACTTTTGCTGGTATCCAGGTGGAAATCTGTAAGCTAAAAAAATGGGGTGGTAGAGAGATGAGATGGTAAGGGACAGGGAGAAACGGAAAGCAAGGTTTTCATGAGGGGTGGGTGTTTTCAAAAATTCACACAGAGGTATCATTCTCTCATAAGGTCAAAACAGGAATAGGGCAGGAGAAAGTAAAGACATTTTTTCAGCTTCATTCATGTAAGGCTTGTAGTGCATTTAACTGAAATTTAAATGGCAATTTAAATAGTTAAGTGTTCCCATTTCTAATTAAAATGCAGTAAAATAGATTTTCTAACTCAAAGGAAGGGCCCAAAGAGTGATTTAACCTGATAGGAAACTGGAGCCCTAGGCTCTGTTTATGGTCCTTTCCACATCTTACTTGTCTCTGGTATCATGCCAGCGTCATCCCAGCAGCAGCTCTGCCAGGATGAGAGCATGGACATGAATGGTCTCCTCCATGACGGCTGGCTTCCTGCCGAAGGAAGCATAATGGACACCCTTCTTCAGGGCAGCCAGTCACTTTCCCAGGCTGCGCTGGAGCAGGAAGCACCTCCATCATGATCTGTGACTTCCGCAGGCCAGGTAAGTGCGGGATGGTCGTGAGATCATGGGTCATTGATGGGGAAAACCCATCAATGATTTAATCCACAACTGTGCCGTCTGGCAACAAGAGAAGGTCCGGGACCATGATGATGTTGTGCAGAAGCATCATCACAGTCCTGTTCCTCTCCTGTTCCCAGGCCGGGATGGGAGGCTCCTGCAGAAAGGGCCTAAGGGTAGTTGCCCACTAGCACCAATAGGACCTCTCTTCTCAGCACAAACAAACAGTTTAGGGAAGGAGATTCTTCTCAGGGTTATGGCAGAGAGAGCTACACTTCTCTTGAAGATGGAGCAAGCTTGTTTTCTGCTATTCCAGAAGCTAGGACACAGAGCAATGGATTCAAACTACAGGAAAAGAGATTTCATCTAAATATCAAAACTTCCTGACAGTCAGAGCCATTTGACAGTGGAATATGCTGCCTCAAAGTGTGGTAGAGTCACCTTCTTTGGAGGTTTTTAAGCTGGATGGCCATTTGCTGGGGGTGCTTTCAGTGTTTGTTCCTGCATGGCAGGGGGTTGGATGCAATGGCCATTGTGGTCTCTTCCAACTCTGTTTCTATGACTCTCTTCCTCCACGTTCCAAATCCTGCTCACCTTCACTGTGAACCTGCTTTCTACATTTTGGAAACTATGCACATCCAATGCTTTTAAGGTCATACCCTTGCAATAAATTCATAGACCTCTGTGAATATTAGATCATTGATCATTAATATTTCAGAGAACTATAACAAGTTGTCTTGGAAGTAAGTAGTAAGAAAAAATGCATTACTTGTAATTAATTAATTTTCCTAATAACAAAAATATAACTAGGTTGCATAATAACTGTAACTGATTATCAATAACATTATCCATTTTGTGGTACAACTGTAACTCTTTAAAGTTGCTTTCACAGGGTCACAGATGTGGTCTCACTAAATGGTGGAGGAAGAATACCACATGGTTCAAATGCTGGCTTGTTCTGTTTCTTCATGCTCTGTTGTAGGTGGATGAGAAAAGAATTTGTTCTATAACAAAAATTAGAGACCTGTAATATTCCAAATTTTTGAAAAGCCATTTTGTTACTTTTAAAAGTTACTTTTAACTTTATAACTAAATCAATAGCTAACTACTTTGGAGAGCCTAAGAACAGGGATATAAAGAATACTTGCAAATACTCTTGTCATCACTGAGAAAAGGTATTGCAACACATCAAGGCACCATGTTGAAAAATTGTCAACTACCATGAGATTGTTAGCATGGGAGGGGTCATTCATGCAAAACATTTCTTTTAGTTCCTTAATAACACATTTGTACATAACATAATGTTTTGTGCACACACACCCAGGTTTTGTGCAGAAAATGAGGTAATTTGCAAAAAAAGAAAACTTTTTTCTGCACAAAAATGAACATTTCATTAAAATGTCTAAAAATGTAGGAAATGGTTGAAAAATGGGGTAAGATGTACTGAATTCAATGGGGCTTATTTCTGAAGAAACATTTATAGGATTGAACTGTGAGGGGAACATGGGATTTTGGGTTTTTTTATGTTCTTAACATAAGAACAACATGATTTCTATATGTCCTTAAAATTGCATCAGCAGTGTTCACATGTTTTTTGCTTTCCTTGTATCTTCAGCATGTCTTAATTTTCACTAAATGAAAATAGAATGATAAATTTTCTTAACACTAGTAATTAACAGTAGTTAGTTAAAGTAATTAAAGTTCTGCTTGCCATGGAAATGTGTATCTTTAGTGGAGTCTGATATTAACCTTTTTTAAAAAAAAGCAATTAGTTACGCAGCTATTCATGTACTTCAGCTGCTCAACCCCCAGGACCTCCCACAGCTGCTTCCACTGTTTGTGCCTCCTAGAAGGACCCCTTTGCACTTCCTATCCTGGAAAAATTGTAGCCTAGTCATAGCTCAGGAAGCCTTATAGTCACAAACACCCAGAGAGGCTGAAGGCATTGGCTATCTGCTTGCCCATTCACAACCTAACTCCCATTTTTCAAGGTGAGAGACAAAAGAGCAAGAGAATGGAGAATACAAGGGACTGTACTTTGCCCAGGCTTGGCGTTAATTATTATGTGTCTTCCAGGTTGTAAAACACTCTCGCACTACAAGAGTACTTTGCAACATGAATTATGCCAGCTTCTTCTGCTTGCTCCAAAAAAACAGAATTGTCATCTTTGAATGGATGGAGGTTGAAATTCAGGACTGCAATGTTCCTTTTTTTTAAGAATCTGGTTCTCTCAGAGGTAATTTATTGGAAGCCACACACTATCAATGAGTGGAGTCAGAACCAAAAAATAAGAGGGCTCATTTCTCTTTTTCTTCCTGTCCATACTTTTCTTTCTTCTTCTTTCTCCTTCTTTCTTTCTCCCTTTCTTCTGTGTTGTTCACTGAGTTGCCAGGAGAAGGATACATAGCCAGATACTTAAGCTTTCTGTTAGAAGAGAGCTTTAGAAATTAAGCTGATGATCAGATGAAACTGGTTAACATAGTCAGTCTATGTTACTGTCTCCTGGTGTATAGCAGGTACTGTATTTTGTTTATAAATCTTTGTCCGTACCCTATACTCCAGTCAGCAAGTGTTCTAGGAAGCAGGTGGCTGGAATGCAAGAACTGTTGGGTAGTTAACCCCGTCCAGGTCAGTTACATATTATCTAGGAGGATGAAAGGAGAAGCAAGAGACTGGTCATCAGCCAGTCCAGAAGTCGCACAGCAAACAAACAAAGCTGACAAAGAGTAAAGCAGAGTCATAAATAGTAGCCAGTTCAAGATCCAGGAAACATGAAATGCCAAAGAGTACTGCCAGTCACCAACACGGTATGCTTGTAAGCAGCAAAGCCATCAGTGAACTGGTGGATATTTGTTGCCATGTCTCTGAAGGCAGCAGATATTTAATTAATCAGCGTCTCCTACTTAAGAGCTGGTGGGAGCATTGTAACTTCTCTTTCTCCCTCCTTCACTTTGTAAATGGCTGGACCTCCTCTTCAGACTCCTCTGCCTCAGCCCCTGGCACCTCTGACTAAGAATGATCACCAACAGCTGCAGCTGTACATTCCTGGCATTTATGAGACTCTGGCCCTTTCCACAGCTTACCTTTTAATGCTGCTGGAGTGTGGGCCTCGGGTGAGAAGCCTGGGCAGGAAGAGTCTCACAAGTCTCCTGCTTCCCTGCTGCGTGGCTCCGCAGCTCCTTCCTGCTCACGTGAGAGCCCCACCCACACCCCGCCCCTTCCTTCCGCAGTGCAGCCTGGGAGTTGGAGGCTGCACTGAGGAGAGGAAGCACAACCGGCCCGGCTCCAGAGGCTCCGCACCGCAGGTAAGTGCAGCCCAGGCCCGTGAGCCTTGCACAGATGCGGGTTATTTTCGGCTAAAAGCCGAAACTAAGAAAATGCGTATTCACTGCACGTGCAGGCCTTGAGCCTGTGTGTCATGCAGACCACTCTTGACATTTACGCGATGCTCAAGGGGCTCTTTTGCTTGCAAACTGCCATGCAAAAAGGGCCTCTGTGTCTGAATTTTCCAAATCTAGAGGCTGAGGCCCTTTCAGCACAACAACCACGTCTCAGCATGGGGATGCAAGAGGACAGGGACCACAACGATGCTCCTGCATGCCATTGTTGCAGTCCCGCCCTTCTCCCGTTGCCAGCCAGTGCAATCATGAGGTAAATCATTGATGGAGCGTCTGTGTCAGTGACCCCGATCACACAATCCTCCTGTCCTTCCTGGCCATGCGGAAGGGCTGGAAGGACAATGGAAGCACTTTCTGCCCCTGCGCAGTGTGGGAAAGAGCCCAGCTACACTGCAGAAAGAAGAAGCGTGTCCCTCACACTCCCTTCTGCAGGGAGCCAGTCAGGTGCAGAGAGGAGCATTCCCACTGCACTCCTTTCCTGTGAAAGGCACTGCTGGGATCACAATTGGAGGGTGACAGCATCAGGTAAGGTGCAGAAACAGTCTCAATTATGTCAGCCCATTGCTAGTATACTTATTGGGATAACAAACCTTTTGGAGAATCAGATGTATCAGATGTATGTGTTACCGATACTCCGTGCCCAAACCAGACCATCAGTAAAGGTAAGCAGCTCTGTATGGTTAACTACAATTGGACGTGAGGTTAAATGTGTGGAAGATGAATAGAGAGTGTTCATTCTTCTCCCCGACCAAATGAGCTAGGATTATAGCCTGGTAAGTATTCATTTCATTTCATTTCCTTTCTCTCCTGTCTTTGTACTGACATGAGATCAAAGGCAGCTCACATTAATTCTGTGTGTGCATGTGTGTATGTGCCTCCACGTTATGGGTACCCCATGAATTTCATAGGGTTTTCATAGGCAAGGAATACTCAAAGAGTGGTTTACCATTGGCCTTCCTCTGATATATAGCCTATAGAACATGGACACAATACAAAGCTTATGTCCTTTCCTTGTTGTCTCCCACAATTTGAAATAATTAGATGCAAGTTACTAGTTGCATCCAATGAGTTAATTTTCCCAAACATGATGGTATAAATATATTACACTGCAGCTGTAACTTAACAAGGAACAACATCATTGTTTTCGCAAGGTAACCATAACTTTTTAGTGACTTTAATACTTACAGAAGGGTGGCCACAATAATGGTGGAGAAGGTTCTGAGTTCAGGTATTGGCTCATGCTGTGCCTTGTACTGCTGCTTCTTGCTGCGTTGTGGGTATGGAGAAGGTGACCACAAACTAAATGCGAGAAAAATGTGTTGCACCACAGGCCAGTGGCTTATTACATTCAGAATCTTAAAGAAGTAACTAGAAGTAACTGTTGTAGGCATTTTGAAGAAACAGGAAAGTGAATATTTGTAACTATACTGGAAGCTACTGTGGGCTGGTGATTTTTAAAAAATAATATTCCAAGCTTTATCTACTGATTTTCTTTGTTTCTCAGTCACCTTTGTTTCTCAATCATTCTTGCTTCTAACCTCACTGGGTTCTGGCAGCCACCAAAACCACACCAGCCTCAATGGTTAATGATATTTCATGACTGATATTAGGATTTCAGCTGCATTGCTCTGGCCTTGTTTGCAAGAGCATTTCAAAGAAGATCATGGACATGCCTGAACTCTTAATATTTCTTGCAATAACACTACCTAAAGTCTGGTAGGCTAGTACTGGGACAGAATAACCGATATTTTGATTTAGCAGCTGATGTGACTGGGATTTAGAGAATGGTCTGATTGATGTCTCGGCTTCACTTATAATAAAATAATTAAGCAAGTTTTAAAAATCCCCTGAAAAGTATATTTTCATTTTAACTGGTCTGTGCTCTCTTCCAGGCACAAAATGAAAGAGAGAGAGAGAGAAGAAAATGATGATGACAGAACGTTACAAGAATTGAAATGAAGTGTCTTAATAGAAGAAATGAGCTCCTGTAAATTAATGGCAGACGAGCTATGGATATGAAAGTGGGACTGGGAGGATTAAAATAATCAGGAACTAAGAGGAAAAACCAAGAGTTCAGAAAAAGTGTAGAGAATCCCATTAACAATCATTTCAGAGGTAACAGAGAGTGGACAACAATAGGTAAGAGCAGAGCAAAAGCACAAATGCCAAAGCATGGTGCAATAAAAATGAATAAAACGGCCAGACTTGTGCACCCTTTCTCTTTTTTGCATTTTATGGAATAAAACAGTCACCAAGAATTATTCAAACCACACCTTCTGAGCCCTGTAGGGCTGCCAGGTCTCAAGGTACCCTGTGAAAGCTCAGGGCGTTGTTGTGCTTCTCTGGGTCTCCAGACAGAAAGACAAATCTCAAGGCAAGTAATACTGTAAGAGAACGAAGTATGCTTCTGAGTTGAGTTTAATGTTTGAGAACCTGTCACCCCTTCCCAGAGGGTGTTAGGGTCCTCTGGCTGAGTGTGAATGGATTTGCATGTCTGTTGCCCTGTAACTGAACAAGTGAGCAACCAACACCAGGGAAGGATGGCTGTTGGGATGGAAAACAATTCTAAGAACACGAAGAGAGACCATCATACTTAAAAACCCCTATAGCTGCAAATCCAGCACAAGGGATTTTCAAACTTGGGTTCTCCATCCATTTTGTACTTCAGCTCCCAGAATTTTCTGCCTGAGTGGCCAATGAGGACAGATTGTGGAAACTGGAAGACCAAAGGTTGAGAACTAGTGACCTAGACCCTGGCCCCTTGCCGTGTAGTCTTTGAAGGCAGAGTCCTGCCTGACAACAGCTATGAAAGCTGAAGGTGCCAGTGCCTAGACACTGCCTGGTTGTGAGTCTCGCAAGACCAAGACCAGAAGTGGACAACAAGTATCCTTCCAGATAACAAGGCTCCACCAAACAGTGTACTGCCAAAATTCTACGGCAACTTGTGTCATCAAATTTCAGCAGCAAGCAACTGAAACTTCTTAAAGCAAGAAGAAAAAATACATTCTTCAAAGAGTGTGTGTTCAGGGTTGTCAGGTCATTCTGCACCAGAAGGCAGGCTCAGACTTGGGAAACCTCTATTTCTGCTTGTTTTAATATCTGTTTATTGTTGAAAAACAAGACCCTTACATTTGAGAAATTCCATTGGGAAATACAATAGACCAGCAAGAATTTTGCGCAATTTTCTCCTGCAATTCAAACATCCTGCAGTGTTGAGAAGAATTATTCTGAGAAGAAAACCAGTTTCAGATTATTTAGATTCAAATTAGATTCATTTACTGATATTTGCATTCCTTTTTCTGTCTTTTTCTCTTTCTTTCTTAGTATTTCTTCTTTGTTAGCACTCCATGCAAATTATCAGTGGATTATTTAAGATTAGTGAATTGTTTACCATCTCTTACTAGGAGATGTTTATTCTGTTTCATGACTATTTCAGTTTGGTGATATAATTGTTATTGAATTATCTGGGAATCTTGCGGGTTTAGATTAAGTAATTTTATTTAAGGGTGCAGTAAACCAGTTTGAGCATGGGTTTACCATAGAAAAATGGCATCCAAATAAGTTTGGTGGTGGTAGTGATGAAATAGAATGAATTGCTTCCAAAGCCAACACCTTTCACCCACACTTTTTAAAGTAGAGGTGGGGAGCTTTTCTTGCCTCAGCACTTGAGTTCTACTTTGGGAAGGTTCTTAAGGGCTGTATTCCAGAAATAAGAGGGGCCAAGGGTTGGGACCAAAACAAAGTGGAGAGGGACAGATGTGATACTTACTAATTTGGTCATTTTTCAGTGAAGCATTCAAAGCAAAATTAAGTTTTTTGTGCAAAAGATAGACTTCTCTCTCCCAAATGAAGGGCTTTCTCCTATATATAAGTAGAGTTGCCATATAATATCAGCTGTTGCTGTTGTGAGCCTTCAAGTCGTTTCCAACTTATGCCAACTCTAAGGCGAAGTTATCACGGGGTTTTTCTGGGTCTGAATGTTTGTAAGATGTTCAAGATCACCTAGTGGGGTTCCATGACCAAATGGAGAACAGAACTCTGGTCTCCAGGGTCGTAGTCCAATGCTCAAACAACTACACCACACTGGCTCTAACAATATCAGTTACTGAATGAAAATTGAAGAAATCAATGACATTCAGTTGGTTTAGATCTTTAAGATCAGTTTAATAGCTTTCTGGACTGGACAGCTGGATTTTTGTCTTTAAGCATGTACCTTTATGGTAAGACAAAAATGGGCTGTATCCCCAAAGCTAGTCATTCACTACAGAAAGGCAGAATCCAACATAATGGAGTGGGAAGCAATTTCCCTTTCCTACCATGGGTCCTGGAATACCCCAAAACCCTTACGTGGAGGATGGGAAGACATACACACATACAAGCTGGGTTTTAAGAAGTTCACATGCTCTCGTTCTATACTTCATAAGCCATCATAATGGATTTATTTCTTGTTTTACTTCAGGATGTGCCTCCTTTCTTTTCTGTGTTGTCAGATTTATTCACAGGACCTGAATTGCACAAAGACTTCCACTGTAGTGGCAGAGAGAGAGAGAGAGAGGCCATTTCTGCTTGGTGTCACAGTCCCACAATGGGGACATGATGGCAGGGGGTCCATGGGTCATGCTTCGCATGATGTCATCGCAGTCCTGCAGCCATCATGTCTGTTGTGTTCCCTTCTTGGCAAAGGCACTGCTGGGATCACGACAGAATATCAGTGGGACCTGGTCAGGTGTGGAAATGGCCAGAGGAGGGGGAGAATATGTCAAATTTGTATAGACCAAGTCAGAATAACCAAGACAGCTTCACAGTGGCACATAGAGGCTATGACAGAGCATGTGAGTGAAGCTTTGACTGTTTTCTTAGACAATTAAAACTGCCCTGGGCTGGTCCAGTGCAGGGATCCCAGGCCAGCTAACATAACAACTTTTCTTAAATAAGGAGGAGTCCACCCTCCTTGTAGGGAGAGGTAAGCTGCTGCTTCAAAACACAGAGAACTGAAGTAACATGAGTAGTCCTCAAACAAACTATACATGAATTGCTCAGTTTCATTCTTCTTTGCTAATTAAGAGCACAAGCAAATTCTGATTAGTAAGAACATGGGTGATGAAAGAATGGCAGAATAATTACTTTATAGGCCTAAATGTCCTTTAGATGTCATGAAAAATGATCTCTCTTAATGCTCACTTCGGCAAGAACTTAATAGAATATTGTGGTTTGGCTCACATATTCTGTGTTAGTGTGGCTGCCAGCAGATCACAAGGTAAAACCATTCTAGGATCATAGCACCTCAGATGAGAAAGGAGTCATGCATGCATCACCAGAAACACTTTTGCACAGAAAAATTTAATATATATGGACTATAAATCAGCAGGCAGACTGTCTTATGTTTTTACTTTTTATAGCACATAGATGTTTAGGCATAATAATAGCAATAGAAGTAGTAATAATTTTAATTTATATCAGGTAGTAAGCTAGACTAGAGCCCCTTTTCCTGATATTCACAGCATAGTCCCCTGCTTATCTACTCCTCATTGAGTTCCATGGGAATGTGTAAGATTATGACTTGTTATCAATTGTTATAAGGAGGAAGTAATCACGTAGTAAGTAGTTGATGTAAGTAATCACCCATTCACTTTCTGAAATGACACACTCCAGAAAAAGTTTTGTCCAAGAACTGAAAATATATCCATTTAGAGCATGATGTACATATGTATCAAGTAGTTTGCTCCATCTGGGAATAAGCAAAACCTGCAGAAATAAAGTTGGATGTGTGTTGCAGACTAGCATTTTAGTCAGAGAAAGATTTAATTTCAGTTCAAGAGGTTTTCTGTTTATCATATACTATATCAACACCATACCATAATATTTACATTTAGACATTTTGTATTGGCAATACATGCCATGAATGGAGAAAGACCAGTGAAATAAATTGAAAAAATGTGGCACATGTGACATAAAGTTAGGAGAATTGCTAGAGCTCTCATACAAACTCCGTGGCAGAGCAATTCTGTTCCGCTTAGTTCTGTTATGCCCAACTCTCATGAATGATGAATAGGCCAAAACCATGCAGCAACAATAACAAAGCACAAGAACAATTGTGCTGCCCAGTCACTTTGACACCACACACCATGACACACTTCAGAAGGCAGTGAGGTAAGTTTAGGAAATCAAGACAATTGCATTGAGGCTGAGAGCATTACAGTAAAGGGGGAAATGACACCCTGGCCTTCAATTAATGTTAAAAAGACAAGCAACTCTAGCCTATTTGCTAACCATTAATAGCACATAAAAACTGTGCAATTAGGGCCCCTGGGAGTAAGCGTGGCTCAAAGACCTTACATCCAGCAACATACTGAGTCAGAATGGAAATCAGATCAAAAAGCATGCCGGTACTAGCACTTTAACCTAACTGTTGACAGATGGAGAATGGAAGCAACATAAATGCTCTCTTTTTGTGTCAGCACTATAAAAATGTCTGACTAGTCCATGAAAGATGGAGATGAAAGCTCAGGCAGCCATTAGAAGCAGCGCCTTACCTTGAGCAATAACTCATTCCCATGGTATTATGAAAATGGTTTTATCGCAGTGGATTACTTTTTTCCCTCTCTGCAAAAATTACTGCTTATCAGCAGTGCAGAAATAAAGCAAGCAACTCCCCGTGTTTTTTTTTCTCTTCTCTGCCCCCATCCCCACCCACCACTTTTTTTCTTTTCAACTCTCTCTTTTTCTTTCTCTGGCACAGTCTCTTCCCAATGGTCAGAAATTTAATAAAATGTAACATTTCATTTAACTGGTTTGCATGCTCCTTTGAAGTTGATGCCATTATCTACCAGATGACACTTTCCAATGACCTGCTAATAAGGAGCTGCTTTTTGACTGCTTATCGCATTTATATATCTGTGTATTAATGCTTAGAGATCATGTTCTGACTGAAATTCAAGGCAATCTTTTATTGAAAATATACAAAAAAGAGGTGTCTAAATGATAAAGAAATCACTGAAAAACAGCAATATTTTTATGAACTATCACAAAGCATATGAAATACATCATGATGAACTATCATTTCATCATTTCATTATCATTTCATCTTGTAGCTCTTGAGAAGCTGCAAAAATTCTCTCAAAAGAACTATGTGTTATGGATACAGTGAAATGGGTTTGACAATGAGAGAGAAAGGTTTCTGTTTGCTATTCCACTCTTCTCCCTTTACTACAAATTACAGATGGACACGGTTGCCCAATTCAAAAGTGGTTCAGCAAAAACAGGTGAATCTAGTAGATTCTACCTGCTGAACATTTAGTGTGTTTTGAATCTGGTAGAATCAAGCGTGGTGTAATGATCTGAGTGTTAGACTAGGACTTTGGGACGCTAGGGTTCAGATCCCCATTCAGACACTTAAACCCACTGACTTTGAGCAAGTCACACTCTTTCACCTTCAAAGGACAGTATTGGCAAGCATTCTCTGAATAGGTCTTGCCAAGAAAACCCCATGATAGGGGCATCTTAAATTGGAAACAGTGTGAAGGTATAAAACACCCATTTGAATCTGATGAGTTTCAAACTGGCAGAACCATGAGATCTCTTGGCTTTCCTGCTGGTGTTACTGGGACCACAATGGAGTCCCTGGATTGACTGAAACAGCACTCCTAGATGAAGAAACCCCTTTCTTGAAGATCTTACATTTTATTTGTAAAAGATGGTTGAGTGATGCTGTAATGATGGTAGGAAAAACTTTGGAATGGTATTCCAGAGTCTGATGAAAACTTAGGCTATCATCCTGAGAGTGATGTTTTTTAGAGGACATGGGGCTATTTTCTCCCGTATGTTCCCTCCCAAAACCTCCCCCTGTGAAACTGTCAGACCCTGGGAGGGGCTGCTGCTACTTCATATTCTGACCATAAGTTCTGACCAGGAAGATATGCCTTCCTGAGCTTCTTGGGGAGGAAAAGAAGAGTGCACTCCATCCATGAATCCACTTTTCTCCCCTCCCCATTGCCCAGCTGACTATAGCTCATCCTTCATGGTCTGAATTGCCTCCCCTCTCCCTTTCTGAAAAGTAAGAAGAAGAAGCCCCACCCAGGGCTTGATAGCTGCTAGGGGAGGGGAAGACGTGGAAATACATGGGCAGACCCATGGTCCAATGTAGGATCCTGGCCACTGAATGTGATCCAGTGTGTGAGTACAGAGATCTTACTCCCAAATAAACTCAAATATTACAAAGAGACATAGGAAAAGAAATTGAATCTGGATAAATGCCCCCAAAATTCAATTGGATAAATACATTTCACCCTCCTCTTTTGCTAGGGTTAGGGGCACAGGACTCCCTACAAAAGTGGGAAAACCACAAATATCAAAATGTCTGCGTGTGTCTGTGGGATGGGGGCTGAGGCATGGTGGGAACCTAGAGTCCAAGCCAAGTCAGGAAAAGCAGAAGGAAAGAGGGTGGGTCGGCATGGTGACCCTATACTTCCTTTTTCTTACCCATCTCCTTCCTGGGGCGGGGGCATCAGGAGAGGGTTTGTGGTGCTGAGAAATCAGGCTGTGAGCTGTCATTAGCTGGCTAGGCAATGCCTGGTAGAGGAGGAAGAAGAAAAGAGGCAAGTTTGCAAAGGGCTGCATGGCTTGATCACAACTGCTGAGAAGAAAGGTTCTCTTGGAAAAGAAGCACTTGAGGTGGGGGACCAGGGTTGGAAAAACTCACAAATAATCAAATCTGTGAAAGTGAAACCTGCAAACGTGGAGGGCCAGCGTTGTAACAAAATCTTGTATTGATGAAACTGTTGTGGTTTCTTAAAACAAACATCTACAACAGCATAACATAATCAGAAAAGCAAGGAAGACTTTGGACACAGGTCTTCCCTTGTCAAATCCGTTTCTATCCATTGTATTATTTTTTTCTTCATTTAAAACAAAACTTTAACATTCTAAACATTTCATATAACATTTAAAACATAACTTTGGCATACTTTAAGGGTTTAAGTGATGGTGATACTTTCCAAAGAAACAGAAGGGTGTTTGTTCTCTACTGTCACAGCTGTTCTGTAATTGTGGCAGTTCACTGGGTGTGTAGATGGGAGGCTTACAAAGTAAGGTCTATAGCTTTAAGCAAAACATATCTTTTGGACTGTGAGCTTCCTGGATATATATGAACACACACACACACACACACACATCTCAGTCATATAAACAGAGAGCACTAGATGTGACACTGAGCCCTTCTTTCTCATGGCTGCCAAGATCCATATTTTGATCTTTTCTGAACAAATTTCTTCTTTGTTGTCCGGATGATGTTCCAAACATTACAAACACAAAACTATCAATCAAATGGACTGTGAAATGCTTTGTGGGGGAAAATAGAATACAATAGCCCTAGCTATTCTCTCAATAGCATTCTAAACCAGGCCCATTTTGCCCATAAAGAACTCTGAAACATAGCAGCAAAAGAAAATATCCATCACCTAGGCTAAAGTAGAGGGCATTTTCACTGGGCCCATCTCAAGGGAGTTTAATCATCTGTCAGCACAGGGTTATAAGAAGGATTTTGGAATAACCCTGTCAGAAGACTAGTATAAGAGTGATAAGAGAGAGCTGGAAAAACGCCCACTCATCTTGACTCTGCTGGAGATGGATCCTGTGGGGACAGTCGACCTCAGGTCACAGCCTGAAAACCATTCTACTGAAGAGGCAATATTGGACTACATAGAGTAGAACTTACTTGCCTTCTCATACTGAGATGTCACAAAGATGTTCTGCATCTTTTTGGCATTCTCCACATCACTGATTAGCAATGGGAAGAGATACATGGAATACTGATTTAGTATAATATGAACAAGTCCTAATAGGTATCATCATTGGGAATGAGAATTAAGCATATGATGCTTTTTCCAGTGGCAGTTGCTCAGGTATGCACCCAAAGATTTTGCTGTTGGATGATAAAGACAAGTTGGTGCTCCTTCTTCATGTGGAAACATGTTGAACTGGCAGTTACTTACTCCCATTAGCTCCTACCATCCCTGAAGGCAACATTGCTCATCTGTGTTAAGGGCTCCTTGATATGTCACATGGCATGCACTGAGAACAAGCCAGGGAGCTGCTGAGAGTATCACGTATCATTTGACATTTGAGGAGTATCTTCTCATTCTGCCTAATAGCAGGGCTGATCCTGCAGGTTGCATTTGTTCCAGGAGGATCTGAGAATTTGTGATAGGAGCGATCTCCACTGATGCTGGAACAGTGGGGTAAGGGTAGCTTAAGCACACCTCCAAGACAAGGCTGGTGTGCTACCCCCGCCCCAAACTGGACCGCCATACTTGGTCCTTCTTAGGAAAGTCAGTGAGAAATGTACTGAACAATCAAGTGTACGCACACAAAACTGAGAGATTTATTGTAGCTGAGCCTTCCCATGAATAACATAGACTGCATTCCATCTGTCCTGTGCACACTTACTTGGGAGCAAGTTATAGTAAACACATTGGGGAGACTTCTAAGTACAGTGTGCTTGTAAGACACTTCACATTTCAGGATGAATGAATGAATGAATGAATGAATGAATGAATGAATGGGAAAAGAAATTTACCCTCCCCGATTGTGCCCTACACCTGATTCTCTACACCTTACCTTGGTAAATATACACTCTCTCTCTCTTTTTTTCATTTTCTTTTGATAGTACAGTCAGCCTTTCACATTTGCAGGTTTCACTTTCATTTATTTGATTATTTGAGAGTTTATCCAACCCCTCCCTCACACTACTTCAGGTGCTTCTTTTCTGAGGGAATCTTCCTTCTTGGCAGTTCTGATCAGGTTGCACAACTCTTTAAAAACCTGGTCCTCCTCCTCCTCCTCCTCTTCCTCCTCTTCCATCTCCACTGCCACCAGCAGCAGCAGCAGCAGCTGCTGCCTGGCCAGCAAAGTGTTGCCCCCTTGGTAAACCCTATCCCGGGGTCTACAACTTTGATATAAACATTAATCTAACCCACCAGAGAGGTCACCCGGATGAGCACGTAGGCAGTAACAGTCATACGATCAAACAAACCAGGTCAGGCCAGTAAACTCACCAGTCACGTAGCCACAGGAGAGCTCAAGCTGTGCTAACCCACAGTGGACAAAAGGTCATCAACCCTTAAGGAGCCAACTTGAAGGGAGTAAGAATTTTCCCATAAAGTTGGGCACTGGAAGCAATAAAATCTTATCAGACCAAATCTATCTCCACAAACTCACACCGCAGCCTCAAAGCGGCGGAAGATCCTGATACTTGGATAACACCTTGTTATCTTCCAATATCAAAAAAGGTGCCGGTGTGAAGTTGTCTTCCGTTGCTGTCCCCTTTGTTCTCCCCGGAAGAGGATTTGCCCTTAAAGAGGAGAGAGGATGCCTCCCGGTCATACCAACTGACCTGTCCCCCCTCCTGATAGCCGTGCGATCTCCTCAGCATCTCTTCACTGAGTTCTGTTTCTTTCGCTGCTTCCCGGACCAAGGACTTCAGGAAAAGATGCAGTATCACCCAAACTACGAATCCTTCAACAATCCCTCTATCTTATTTCCACTCTTTATTTCTTTTAGCCCTTGGATGCATGTGTGTGTGTTTGCGTTGATGAGAGCTATTACTGTTCAATAAAGTCATTCATTGGACCTTTTTGTGTGATTTCTGACCGAGCCGACCTTGTAAAAACTAGGTAAAAGATCTCACTAGATTGCCCTGCCTCTCGCATTGCTGTTGCTTGTGCTCCGTTGAGCTTACTTTCCCCATCATTTGGAGCATATTGAGGTGTCCCCCTGGGACCCCCAGATTTTCAGGGTAACAGAAGGATGGCTCACAGCCCAATTTCTCAGCACTACAAAACTTCTCCCAATGCCCACCCAAAGAAACAGATGGGTGAGAGAGAGGAAATATAGCACCACCATGCCAGCCCTCTTCCCTGTCCTTTCTCTGGCCCAATTTGGACAGTGGATGCCCCATCTCCCCACCATGCCGCAGTCCCCTTCCCACAGACACATACAGACATTTTGATATTTATGGTTTTTCCACTTTTGTGGGGTCCTGCACCCCTAACCTTAGCAAATGTAAAGGGCCAACAATAGTAAGTAGTAAGCCTCTATCTTACATATCTCCACAGATAGAGCTTTTTAAAGTAGAGAGGTAGCTGTGGCAGAAGACCTTATATGCACTTTTGGTTTCATTTAAGAGGTTCTTACACATTTTCCCCTTTGCTTCATATCCCTCTTCTTTAATTACTCAGTTTTGTAATATCTCATTATCATTTTCTCACTGTTTCCGTATGTTGTGTTGTTTCCTTCTTCAGCTGGTTGTTGTTGCTGTTATTTAAATGCAACGCGTTCTGTGTTTTCATGGTTTTGTAAAAATGTACTTGCGAGTGGACAAAATTAATAACAACCTGCCTCCCAATGATAAGCCTCTCGCTCCAAAAAACAGTTCCAGGGTACCTATCAGTAACTGACACAGTGGCCCTTTTTGCATGGCATTTTCAAAGTGAAAGGGCCCCTTGAATGTCACGTAAATGTTAGGAGCAGTCCACATGACGCACTCACATTTGCGCGACGCTCAAGGGCCTAATGAGGAACACGCACACATTTTTTCATTTCCGGCTTAAAGCCGAAAATGCTGCATGCTCACGCATCGCTCTGAGGCCCTGCGCACACTTACCTGGCATGCAGAGCCTCAGAAGCCGAGCTGGTTGCGCTTCCTGTGCAGCGCAGCCTGGGAAAGGTCCCAGGCTGCACTGCAGAAGGAAGAAGCGGGGCGCTCGCGCGACCAGGAAGCAGCTCCGGAGCCGAAGCGGCAGGAACGCGAGAGCCTTCCTCCCCAGGCTTCTCGCGCTAGCCCTGCTCCCCAGCTCCATGAAAGGGTAAGGTGAGAAAAGGTCCAGTATCAATCAGCTGCCCACCCCCTGCTCATTTACCTGACACACTAGAGCACCCGCTGTCTATTTGACTTAACTATTCAACTGTAAGATTCAGACAGTTCATAACCACTAGCTAGCCACTCAGTTGATCTAGACTTCTGGAAGTTCTTTAACATTTTGACCTTGACATTCTGTATAATATGTAAATAGATTTCCTGAAGAATTCTGTGATTTACACATGCCTGGGCAGTCTGTGGAAAATAATTCAACTTAAAATGACCAGGATGAAATGACAGTAGAGCGCGTTTCTGTGTAACCTCTGTCTAGGTGCCTGCTGATGTCCTGCTGATGTCCATATTTCGAAAGAAGAGGTGGAAAATAGGCTTCTAAAGAAGCAATACATTTTCCCAAGCAGGCCAGCAAAAAAAATTGTACTCACAAAGATCCACATACTCTGTGTTAACATGTAAACAGTTTGTGAGGACCTTTAAATGTTTGTTATGTCAATACAGCTGAAAGGTTACAGGTGCAATTGTTCAGTATGTACTTAAAGAGTGTTCCTGTGGGCTAGTAGATCAGCTACTTCATTGCAAGCCAAGGGCTTACACTGGCCTCCAGAGGATCTTCAGATATTTGGGACTTGGGCCAAAAAGTCTACAGAGTCAAAGGCACCCCACCTCTGTTGCAATTAACTGTGAGGCATCCTGTTTGGCAAAATGGGTGGATTTTGTAAGATACATATGAGTTTTATTCAAATAGAACTTTGATATGGGAGTAATCCATCTTCTACTAACAAGAACAACAGCTTTAATTTTCAGCGGAAAATAATAGTATGAGTTGTAATGTAAATTTGGCTATTTGGACTCACACAGTAATTTTCTTGCAGAAGTCTTTCAACTGTACTTGTCTAATTTTCATAACAGCCTTTTTATGAGCTGTTGTGTCAAAGACTTACTTAAGGACAATATAGTTCCATGATAGCTCAGTTATTATGGCTTCAAATAATAATATGTAAATAATAGTTAAATGGTTTCTTTTCAGAAGCATTGCCATCAATCAAATAAAATCATATTTCACCTTCATTCTAACTTGGAGATATAAGTCAACTTGCCCTATATTTTTAAACAATTAAGAAAATTTCTCTGCATTAAAAAAAAAGTTTGAAGCTTCAATCAATAAGCAATTTGCTATTTAAAAGGTAAATGAAGATGATAGTATATTTCTGAATTAATATAGTAACAAAACAAAATACTTTACAACCACAGCCCAGGCCCAAGAGATCAAGCAAATGCAGTCTTCTGTGAAAGGAGTTCAGAAATGCATCTGTTTTTTCACATATTATTTTTATTTAAAATATGTTATTTTTGGATATTTAACAAAAGTTCCAAAAGAAAAGCTACCTCAGGAAGATGTGGATCTTGTTGTTGAATATGCTTTTATCTCACTCCTCATCCCAGGACCTCCAAGTGGGATACATGTCTTCCCTAATGCACCAACCTGTCCCTATAGCAGCACTGTGCTGGGCAAGGACTGGGCAACTTCCTGGGACTGGGGAGGGGTACGCTGGCTACTCTTGAGACTTTAGAGACACCCCCACCCACCCTTTCCTCTCAACATTTCTAACTTTCTGTTTAATATTTAAACTCTCTATTTTTAAAAAAGACCTTCCCCACCTCCTGGTCCTCCTGGAGATAATTTCACTATGTTTTTTGGTCTTCCTGGGCTATTGTAATCCCAAGAAAGGCCGTTTTAAAAACACAGAGTAAAACAGAAATCACCTTCCTAGTAGATTAAAATAGAGATGGGATGAATCCAGAGTTTCCCAAATCTGGATCCAAATCCCTGGAAATTTCTGGGAATCTGGGAATCCCAGTCTCCTGGGATGAATGAAACTAACCGGAGAAGTGGAAAGCATCATGGAGAGTGTCCAGCTTGCCCAGCAAAGGCAAGCACAAGAAAGCAGTCATCGAACCCTGGGACCAAGAAAAACCACTTTCCTGAGCAGCAAGGTAAAGAAAAAATGACTCAAAGAAGGCACCTACTTCCAATGTGGGGGAAAAGGCCACATCACCAGCGAATGCCAGGGATTGAAGAAACCCACTGAAGAAAAGTTGAGCACGCCCACCACCCGACCTGTATTCCGCAAAGCTGACACCTCAAAGCCGACAACCAAACGTCCCACCGGCGGGACCGCTGCTGGAACTTGCAATGGTGAGGACAGCCCACTGACCATGTCCTACACGGACAGTGATGTTTGGGACCCCGACGAGTCAGCGAATCTTACTGAAACCAGCTCCTTCGAATTCTTCTGCGGAGAGTAACCCACAAACTCAACCTGCTGTTCCTGCATCACGAGTTTTAACACTCCATGTTTAACTACTGCATTTCACATTTTCATTTTGACTGTTGTCTCCCCTCTTCCCCTTTCTTTTCCACTCCCCGCAACCTTTCCCTTTTCCCTATTCATCACTGCTATGCCATATGTTAATTCATTTTTTTTTGGGGGGGACAGGTATGATGTAGGGTAGTCCTCCATATTTTAGTTATGGGACATGTAGTAGGAGTTAATTAGCAGCTTGCTTGTAACAAGGTATGAGAACCAGAGATCGTTAGATAAACAAAGCTAAGAACGTAGTGATAAGCACTGCCAGGCTGAAACCAGAACTCCAAGGTCTCTTGCGGGCAGGATGAGAAACTCTTTGCTTTTAATGTTTTGGATTTTGCTAATTGCCTCCAGTTCGCTCACTGAAGTCCTATACTATGTATCACACTCCTAATGAATAGTGTATTTGCACTATTACATTTGTGTGTGTGAATTCGGTTCATGACACTCACGAATCTCGAATCTTTCGAATCCTTTTTTAAAGGGGGTTTAAAAAGCAAGGGAAAGAAGGATAATCTTGGGCAAGACACACTCTCTCAGTCTTAGCAAAAGCCTAGGCAAGGGCACACCTTCCTCTGAAGAAATCTGGCCAGGACAATTGTCATAGTTTTGCCTCAGGATCTCCTCGGATTGAAAATGACATGAAGGCCCTTTCTACACAGGCAGGAAAATGTGGATTAATCCCACATTTTTCTGCCTGTGTAAATAGGACCACATACAACAGTACAGAGATAATCCAGGTCAAAACTGGCTTTTCTTTGCATAGCTCTTTCTGACATCCTGAGGTCTGTAGTTTGATGATGCGCCAGCACCTTTGTGAGAAGGCTGTGATACCTTATAAAATTACAAAGCCCAGAATTGTGTATGAAAGAGCTTTGCAAGGGAGCGATGCAAAGAAATGTTCAGCTTTCCTTGAAATCTCAAGAAGACTGTACCTTCCAGTCAACTCTCAAGTTCTGCAACAAGGAAGGCACTTAAACACACAAACAAATAACAGCCTCTAGTCCAGTCTCAATTCTGCACCCTGCAGTCTCAAGAGTCAAGTCTCAAGTCCTGCAACGAAGGCCCTTTCCGCATGGAGTAAGTAATACGGCACGGTGCGACCTCTGAAGGAGGTCGTCCGCACCTTGGGAGCAGACTGGGTCAGACTACTTGTCGCAGTTCCGCACCTCAGTCCGCTCCAGAGCGACCCGAAATGGTTGCGCAGCATGCTTTTTAAAAACTTGTTTTTACAGGTTTTTCAAAAACATGGAGTGCGCCACTCCGTGCCACTCCATTCCCGCGCTCCGGTGCAGATTTGCAGGCACACACCAGTGCGAGCCTGCAGATCTGCCGAAGGCGGGTTTTAGGCTGGCGAGCTTCAGCAGTTGGTGGGGAGCCTCCACCAACCGGAAGCCACCATTTTGGACGCCGGAGCAGTGCAGAGCGATGAGTTCGCACTGCTCCTCGTCAGGACAAACTGAAGCGGACCCACCAAAAAGCCAGTGAGTAGCAGCAGGGAGCGTTTCCCTCACCGCGTGTGGAAAGGGCCAAAGAAAAACACACACACACACACACACACACACACACACACACACACACACACAAGCCTCTAGTCCAGTCAATTCTCTACCTTATCAAGTCCTGCAAGGGACACTCAAGTCAAATCTCTAGGCCTGTCTCAACAATTCCCAATCCCTACCCTCCAGTCTGAAATCAAAAAATAATACAGATTAATGCATGTAAATAAATGATATTAGAGGCAGCTACTGTTCACCTTGTTTGTTGTAGACAACACACACTCCTCCTATAGAATCAGCTAGAGTAGAATCCAATTCTTTCCCAGCTCAAGTTCTTTGGCATTCATTGTTTACCACAGACATGCTGCTGCAACACAAGACCAAAAGTCTGTGTTTCTCCAGCTCTCCTTTGCAACCTTTCCAGTGGCAATGCTCCTTATAAACTTGCAGCTAGACAGAGGAAAAAGAAGAAAAGGGGTTGAGAACCATAAAAAGACTTTCTAAAATGGAGCTTTAAAAATAGTTAACTGAAGTATTCATTTATTCAAGACATAGAAACTAAGAGAGGAAGTGGCATTATGACAATCTTAGTCCCAGAACTGACCAAAGAAAGCTGATGAAGGGGAAAGTATGACCAGCATGGCTTGCATGGAACCCCTGAACCCCTTTTTGCAGTCTTTGGAACCCCCAGGACATTCTCACAAGCTCCTAGACCCCCACACAAACTCAGTTTTGCTCTTCTGTACCTCACCTCCCAATCACTATCCCAAAATTACCTTGCACAGGGAGGCAGCAGCAGGGACAGGAAGCACTAGGGGCACAGGCAGCAGGAAGAAGAAATGGTGGCCTCCAGGGCATGCGAGGCTTTATGCCGGTCTGTCAGCCAATCACCGATGCCCACATTGGGTGGGAAAACACGTGAGGAGCAGGATCCTATCTTGGTCCCGAGTTTTCAGGTGTCCTGGTCTCCTAAATTTTCAGGTGTCCCGGGCTCTCAAGTTTTCAAGTGTCCCGGTCTCCTGGTCTCCAACAAACTGTTTGAGTGGTAGATTCGAAAGATTCCATTTGCCTATTTTGGCACAGGGATTTGGATTCCTGAATCTCGAATCCCTGCCAAAGATTTGAGGATTTGAGGATTCGGTTGGCCCATCCCTAATTTAAAAAAATCCTGGACATAAAACTGTCCCAAGGGACCAAGAACATGGCAGAAGGTTACACAGGAACAAATTGTCAAATATCTTATGGTTGGGAGAAATAATGTTGCTCACACTTACACAAGCATTGTGGCTAAGATTGTAGTCTCCAGTATATATACTTAAGAACTAAATCACACTGAACTACAGAAAAGAAATGAGTGGGCTGTACAAATCTAAATCCTTTATATTATTGCTGCTATTTATATGGCCCAGCTGAGATGCCAAAAAGAAAAAAAAATCATACTCTTGCCCTCGACCCTATAAAATGGAAGGATCCCCTAAACAAGTGGAAGCTGAAAATTAATAATCCACCCTCCCCAGAAGGCTATAACTGTCATTAATTAGTCAGATCCAATTAGTATGTCTGACTAAATCAGCTATTCTGGTGCTACTTGTTCTATCATGTTCCCAGTTAAAAGTGAGCTCCCAAAGTATATGGGAGTAAGAGCTGGAACTGTCATCAATTAAATGACAAGAGTCACAGTACACACAGCTCACTGACTGGAGGAACGAGAGTACTTACCATCACCTCATCCAATCACAGTGCAAGAAAGAAACAGGTCTTGGGAGGACCTGGGTCTATGCCCTGGCAAACATGACCGTCTCCTTGGGATTCTCCATCTCACACTTCACCAGCTCTGCTCCTAAATCACATCTGTAAATGTATGGATGTATTGTAAGGAATATTCAGGCGAGCACTGTAAAGCCATTTAACTTGCAGTAGGATGTACTTAATGCACACACAAGGCTAGTGATCATCAGGACTCATTGGAAAACAGCCCAGGCAATTGTATCCAATCAGAAGTGAAGCATCAGTGCCACAATTTAACATTTAGTAATGATCTTATAATTGGCCCTTACTAGTTTTGTGAATAAAACATCCACATACCTCTGCACTGCCCTGACTACCCTATAGAAATTAGATTCTGTCTTCATCAGGAGAAAAGGATCACCAACATGGTCAAGAGTGTGTATCTCTCTCTCTCTCTCTCTCTCTCTCTTTCTCTCTGGTTTCTCATTCCTTTTAGCCCACCCCCCCACCTCATTCTTAGGGAAGGAGTTTAAATGTCTCAAATTGAGAACCTTTGCTGCAGCTAATCAGATTTTCAATCGGTTCAGGAGAAACTGGCCATTCAAAATTCTATTGCTGCTGACCTGCAAAATACCTAATGTGTACAATTTAAAAGACTGAAGCTGAGAGGGATTATTTAATATTTGTGCTAAGGGCTACTGAATAGGATTGCAATTTGTAATATTTTGCACTTTTCAAACCCAGTTCACAACTTCCAAATACCACGTTCACACACAGAGTGCTTTTTCACATCACTAAAAAATGTTGAAGTGGGACATGCTAAGAAGCAATACCTCTTTCTGTACTTCCCTGGTAAAGTCCAAATGGGGAATGTGTGTGCATCATTATCTGTCCATGTGAGCCATCCCAAGACATTCTGCTGCTTGAGGCAGAAAAGCAGATGCCCCATGCATTCTCCCACATCATACCATGATCAAGGTGCAAAGTCCACAAGGCTAGCTGAGTTATTCTGGCACCTGAGGCAGAAAAATCCCACCTGTGCCTGTCCTCCAGAATTCTTTGGCAGTATTTAACAGTAAGAATATTTGAAACTAGACATTTGCTCTTCTCATATGATGTTTGTTGTTTGTTTGTTTGTTTGTTTGCTTGTTTGTTTGTTTGTTTGTTTGTTTGTTTGTTTGTTTTTGGCACTGTCTCACTGTCTTTACCCTTTGCAAAGTGTCTGCAATCTTCTGAATGACAGATCCCTAGAAAATCTTAGTACTCTTGCAATCATTTCTATGTATGTACAGTTGAGGAACTGTCGTGAGAAAATCAGTGCAGTGAGTTGTGTTTGCAAGAGATCGACAAGGAGTTTAGTAACTGGCCTTCTCATCCAGTGGTGTATCTAGGGTCAACAGCACCTAGGGCAAGCATGGAAGTTGCGCCCCTAGGTGCTGCTTCTCTCGCTGCCGCCACCCCAGGCCAAGGAAGACCCTGACGGAGATGGAGGACGTGGCGGCAGGCCAGGCCTTGGAGGGAGGGCTGCTGCTGCCTTCGCCTGCACTGCCTCCACACTGAGCCAGGAATGACCCTGTGAGGGGGCAGCAGTGGGCCAGGCCTGAGATAGAGGGCTGCTGCTGCTGCTGCTGCCATCACCTCCACACCAGGTCAGGAACAACCGCGGTAGGGGTGGGGCGGTGGCAACAGGCCAAGCCTAGGTGGAAGGATGGGGAGTTTGGTTTATTTGCACCCCCTGGCTTTGGTATCCAGGGCACACACTCTAGTTGCCCCACCCTAGAGACACCTCCATTCTCATCTGCATGTATATGTAACTTGTTTTCCAGGAGTTTAGTAACTGGCCTACTCCTCCATCAGATGTATTTCATATAACATAGCCACATGGATATATGACTTGATTTCAAGCCCACATTTAACACTCCCACGGCTTCGTTATACTCTGCGTGAGTTGTATGTACCCTGTAAGGAGGCATTAAGCAAAACAATAAACAGAGGTATAGCTAGTATGAGATCAAACACTGATGAGAATGTTTCTTTTTGAGAGCAGAAATCTTCCTTCTCCCTCTTTCTCAGGTGTGAAAAAAGGGCTGGGGAACTAATGTCATCTTATAAACATTTTTATTGTTAGCAATGAATTTTAAATATGTATTGTCTATTTTTAGATATTTGTATTAGTTTTTCTTTTAAGATGCTATCCATTTTAACTACTGTTTTAATTGATGTTCTGCTTTTAACTCTTATATAAGAAATAAATTAGTATCAGTATTAGTATCATCTCAAAGCTTCTAGAAAGCCAACCGCGCTAGAATCGACACAACACACCTGTGGGAGATCTTCTTTGTCCTGGATTTGAGAAGAGGAAGTGCCACCACCTTACTTCAGAACTTGAAGATCTATCTAGACCTAAAAGAACAACATAACATCTAGCACTGGGGATGTGGGGATCACCAGCATTCAGCCAAAGGGACATTGAGAACATTTTCTTTGTCTGTTTCTGTTTTTACATCCCTTTTCATCTATTTCACATCCATAACGTTATGATTCATATTCTCAATCGCTTTGTTTTACATTTGTGTATCTTTTGAACCTGACTGGAGCAAGACCTGAGTGGATCAGACACTACAAGCCAGAGGGAGTGCATGTTGTAGCAGGACTAGTGTCAGAACAGCAGCAGCCATCCAAAACTCCCAAAGCTGTTTGTGTTCCAAACAAAGTCGCCCAAAACATGTTGCTGTCTGAGGCAAAGTGGAAGATGCTACTCCTTCCTGTTCCGCATAAGAAGCTGACTTACTGGCAGCTGAATCTTCCTTTACCACAAGCAATGGGGCAGCAGAACTGGATTTCTCTGCTGCTTTCAGGCCTAAGGTAGCAAGTGAAATCAGGGGGCACAGGACAAGCTGTGTAGTATACACAGCTCTGTCCTCCAACACATGCGGATGGCTGGAAAGTTTATCAGAACAGCTTGAAAGATGAAATCGCTGTGAGACCTCCAACATCTGTCAGTAAAGGCAGTGACCTCACTCTGCCTAACAATAGAGGGGCCTGTTTCAGAGCAGCTACTGTTTTTTCTAACCCTCTGCAGTTCTTCCAAACAAGCTTTATTTGGTGGAAGGGTATAATTTGCATTCCATGCACACTAGAGATGCACTGACTAACAAAGCTCATTAAGCAGGTATCATTAGCTGTCAAGTTGTACAAAAGCCAGAAGAGAGACTCACCTCCTCACTTAGCTTGACAGAATAGCGTAACAACTAGGAGTTAACAGACTGGCTTCCCCTATTATTCCTTTGCTTTAAGGCAGACCAGGAGCAACCAGTTGTTTTTACTCTGTTATCACGGCATACCAATCTACCATCCCAAGACATTTTAATGCCTAGTGCCCCACTTCCACCCCCAGCCCCCAAGTCAGTATGAAGAGTATCCAAAGCCAGCCAACTTACTTTGGCATAAGAAGCAGACAATCCTGTAAGTGTTTCTTTACATTTCTGGCAGTCAAAATGCATCAATAACAAAAACCTAACTAATATCCTGCCCCTTCATGGCACCTAAAGTCTCCTGCCTGAAGCAGTCCTCTCATCCTGGCAGGGTTAGTCTTGAATCTGCTGCCAAAATACAGAGAGCCCTCTAGAGCTTGTGCTAGAAATCCTGCCACCTCTTTGCCCCAGTGCCATGTTCAGACCCAGTCAGCTAGATTGCTTCCTTTGTTAGGTGCATATTGTAATTACATGAAGCATGCTGACCTTTCTGCAGTGGGAAAATAAGCCTATAAATATTGCACATGGACCAAGAAGACTAGAATGAAGCAATTAGGGAAAACAGTGCACCTCACATATGTTCTCGTGTGGCAAGGCGAGGACTTATTAGCATAATAACAGTATGTTCAGCTAGCACCAGCGTTAAAAAGAAAAGGAAATGTGTTAACACAGGCTAGCCAGCCAGACAACAGTTGGCTTTGGTAATTAGTGAAAAAACAGCCACTTTCCAAGCTCTCTTTTGGGCAGTCTGAGGGATTCCAGGCTCTGGGCCAGTGTTTCTGGAATGTCTGCAAGCAGCAGGTGAATGCTAATATGCAAAGGGGACTGCTAATAACACAAAGCCAAACACCTCGCTTGCAAGAGGAAGCATTGCTCTAAGAGAGATGTCCCTTGTCTAGGAAATTGCCTAGGAGCATGGCTCAGTGCAGTGATGCCAGCGCTACCTTCTTCCGTGGTGTCACAAATCTCACCGCTGCCACTTTCCTAGAGCCTTAAAAATGATCTTACCAACCATGGAAGTATTGGATTTTTACCTTTGTTAAAATCACAGCATTTTCATTCCCCCCACCCAACACACACACTCATTCCCATACATTCGTGTACTGGGTTGTACCAAGAATGCTACTGGAGTTAAGATAAGCTTGAAAGAATTTAGCAGTTAATTCAAGCCAGCAACTGTGCCTCACCTGGGAGCACCCACTCCAAGCAACTTGAAAAGGGATATAATTAAGATAAGGGGGGTCCTTAAATAAAGATTAGCCATTTAGAGAGGGACTAAAACTTAATTAAGATTACAGGTTAGAAAATAAAACAAAACAAAGAGGGATGTATCCTAGATAGCTTTTGAAGACTTTTAAAAAAATGAAAATATGATCTGAATTAAAGCAAGTCTTTAAGAAAAAATTCACAATATCTAGATTAGAGAACATCTGCACTGAAGCCTAGTGACTCTGACAACACAAAAATCTGAACTGACCTCTGTAAGAATGTCAAATATTAGCAGAAATTGATTGCAGGTTTCTCCAGGTATTTCCAAGTTCAGCATTAAGGAACAGCAAAGCATGTAAATTATGAGTCTGATAACATAGTACATTAAATGTCTGTGCACATTATAGGAGTTCACAGGACTTAGGCTCAAAATGACAGTGTGCAAATTATCTCTTACTCCCTGCACTGCAGTTGGATAAACGCATTCATTTAAAACAGTCAATAAAAACAAATACAAGTTGGTTAAATGCATACATATATTGAACAAATGACCTTTGGACTGGCACTGAGTTTGTTTAACTGAAGGTCCCACTAACTTTAATGGTGCTGAATCTCAAGTAAGCCCTGAGAGAACTACAGCCTTACATTGCAAATCATACTAAGGTGGTGGAAAGCAAAGTTAAGCCAAGAGTGGAGCTCATGAGATCAAGAGTCTTGCAGGAAATTGTACTAGGTTCCTGTCTTGTGATAACTCAAAGCCCAGTGATGTAGACTTGAGTCGACTGACTCGGACTCAAGTCAGACTTAAGTCACTTTGGTGACTCGACTCGGCAATAAATGATGCACTGACTTGACTCGACTTGAGATTTGTATAGTTTTAGTGCTTGACTTGCTGCTCATGGTTCAGTAACATAACACATTCATCCAGAAACCTTACAACTTTGAACAATGCTTCCAACTCTTTTTGCCTACTGGTCATGTGATGATCTCTCTCAAGCCCAAAGTGTGGGCACGTTTCTCAGAGGGAAACAGAAAATGGGTTAGGCAATGGGCTTGAGGCAGGCTTGAGGAACCTTCTAAAACTTTTGCCGAGAGTGGAAGACAAGACTCAGCCCTAGAGGGCAGGCTTTTCAGAAGGGAAAGCAAGTGTGTTTGAGGAGTGGGCTTGAGGAGGAAGGATCCTTCCTTCTAAGGCTTTTGAAGCTCCAGTAATGGGGAGTAAGAAGGATCCTATTTCCCACTTCTGAAAAATCTTCCAGCTTCAGAAATGAGAAGTAAGAAGGATCCTGTTCCCCACTACCAAAGCTGCAGACTCTTTTATGCCCATTGGCGCAAAAGCCTCCAGCTTCAAAAAAGGGGAGTAAGAAGGATCGTATTCCTCACTTCTGAAGCTGAAGATGACAAAATTGCAAATGTGGAGAGCTGACTGTACTTAAATTGTTAAAAGCGACTTTAGTCGACACTGAAATTCTGGAATATAGCTTGTGGTATGAAGTTGGCTCCCAGACTTGAGACTTGACTTGAGATTGACTTGAAAGTATCTTTAAGGACATGAGACTTGACTTGAGACTTGGCATAAAAGACTTAAATACATCACTGTCAAAGCCCCATCAAAAGCTATGTCTTACTTACCAATGAAAACTAGGAACTCTCTGTTCTAGTATTTGTAGTTGTGAAGCACCTGAAAAAGCATTTGCCAGTTGGGTGGCACATTGAATAAGCATGTCAGTAAACATGTAAATAAGTGGAGCCAAGGTTCTTATGACGTACCTTTTTCTGAGCTGGAAAACAAGACAGACAAGGTGGTGCTCATAAACCTACTTCTGGAAAAAAGAAACTTTTCTGTTTCTGAAAATGCTGATACATCACATTTTCTTTATCTCTCTTCTCCTAGCCATATCTGTTCATTTGCCAGTTCTTAGATTTGCTGTCTAGACAGTCTTATCAGGAACAGAGAACTTTCCTCTTTGTGCTGCTGCAGCATGCATGAAACAATTTTGCACCAGCTGTTTCAGTTAACATGCAGGGCTAGGCCTACAGAACATCCCTCCTCTCAGCCTACTCACTTAAAGGAAGTTAAACTACAAACAGCCTTTGCGTGGGGAAGGGCTGGAGCATTTGAGCGTGTGTTTGGATTGCTGTGCTGTGGTCCCCTGTTATTAGTGTACTGAAGGAGCTGCTATTCACTTCGCATAATAATTTGGCTATAACCATTTACTATGAGAGTCCAGCTTAGAAGTTGTATGTGGGGGAGAGGGTTGTTCTGTAAAGTACAGAATGAATGAAGAGACAGGCAGGCAGGCAGGCATGTCTGAAGGACAGTCTACAGGAATGATAACCTCTCTATGCACATTAATATTTCATCGGGGAGACAGAAAAGCTGGCGAGCATGGGAATTCTCATCACATGGCAATCATATGATAAGACATCATGGGGATAATTCAGAGGGATTAACTGCTCTGCTCCCCTTGTCTGCTTTGGAAAGTATGGCAGGAACCACAGATGGCAGGAATGTGGTTGTGTGAACAGCTCAGGTCATTAATCGGGGTAAGGCAGGGATACTGTTTAAGGGTCATTGCTAACGCTACGTTCCAGGCTTTGCCCACTGGCCAGGGGACTTGTCCTCATGACGATCATCAAGGGGAATGTGACAGTCCATTATGGCAAGCCACAACAATATAGGAGACATTTATTCTGAGTGTTGGTAGCCATGCTCACCTGAGAACTCTCTTCAAATGTGCTGCAAATGTTGAGGGATGCCATCAGGGTCAAACTGCCTGTTGTACCTTCCGACTCATTCACCTGTCACACAGGAGTTTCTGAAGGGGTCTAATTTTAATGCTAAAAGGAACATCTATGTGTGAAACCTGGTTTTTTAACCTTATCTTTCCTAATTCTTTCAGCTTATGAACTTTTCTTCCAGCTCGGCTCCTAAAGTAAGCCTAGTTGCAGGGAATATCAGGCAGGGACCTAAGCTTCTCTGGGAATATTTGTGGTTGAAAAGTGAGACTGTGTGTGTGTGTGTGTGCGCGCGCGCGCCTGCCTGCCTGCCTGCCTGCCTGCCTGCCTGCCTGCCTGCCTGCCTTCAGGTTGCCTGTTGACTGATAGCAATCCCATGAATTTTGTAGGGTTTTCTTAGGCAAGGAATACTTGGAGGTAGTTTCGCCAGCAATTTCCTCTGAAATATAGTCTGAAGCACTTAGTATTCATTTGCAGTCTTCCATTAAAGTACTGATCAGAGCTGATCCTGCTTAACTTCCAAGATCAGACAGGATCTGGTACCTTTATGGTATTTCATCTTGTGTGCCATCAAGTCAGTCCTATCTATGGTCATCCTACAGCAAAACTATCATGAGGTTTTCTTGGCAAGATTTGTTCAAAAGGAGTTTGCGTTTGCCTTCCCCTGAGGCTGAGAAAATGCCGCTTGCCCAAGTTCAGCCAGTGGGTTCTATGGCTAGGGGAAATTTGAACCCTGGTCTCTAGAGTCATAGTCCAACACTCAAACCACTGCACATGTTGCAGGAGCCCAGAGACCACAGAGACCACAGAGCCAAGCTCACCTTGAAGAAGCGGCACGGAGATTCAGGCTGAGTTATACTATTACCACTCCGGAAGCTGGTAATTCCACGTACAACTAAGCCTGCACCTGGAGAAGGAAAGAAGACGGGGGCTAGGCTCTATCGCTGCTGTCCAGGATTCCAGCAGCTCTGTATACAACCAGACCCCAGGAAGCCCGGGAAGGGACGTGATACTAACATGCATTTTATATTACTCTTATTATTCTCTATGTATATGATATTTGTAAGCAATGCTCAAGGGGTTGAAGAGATAGCATCCCCACGTTTGGCTGATAACTATTGGTTACACCTAGCTAATATAACCGGGGTAGATCATTTCTGTTTGCCACAGGGAGTTCCTGCCAATAGACTCATTAATTCATGTCTGATACCGGTGTGTAGGCAACCAAGCCAAATCCAGGATAGTACCTGCTACCAGAGTTCAATCTTTAGCCACTTAGATATGTCGTATGCTCGCAGCGCAGATTGGGGGGTCACTTCAAATTCTCTACCCCTAACTGAGTTCACTTTACGAACTCCTATAGTAGCAGGAGCCAATGCTACCTGCGCGCGCATGATCAATTGTCGGAGTAAGAATAGCCAATGCAAGGTCGCTCCAGGACCTCCGATTCCTTGCAAGGAGATCCAAAATATATCTTATTACCAAGGTCATGTTCTTTTACCTCATGGCTGGTTCTGGACCTGTGGGTCTCGAACCTGGTCATACATACCAGCCTATCTGTCTGACACTCAACCTTGCTGCCTTAGCCGTCTGGTAACAGTCCTTCCTCCATGGCCTCAGAAGCGAGACTGTAGAGCTAGAGCCGCCCCTCTAGATGAAAACTGTGATGGCCAATCATACTTATGGTCGGACAAGGAGAAAATAGCGTTACCATTCTCCCTGGTTGGAATAACAGGATTGGCTTTGGAGGACGGACTAGAAATTAATAGATTAGCCTGCACGCTAGTCAAAAGTATAAACGCTACTTCCAAAGCATTATCCTTGCTTAACAAAGAACAGCGGGAACTAAGGAATGCTGTATTGGAAAATCGGGCAGGCATTGACTATCTCTTCCTTCTCCATCACGTAGGATGCGAAAAGCATCAGAAATTGTGCTGTTTCAATTTGTCTGATAACAGCAACGCGATAGAAGCACAAATTAACAAACTGCACGAAGTAGTAAAGGATATAAATGAAGGGGATGATAGCTGGTGGAAGTGGCTCACATCTTGGTTACCAAACCTGAATTGGCTAAAAGCATTGTTTGTAATTTTGTTGCCAGTAGTGCTAATATTCCTGTTTCTGTGTATATGCTTTCCTTGTTTTATGCAATGTATAAGTAATATGCTTCAAATTACTTCCAGTAAGACAGCAGCTCTGTACACTTTGATGGCTCAGCCTGACGCTGTTTTATGATATAACGTCACGAAATGCTATAACTGTTTAGAAATTATGCATTTAAGGGGGGAAATGATATAGGTATGAATTAGAAATAATAAAGTAGAAATAAAGTAGAAGCTGGGGTCTTAGGTCAGAGGAACGGAGAAAGATTTAAGAAGGGTAAAAAGGTCACGAGAGCCAATGTATCACGTAGCTAGGATGTTGATCACGTAGCCAGGGTGTTGTTTATTTCCGGGGTCTGAGTGCGGGGGTAATTAGCTAGTAACAGCATGTGGTATTTGTGACCCCGGAGGGGCGGACCAAGACATGCCTGCGATCTTTGCCTGTGATCTTTGTGTATGCTGTGAACTTTGTCTATAAAAGAGCTGTGAAACTTGAATTCAGGGCTTTTGGTCTTTTGGAGACATCCAGCCAAAAGCCCGCGAGTAATAAATTATTCTTTTTCTTGCTCTGTGGTCTCTGTGGTCTCTGGGCTCCTGCAACACACACACTGACTTTCTTAGGGGTGTACATTTATTTATGTACTTATTAGAGAGTTAGGGTATACATACACTAAATAAATAAATACATACATACATACCTATTCAGTGAAACACATGGGTATAAGATGAAAAATTGGTTTTTGAAAAATTGTAATTGGTTAACCGACCGAACTCGAAGGGTGATCACGAATGGCTGCTTTTCATCCTGAAGAGAAGTGACTAGCGGGGTGCCACAGGGTTCTGTCCTGGGCCCAGTGCTGTTCAATATCTTCATCAACAACTTCGATGAAGGAATAGAGGCCATGCTCATCAAATTTGCAGATGACACCGAATTGGGAGGGGTTGCTAATATGCCAGAGGACAAGATCAAAATTCAAAATGACCTGGACAGATTGGAGAGCTGGGCCACGGTTAACAAAATGAAATTCAACAGAGAGAAGTGTAAGGTCCTACACTTAGGTAGAAAAAATGGAATACAGAAATATAGGATGGGGGACACGTGGCTGGATAGCAGTACATGTGAAAGGGATCTAGGAGTCTTCATAGACCACAAGCTGAACATGAGTCAGCAGTGTGATGCAGCAGCCAAGAAAGCCAATGCAATTCTCAGCTGCATCAATAGGAGTATGGTGTCTAGATCAAGGGAGGTACTGGTACCACTCTACTCTGCTTTGGTTAGATATCATCTTGAATACTGTGTCCAGTTCTGGGCACCCCAATTCAAGAAGGACATGGTCAAGCTGGAGCAAGTCCAGAGGAGGGTGACCAAAATGGCGAGGGGCCTGGAAGGCATACCCTATGAGGATAGACTTAGAGAGCTGGGTATGTTTAGTCTGCAGAAGAGAAGGTTAAGAGGGGACATGACAGCCATGTTTAAATATCTGAAGGGATGCCATATAGAGGAGGGAGAGGGCTTGTTTACTGCTGATCCAGAGACCAGGACAAGGAGCAATGGATTCAAGCTACAGGAAAGGAGATTACACCTGAACCTCAGGAAGAACTGAGGGCTGTCAGGGCTGCTCTGCTCCCCTTGTCTGCTTTGGAAAATATGGTATATTATTAATGGAAGTACTGTGTTTCTGGGATTTCTTCCTCTGAGAAGCTTACCAAAGTCAGTTTATCACAATGTTCAGAAGACCCCAAAGATGTCAGTTTCAAGTGGTAAAATATTTAGCTACAGGCCTCCTTGTGAGCAGTACCAATTAGTGAATTCACTCTGGGTTTTCTTCTGAACTTTAAAGAAGCTATCTAATGTTTTGAGCCTACTTTGCTGGTAGGATTCAGCACCCCAGATAGCACGTGGAAAGTCTGAACTTAAGCTAACCCAAAGCAAGGTTTTCAGCCCCAATGAAAGGTACCTGTTTGGATCTCTAAAGCTCTTTGTGGTCTAGTACCCCCATATCTTAGATTCTCTTTGGCAGCCAGTATCACTGGATCAGATCCTGATTCCATTGATACAGCAAGTTAGAATTTAATTACATAGAATTCACAGTGCACCATCCCTTCACATACAGCCCACCAGTTAGATTTCACCTCCTTCTTTTTCTTTGGATTAGGAGAAACTGTGTACAACCATTTCACAGGGCCTCTTTCAGACCTTATAACAAAAAATGTGGAAATCAAAAACATGCTGTCCTATTTGCCTTCTCTTCCATATGTTCATGTGTTGTCTGCAAATGACAGCTATGTTACATTACTGAGAAGAAACGTAGAGCTCATCTATCAAGCCAACAAGTAATTTTTGATATAAGAGGATAACATAGTGGTTCAGTGCAATGCAGTAGCTAGTGTGTTGGATCTTCACATTGAAAACACAGATCCTTGATCAAGATACTGGGTGACTCCTGGAAAATCACTGTATCTCAATCTAACCTATCTCGCAAGCTGACCTTTTTTGTTGGTTTGTTGGTTTGTTTTTGAGAATAAACCAGTGACACATGCTATATGTGGATATTTATTACTTACCAGTTCACACCACACTCACATGATACTGTCTGCAATGAAGGAGCCTAGATCTACTCTAATGTTGTAGAACAGGGAGAGGCAGAGTGCATTCCTTGGGCCACATGTAGCCCCCGGGCCCCTTGTCTGTGGTACCTGAAGCCCCCCACCAGTTCCCTAAGCACATGATTTTTTCAAAGGAATCAGCATGACTTTCAGGTAAATTTGGGTCCCAAATCACATTAAAAGCCCCTTGCACTACCCCCCAGTACTTCCAGTTTCCTTTTCAGTTCCCCTCACAATGGAGACAGAGAGAGATCAGATGTCACTTCCTGTCACCACTTTGAGAGGGAACGCAGAGGAAAATGTTATTTTGGCCTTTTTATGTGTGGTGCTGTCCACCTGTCCCAGAGGAGTTTGACTCCTGTCCCTCATGCAGTTGCCTACTCATGTTATAGAGTGAGGTCACTGCCTCATGCATTGTGTCTGGAGTGTCATGAAAGGTCAGCTGCTGATACTTTATTTACTTAATTTTGATTTTTTTAATACTTTTGGAGAACAGCTGGTGCCAAATTAGCTTGGCTAGCTTTGGGTAGTCTTACTTTTGAGGGATAGCCAGTCTATGTACTTTTCCATCCTAGGTAGCAACGAGTCTGGAGCCGGCATTGCATCTTTTCTTTCTGCATGCCCTATAGCACTTCATTATTATTTTTTTATTTACAAAATTCTCATCCTTCACAGAGATCGAGTTAATCCCATTTTATCGTAAACACCATCTAGCAATGTAGATGCACCCATGGTCCTCCTGGTTTAGTGGGAATTTGAACCCAAATCTTTTTGGGTGGAACTGAATGTATTAAATGCTACTTGAAACTATTTCTTAACTCTGGAATGAAATCTATAGCCCACACATCTCCAACCTGGTGCTTTCCAGATGCTTTGGACAACAGCTGCTATGATAGCTAAGCAAAATAGTCATGCGGATGTTGCGAGAAACTGTTCCACATACCCAGAGAATACTATGCTGGGGAAGACTGCTACTGAGAAATGTTTGAAAATGTGTGTGCTACACAAGTGGAAATACACTTTTTAAAAATATATTATAATAAATGCTTAGCTTATAAAAGCTAAACTGCCCAGCCTTACCAAGTAGAACGAACAGAATAATGCAAAAACAGAAATGTAATTGATGCTTTAACTTAATTCAATAACTGTAAAATACAGTCTTATTGTTTTTATAAAATCACATTTTCCAGTAATTCTGATTCAGTTAAATTTTTAGAGTATTATAAATAATTCTAATTACACTCATATAGGTTTTGCTTTCTTTTATATGGACATTCAGGAGGGAAATAAATTAAATTATCTACATGCATTTGAGACATAACATACAAGATTATCTGAAGAGCCAGAAGCAGCAGGCAAAAATGAACAAATTTTCTTATGTAATGTCTGCAACAGCTAAGTATGGGTTCAGAAACAGAGTTCACATTTTCCTAGGAACAGCACTCTTTTGCAGATGAAATGTTTAATTATACAACCAAGTCTACAAATAGATTGTTAATATTGGATGGGAGGAATGGAAGGTCTAGATACAGACACACTAGCAGATTAACAGAAGACCCTGCAAGAAATTTATCAATGTCAGAAGTAATTAATTACAATTCTCCATCGACCGATATAGTTCTGTTTATCAGACAGGGTTCCTGGAAGAGTAAATGCTTACAGAGTATTCAGTGAGGTTTTCTGTTCTTCCACTTGTTTGTCATTTGTCTCCTTCAATATTTGTCCTTGCTCACATTGCTAACAGATTAAAGCCTAGCCATATTTGGATAGCCTACAAACTCTGCCTGCAATGAAGCAGTGTCTATAATATTGGGGGTGGGGGGAGAGCAGAGGAAAATAAGCCTATAAAGAAGTAAGATACATTAAGCCAAGAAAAGGCACAAACAAGACTTGAGAGGTGTAGAATTCATCTATATTGCTCTCATTTTGGAGAACACATTTTCAGGCCTTCAAAATTCCTCCAGTCCAGATGCACAGTCTCTTCTAACCAGTGCTGTTGTGAAACACCAGCACAATTTGGTACCTGGAAGGGAACATGGTTGAACCTTTGCTAACTGGTCTGCACATCCCCCACTTTGATATGGTTTAATTGGCAAAATGTATTAATTGGCAGATACGTTTAATTAGTGGAACATATAAATTATACACACTTATGGCTGAAAAGCCCTGTGGAGAAGGAACACTGGCTTGATAGCGGGACAAAAGGTAACCCCAGAACGCCCAGGTTGTGAGTTCACTGAGAATTAGCCAGGAATGCCTGACTTAAGGCCCTTTTCACACATCACCTGTTCACGCTGCTGGGTTGGAGTCCTCGCACGAGAAGCCTTGGAAGGAACGCTGCCACTTCCCTGCTGCTTTGGCTCCGCAGCTCCTTCCTCCTCACGCAAGCACCCCGCCTCTTCCATTCACAGTGCAGCCTAGGACCTCGCAGGCTGCACTGGGGAGAGGACGCACGACCGGCCCGGCTCCCGAGGCACTGCACGCCAAGTAAGTGCGCATGGGGCCAGGGAGCATTGCGCGACAGCGCACCATTTTCAGCTTTAAGCCAAAAATGAAAAGGTGCATGCCCGCTCTGCGTCTGGCCCTTGAGCATCACATAAATGTGAGTGCATCATGCAGACTGCTCCTCACATTTACACGACGCTCAAGGGGCCCTCTCGCTTCCAAAACGCCATGCGAAAAGACCCTTAATGACACTAACTTAATCCCCTCAATGAGAACAATAGTCAAGCCAAGTAAGCACCCCTGCTGTGTGCATTTCTTACTGAAACCTTCCAAAGTCCTCATTCCTGGCACCTAAAAATCTTCTACCTCACCCCTTTCCTGTCTTCAACACAGAGCTGGCATATAGTCATCAAAGTCTTTTGTCACCTACCTGCTAAAATCATCAACATATTTCCTTCGCATGTTAGGACCATCAACCCATTCTGGTCAGAATTCCGGCCAGCTTTTGCAAACTCCATTGTCTGCCCAGGCAGAGAGTCATCTATATCTCATACCTTCAGGGCAGGGTTTTTGGGTATAAAAGACCCCAGTTTTGAGTACCTTCTTGCAGTATGTGAATTTTAGGCATCCACTCTATCTCCTGATTCCTGATTTTGTACTGTCCTTGGGTGCAAGCCTGAGCCACTCTGACTTTCTTCACCTCTCTCTCTCTCTCTCTTGAATGGTAAATATTGCCCATTACATCCTGAAATCTCTCTGTCTTAAACTTTCTTCCCTGTCTTTTGATTAGCCTTGTATGAGTGTATGCAAGAGTGTCAATGTTTGTGTGTTTGTTTGACTTTCCCCCAATAAAACACATTCTGGAGACAATTTATAAGACTTTGGCTATTTTTATTGCAGTCACCCTGTAAACTTTCATGAAAAGGTCTTGCCAGTTACCCCTCCTCTTGCAGCCCTCTTAAACTAAGTTAATTAATTCCCCATTTTTACATTAAATTGTAGGTTCTGATAGAGGACCCCATGAAGTCCCATGTGTTTGGAGTAACACCTTGGTCTTGACTGGGTTCCTTCTCTTCCTTGATGTAGGAGATGTGGAGGTACTGGGGGTGGCAGGGAGAAGATGAGAGACAAAGAATGGCTGAGAGAGTGGAAGAGGGAGAAACAAAAGAGGTAGGAGAAGTAGAACCTCTCAAGGGAGCATAAGAAGGTAGCAGGCCAACAAGGCTTGGAGATAAACAGGGCTGAGGATAAAGGAAGAGGTATATGTATATGTTTCCATGTGGATGGATGAGAGGTTGTTTGTGTTTGAGAAAGAGAGAGAAAGAGAGAGAGAGATGGAATGGTTGGGTGGTGATTCTGAGCAAAAATGTATATGTATACGCATGGATGAGCATATGTGAGCCAGGATGGTGTAGTGATTTGAGAACTGGGCTACAACCCCGGAAACCAGGGTTCGATTCCATGGAAACCCATTGTGTGGCCTTGAGTGTGTCACACACTCTCAGCCCCATGATTGTTTTGCCTTAAGGTAGCCATGAGTCAGAAATAAACTGAAGGCACACAACAACAACAGTATGTATACGCATGTATATGTGTGTATGTGTTCAATACATGTATGCATGTACATGCACATTGTCTGCAGGACAGAAAAAGCAATGGGAATGGAGTTGGCTGGTAACAGGGAAGTAAGTGGACTGAGAGTTCATTGTACATGAATTGATCCATAGCAAAATTTGATTGGCAATGAGCAATCAAAATTTGATTGGCTGATGTAGGGGCATTCCTCCTATTAATATGGATAAATAAATTAATCTTAGATTTGTTTACTCAGAAGTCATTGGGAAAAAATTAATTACCTTGTGTGAAAAGGAGGTTCTGTAAATGCAGAAAACTGTAGATTCAAACGAGTGGTTTTGTTTTAGGCCTTAAATCCAACTCTGCCTTTTACCTGGATTCTTGGGTCAGCTACTTGTCTTTCGGCCTTACAGGATTAATGAGTATAAAGCAAGGTTTCTTGGGCAATGTAGGTCAACTAATATTTGTTTAGGTATGCAGAGCTCAGATGCCATCTCTGCCTCACAATCAGTTTCTTGGGCACATAGCTTATCTCTGAGCATCACCTCATGAAAGAAGCATTTGTTGCACCAGCAAATTTTGTAAATGGCCACGCCTTCCCATGACAAGCTTTTTGTAACAGCATCCACAACATTCTCAAATTTACAAAAGGTATATGTGGTGAAAAAAGGCATTTTTAAAAGACTGGGGAAATCTGCTGCAGAGAGATGCTATCCTCATTCCATTGTATTATCTGCTGCTTGCAGAAAAGCCCATAACCAATGTGATTATGTCACAAGATAACACCCAATAATACACCTAGACATTGGAGAGATAATGGTAAGAACAAGGTTGTCATTTGTTACATTCCCTTTCACCTTAATAGCAGAGGAATTGATGTACTGTCTGTGAGGCCAAAGATCTGTCTAGTGACTCTAGCTCACCATTCTCTTGCCCATAGCAACAGACCAGATTGTAATTAAAATTTATTACTTATGATGTTTTTAATCCATCTTTCCTCCAAGCATAACAGGATGATATACATTCAGTGTCACACATTTTAGTAAGAAAACTGTCCAGTGAGGTAATTGAGCTATGGGTGAGTGGCCCAAGGTAGTACTAATTAAACTAACACTAATAATACTCCCTGCCTTGGGAGGACATCAAAAAAGGGGGGTTCGAAATGCAAAGTCCATTCCGTTCTCCACCTCAGTCTGGTTTGTCCTTTCTGCCAGCCTCTCTCCCTCCAGGCTCAAGAAGCCTTACTTTGGGGAAAGTGGAGGGGATGACAAACAGATTCCATATTTAACTTGCTGCATGGCCTCTCCTTAGCTACCTTGGGTATTTTATAGAAAGGCAACACAAAAAGGAGGAAGGGTTGGAGGTTAAAAAAGAAATGTGGCAGCACCTTGAAGACTAAGTGTTTTTTATTTTTGCATGAGCTTTCATGGATGTAAGCCGACTTATTTGTTTGCAGTAGCAAGTTGCTACTTCCCTTAAAACACCTACTTCTATAGAAAGGCCAAGGTGTTGAATAAATAATAAATGAAACATAAACCCAAGCCTATTCTTATTCAAGTATTACGCAGTAGAATAGACCCATGAATCACATAACCATTGATTCACCGTTCAATGGGTCTACTGCATTTGGGACTACCAAGATGGACAACACCAAGTGACAATTTCTACCGGCAGGGAATGATGCGGCTAGTATTTAATTAGAAAATGCTATTTGCATACATTGTCAAAGGAGTGGCTTTCTTTGCTTGAAGAAGCCAAGGGAGATTGTAGGGTACAGAGGAGGCATGGTTCATCAATCAGATTTTCTGTCAATCAACAGCAAGAGCAAGAACTCAAGAACTCTTGAGTTTTTCTGAGAATTCAGTAAAATTGTTTCCCAGGTAAACATGATTTTCAGAGCATATAAAAGCAGCAAATCAACAGTAATATGCTCCATGAGATTTAGTTCAAAATTGATATTCCAGCCTTAAACACTTCATGAATTTTAAAAACTTTAAAGGTTACACTTTTGCAAACCATTAGTTTATCAATACTTGCAGCCAGAAGGACGAGCAAATTCAACCAACAATGCTAACGAAGGAAGTGTAGGAGTAGCCCCTGATATCAAACCTCCCTTTTTCAGTCACTCACCCTCTTCTTTTTTTCTCCTTGTCCTCTGTCCAGCAGCAGCAGCATTGGTTTTTAGCAGCATCAGCACTGGAGGATGGTGAATAAGGACAGGACGAACATAGACTTTCAGTGTGGGCTGTACCAACGTGTTTTCAGTAAACATTGTAATAAAACTTGAATTGTGGAGGAATGAGATACCACTCCAGCGGATCCAGCTGTAGCCATATGAGTCCTGCTTACAAAAGGCAAAATTTATTTATATATTTGTTTGTTTGTTTGTTTGTTTGTTTGCTTGCTTATTCATTCCCTGCCTTTCTCCTGATGGTAGGACTCAAGGTGGCTAACAAGATTAAAACAGAACAAACTGAAACATGCATGCAAGTATAAAATTATAAGACAAACAGCTGTTGCCTCTAGAATCCCTTAGTGAGCATGTGTGCATAGCAAAACATGGAGAAGCAGGGAAGACAGATAAGCCTCCCTCTCCAGCTACCCCCAGCATGTATTTCAAAAAAAAAAAAGAAAAAACAATTCATAGATCTATACAAATGGAAATCATAAGAAGAGAAGAGGCTGGTGAAAGTTTGGGGAGGAATCCCTGGATGTATTTTGGGAGAAGCTTTCAAGAAAGTTCAACAAAAGTATTTTTGTTTGCTTACTAAGAGTTTACTTGACCTGGTTGCTTCATTTCACATGTGTGTATTTTTCATTTTTGATCAAACATTTGCCAAAACATGCTGAATTGCTCTTTTCTTTTTCTGTGAGGTAGGAACCTATCCCTATTGTTTCCATGTTATTTCTTCTTCTAGTATCAACATTGCTGTTAATGGAAAAATGAGCAGAAACACTTCTACTTCATTCACTGAGGTATAGCTGTCAGTCGCATAGGTACGGAGGGGGCAATGGAGGCAGTTCGCCCTGGGCGGCAATTTTAGGGGGATGTCCCAGCTCGTAGCCACATCCCCTCACGCTGTAGCCCTGCCCACACACTGTGGCTATGCCCCCACAGACCGTAGTCTTCCCCACGCACCATGGCCATGCCCCCTGTACCCCCTCCATGCACTTCAAGCTCCACCACTGATAGCTGTATTTAACAAATAAACATATGTGTTTATCCCTCAGAGAGGCTAGCAGGACCAGAGTGTTTGAGGAAAGGTCTGGCATACTCGCAGCTTAGTTAGTGCTGCCCCAGCTGCTTACACAGAAGCTTCAGCTTTCTTAGGCCCTTTCCACACCTTACCTTTTTCTGGTGCTGGGGTGCTAGGATCGCGCTAGCAGCCTCTGGCGAGAGGTTCTTGCATCCCTGCTGCTTCAGCTCTGCACAAGCTGCCTCCTCGCGCAAGAGCCCCACCTCTTCCTTCCGCAGCACAGCCTGGGAGTTTCTCAGGCTGCGCTGGGGCAGGAAACACGACTGGCATGGCTCCAGAGGCTCCACACACCAGGTAAGTGCACGTGGGCCCCACGAGCAATGTGCAATTGCACAGCATTTTTGGCTTCCAGCCAAAAATGAAGAGGTGCACAAGTGGCACCTGCCCTACTCTGGAGCGTTGCGCAATTGTGAGCGTGTCGTGCGGATCACTCCTCACAATTGCGTGACGCTTCAGGTGCACTTTCGCATGGCAAATGCCATGTGGAAAGGGCCTTAGATAAGTTAGGTCCATATGCTCTATGGCTGCTGGAAGCAACATCAATAACCCACTCTGTGAGAAATATCCAAGCCATCTGAGAGATTCTGCCCTGTTCTTGAATCCAGACTACTCTTCCATGCACCTTCCTATTAGTTTTGGTTCTCCAACTTCAGAGTGATACCCTGACTCTTGACCTCCGGACTGCTAATCAACCACACAGCTTCTCATTTCCCCAAAGAAATTATGACCGTTCCATTGATTCAATTGGGCCAGTCTAGCTGGGACTAACAATTGGATTTAGGTCAATGTTAACTCTCTGTATTATTATTTTTTTTTTAAAAAAAATCACTGTTCTATGATCTGGCACATATTGTACTAGAGTAGCATATCTATCATGGGTATAACATAGGATACAAATATATTTAGTATCATTTCACACCCTCCAAAAGACCTCATCTGGCAGGAACAATCCTGATTAATCCACTGTCATCCCACTTTTTCAGATGCCTTTAAAATGCTCTTCTAATTTTTCTCTCCTCCTCCTGCTTTCTCTCTTTGTTTCGGCTTACTTCAATTGTTGCAAACTGAGATCAGAGTGCAAAAGTAGTTTGCACACAGTAAGCATGAAGGAGAGGAGAGGAGGGACATGATTCCTGCCTTACCATTAGGCTTAGGCATGAGCAAACTGCTACAGCCTCTCCTAGGGCCTTTCCCTTCTACTCTGTTATAGTGCTATTATTCTACTTTTAACATCCTATGGAATCCTGGGGTTTGCAGTTTAGGGAGGGGCCTTTAGAATGCTCAGCCAGAGAGCTCTTTGGCCTCAGGAAACTACAAACCCCAGGATTCCACAGGAGATTGAAAGGGGAACAATAGCACTGTAACAGTAGTGCAGAAAGGCCCCTAGCTTGTACATTCCTTCTCATTCATATCTTTTGCCACCTTGACCACATTCTGATGTTGTTTGACTGCATGTGTTCCAGTTTTCATCAGTGAAATTTTGTAGGGTAATTACATTCTCTGTGGAAAATGTATGTATAGTTTGTACAATAAGCAAAACAAAACAAAAATCATGAAACAAATGTCCTTTTATTGGGATATCTCACAATTCTTTAGCCTGGATGTTCAGATTATCCTCTACAGGAAGTTGAGGCCCTTTCTACAACTTTCCTTTTCTCAGCGCTGCGGTGCAAGGATCGCACGAGCAGCCTCTTGTGAGAGGCTCTTGCATCCCCTGCTAGCAAGCAGACAGCATGACGGCTCCTCCTATTCCTTCCACAGTGAAGCCTGGGATTTTCCCAGGCTGCACTGGGGCAGAAAGTGCAAGTGCCATGGCTCCAGAGGCTCCACGTGCACGGTAAGTGCATGTGGGGCCCTGGAGAGATGCGTGATCGCGCACCATTTTCAGCTAGAAGCCGAAAATGAAATAGTGCACGATCAGTGCCTGCTGGCCCTGGCAGTATCACACAATTGCAAAGACATCATGTGGACGGCTTCTTGCAATTGCACAATGCTCCAGAGGCCCTTTCGCACAGCAAACGCTGTGCGAAAAGGGCTTGAATCTTCTTTCTTTCTGCTGGAGTCCTGCAAATAGTTAAAAGCGGATCCAGATTAGCAAATTCTTCAGGCCTTTCCAACTCCAATGGAATAAAATTCCTCTTCTTTGTCCAAGGCCAAACTTGTAGGAAGTCTAAAAGCAAAGGCCCTTTCCGCACCTTACCTTCTTCCGGCGCTGGGGTGCGGGGATCGCACAAGCAGCCTCCAGTGAGAGGTTCTCGCATCTAGGGTCCTTCAGCTCCGCACGAGCCACCTGCTCATGCGAGAGCCCCGCCTCTTCCTTCCGCAGCGCAGCCTGGGAATTTCCCAGGCTACGCTGGGGCAGGAAGTGCGACCAGCATGTCTCTGGAGGCTCTGCATGCCAGGTAAGAGCGCATGGGGCCCGGAAGCAATGTGCGATCACAAACCATTTTCGGCTTCCAGCCAAAAATGAAAAGATGCACAATCAGTGCTTGCCGTACCCTGGAGTGTCATGCGATTTTGAGTGCGTCGTACAGATCGTTTCTCACAATCGCGCGACACTCCAGGCGCCCTTTTGCATGGAACGTGCCATGTGAAAAGGGCCAAAGAGTCCACCTTGGAAACAGTGGTGGAGCTTAGAGTGCATGGATGTGGGGCAGAGAGGGTACAGGGCCATAGTGCATGGGGATGTGGCTGCAGTAAGTGGGGGCATGGCCATGGCACGCAGGAGCATGGCTACGAGCTGGGACACCCCAAAAACATTGCTGCCTGGAGTGAATCACTCTCATCACACACCCCCATCCCTATGTGACTGATTGGAAAGGTACACACTGAGCATTCTCCAAGGGCTAAGTCATGCTAAGGAGAGAAAAGGGGAAGGAAATGGCTGCACTCCCCATGCTAGTGCTTCCAGGAGCATGAATCAGCTTCAAAACAAAGTGTGTGTTTCTCATATATCTTGTTTTAAAGGATTTTCTTTCATTAATTGGGGGATAATTTCCAGGATTTAAATTAGTAAACTTCTACATGGAAGGGCCTAAAATTTGTTCTCACAACAGTGACTCTCTGCATACATAGCTTTACTCTTGCTTTGTGTTGAGAGATTATTGCACTTTTTCTAGAAACAAGAACAGAGCATATTTCTGTTGTTCTTTTAAGCCTTGGGTGCAGGATTAACTGGGCTTTCACTACTGTAAGCATCAAAAAATAGATATTTCCAGTATTCATTGAATGCTCACAATAGGTGGCACTAGGACTGGCTAGTGTATGCCAAGGCTGATGCTACGAACACAGGTGCCACCAGCTTCTAGAGACACTGCTGGAATTGAAAGGGCGGAAAAAACCCAGGGCTCACCTATCAAATACAGTGATGGCTCTCATGATTTAGTTTTAATCCTCTCCCCTATGCTAAAAAAAGACTGGGTTGATTCCTTGATTGAAACTTGAATCCACAGCAATCTGAGACAACATATGAATGTTATGACTGAGGCATTTGGATCTCTTAGAGACATTTTAATGCAACCATATGCTGGCCCTCCATGACCTCTCCCATCCCTGGACCAAAACAACTTCCTCTCGACAAAATACAGAGGGACTGACACGATTGCAGGCTTTGGCCTTTCAGAGATTCATTCCAGTTGTTAGGATGACTTATCTGAACTACAGCTCCCAGAATCCCCCAGCAAGCATGGTCAAGGTAGTACCAGTAGAAGAACATTTATTGCATTAATCCCTGCACATAGCAAATTGTGGGGCCAGTGCATGACCTATACACCATCCAGCCTATGATCTGCAATAAATTTTAATGACCCCTTTCCAAATATATGCACAAGTGAGGTCAGTAGAATCACCCTGTACATGGGCTACATACTGAAACAGTCATTGCTTCCTCCATCCTGTCCCCTTGTTGATGTAGCGTACCTTACGTCCATTAATCTGTCTCTAGCTAGAGTTCAAAATGTCCTTACTCATTCTAGGGATCCGTACACCAGCAGAGACAAGTATATTTGTTACAAACATTTTCTTATCTGTTTCTCAGCCAATGACAACTTGAGAACCTCACTTCCAAATGAGACACATTCATGAAACCAAAAGTGTCAAGTCTGGCTTCCTGCCCAGGCTTCCTGCTACATTTATATGCGATTTTTCCCATTACTTTTCTCTGGGAACTACGTTTGAGGATCTGAGTGTGAGGTTTTTTTATCTATCCAGCTGCCAGACTTTAAACATGTGAATTTAATATTTCCATGTCTTCTACCCAGATAATTAATCTTTTACGCTTTTGATTTCTAAAATGCAAAGCAGGAAATGCACAAGTTAAATTATTACTATTATTGTAAATCATAATAGATTTCCCAGGACACTCAACTTTGGCACTGAGACGTATGCATCATGCTACAAATCTGTATTTCATTTATACAATATTATAAAAAAATCTTACAGAAAGTTCTTTAAACTTCTGGAGGGGTTAAGAGGGGACATGATAGCCATGTTTAAATATTTGAAGGGATGCCATGTAGAGGAAGGAGAGGGCTTGTCTTCTGCTGCTCCAGAGACCAGGACAAGGAGCAATGGATTCAAGCTGCAGGAAAGGAGATTCCACTTGAACCTCAGGAAGAACTTCCTGACAGTCAGGGCTGTCCGGCAGTGGAATATGCTGCCTCGGAGTGTGGTGGAGTCTCCTTCCTTGGAGGTTTTTAAGCAGAGGCTAGATGGCCATCTGTCGGGAGTGCTTTGAGGGTGTTCCTGCATGGCAGGGGGTTGGACTGGATGGCCCGTGTGGTCTCTTCCAACTCTACATTTCTATGATTCTATGAGGTATAGGATATACAATGCACCAAACACATTGGCTGGGATTCAGCACCATGGCTATTGCTCCATAAGTACTCTGGATTCCTGATCCCTACATAATCACATTTACAGCAGTATTGACACAACCACAACTGCTTTCTCAAAACTGCAGGGTTATCAGCTATGCCAAAAGAAGAAGGTCTGTTCTGCTGGGAATCAGGGCATGAGTGGGTGATGCTTTCACTTCCCTCTTGCCAGTGAGTGAGGCTGCAAGGGTCAGAAGCAGGACTCCATCATAATTCCTTGTTGCAGCCTTGCTTGCTTGCCAGAGGGGAGTGGAAATGTCATCTACTTATGCCTGATTGCCATCAGAATGGACCTTTTTCTCTTGGTACAGCTATTGCCTGGTAAAGAAGGTTTGGAGTGGTCAGGTGGGAGACACTACTTAGTTATGCATATGTAATTATGTGATTAGGTTACACATATATGTAACTTAGTAGGTGATGTAGAATTCTGGCCATTTTCTTCTTGGCGCCTCTTCAAGACAGCAGTGGAATATGCTGCCTTGGAGTGTGGTGGAGTCTCCTTCTTTGGAGGTTTTTAAGCAGAGGCTGGATAGCCATCTGTTGGGAATGCTTTGATGGGTGTCCCTGCATAGCAGGGGGCTGGACTGGATGGCCCCTGGAGTCTCTTCCAACTCTATGATTCTACAATTCATTTGGCAAAGTTGAGGTAAGAAGTATAGTGTGGGGGTGCAAGTGAGGAAGATACGTGTTACTGCAGTTTAGGCCAATCTGGCGATAGCACCAGGTATCACTTTGATATCATAATTCAGCCTTATCATACCACCTTTCTCCACATGTGTGTGAGGCCCATGGACAAGCACGAAACTAGGCTCGGCACTTAACTGCTGAAATATTCTCAAACAATACAGGCAAGCCAGAAATAGCCAGATCGCAGCTTCAGGGACCTCCCCGGCAAACTCCACATTATGTATGTGCGCTACCTACAAAAGGCTCCCTGCCCCGAGCAGGCAACTTGACAAAGGCTGAAGCATCCACTGTCCAGCATTGCGCATTTACATACTGGCTACAACATTGTTAATTCGGCTCTGATTCCATCATGCTAAATTGTGACCTTTCGGAGACATTGTCTCGCACCCAAAACCCATTGTTGTCCTCGAGTAGGGCATAGCCTGCAGTCACACTTCTCCCTATAAAAACCCCTGATTCCGAGACCTTCCTCGGATCGCTCCAGAGTTCCAGACCGCCTTGCTGTCGCATTGCTTGGCGAGCTTCCCCTCAGCTCCATGTTCTGAGCCACACCGAACCCCAGCATCGCTCTCTATCTTCTTCCGGGCTTCAGGAACAGGTTTCGTATCACCCGAATCAACTATCCCCCTGAAAATCCCGCTATCTTACTCACACCTTTATTTCCCTTAGTTATCTGTGTGCGTGTGTTGCTTACATTGTGTGCCTATATTTAATAAAGATCATTCATTGCTTTCAAACCAGTCTGCTTCTTGACTTGGTCTGACCCCATAAACATTGGGTTACAAGATCCTGCTAAGTTACCCTGCCTCTCGTAACGCTAAAGCAGTGCTGAGAGCTAATTTTCTCCACCTATATTTGAGCACATTTTGGTGTCCCTCCTGGGGCCCCCAGTAGACAGGGTAATATAGGCACGCAGGAGAAGGAAAAGTAATGACAAAAGGTGAGGCAAGAAGGGGTGGAAGATGGAAGCAACAGAAGGCAAAGGAGAGGAAATATAGAGGAGGTGTTGGGTGAAGCAAGGAAGGGAAAGAGATTCAGCTGCAGAATAAGAGAGAATGGCACCCTGAAGACGTGAGGTGAGGCAAGAGAGGCAAAAGAAGAGACAGTAGTCAGTTGGAGGGTGCAAGGAGTAAGAGAATTAGACACAAAATGAGGCAAAGTAAAAAGGAAGAAGGCATGGTTTGTAAGTTTGCTTGCCTTTACTTTCTTCTGCATTTCCCACTGTGAATCAGACAGCAGTCATTTCCAGGGGCTTCCCTAGTTTCTGGAGCAGGATCTTTGGGGCATCATTTTAGAAAAACCTCTGGCAAATAGGCACTATAGTAATCTAATAAGAACGGCTTTTCTGAGAAATGTTTTTGCATTTCAAAATGTTATTTTTTATTGTTATTACTACACCAGATATGTACGGCCACTTTACATAGTTCCTGTCCTGCTGTTAATCCCCACAACAAGGCAGCTTTCCTGAGATATAGTTATAACCCTAGATTGCTTAGCAAATTCCATGATTTAGCAAAGATTTGAACTCGAGCCTCTCTTTTCCAAATCTAGTATTTTAAATATCGCTCTATAACTAATTCTCTCAGAAAGACAATTAATATGAAATGGTACTAAACCTGAAACACAGCAGTGGAAAATGTGACAATTAATGGGGTGAATTTGCTTAATTGAAATGCAAATTCATAAGGTTAATAATTATAATTAAATGAATATATGTAAACTAGATGTCCAGATTTTGGGTGGGGAGATGGAATATAGCAACCTTAGGCTAGAGTCCATGCTTATCCTAGAACATTTCTGCATGACACTCTTATAGCGCGATGATTCCACTTTCAACCTCCTATGGAATCCTGGGGCTTGCAGTTTTGGGAGGGGCCAGCCGGCCCCTCCCAAAACTGCAAACCCCAGGATTCCATAGGAGGTTGAAAGTGGAATCATCGCGCTGTAAGAGTGTCGTGCAGAAATGGCCCTAGTTTCCTCTGATTTTAGTCTGCAGCTCCCTTCACACACCACACATGCTTTTAGCCGTGTTTACAGTATCATGAGGCTCCTCCTGGTCCCACCTATTCTTTCTGTATATTCAGATAGACATGTCACCAGCAAAAGTCTTCACATGTCATCCTCTGGAGTCATGTACAAGGCTGTATCACCTGATGCATTCCTCATAATGCTGCAAGTCTTCTGTGCCCCCATTAAACACATTCTGGCAGCCACTGGGAAAGGAACATGGAGATGATATGAAGAATGAATCACAGGGGGAAGACTTGTAAGCCCTACCTACAGATATGGGGATCTTTCACCAGAAGGAGGCCATTTTCAGCAGCATCCATGACGTGTGTTCCAGCCCCACTTGAACATTATATGTCCCTTGGCCTCATTTGTTAGCTTGTATATTATTGCCCAGCCCAGCCAATTTCAGCCAAGTACTGGATTACTTAAACTTTTTTTAAAAAAAGCTGTTCTCCAGACTCCTTTTGCCAGACTTCCATGTGAGGCAGGCATTTGATAGAAATATGGAAAGCAGCCTGAACTTTAAATGACAAACAGATGAGAAGTTCTGATGGAAATCAAACACTTCTGAAGCCCATGTATTTTCATATGGAATATAAATGATTCTTTTAATTGAAGATGACTTGAGCTCATGGTCACATGTTTGGCTATCCTAATTAGCAAGTTTACAAAGAAAAATAAAGAAAAATGAATTCAATACAGGAAATAGAAGATAACAAAGACATTTGTATGTAGGATTTCTAAGACTGTTAAGTTCTGGAAAAGAAAGAAGTCTTTCCCCTATTTAAGGTCACATTTTATTATGAACTCTCAGTCCAGGAAAAGGGCAAGTGAGCAAACATTCAAGATCTTTAAGGGATGACAGGTATCATGTTTTGGCTCCTTTTTCCTTTTGGCCATGTGATCTGGTTAGAAATTTGCTAACATTTATGTTTTTTAAAAAAATCAGATATAAACTATAAGATCCTGTCAGATGGAAACAGAACCCATGACTAGCCCTGGCTGTACCAAAAGGTCTGGTCGAAAGAAAGGGATTTGGGGAATTGTTTTGCAACTCAGTGTGAAGTTGGCAAAAAAGCTTTCAAAGCACTGAAAAAGCAAGTGCTTATTCCCTCTTCCTTCTCAGCTTGTCAAACTACCAAACGAACAATATTCTGTACTGAATATTCAAGACAGAACATTCAAGGGGCAAGACTGCAATTTAGTCATACTTTGGGCAGACCCATTGGTTTCAAATGCAGATACTGCTTAGAGAATCAGTCCAGTTCATCAGAACTGCGTGTGCCCCAGTGTGTGAGGTCAGTTTGCAGTCTATTCCTGGATCATGACCAACATGAAGCATACTGAAATCCACTTGCCTGGATTAAATTAGGAAAGAAAAACAAGAACTGTGTCTTTTATGATTTTTACTACTTGCTTTAGGCCAATATTTTATTGCTGATGTTAAAGTTGTAAGAGCCTAAACACATATGCAGGAAGGCAATTTTGCAGTGCATATATACACATATATATATGGACTAAGGCTTTAGTCCAGAGGTGGGAATCATGTGGCCTTGATGCTGTTGGACTATATCTCCCAGCAGCCTTATTCAGCACAGCCAATGTTGAGAAATGATGGGAGTAGCACCAGGACACCATCTAGAGCAGTGGTTCTCAACCTGTGGGTCCCCAGATGTTTTTGGACTTCAGCTCCCAGAAGCCCTGAGCATTGACCATAGTGGCTGGGGCTTCTGGGAGCTGAAGTCCACAAACATCTGGGGACCCACAGGTTGAGAACCACTGATCTAGAGGGTCACATGATTCCCACACCTACTTCAGAGCATGAGAGGCTATCATCTTAGTCTGAATTCCATAAATCCAGCAACTGGAAAATGAAAACAGAAACTAATATTGCCCTCCACCAGCCATTATCTAAAGCCAGAACTGAAAATCTGCAGTGGGGAAACAATGTGTGCAGGAATGGGTAAAAATCTCTCCCTCCTATTCACCCATCCTTCCCACTAAGCACCCACCACCCTGTTTTCCTGGGGTTGAGGGTTATACATTTTTTGCAAAGATAACATCCAGCTTGGATCTCTGTTGTGCCAAATTACGTCTCTGATGTCTGAAAAAGATACAGTTCCTAGTAAAAGATATCCCAGTGGATTCATCAGCCATTCACAAACCTGTCTGTAAAGCTGTCACCTGAATGACTGGTACAGCTAACCAGTTGGGCTTTTCTGAGAATAAATGTTTGTTGAAGAGGTTCCATAGTTAAGGAGAAGAGCTATTCTTTCTCACTTCACCTGCTAACTTTGGAATGGTGCTTCCCTAGTGTTTAGAGACATGTATAAACTCTCCCATATGATAGTTTTACCATAGCCACAGCTCTTATGACCAACTCTAATTAATGATTGGACATAAGACTGGAGGAATGTCCGACTTGACTGTTCTTGGTGCATAGGGCATTCCTCCAAGACACAGCTGATGTGTCTTCCCATGTGCTTCTGTCGCATTTTGTGGTGTGAAGCATTTCAGCCTTCTTGGAAGTTGTATTCCAATATGAGCTTGCAGACAGACACTTTATTGTTTGCCTGTGGCTAGCTGAGAAGGGTCACAAAACTGTGTTGGAAGGCAAGCTAGTAAAAAAAGTTTTTTTGGGAGGCAGTACCTTTTAACGAGCTTCTTTGCAAGGTGACTCTAATCACAGACATAAGGAAGCAGACTATTATGCAGTGGTAAGAGAAAGGGAAATGTTTTCTGCAAATAATTAACCATACTTACATCAGTTCCAAGAATGAACTGTGATGGCAGAGCCTCACAGAGAAGGAGTTATGCTGCATAAGTCAGAGGATGGAGTTTGGTGGAAGAGAAGCCTGTTAGTGACAGGGAATGGCACATGGCAGAAGCTATATGCACCTGGTAGCATCTTAAAAAGTGACATGGTACAGCATTTATCATGGCTACCCTGCAAGTCCTGGTCTGTTCCCCTGAAGTTTCCATCTTCCCTCTTTGCCTCTAACCCTGATTGTATGATAGAGTAGTAAATGAACTTTACTAGTTGATTCACAACCTGAAATATTGGTAACTCTTTCATTGGTTTTTCTCATTAAACTCTTTCTTTGATGGCCTTGCCATCATGTAATATCCTCCCAGATTGTCTCAAGGCCCAGATGGAGGATCATTTAGGAGTCACCCTGGCTTCTGGGACTTGTGGTCTTCCCAACAGGTACTGCAACCATCTCTGTCCAGTCCCGTGTGAGAAGTAGGCCAAACCCCTGAAATGTTAGGCACTTCAGACTATTGGCCCATTTCCACACCTTACCCGATCCCGTTGTCCTCCATTGTGCCTCCATCATGCTTCCTGCCCTTCCACACAGCCAGGAAGGGCAGGAGTATCATGCAATCTGGAGTAATTGACAGAGAAACTCCATCAATGATTCACCCAACAATCGTGCCAGCTGGCGATGGGAGAACGGCGGGACCATGATGATGTCATGCAGAAGCATTGTTGCTGTCCCATTCCTCTCGCATCCCCATGCCACAACGCAGTCGTTGTGCAGAAAGGGCCGATGTTCTAGCTCTATGCAGATTGTTCACAAGCTGCACTCATCTCTGTCATAATAAGGACACTTTTAAAGATTGAAATTTTACCAAAAATTGCATGCATGACTCAGCCAACATGGAAGGAAACCATTGCAGCAGTTTCCCATGAACTGAAAGAAGTGGAATTGGGCTACTTATCATTTGAAGAAAATTACCCTAAATGTTTTAAAAATCCCTCCCCCCAGAAAAGATGCCATTCTTTGTGGAATGAGCATTATATTTTCCCATGTTCAACAATACTGGCTCGTAATCATATAACAGGAACAATAGAATTTCTTCTTGAAACCACAGCCCCACCTGGGAACATAAATGCCAGGCTTGTTATTTATGTAATTAATGTCTCACCGAAGTAGATCATTGCTGTTTTCTTTCCTCCTCCCTCTGCAATTTGAAGTCTAGGAGATAGAATATCAAAACACCAAAGCTTGGCATTTTGAAGTTATTTTTCTCATTAGCCTGTATGCTTCAGGATATAGTTTTGCTCCCCTGGAGATATATCATCTTTTGTTAGACAATCAGAGGCCTTGAAAGGTGCGTTAAGTATTGGTTTTGAAAATGCATATGGTTTCAGAACAAAGAGAATCAGATTGATCAAACAGCAAGGGCAATGTAAAGATACTGAGAACACAAAATAATCTGAGAAGTGGCCAGTTTTTATAAAACAAAGAGTCTCAATGTGGATGCCATATTGTCAATTAGACCTAGTAATTTTCAGAGGTAATAGGAAGTGGAATACAATACCTACAATCTGATATATGAACACAATGGCAAGAGAATCAATACCATATGGCATGGACCATTCCTACTCAGTAGTGCTATAGTGTACATACATGCAAAATGAACCCTAGAAAGAAACCAACTGTATTGGTATTTGGGCTTTTTCAGCATTTATTCGCTGTAGCCAGACACTCTTGAAAAGCGGAATTTGCCTTAGACATAAAGAGAAAGCAAGGGCAGTCGCATTATATTTGAGAGACATGGAAATCTCTCAGTCTCACTGTCACTGCATTACTCCAAATCTTATCTGCATTTTTTATTTTGATACACACTTCTCTTCCTTTAATGTGCACATTTTTAAATCCCCCTTTTTTTTATGGATTTTATCTACTTTTTCCTACTGACCAAAATGTATCTATGCACATATTTCAAGGACTAACATTTTCAGTTGCGTGTGTTTAATTGCAGATAATTCAAAAGGGAAAAAGGAGAGATCCGCAATTTGCCTTTTCTTTGAAGGATGGGCAATTGAAAGATATGCACACATTTTTGCATTAATAGTCTCATAGACCACAGGTTGGCTAAATTCAGCTCAAAAATTCAGTTCAAGCGTGAACTTTTTTCTCATCCATACAGGGGCTGTGTACCTTTTGGGTAGATCAAATGTGGATTTGCTTGCTGTGGGACTCTCTCCAAGGGCCAAATGCACCTTTTCCATTAGCCATGCTGTTATAGAGTGGGTTTGCAACAATGCCACCCCTCTTTCATGAGAAAAGATGACCAAGGGGTAGATAGGTTCAGATGAGAGCAGCGGTGTAGAGAGGAAATTAACCCTTTCCTCCCCTCACCACTGCCCTCCTGAAAGCTGCTTCTTCAAGCTGCTGGCAGGCTGTATCTGAAAGAAATCATGTACACACCTTGAAGGTGTGAGTAATTGTTCCTTGCACCTCAGCACCCTTCCAGGTGACATTGTGAGAAACAGGGACCTGGATTAAATGGGCTGGTGGTCTTTCTCATCAGCTTCTGATCAGGGCACAAGAAGGATAACACACACACATACACACACACAGAGAGAGAATGAGCCTACAGCTATCAGAAGCAGAACCCCAGTTGCAAGTCCTTGTTGCAGCCTCACTTGTTGGAGACAGGGATGGGAATATTGTCCTCCTGATGAGAAGCAGAACAGATCTCCTTTGTCCAACCCAGCTGCTGGCTCTTTAGGTGGGCAGAGGGCAAGGAGACATCACTTCAAGATGCAGACATAGCTATATAGCCATTCTAGGATTCCAGCAATTATTAGAAAAATCAGAGAACAGATAAGAAAAACGGTGTATAATACTTTGGTTGGCACTATGGCACATTTTGTGACTGGCTCTTTCAAAACTGTTCTTTTGGAATTTTAAGTTGTTTTCACCAATTTAACAAGTCACTTTCTGTTTGTGTAGAAAATAACCCCCTAATAGATTTTCTGACTAGGGATGGTAAGACTTTGTAACACATCTGAGTTGTCTGCAATTGGAGAAGGCTGACCTTAGAACATGGTATATAACAACCTGCGCAATTAAGTTTTTCCAGTGACATCTGTTGTGTCTTTTTCTCTTTTTTCCATATCCACTAACATGTATGCTCTTCACTCAACCCTCAAATGGCACAGGATTTTAAAAAGACAACAGCATAAAACCTGGAAAATCTCTACCAAAATCCCTCTAAATATGTTTAAAAAGAAATAAGAGTGAAGACTGCCCTTTAAAAAAAACAAAAAACAAAACCTCAGCCTGATTTCTTCACCATCTCTCCCTTGGATTCAAAAGTGACAGCCCACTAGGAAGTCAATGGTAGCCTGCTTGGCCTCCCAAGCCAAACTGGTTCTGGAACTTTACAAGTATCAGTAAGGTGTTCTTTTTGGATACTCAAATATGGCAAGAAGGTAGGTCAACAGGAAAGCTCAAGGGAAAAAACTAATCTGGGAAACTCTGCCTTGGCACCAGAAACATCCTAGGAAATGCATGTGGAGGAACAGTAGAGACCACCCAAGTTTATTCTCAGAGTTGAAGCACACTTGAGTGAGAGATGTCCAAGAAGAAAGAAGGAATGACTGCTAAAACTTACAGGCAATTATAGCATTTGAAACAAAAAGTAAAAAGATCTTGTTGGCCCAAGATAGATCAACAACAAAAGAATGCAAGATTGGTTCATAGACAGTTCAGTGAGGATTGCTGGGTCTTCCATAACACAAAACATGCATGCTATGTTAGCCACACCTTGCTGACCTAATTGGAAGGTGGAGATGGTTCAGGACTGGGCTTTTCTTACCAGGTTTTTCAGTTAGGCAGTTCAAACTCTTGTAAGTTAGTTGGCTGGGTAGTATCATGGAAATTTGGAAAGAATCTGCATGTTGTCCTCACTCTAAGATTGCTACACCTGGGGTCTTCCAGAGTTTTCGCTTCACACCTGATACCATCCAACCAGTAACTAATGGAACAAAATTACTTTCTGGGCCACAGTGCTACAGTAAGTTTCAGTGGAGTCTAGTCACTCCCATATTAGTGGAGTGGTGAATCCACCTTGGATTTGAATATGAACTTTGAAGGAAATATCCAAGGTTCAGTATCTTGAATAGCTCCTTTAAAGTCCAGACTAGAACTTAAAGCAGATTTACCACTTCACTGATATCAGAAACATCACCAGCCATTGATATTGTCCACAAAAATCATAAGACACATGAAGAGCAGGCTATCTGAAGTTCCTCTGTAACAATGTGGGCATCTAAAGGCATTTGTATGACTTCCATACTTTACACCTTTTTCCAGTCACAATCACACTGTATAGATGCAAAGGGAAAAATATTTAAAGGCAAACATAATTTGGCCCTGCAACATGCTTCTGCTTCCAAGTGCTGAAGTCATACTGCAGCCAGATCCACCCTAAGTGTGAAGCAGTCTGCTTAATTGAGCCAATTCTGAATAGCCCTTTATTTTCTTAGTAAAACCACTTCAACAGCATCATGCTGAGATTGCTAACTAAACAATTAAATTAGTTGAACTGGTGAAGATTCTGATTCCAAAATACTCTTGATTTCCAATCCCTTTCTAAGAACACTGCAGAGCGCTCTCCTCTCCTTCCTCTCTTTTCTTTGTCTTCGTACTGTGTCCCTGCTTCTCGGTTTTCTGGAAGTTACAATTGCGGGAAGAAGACAGTTTTCTCATCATGTTCTTCTTTGCCCTCCTGTTCCAACTAAATCACAGTATCCTTTTCTTGTGATGGGGAAAGCATGACTCAGTTACGCAGCCTTGCGCAGATCTGTTTTTAAGCTTGCCATGGAGAGGCACATTTTCCCTGCCACATGAGCTAACAAGCTCCTGAAAAGTTGGGAGCAGGCTTAGGTTTCTAATGATGTGTAAATCTAGGGGATGAAGGGACTGTGTCATCGGGGATGAGTTGTTTTCCATGCTGGGGAAAGAGCATTCCTGGTCCTGTTTGCCTGCAATACTTGCCCTGCACTCTGACAAGAAGCTCATGTGGAGCTTGGCTCTTGCACAAACAGCCTTTCTGAGACCAAATAACACACTAGAATAGCAGCTGCCTATCAACCCAAGTTGGCTCATTTTAAAGCAGATGGCCTGGAAATGCTGATAGAGCACTGCATCTCAGCAGGTGAAATCTGAAAGACTTTGCTGAAAACAGTGAAAAGAGATACTGGTGGTAAGCCTATGGATAAGACTGTTGTTTAAATGTACTTTAATGTATATAATGAGATTATCTCTAAGACTAACAATAAAAATAATGACAGCTTCACATCATATGAGGCTTTTGCCTTCTACTAGTTTTTTTTCCCCTTTCTCAGTATAAGTCCAGATAAAGTTTCCTGCATATTGGGAATGTAATGGTTTTATGTATAAAACCAACAGCATTGTTATTCCTTCTGTTGTGGTTCTCTGACTACTACCATTTTCTTTTTAATTTTAAATTATTTTTACATTTTCTGAACAAGTAGTTTTCCCTAACTCTAGTGAAACAACCGGAAGCTCCAATCCATAGGGATGAGAAAATGTCACACCTCACAAAGCTGCAAACCTCCAGGCTATACGTGAAGGCCAATTTGAAGGGAAACATTTTCCTGACAAGTGGGAAGACAGGAAGGGTAACCACACAAAGAAAGCCTTTTTCGCCACTTTAGCAATGTTAATGCGGTGTGTATGGGTGAAAGAATCCTTGCTGTGGTATCTGGAAGACCTCTAACAAATAGACAACAATCCCAGATTACACTGCAATCAAGTTTTAAATGCCTGAGCAAAATTTCCTAGAAGGTACATTGGGTGTGGTTGGGTTTGGATTGGGTTTCTTGATCATAATCACTTCAAGTAAAAAACAACCTCTGTGGTTTACCTGGAGGAAAGTGTTAACTTGGCTTTTACTGAATCCTTCTCAATTCTCATGTGTTGGCTTGTATAGAAGTGGGCATTTTGAATCATCAAGAAAAGATTGTCTTCTGTAAAAGCGTGTTTGATTAGACTCAAGAATAGTGAGACAACTAATAAAACATCAGTGTCTTAACTACATTTTTGGGAGAAAGGAAGGATGGTGCCTGATGCCACTGGATGCATGGTGTAGACCCTTTCCATGCCACTCTCCCAACCTGCCATGAGGATCTGAGACCATGGTGAAACCTCTGCATGATATCATCATGTCCCATCTTTCTCCCATTCCCAGGCAGTGCAATCACGGATTAAACCACTGACGGGTTTTCCCTGTCAATGACCTGTGATCACGCCACCATTGAGGACTTAGCTGTCCTGCGGAAGCCCAGAAAGCACAATGGCTGTCCTTCCTGCTCCAGCACAGCCTGGGAAGGTACCTGGCTGTGCTGTGGAAGGAAGAGATATGGCCATCACACTCCCTTTCACAAGGAGCTAGCCAGTGCAGAAGGGAATTCTCCCGTTGTGCTCCCCTCCCAACAGAGCCGATACTGGGAACACCATTGGAGGACTCCGTGAAAAGGTAGAGTGCAGAAAGGGCCTAAGTGAAGAGAGGAAGAGGTTGTGGAGAAAGTGAAGTCAAACCTGAGAGGATCCACCTGTAGGTGAGGAAGCACAAGAGCAAACAGTACAAAAATTAAGGATGGGCCAACCGAATCCTAGAATCCTGGGTAAGCATTCAAGATTCCTGAATCCGAATCCCTGTGCCAAAATAAGCAAACTGAATCTTTTGAATCTGCCAACCAAATAGATTTTTGGAGGCCAGGACTCCTGAAAGCCTGGGAGATCGGACATACAAGGGAGGATAGTAAATAGGTGAAGTTTTTCGCTTGGAGTAATAATGGCTTTTGCTAACAATTTCAGAAATTATATTTAGAGTTGTATTCTAAGATACTGAAATTGAACATTTCATATTGAAGTTCAGTACTTAACTGGAAGCTACAGGCTTGAGATTTCAAGGACGGCTGAAACATTCTTTGCATAGCTCCCTTGCAAACCTCTTTCAGACACAATTCTGGGATGTGGAGTTTTACAAGGGGTCACAGCCTTCTCTGCCAAAGTGTGCTGGTGCATCATCATACTACAAACCCCAGGATGCCAGAAGGAGCTATGCAAAGAAAAGACAGTTTTGAATTGGATTATCTCTCTACTGCAGTATGTGACCCTGTTTACACAAGCAGGAAAATGTGGGATTAATCTACATTTTCCTGCCTATGTAGAAAGGGCCCTCATGTCATTTTCAATCTGGGGAGATCCTGAGGCAAAACTAGGATAATTATCTTGGCCAGATTTCTTCAGAGGGAGGTTTGCCTTTGCCTAGGCTTTTGCTAAGGCTGAGAGAGTGTGTCTTGCCAAGATTATCCTCCTTTCCATTGCTTTTTAAACTCTTTTTAAAAAAAGGATTCGAAAGATTCAAGATTCATGAGATTCATGGATTTCCAGAACCTTCCAGGGATTCAGATCCAGATTCGGAAAATTCTGGATTCATCCCATCCCTAACAAAAATAGAAAATGCCAGGGAACCCCACCAAGTCCAGCTCTGCTTCTCCTGCAACCAAAATAGACATTGATTGGCCAGGAGGCACTGGGACAGCTTTGTTGCACGATCCCCCTCCTTCCAGGGCCTGTATAACTGTCCTGGATCATGGCCAAAACCTTCTGGAATGGTTCTGTTCAATATATCTTCCCACATCTTTAGACTTGCTTTGGGGGGCTGGCTATTGGGACTATCTTAAGTATATCTTATGTATAGACTGTAATCCATGCTCTGAATATAACCCAGCACCTTTCTAACAACCCTATAATACCACAACAACTCAAAGAGGAAACAATCAGGTCCATATAGAGTAATCAGACAACGTATATCCAAACTGAGTGTAGATACAACTGGTGTAGACTTAGTTATCATGGCTTGTCATTCTTGATCACATTGTCCTTAAAGAATTAACACAATACGAAGTAATACAGACAGCTGCTCTGATGAACTTTAACGGTCTGACAACTCCAGATCTGTTGAAATCAGTTTTTCTCCCTCTCTGTATTTTCCTCCTTTAAAAATTACCCCCTTGAGTCTCTTAGAGATAATTACTGTGCTTGTTCAGCTAGGACTGTCATTAAATTACTCAATAAAATAGAACACTTTTCAACTCCCTGGAGTATTAAAAGCTCCATGACTTGCTCATCAGCAAACAAGAATCTGACAGGTGATTGTTTTTTAAGTAAAGAGGATATTTGATTTTGATTTTTTTAAGCTTTCATTATTTATGGTTTGTCTTTAGTAAAATGTGGGAGACACTATTTGCACAAAGAGACAGACTTTTCAAAGAAAGTGAGATCACACAAGAAAATTTAAGTGCCAGCGATAAAGCAAAGACATTAAGAGGCTCTAGAGGCCCCAGAAAACTGTGTGATATGCTCACTTTCAGGTCCCCGTAAGTTGGAAATGACTTGAAGGCATACAACAACAACAACAACAACAATAACAACAGTGTGGCTAAAGAGAGCCAGTGTGGGGTAGTGGACTGAATGTTGAACTATGAGCCTGGAGACCAGGCACTAGCCTGTTATAGCGCTATAGCACTGTCCGGCCCCTCCCGAAACTGCAAAGCCCAGGATTCCATAGGATATTGCAAGTGGAATCATAGCGCTATAACAGTCCAGTGTGGGAATGGTCCAGGGTTCAAATCCTCACTCAGCCATGGAAGCTCACTGGGTGTTACTGGGCAAGTCAGATTCTCTTGGCCTCAGGGGAAGGCAAAGGTAAACCCTGCTAGGTTCGCCTTACGGTCACCATAAGTTGGAAGTGACTTGAAGGCACATAAGAACAAAGGAGATTAAAGGTGAAACAGTGTGATGGCTTCCCTGGTACAACTAATATTAAGGCATAAATATCTGACGGAGGAGGAGTGAGGGAAGATGGAGGTCATCTTGTACAGCTGACTCCAGCTTTATATGATCCTCTATAACAAGGAATGCATCCATGTACCATAGAACTGTCCCACATAAGGACATACTTGGTATACAAACCCATGTGTTTGTATGTGCCCACAAGTCACCTGTTGACTTTTGGCTACCCCATGAATTTCACTTGAAAAGTGTCTATTTCAGTTCAATTCATCCTGTTTCATATAAGATATTCTGGATATTATTAAAGATTATTGTGATAGAGTTTGGCCACAGTTTTCATCCTCATGGATGAGGTAAGGCATATAGAGAGTGCCAGGTAAAAGTGCTACTGAATGTATGTGTGTGAGAGAGAGAGAGACAGAGAGAGAGTAACTGAGAGAGAGAAGACACTGTGACAGAAAAGAAATAGGACATTTTTTACCATTTTGGAAGAGTGTCTAAAGTCACCATATGACTGTGCATGTACAGATATAATGATGTGCGTTGCATGTCCAAAAACTGAGCTATGAATTATGAAGCCCTCAGTTTTGATCTTGTCTCTGCCATGTGAATATGCCAGGTAATTTAACAAGCACTCTCTGACCTGCATTTGCCATATAAGTGTGACAGCACTAATCTTCCTTGGACATTTGTTGTATGGTTGCAATAACATATTACACATGAAGTACTTTGAACTTCCTATATTATTAAGATGTTGACTAAGTCATAGGTGAAGGATCACCATCAGACTGTAAGTTATGGATAAGGCAGAAACAAATCAGATGGTGGCTATATCTCACCAAGTTGGACACCTGGTTTAGAAACAGAAATGAAATTATCAGACAGTTTAGACTGTTAACTACACTGTGTGTGCATGCACATATGTGCAGGTGCACCTTCAGGATACTTGGGGACTTATGGTGACCCCATTAATTTCATAGGGTTTTCTTTGTAAAGGAATACTCAGAGGTAGATTTGCCAGTTCTTCCTTTGAAATATAGCCCACAGCACCTGATATACATTGGCAGTTTTCCAAGTACTAACCAAATATGACACTTCTTTGCTTCCAACTATACTTTGCTGTGTACTAAACATTAATCCATAAGAGGTGCATCCACCATTTTCAGTAAAAATCTCTATATTAGTATATTGTTTGTGTTTGTAATTCAATGTGTCTTTATTATGTTCTGTAGTTACTGGAATAAAATAAATAGATAGTATCAATGATTATCAGTTGTTGTTTCACATCATCTATGTACTGTCATTTGAACAAAGCAGTTACATTCTATAGATCACTCCCCCAAACAGTTAACTTGCCAAGAATGAGGCAAAGGATATGTCATGAAGTTCTCTGTCTGATTAGGAACTCACTAGAAGTATATAGGGTTGAACATATTGACTGTGGTTGCATGGAACATCGAGTTTGGGAACGAGGGAACTCTGCCTTGTCCGTTATGAGTAGCATGCTGGTGAATGGTGTCCAGTCATTGTCACTTGCAGTGGGAGCAGGTAAACAAAAGACAGAGCTTCACTCTGGCTTGTTTTTCATGTTTTTGCATGTAGGTGCTTTCTAGTCTCTGATTTCTTTCCCCACAAAACAGAGAAAGGATATATTTTTCTCTTTGTTTTATTTTTCTGATATGAGAGAAAAACAAACTATAGAGGGGAAAGTGGCCATGCTTAGTCAACATGCAAAGTACTGCATTGTTTAGCCACCCTAGTGTGACTGACAAGCCAGATTCTCATTGTTCTATGGTTTATTGTGTCATGTAACCATGGCCAGTTTCTTGACTGTTACTTACAATGAGACTTTGGCTACTTGAAGTTGATTTCTTTTTTCCTGTGACAGAATGTCTTTAGATTCCCCCCAAATCTTCCTTCTGGTCACACATTTGAGGACCATGCTGAAGTCAGTTTATGAACACAGGCAGCTTAGATCAGCTTTCCTAACATCCTTGGGATGCACTAAGAATAGTATACAACACCTGAACACAATTCTTCAGATTGCTGCTGATACGAGCACAGTGTTTTCATGCCAGCTGTAATCTGACACTGCCCCAGCTGGGCGGGCTGGCTGCCTGACAAGGAAAAACATTTCATCTTATTGTATATATCTGAACACATCTGTGAGGACAAAAGAAGCTGCCATAATGGACTTTCCAACTACAGCAGATTGGGGAGCGGGGAGACAGAAGGGATCTGCTGCAGTCGTGATGACATACATGAGGGAAACAAAAATCCATCAACAAGATGAAGAGGTTCTTGCATATGGAAACTTGCTTGCAAATATCACATAGTTTTGCCAGATGGAATTGATATCGAGAGACTGTGAGTTCAAATACATTCAACTAAACTTGGCAAAGAACCAACCCTTGGAAAACAGGGGCTGTAAATGGAATGATGCTTTCACACTGGGAGTCCTGAAGTATATTCATATTGTACCAATCTTTTCTCCTTCTGCGGTGCCTTATACCACTGTGATTGTCGCACTCATCTGGTTACCAAAAGATAGCCTCAGCTTCTTCTACCATACATCTTAACAACCCATGGATGGTGTCTTCAACCAAGCATTTGTGCTCCATAATTCATGTGGTAGTAAGCACTCTCCCTGTGTATGAGTTAGAAACTGCTGAAGAATTGCATATTCCCAGGTATTTTCTTTACTGGAAGGCCTGTGGAAGATTGCAATAGCACTAATGTGAAGGAAAGCACTTATACCTCCACAGTTTCATAAATGTGATAAAAGGGCAACAACACCACTGCACCAGCTCCCAGATCTAAAGTAGTTCAGCCTCAAACTAGGTTTACTGCTGCAATGTGAATCAATCCATTACTAGCTTGATAAAATCAGAGCTAGAGGAGGCCTGGTAAGCCAACCAATCCAACCTCCTGGTCAAGAAAAAAATGCCAGAGACAGAGTGCCTGTCCAATCTTTGCTTAAAGCTATCTAGCAAGGCAGAGCTTACTCCATGCCCAGGTAATAAAACCCTCCTCATGTTCAGCCTTAATGTACCCTTGTATAATTTAAGCCCATTAGATATAGCTATTGCCATCTTTGGAGAAAGAGGAAGACCTCAGTGTGACAGTGCCATGTCAAGATGTTTGTTCTGTGCGGGTAGGTGGGAAAGATGGAAACACCTGGATACAACTTCTGCAGTCTGTTAGTTCAAGGATATAGTAATCCTGATCATCAAAATCCTTTAGCTACGACTGACAAGTGCTGTTTGCTATGACTAGTGGCCAATAAGGAAGCTCCTTCTAACAAAGAAATCCTTCATCACACATCTTCTAAAATCCTCCTTTTGTCATAAGGTAGGCCTTTTCTGTGTTTTGTGGACACAGTGTACACAAACCTGCTGAAAAGTCTTTGGCTGTGCTTCAGATTTTTGAGAAGGCAACAGCGACTTTTGTTTAGATTTCAGAAACAATTTTCACCACCTCAGTGAGGCTACAAGATCACCTTGGGAGGTTTATTTAAAAGTTGCACACTTCATTCATGCACACACACACACACACACGTAGCCAGAAAAGCACTTTGTAACAGGAATTTTGTGACTCATGCTTTTTAGGAAAGATCATATTCTGACATCTACTTAGGGTTATCTGACATTTCAGAAAGGAATTAAGCAGCCTGGTGGAATTTACACAGAGTTGGAAGTGTTGAGGAATGTTTATTTTACAAGAAGTTGCCTTGGCTCGATGATGCTTGAGTTGATATAGCATGAAAGAAAACTGGTACTACGACAATGCAAATATCACTTCAGCTAGGAAGTAAAAACAGAAAGTCTGACCCTCAAAACACATGCCAAGAGGAGCACAAGTGCTTTCAAAGATCAGTGTCTAAGAAGGCAATCACTCACAGTGTGCAAGTTACAACAGAACAACTGCCTTCCAAGTTTCAATTAAATCAATATGCAGCTTGTTAGGAAGCAATCTTGACTCCACCGCCATCTATGACAGCATCCTTATTGACTATAATAGTGTTTTAACACCTCATTTCTTTTACTTAAAAATCTCTCTCCCTTGAAAAGCTACAAGCAAAATCCAGAGAAAGTGGGGCCTGATTCACCTGGGTATTGTATCATTCTCTGACTGAACAACAAAAAGTAATATGCATGTATGGAAAAAACCATTGCGGACAAAACACCACAGATCAAACATCCACTATTTCCCCACATCGCTTCAAAAGTAACGCCTTTCAATGGAGTCAGCTCACAAATTGAGCTGCCAATCACTAAGGCCATTTCTGTGCTACACTGTTACAGTGCTATTATTCTACTTTCAACCTCCTATGGAATTCTGGGGTTTGTAGTTTGCTGAGGCCCAAGAGCTATCCGGCTAAGAATTCTAAATGCCCCTTCCTAAACTGCAAATCCCAGGATTCCATAGGAGGTTGAAAGGGGAATAATAGCACTATAACAGTGTAGTGCGGAAGTTGCCTAAGTATGCATTCATTGGTTTGAGGCACAGTAATCAGGATATCACAAGGACTGCCCCTTCCTTATGCAGACCAAGATGAATCTCCACATGTTGAGCCTTCCTCCTCATGAGTTCCATCTATGTTGTAACATGATATGATCTGAAGTAAGCTTTTTCCTGTTCTCACCTGATACTCTCTCTGTTACACTTTTGGGGCATCAAATAAATGCATAAAAAAAACAACCAAGGTTTTGCAAGATGAGGTTTCAATGTTTATTTTGCAACAATGGTTTTCTATTATATTGGACGCCTTTGTTAAATATGGTGTCATTTTCCACCTTCAGCACTCTGTAAACTGCTGTTAGAGACTGCGTAACTGAAAAGTACAACAGAAATGCTTAAAAGTAAAAAAAAAAATGAAATATAAAGAAATCAGATTACGCCCTTTCTGCAACTTACCTTTTCTCGGCGCTGGGGTGGGGGATCACGCAAGCAGCCTCTTGCAAGAGGCTCTCACGTCCCCGCTGCTTCGGCTCCACAGGAGTTGCCAGCCAGCTGGCCAGCAGTGTGAGGGCTCCGCCTCTTCCTTCCACAGCGCAGCCAGCCATTTTCCCAGGCTGCCCTGGAGGAGGAGGCGCAAGCGCCGTGGCTCCGGAGGCTCCACATGCACAGTAAGTGCGCACGGGGCGCTGGAGCGATGTGTGCCTGCCAGCCCCGGCAGCGTCACACAATTGCGAGGACCTCATCTGAAACGCTCCTTGCAATCGCGCGACGGTCTGGAGGCTCTTTCGCACGGCAAGTGCCGTGCAAAAAGGGCCTATGTTAGGCATACAAGGTATCATGTGTACAACCTGAAAAACTTGTAGAGAGAGGGTTAAAATAAATATTAAAAAGGGTAAACAGGTGATGTTATACACATGCATGGTACAGATTAAAATCATAACTAACTTGTGTTGAAATCGATAGGAGTTAAGCTAAGCACTTATCTAGGACTGAGCCAGCATGCAGTGTAATAGTTCAAGGGTTAGACTGGGACCCCAGGTGATCTTTGTTCAAGTACCTACTGGGCCATGAAACTCATTTGGTGGCCTTGGACCAGACATGAATTCATTGGAGGAAAGGCAGGATATACGCACAACTAAAAATGAAATACGGTCAGCACTTCACATTTGCAGGTTTCACTTTTGCGAATTTACTTATTCACCAATGATTTGCTGCCACCTCTGCTGCCTCCCCATGCCATTTTTAATAAGGACTACAAGCCTCGTGAGATTGAGAAACTGTGAAGGAGGCTTGTAAGTCCCTATTAAAATGGTGTGGAGCAGCAGTGGAGGTGGCAGCAAGCCCCGTCAGCCACCCACTTCTGCTTTGTAAAGGAACCCTCAAAGGAATCCATGGTGGGTTGAATATAGCGAGCATACTCTTTTGTGTGTTAAATATGGTTTGGGAGGGCCTAGACAGATTCATGGTTTTTTTCACTTTCACAGGGGTCCTGTGCCCCTAACCCTAGAGAATGTGGAGGGATGACTGTAAATAATAACTGCATCCTGACTTGTTTCCATATCTGACCCTTCTCCCAGCTCAATGTGTGAACCGAACCAAAGCTTGTGGACTCTCTGCAATATAGGGAAGGCAAATTCCCTGCAATTTCTCACATTGTGGGTAGATGGGGGAAGTTTCAAGTGGAAAGCTTATCCTTTTTCTCTACAGCCTTGAGGTGCCTGTAGTCCAGGCTGGCACACTCACTCACACACACAGAGAAGCATTAACACTGGCTGATTTGGAAGGAACGTTGGAAATGAAATGATGGCAGAGTAAATGTCAATGCATTCAATGTGACACAGTGAGCACCAGATCTTGAACAGCTTCATCATTGTGGCATTTACTGTATCCTGAAATAATATTAATCCCACTGTTGTCCTTCTTGATGGAATCAACCATGAATATGCTTTATGGGACTGGCCAAAGTGCTAATAGGTTAAAAGAACAACCCATCCAGTGTTCCACTAAATTAAGGTCGCTTCATAGGATTTAATGAAACAAAGTGCTGGATGGAGTTTTCAAAGGACGTTCTTGTAATTCATGTCTATTTAGAGCTCCTGCTAACCAGAAATCTAATTTCTTCTAGTAAAATAGCTTTTTGTGAAGCCCGGCCATGTGAGAAAGAGACTTTAAAGGGCAATGATCAGAAGATCTTGACTGCAATACTTTGTTATTTCACAAATCACTTTTCAGGGTGGGGGGGTGAGCAGCAGAATTTTAAGTTACAAAATTAATCAGATCCTGTTTAGTACTGCTGTTTGTACTGTAGCAAAGCAGAGAAACTCCAACCTATAATGAGTTTTGTTGTGCACAAATGTAATATTATGTATCCATTTTATCAAGGAACAAAAAGAAGTGGTGATAGGGGAAACTGTACTTTCCACAGTCTTGCAAATTTACACATTTACTCCTATTTTTTTAAAGTTATCTCAGATATCTTCTCTGGTCAACACATCTCATCTACTCATCACAAAGTTAAGAAATTAAAAAGCAGTCTTTGGTCTATAGGACAGTTTCCAGAAAGGACTGCAGACATGGACGGTCCAAACATATCCCCCAAGCACATTTGTGAGTGGATAATTGAGTTTTTTTAATTCTGTAGGTAATGGAAGGATAACTTTCAGCCCTCCAGATCATTGGCAGCCTCTCGTTCAAACAAAAGGATTCACCATTCAGGTGCCTTCCTCTGCTTCACTCACAGGCTACTAGCCTTCCAGACTTTTTGGATTACAACTCCCATCTGTTGATTCAGCATGGGATATTAGTAAGGGGTTTTGGAAATTTATCTCAAAACATCTGGAGGGCACCAGCATCTGTGCAGGATACTCCATCCATGGAAACTAGAACACTTTCCCCGGAAACCACAAGTGTGAAGACAAAACAAAGTAAGTAAGGTACACAAGGATAAAGAAAAGGGAGGAAAGAGAAGAAATCAAGCAGCACCTTTAAGAATGACAAATTTATTTTAGTATGAGCTTTTGTGGATCTCAGTCCTCTTCTTCAGATGCATTCATGAAGTATAGGCCATTTCTGTACTACGCTGTTATAGTGCTATTGTTCCACTTTCAATATCCTGTGGACTTCTGGGGTTTGCAGTTTACTGAGGCCCAAGAGCGCTCTGGCTGAGAATTCTAAAGGCCCATCTCTAAACTGCAAACCCCGGGATTCCATAGGATTCTGCAAGTGGAATAATAGCACTACAAGAGCATAGTGCAGAAATGGCTATAGTCTTCAAGCTACAGACATATTAAGCAGTTACATGATTGAAGGAATGGAATCTGAAAAAATAGGATACAGAAAGATACAAATTATAATCTTGCCCATAAACCTTTGTGTTAGATCTTACAAGTCTACCAAGGAGATGGTTTGTTGGTCTAAGTGTTAAAACAATGACTTCTTTAAGGAAGATTCTTATATTTCATGCGCAGTTGTGGGCACTCTGAAATTAGGGGTTGAAAAAATATTTGCAGTTGTTTTCTAGTGGGACAATGGGTTTCCCAACACTCAGAAAATGCAGCTGGAAAGAATAGTACAAAATCAAGAACTTTGTGCAGCTTTCACCAGGTATTCACACATCCTGAAGTGTTTCAGAAATTATTCTGCACAGATTTACACTTTTTTTTGTGAGTATATAAGAATTGTGGGAGTTTGCCCAGTTTAGGGTGCATGCCTTGACCGCACCCTCTGGTGGAAATGGAGCCACACAGTGACACCCTCTCATGTGGAATCCCACAGCTGCCATCCCAATCATTACCCAGGGAGTAGGTTGGGCCTTTGCCATTTATCAACAATAGGCACATCAGTCAATGCCTGGATCTAGATCCATGTGAGTGCCAAGGCTATGCTCAGCTGCAATCAATAAAAGATGTGGTCTACCTTGTTCCAACAAATCACCAGTATCTATGTTTGCATGGGTGCACAGAGCAGGACTCACTCTTGAACAGGCAATGATTTCTCCTTTCTTGTAAAGATGAAATAGCTAGATAGTAATATTCCTATTTTCTATTAATATATGTAGTGTGCCAAGAATCAGGTATCTCTGTTTATACCTTCACTAATGGTTTGGAATTTGTGAATACAACATATCCCAATTCCCCTGCTTCTCCTTCCAATCTTCTTTTGAAATGCTTTTGTTAAAACAGAGCTACCTGCAGATCAGAGACTGAATGACCAGGGAGGTTTAAATGTTCTGTGAGGGATTTGGGGATGATATGACTTCATACATCACCTTTATGTCCATTTATCCTCTTACACAGAGACTGTCCTATTTGCAAAGAGACCTGGCTAACATAGCATATATCACACTTGAGGATGAGCGAGAAAACATACCTGTGGTTTTTTTTTAGGGGGGATGTTTTTAGGACAAGTGATGTTGCTGCCTGAGTAGATTTGGGGCCCAGCTGGCATCTGGGTTTATAGCAGGATCTTGTCCCTGTATTTCCATCCATATTATGTATCCTGTTGTAGGTGAGTTCTTTCAGACTGAGGAGTTCTGGGTAAGTAAGTAAAGGCCTACCACTCAGGGCTGTGAGAGGCAGTATTACCATCCAGAACTGGTTGTAGCTTTCATTTGAGTGGTCTCAGCTGGGAGCTATACATGGCAACCAGTGCTGTTCTGTCATTTTCTGGTTTTGGTCTGTCTTGTAGTAGAGTTCCAGTAGATTGTTCTAGGGCGTCTTGTTCATTTTTTTTTTTTCACCTCATTGGGTAGATATTGTGATTTGAGAAATGCCTGTTATAAATCCATGAGTTTGGAGATGTATCAGAGTTGCTAGAAAATGAAATAAATGAATATTTTTAAAGACGGAGGCAGAACTGAGGTTAACAAGAATATATTACCTATCAAAGGCCAAGACAGATAATTCTTGCAAGATATTTGTTTTAAGGGAAGAATAACCATGAGACACAAAAGATCAAAGAATCACGGAGTTGGAAGGAGCCCCGTGGGCCACTGAGTACAACCTCCAGCTCAGTGCAGGGAGAGAGAGTGGAATTGTCCTCAAAACTAGCGTCCACAAGGATCAAAAGATCGGCAAAAATCAACCAATTGAGAGTTAACACAGGCACTATACAGATAAGCTGACAAAATGGTTGTGTAAACTGCAACTATGCAAAATAATGCTTTCTGTTTAAACTAATTTGCAAATGGAGTGCTTGAAAAGCTGTAAATCATAATTATTACTTTGTTATTCCTAAAACTGTAATTTAAAGAGGTTAAACGGTAGAATTGCTTTGTCTTCTTTCAGCTTTCCATAGACTGAATGTTTTTATGCAAGATCTTTCATATACTTTCATGCAGATGATGCAAAAGCTTTGTTTGAGTTTATCTGTATTTCTTTGTCCAAGTGAAATCATCATTGTCATACATGCATATAGGAAAACATTATTAAATAGTGTGCACGTGTCCCCAAAACAAAGGAAGATCACATGCAAGTCTAAAAATAAATATGTTGTGTCTGTAAAGAATGAGATGCAGTCTTTACTGCAACTCTGTTCCAGTAACAGTGAAATTTGTTTTATTAAAACAAATTGGGAAACTGAAGCAGGTGCACATCATTCAGTGTGTTGTGAGAGATTGGGTTGTATTTGTCAGTTTTTCTCGTTGGCAACACCAAAGTTCTTTTCCTATCTTTCTGAAACTTCACATTGCCCAGACCAAATGCACACAGTTTTATTTACTAAAAAAGATATTGATGGGGGGGTCTACTCTAGTTGGAAATAACAACTGGATTTAAACTAGAAACTTTAGGTAAACAATTCTTTTTCGGTCTCTGTATCTTGACTGCAAAATGGAAATGGTTGTACTGGTTTGCCTTACATCAGGGTGAGGAACTGTGAAAGAATAAGGGACATTTTAGCTCCCCAGAATACCTTGCTAGGCTGCACTCCACACTGCACTTGCTCCCACCAAAAAAAATATATATCTTTTCCCCCAAATGCCCCAAAACACACTCTAGGGGACATAGGGGCATGGTTTGGGGATTTTTCAGGCATCTAGATGGCATTTTGGGACACTGTGAAGCCAAAAAAAATTTTGAGGAAAAATTAAAAAATTGTACCACTGGAGGAAACACTAGCCACACCTTTAGAGATCATTTTTAGCCGCTTTGGAGGAAAATAAAATTATTGTGCTCTGGGGACCACAAAACAGCCCTGGGGGGGGCAGATGCAGCCTGAAGGCTGAATTTTACTCACCCCATGAATGTTAAGAGTGATTTACTGAAATAATATTTATGAAGCACTTAGAAAAAGCGCTACTTAGAGAACATCTATTACTAATTTGCACATATTAGGCTAAATCCAGTGTTAGTTCCAAGAAAAATAGACACACTGGAATGAATAGAACTTCTTAGCCATGAATTAGGTACTTCCCATTGCTCTCAATGAGTGTGCTCTAGTTGAGACTATCCTTGAATTTAGGCCATGCATACACATTTGTAATTGATTCACCAGGACATATTTCCAACATCTGTCTTGAGATCTCTCCACAGATTTAATGGTGAGGCCCATCCTGTTATCCTATTATTAGGGGAAATACGTTGTGTCATGGAAGAAAGAAGCAGAGGAGAGGAAAGGAAAGGAAAGGAAAGGAAAGGAAAGGAAAGGAAACGAAAGGAAAGGAAACAAAGGAAAGGAAAGGAAAGGAAAGGAAAGGAAAGGAAAATCCTCTGAATTAACCAGCATTTCAGCACCAGGTAAAGACTTGGGCTGATATCTGAGCTATTGTGAGTGGTCAATGTGTGTGATGAGATTTCCATGATGTATTTGTTTCTCTGCTGATTGTTACTAGTTTAATTGGGATGTGTTACATGTTATTGTTTTAATATTGTTACCTGCTGTGGGACTCGTAGAAAGAGTAGGAAATAACAGAAGTGGACAAAATGTTTGCATTAATTCATTTTTTACTTAGCCCATCATTTCAAATGACAAGCAGCATTGTAAAGCCTCTTCTATGGTTAGCTAGTTCTTTGCCACCGTTTTTATGCACAAAGGATGACTTGTCCTTTAGGGGACTCTGAACTAAGGAAAATAAAAAGTCTCAGATGAACCAGCTTTTGTCTAAAGAATACGAATCTGAAGAGATTTATTTAAACAACACTTAACCAACAAGAAATACTATCAAACTGTACCAAACTGATACTCAACCATTAAACACCCCTCCAATGATCCATCTGTCATATGGTTAGAAATTGTTTAAGGAAATGTTAAATAAGATGACATTCAGCAGTACAAAACGCTTGGCTGGCTAAGGCAAGAAGAAAAGGAACTAGTCTGCTGACATTTGTGACATGATGTTTGGTACTGCAAATGAAAAACACCAGAGAATGGGGAGTCAGAACTGCTCATCACTTCTGAGTAGCAACAGAGTGTGCTGGGGACTACAGACTCACTCCTAAGTGGGAGCCAGGCAGGACATGATGTTACAGACAGAAATGTCTGCAAGACGAGATGGGTGAAGATCAATAGCAAAGCATAAAATGTATATTAGAAAGTATGAAAGGCATGACAACAGTGCTCCAGCTTCCGACCTTTTAATCTTGAACACACTGGATGGGATGCAGATGAAGTCAATTTGAATGCTTACAGTGCAATCCTGTTTAGAAGTGGCTCCCACTGAATTCAATAGGGCTTACTTCCAGGTCAGTCTTAACTCCTGCTGAAATCAAAGGGAATTAATTTAGGCTACTTGAGAGGTGCTATACCTTCATGATAGGAGCCATGATTTGCTTGTAGCAGATCCCAGGTTCAATCCCTGGCATGTCCAAATAGGACTGGAGAGCTACTGTTATTCACTGTAGTAGACAATACTGAACCAAGTGGATCAACAGTTTGATTGAGTGTAAGGTCAGGACAGGAATGTACTTCTTCACTAGTTTTGTTCACAAGAGAAGCAACAAGCAATGTTAGCAATTTTCATCCAGTGAAAGAAAGCTTTCAAAAACTGTTCAGCTTTTGAATAACATTTGTAGTTTATGACATATTCTATGTAAAATTACACAGAAATATTATTTTCTGCACAGAAAATATTGTTTACCATGCTTAAAAATTGCTATTATTGAGGATTTTTTCTACAAAATTTGCACATGGTATTCTTCCACAGAAATATTGTTTTTTGTATTCTGTTTTCTGTGCAATGAGATGGAAATTTTGCACAGTATTGTTTCCATACTGTGAATATTCTTGTCACATTCTCTTTGTCAAGGTTTTCTAACACTCAACAAACACAATTTTCAAACCATTTTTCAGATATTTTCAAATATTCTTTCATTTCTAGCTATGAGTAGCACATCTAACAGACTTCAGCAGGAGCTACAGTAAATTCAACTAACTTAATCTGAATCCAACCCAATGTCTTCATGTCTGCTTACCTTTCTGACATCTGACTGTCTAAATAAGAACTGGAATTCTCTTTGATGTGTTTGAAATATCACATTTTTTATTTAAAAAAGGAAAAATATGAATGTCCCAGATATTGTTTGGAAAGATGGCTACCATACAGATACATTCAACCATAAATGTCTTCATGTCTGCTTACCTTTCTGACATCTGACTATCTAAATGGGAACTTGCATTCTTTTTAGTGCACTTGAAACATCACATTTTTAATTAAAAAAAACATAAATCTGAAAAGGGAAAAATATGAACATACCAGGTCTTGTTTGGAAAGATGGCTACCATACAGGTACATTCAACCACAAAAATTCTTCTTTAGACTTTGAGCCTTAGACTTTGAGTGTGTGAGGTCTACAACTGGGAAAAACAGGTGTGGCCCTCTGAAGGCTATTGCTTCCTATACCATTGGCCATGCTGTCTAGGGCCCTTTTCGCACGATGTGAAAGGGCCCCTTGAGCATTGCGTAAATGTGAGGAGAGGTCCACACGATGCACTCACATTTGCACGACGCAGAAGGCCCTGATGCAGACTGCGCACACATTTTTTCATTTTCAGCTTGAAGCTGAAAATGCTGAGTGGTCGCACATCGCTCCGTGGCCCTGCGCGCACTTATCTGCTGCGCGGAGCCTCGGGAGCCAGGCCGGTCACACTTCCTGTTCAGTGCAGCCTGGAAAGGTCCCAGGCTGCACTGCAAAAGGAAGAGGCAGGGCTCTCACGCGAGCAGGAAGCTTGTGCGGAGCCGAAGGACCCCAGACATGAGACCCTCTCTCCAGAGACTTCTCGCGCGAGCCCCGCATCCTAGTACCATGAAAAGGTAAGGTGCAAAAAGGGTCTGGGACTGATAGGAGCCGTTATTTGACCAACAATGTTGCCCAATCCTGTTGTAAAAGGGCACAGCCATACTTTGCCAAAGTCCTGGATCATGTAGAAAATTCTATTCATGTCAAGCTTCATACCTTCTCACTCTGTGCAACGCAGCTGAAGGATTGAAGTGCAGGGCCAACAAGGGGACATCAAGGAGCAGGAGCAATGTGATGAGCTGTGTGTCCCTCCTCATGCTGTAGCCCTCACACATTCAGGCAAATGCATGACCAGTTGTTACTTCTAGCGTAAGCACAATGTAATGTATCATGTGTAATGTTTTAAACTGACCTCTGTTGAGGACATTCAAAGCCAATTGAAAGAGTAACATCATGATCCATGATTCTGTTTTGGACATGACCATACAGAATGTTTCCTTCATATAGGCAAGAGTTATAGTGAGAATCTTACTACAGGTACTGAGACCAATAACAGCCATATTTAAGAAAAGAAAAGAAAAGAAAAGAAAAGAAAAGAAAAGAAAAGAAAAGAAAAGAAAAGAAAAGAAAAGAAAAGAAAAGAAAATCCACAATGATGTATCTGTGTTTGTCTTCCTGTTTCTAACAAGAAGAAGGATACCTTCATTACCACATCAGTTCTCATGAGTCCTCTTACACCCATCAAATCACCACTGAAAGGATTCAAAAGCATGCCTCCCTCAGAGGTGGACTGCACATTACATCCAAATGTGTACACCAATTTCATAAAGAAAAAAATAATCTTCAGGAAAAGTACAGTCAGCCCTCCACATTTGTGGGTTTCACTTTTGTGGATATTATTATTTGCAGATTCTTTGCTGTCACCTCTGCTGCCTCCCTGTGCCATTTTTAATAGGGACTGCAAGTCTCATGAGACTGAGAAGCAGTGAATGAGGCTTGTAAGTTCCTATTAAAAATGGTGTGAGGCAACAGTGGAGGTGGCAGCAAGCCCCACCAACCACCCACTTCTGCCTTATGAAGGAACTCTGATGCTTCAAAGGAATCCGTGGTGGGCTGAATATGGTGATCATTCTTTTTTTGTGTGTTAAATATGGTTTGAGAGGGCTTAGAGCAGTGGTTCTCAACCTGTGGGTCCCCAGATGTTTGTGGACTTCAGCTCCCAGAAGCCCCAGCCACTATGGTCAATGCTCAGGGCTTCTGGGAGCTGAAGTCCAAAAACATCTGGGGACCCACAGGTTGAGAACCACTGGCTTAGAGTTATTCATGTTTTTTTCACTTTCACAGGGCTCCTGTGCCTCTAATCCTAGTGAATGTGGAGAGATGAGTGTATTACACAAGAATGTCGAGGCAGAGTGCTTAATCTTTCCTTTGTTCTATTGTTGTTTGCCGCTTTGCTTTGCTTTGCTTTGCTTTGCTTTGCTTTGCTTTGCTTTGCTTTGCTTTGCTTTGCTTTGCTTTTCCTTTGCTTTGCCTTTCCAATCTGCCTTTTCTGGCTGTATTTCCCTTTGTCGAGTTCCAGATATTATGAATCTAGAGTGTAGGTCCTAAGCTGTATCAGAAGTCAGCTTCTAGGGTTCACAAGAAGTTAGCTTCTAGGGCTCTTTCACACTACAGAGTGATAGCACTATGATTCCACTTTAACTCCCAGGTCAAATCCCATTTAATCCTGAGATGTGCAGTTGAGAGGGGTATTTAGAATTCTCAGCCATAGAACTTCAGTGTGTCACTAGGATTATACAGGATGTTTGTGGCATTTGAAGTGGAATCATTGAACTATACTTGTACCATATGAATGGGGCCCCAGACAAAGCAGGAAATTGTATCTCTACCATTCCAAACATCAAGTTGTACTATATACTACCCTGAGTCATCCAAGTTATTTTGGTACCTGAGGTGGAAAATACAAGTTCCTTTGCCTCTTCCTAGCAGTAACAAAACAAGCAATCATATTAAGTTAAACAGCTAACAATTCCCTTTCATTCACTATCACTCTGCCTGATGGTAGGGCCAGCCCAGAAAGAAGGGAAGCAGTTGGGCAGTTGCAGGAACATTCAACATGTATACAACTGGTTAAACACCTCCTCTCACCCAAAGTTACTCTACTACAAATTGCACTTTGTCAGCCCTGATTTGCACAGAAGAAGCAGCAGCACACAAGCTTGGAAGACACAAGAGAAAGTCTGGTAACAATAAAATCCCCTCCCTCCTTTCCTCATTCAAAATATAATACAGCATGAGGCCTTTTCCTACTTTGCTGACCTAAATAATGCGGTGTGAGGTAACTTGAGAGTTTGCATGTGGGACTCACATTTCGACAATGCTAATCTGGCCCCAGCTCCTCTCTGAGACGCCTTGCTCACAGGATCATTAGTTAACTTCAAAGAAGCAGTTGACAACCTTCTGCAATGCACAGCAAAAGCCAAAAAGATCAATTACCAAAATGCTTAGTATGCAAACTGTATCCATAGCCCACAATGGCTCTTTGAAGACAAATAATTTCATTGTTTGGAAAACGGTTGCAGAGGAAGGAAATGGAGAAAAAGAAAGATATTTTTAAAGGTAGGACAGCAAGTAGGATAGTGCCCCCTCTCTCAAACAAATATCAGCACATATATATACCTATATAGCTCCTGTGTGGTATAGAGGTTTGAGTACTGAACTACAACAGCCATGGAAACCCACTGGTTTTCATGTACACTGGATGGCTTCCAGAAGGCACTGGACTAATTCATGGAGACCAAAGCTGTCAATGGGTACTTGTCATGTTGGCTACATATAATTTCCAACTCAGTAACCATGAATATTGTTCTATAGGCAGCAAGTATTCAGAAAGGAAGATTATTGTAGGGAAAGCAGTTATGGGTCAGGCAAACCAGTCCAGGGCATGCACAGATTATCCAGGAAGTTTGTGGAAGATGAAGGGAGGTACAGGGGAAAGGTCTCAGCCAGCCCAAAAGTCATTATATAAAATACAGATAACCAAAGCCAAAAAGGGTAAGATAAGGAATTGTTCCATGTAGCCAGTCCAGCAGTCAAGAATCCCAAAAGACACATGAGCACTAAGAGCGTTGCCAGTTGAGAAGACAGGATGGTTGCAAGCAATGAGGATTCCCAGCAGCTGTTGGAGGATTTATAGGTGGCAGACTCTGGACACTAGCTGATTGACTAGTCAGCTTTTTTCATTTAACAAATGTTGACTCCTACAAAGTTGTTCCTGCTCTCTTCACTGGACTTCAAAGAATGGGAGTATCTCTTCAGTGTTCATCAAGTACTCCTAAGGAGAGAGTTTCTCAACTGTTTTGGCCAGACTGGGCAAGTGAGCCATCATCTGATACCAGAAACTCTTTGCAGTCCAGTTCCTCTGTGTCAGATTCCAGAGGGTGAGGCATGATAAATATTTGCCTGTGAGGTACCTGACAACTTTCTTGTCTTTTTTCAGCCAAAACAGCAAGTTTATAAAACTCCTGTTGCCATATTATGACTGACAGCTGCATTTCGGCTTGATACAGATCTGAGTTGAGCAATTTAGTGGTTTTCAACCACTATGTTATTATTTGCAATTTTTCATTAGCCATTAGATAGAATCCTACTGTAACTAAACTCATTTCAACAGATAATATTGTTGCCATTTAGCTTTAAATGCTTGCTAGCTAAATTGTATAATCTATCAAGCCTACATGAGAAAAGAAATGGAGCCAGACCTCTGTGAGAAAACACCTTATACTCAGATTTATGAAGGGGGAAAGTGGTTTAGTATGTTAATCTTGAACCCATGACTTCTCTACAAATCCTGAAGGAAGAGCAATGACAGGGAAGATCCATAGGAATTCTTATAACTTTATTTGCACGAATTCCAGAAGAACACAGATCATTCTAGAACCAGAGACCTTCTGCTTGCAGAAGGACATCTTTGGATCCAACCCCAGTGTTTCATGTAATTCCATTTTGGTCCATCTAACACTGATTTTCCCCCATTTGTGTTGAACTCATTCCAATAAGGTTAAGATATACTAGCTGAAAGACAGCATAACTAATCAGATAGAAAGACCTAAACTTATGAGAAAGGAGGAAACAAATCCCTAAATTTATCAGTCCATAAAATAAACTTCAGCCTACAGTAAAGTAAAAAGAAGAGTGGTGGTGGTAATGATGGTGATGAAAATTGTAACATAAACCACTCTAAGACCCTTTTCGCAACTTCCCTTTTCATGGCACTGGGGCATGGGGATCACGAGAGCAGCCTCTTCTGAGAGGCTCTCGTGCCCCCGCTGCTTCGGCTCTGCAGTTGTTGCCTGCCAGCCGGCAGGCAACATAAAGGCTCCACCTCTTCCACAGTGCAGCCAAGCATTTTCCCAGGCTGTGCTGTGGAAGGAAGCATGAACGCTGCAGCTCCAGAGGCTCCACACGCACGGTAAGTGCGCGTGAGGCTCTGGAATGATGCATAATTGCACACCATTTTCAGCTACAAGCCGAAAATGAAATAGTGTGCGATCGGCGCCTACCGGCCCCGGCAGCATCATGCGATTGCAAGGATGTCATCTGAAATGCCTCTCGCAATTGCGCAACGCTCCGGAGGCCCTTTCACATGGCAAATGCCATGCGAAAAGGGCCTAAGTTGCAGGTTAGTTCTCTAACAACATTCAAAAATGAAAGTCTTGAGAATCTACAAGACAAACATCATCCAACCTTACAAGCACCCTTCTGTGTAGTTTCAACACTCATTTACAATCAGAAGGAAGTAGAGATACAGAATGGGAAAATTACAGCCATTGAAAAATTGAAATAAGTGGTATGAAAAGAGATTTGCACAGATAATGACATTTCAACAGAACAGCGTGTCACAGGGAGAGTTAAGATGCAAGCAGGAGTGCTTCGGTATGTCGAAATATGATTTCCTTTTGAACCTCTTTTTTATTTTTGTCTTGTAAAATATAATTTATGAAATCATACGTTTGGAGCTAACGGACTAATATGAGACTGGCCTAAAGCTGCCTGTGAAGTTTATACTAATTGGAGAAAATGAAGCACAATGAGGATAGAATATTCCCTTTCAGTTTGGTGAGAACACGCACATGCCCGAGTGTAAGGAGTTAAGAACAGCTTGCATTTCTAGCAATCCATTTTGCTTCTCTGAAAAGAATCACCGCTCACCTGGAAGTTTTGATGGCATATCTCAAACAAAGTTCTTTTTCAAATTGCATCTTAATTTGATTTCAAGCTTGATTGCTCTGAGCACTTTATTGAGATAAATATATTTATATGGATATATGTCTTCCCTTTCAACAAAAATATCTTCAAGGCAACTAATGATTAGAACAATAAAATAAATGTGTTAAAATAGAATCATAGAATCATAGAAATGTAGAGTTGGAAGAGACCACATGGGCCATCCAGTCCAACTCCCTGCCATGCAGGAACACCCTCAAAGCACTCCTGACAGATGGCCATCTAGCCTCTGCTTAAAAACCTCCAAGGAAGGAGACTCCACTACACTCCGAGGCAGCAGATTCCACTGCCGGACAGCCCTGACCGTCAGGAAGTTCTTCCTGAGGTTCAGGTGGAATCTCCTTTCCTGCAGCTTGAATCCGTTGCTCCTTGTCCTGGTCTCTGGAGCAGCAGAAAACAAGCCCTCTCCTTCCTATACATGGCATCACTTCAAATATTTAAACATGGCTATCATGTCCCCTCTTAACCTTCTCTTCTGCAGACTAAACATCCCCAGCTCTCTAAGTCTATCCTCATAGGGCATGGCTTCCAGGCCTCTCACCATTTTGGTCGCCCTTCTCTGGACTTGCTCCAGCTTGACCATGTCCTCCTTGAATTGGGGTGCCCAGAACTGGACACCGTATTCAAGATGAGGTCTAACCAAAGCAGAGTAGAGTGGTACCAGTACCTCCCTCCATCTAGACACCATACTCCTGTTGATGCAGCTGAGAATTGCATTGACTTTCTTGGCTGACGCATCACACTGCTGACTCATGTTCAGCTTGTGGTCTGTGAAGACTCCTAGATCCCTTTCACATGTACTGCTATCCAGCCACATGTCCCCCATCCTATACTTCTGTATTCCATTTTTTCTACCTAAGCGTAGGACCTTACACTTCTCTCTGTTGAATTTCATTTTGTTAGCCTTGGCCCAGCTCTCCAATCTATCCAGGTCATTTTGAATTTTGATCCTGTCATCAGGTGTATTAGCAACCCCTCCCAATTTGGTGTCATCTGCAAATTTGATGAGCATACCCTCTATTCCTTCATCCAAGTCATTGATAAAAAATATTGAACAGCACTGGGCCCAGGACAGAACCCTGTGGCACCCCGCTAGTCACTTCTCTCCAGGATACATTAACCATTAAAAGAAAGCTACAAACTAGAATTCCAAAACATTCAAATTCCAGCCATCTCAGATTGAACTGCATGGCAGATTAATAATTTTATGACATTTTCTCTGAGCATGCAGTGGAATAGATATCCCTGATAACGGAAATCTACAAATTCTACCAAAAAGAACTATTTGCTTTTGTAGAAGCCAGAGGTGAGGCCAGATGTAAATTCTAAGGAGGGCTAAAGCATCCTTGTGAGATAGATATACACACACAAACACACACACATATGTAATTATATTGTCTATACATACATGCATATTTTTGGATTACAAACTAATTTCTACTGAAGTTGGGGTACTAAAAAACGGTGCCTGTGGTAAAAAGGAGACAAAGAGAGAATCCCTAATTCTTACCTCATGAGCAGTGCTTTCAAAGGAAAATGCTACTTTGCTGGGTTGTAATTTTACAAGCCCTAGCAGTACACAGATGGTAATATCACAGAGGGGATTTTTCAGAAGTCCAACAATATTATATTCAATTTCAAAAGGAGGTGTGTCCTTTTAAAATGAAGAAAAGAATTTCTTAAAAGAAAAATAACATATAGTCTATCAAGAGGATCATGTATCTCCAACAGCTTTGAGGAATTAAAACAGCAACAGATAGCATCTATTCACATATTAATGATAATGTTAAGTATGTAAGTAAAGCAAATGAGACCCTGAAGATATCAATATAGTTAAAAATTAGACTGAAGCCATGCCAGCTTGTGGATCAGGGTGCATGGCTTTTATCCAAAAACTGAGGGAGGCACACCTCCTACATACAGCCTGTGGAGTTAGAGAAACTTCAAGATCAGAATATTGTAACATCATTGATTAACCAGCTCTTTACAGCACAAATCTTGAAAAGCCAGGTATATTATACAGGGCTTTCGTTTATCAAATTCAGGTGCTTCCAATCTTGTTTGACAACCCAAGGTCTAATCCGAAATACACAGGCTTAGTAAATTCCATTACAGTCAGTGAAACTTGCTTTGGAATAAACATGTCTGGAACCCAGGTCCCTTTTCCAGCAATGAGAAATGTGCATTTGGTAGGGATTGTATTCTTTTCCCAACAGAACAAGAATACAAAGAGTGGGCTTTTCTTTGAATTGCCTCTCTCTTTGGGCTAATCTATAACACAGACCTTCACAAGGAAGCTTTAAAAAGGTGACCAAGCAGAAATGCATTGCAGTACCTTTGGTCTAATTAAGAGACAACAACTGATTGCAAGTGATGACATTCTGGTACAGGACAATAGTGACTGTCCTTTCCTAGAAAGGTACACTCATTTGTAGTACTCCAGGCATTCATTCAGATTTTTTTTTAACACTGTTGCTCATCAGGTTGCTCTTTACTCCTAATGAGAAATGTCCTGCTGCACACAAAAGATTCCTACTTATGGAAGGGCACTTGTGGATCTCGTCATTTGCCTTACCATTTTATATTCTGAATTAGAAAAGATATCTTTTCTTCTTCTTCTTTTTTTTCCCACCACTCCCTTGTTTGGAATCCAAAAGGTCTTGCAGTGACCTGTGAATTTGCTTCAGCTGAGAGTTCAAGCATTTGATGCTTAAATCCCGCATGACAAGACAAAAGAGGAAGGCATCAGCAAACTTCTCTCCTCTTCAGGGGCACTCCCACCACCAGCTGGGGGAAAGGGGGACTTTAAGCAACAGAAGACTTTTTGCCTGTTGATGGCTCAGTTGTTGTGGACATGTGGGACGGCAGAGAAGGAGATCAGATTATGTAAACAAAGATTCTGCCTGGAAAATGGGGTTTTGACAGGTCTCACATCATTGTCAAATGACAATTGCAAGTCCTTGAATTTCAAACGTCATGCTTGGATGCTTTCATCTGAAACCCTTTAGGTAATAGTAGCCTTTTGAGGTTGTGATATCTCTGGATGGGATTCAGTAAAAGAAACTCGCTTTCTGTTGAAGCCCTGGAACCCATCCAGGACTGCCTGAACAAATGTGAAAATGACTCCCAAAGAAAATAATACGATGCGGGGTGTTAGCCTTTTTTCCCCTTTAATTTCCTACTGCAGACCTTGCACCCAGGTCATTGGGACTGTCTTTCCTCCTTTATTTCCTCCATCGATAGTCTTGGCATCCTGGAGCCTTTAGAAAAAAAATAAAACTCTGGGCTTAAATGGTAGCAGCAGTAACAGCGGCAGCATCAGCAACAAAGAAGAGCAAAACCAAGCAGCAACAGTCTTTCCTTTCTCTCTCTCTCTCTCTCTCTCTCTAGCTGACCTTTGCCACACAGACAAGTAATAGAATGGAGCCATTGCTCTAGGTTGGCTTAAACATTATTATAGCCACTAGCTTTCTATTACATGTTTAAAGGAATTGCTTTATTGTCAGGATTTTTTTTTAACAACAGCAACAAAAAGCAAAAGAAAGCAAATACAAAACTCACCACGGTGCCAAAGGCTGAGATTTTACACACACATACACACACACACACACACCATCTCTGCTTACTTTATTTGTTCACTCTTTTTGCTTTGGCTGTCATTCAATTTGCCAAGTTTTTCATTTCTTCCTTTGGCAAGAGCCGTAATTATTGTATTCTCAGCTTTTGATCAACCAAGCAGATTATTATGGGGGTGTGAAGTGGTGCAGGGCTGTGAAGAGAGTTAGTTGACTCTTCCTCACCCTATTTTGTGAGAAGTGTTGTCTTCTTAAACATAATCCACCTCCATCTATCTGCAAAATTGTTTTGTTTTCCCTGCCAATCAATGGCAAAGTTTAGAAATCTGGATATTAAAAAGGTGGAGGCATGCCTTGGAGGTGAAATTCCAATATCTGCAGTGGAGATCATGTATAAGCTCCCCACAACACTGTTTGATCTGCAGTCAGCTGCACTCCTTTTTTTGTCACCTGGTAAATATCATTTCTGCTGATAAACTTACTCCAAATTTTCCTCCTTCTTTATGGTGAAGATGGAGAATGATAGAAGGCAGCCCTCTTGCACCCCCTCCCCCCGAAAATAACAGCAGGACCAAACACACCCCATGCTGTCATTCCTATAGGCCTACCCCACCTGGGCTTTGATTTCCTCTGCTCAGGAAAAAAAAAATTCAAAGCCACCAGTGTTGACAAAGGGGAACTTCCAGAGAACACACTCTGCTGGCAAGCAAACACGCTGCAGAACTCCAAATGTGCCTCTGCCTGCAGGTGCATTGTTGCAGGATGAAACATTCCTTGATCCAATGCACCTGTTTAAAGGACCTTTCCCTCACCTGCAGAGTAGCAAGAGCAATTTGTCCACATAGCTGTTCTCTCATGAAACTGCCCCCCCACCAACACCAGCCTGCAGCAGCAATATTTCACATGTACAAACATAATACATGGGCAAATCTTTCCCTACCATAAAGCCTCTTTGTCTCTGATTTAATTTTTTTGCAGAGGGACATTCCAGTGCTGTGTTGGGGAAATCCTCTGCTGAAGGGAACATCTTTCAAAGGAAAAACACGCAACTTACAAAAAAAAAAAAAAGCCACATCAAGTTTTGTGATTGTTATTAACTCTTCTCAATTATATTTATACTGCTTCCTTTCCTGTCCAAGGCAAAGAACAAATGGTGCCCCCTTCCATGTCATGCATGAAAACAGACTAGGCCAGGAGTTGAATCTTACTTCAGCATTGGCAACAGGACAGCTTCCATCCACCACAGCTGGCAACAGGCTAGCTTTGGAGCCACTCGCATGGCACAGGACTCTCTCTCCTTCAACATCTTGCTCCCATCTCTCAATGTCTGCCCTCTTCCCACAGCAGCTCCCTCACTTCTCCTCAAAGTAGGGCCAGTCCTGTGGGTTATAAACACCTTAAATCAAAAATCAGGGGAAACAATGGTGCTATGGTGCTATCTTTGGTAAGCTTCCCTCATCTATAATATCAGAACAAACAAAAAGGCTCTTAACTACAGAGTAATTGTCAGCCATATTGTGCCATCTATCAACAGTTTTGTCATGGGCATCATCTCTCAGGAGAGATATATGCACTGAGAGAAGTGTGAGAGTACACAGGATACACACACGCACACAAACGCTTATGGACTCATGCCCAAAGAGATAGAAGGACTCACAGAGGTGCAGTTATCTTATGATTTTTGGTTTGAGGATTAACAGAACTTGTAAGGTGCAGGTGAGTTTTTCTCTCTAGAAAAAACTTTTACCCAAGGTAATGCCACACCTGATGACAAACATGACAAACACTGAAGCACCGCTGGTAGGTCCTACAGAATTGTGGTAATGGAAATAAAGGCCAGTACTCTGCATCATCTACTTATTTAAGTGTATTAAGTTAAGTATACCTAAACTATTTGTGACTACAGAACAGTTTCCCAGATTCAATCACCATAACCATTCTGTATTCGTGATCACTACTTTAGTCCACAATTGTGACACTGTTGCACAATCATAGGCCCTTCTCGCACAGCATTTCCAATGCAAAAGGGCCCCTTGAGCATCGCGCACATGTGAGGAGCAGTCCACACAACGCACTGACATTTGCGCAACGCTCAAGGGCCTGATGTGGACAGCATACGTATTTTTTCCTTTTTGGCTTGAAGCCAAAAATGCTGCGTGGTTGCGCATCGCTCCGGGCCCCGCACGCACTTACCTGGCATGCGGGGCCTTGGGAGCTGGGCTGGTCATGCTTCCTCTCCAGTACAGGCTGGGAAGGTCCCACGCTGCATTGCAAAAGGAAGAGGCAGGGGCTCTTGCACAAGCAGGAAGCTCGTGTGGAGCTGGAGGATCCTGGACGCGAAAGCCTCTTTCCGAAGGCTGCTCGAGCAAGCCCCACCCCCCAGCACTGCGAAAAGGTAAGGTGCGAAAAGGGTCATAATCTCCTTGCCCACATAAACACACCTTACCAGGCATCAGCTACTTAGGGAGGAGATCCATTATGCTGAGGCTTGGGGCATAGGTGAATGACATTTCCATCAGGTTTGGAGTGGGAGTCAGGCCAGGAGAAACTACTTAATTAAGTATATTTAACTAAGGCCCTTTCCACACGTTCCGTGGAATTTGCGCTGCAACGTTTCCGGGTGTTTTGTTTTTTTTTGTCCGTGCTACCGCGGACATATTGTACAACAGTCTATTGCCATTTCCACACGTTCCGTGGAATTCGCGCAGCGGATGTGATTGGCAGCTCTTTTTAAAAAAATGGCCCCGTGCGTCATGACGTGCGTGCTCATGTCATGTCCTGCATTTCCTCCCACGATGACTCCCTCCTCCCATTCCTCCTGCTGGCCGTAAAAGAAACCGTGTCGATTTTTTATTTTCGCGCCCTATCTCGGGGGAATGGTTTTCTGCACCATAGCTGGGTGGAGTGCAGTTTTTCTCCCTCTCTCTGGTGGGTTCTCGCACCCGTTTTCTGCTTTTATCTTTCCCTGTGAGCAATGGAGGAAGAGGTGTTTCCTGAAGTTGAACGGCCCATTTTAGCTGTATTCTGGCTTCTTGGAGTTGTGCCAGCTGAACTGGAACATCTATGGGCTAAAGACCGCACGAGGAGGCACCGGCGATTGGCCTTTTATTGGTAATGCTGCGGAGGATTTAAGCTTTTCTGTGCCGCTGCTTGGAGGTTTCTCGCGGCGCGTTCCAACCGCTGAAGCTGTCCACGCCCACAGCCCGCCCTCCAATTACATCATGCACGAATCAGCACGGTATGAGGGGAAGAAAACCACCTTTTCCCCATTTTTTAAAAAGCCTGCACGCTGAATCTTGGCGACTTAACCTGGCGGATTAAGGTTTGGAGCTTATGTATGAGCTAGCTCACTCGAACGTGTGGGCAATGTCCGTCAGAGCTCGCGCTGCCCCATTTTATTTACCCCGTGTGGAAAAGGCCTAAGTTAACTGAGCAGCTACTTTACTAAGTAACTTAGGTAGTGTTGCAGGAGCCCAGAGAACACAGAGACCACAGAGCAAGAAAAAGAGTAATTTATTACGCGCGGGCTTTTGGCTGGATGTCTCCAAAAGACCAAAAGCCCTGAATTCAAGTTTCACAGCTCTTTTATAGACAAAATTCACAGCATACACAAAGATCACAAGCAAAGATCGCAGGCATGTCTCGGTCCGCCCCTCCGGGAACGGAGAAAGATTTAAGAAGGGTAAAAAGGTCACGAGAGCCAATGTATCACGTAGCTAGGATGTTGATCACGTAGCCAGGGTGTCGTTTTTTGACTGGCTGTGGTAATTGCAGATTGTAGATAAGCACTTTCCGGGGTCTGAGTGCGGGGGTAATTAGCTAGTAACAGCATGTGGTATTTGTGACCCCGGAGGGGCGGACCGAGACATGCCTGCGATCTTTGCCTGTGATCTTTGTGTATGCTGTGAACTTTGTCTATAAAAGAGCTGTGAAACTTGAATTCAGGGCTTTTGGTCTTTTGGAGACATCCAGCCAAAAGCCCGCACGTAATAAATTACTCTTTTTCTTGCTCTGTGGTCTCTGTGTTCTCTGGGCTCCTGCAACAGTAGAATATTGGCTAATATCTTTACCACTGGCCTTCTTGTTTCTGTGCCAATCTGGTTACATGACAGAAAACTTTGCTGTACTCAGATTGTATAATTAATAATTAGTATGTGCAACTACCAAATTAGGATTCATTTTCTCAGACAGCATCTGAGCCTCCTATACCATCTTTTCTTTGGGTGTTTCTGCAATATTATAGCATCTTCTAAATTGTGTTCCAGAGGATGTTAAATAGGGAGAACTGAACTCATAGAAATATGAAATTAACTCATAGTCCTATCTTTCCTAGTAATGTCAGCAGGAGCAATTCAGCTTCTAAAGAATGATTAATAGCTGCAGCTCTCCAGCCTAGTCTCAGACGGAGGTCATCGGCAGCCTCACTGCTCTGCCTGTCTCTCTGTTCAAGAATCCAGACACTGAACCTCTGACCTTTCTGTATGTGATGCTAAACTATTGTTTATGTTTTTGTTCTTCCTTTTTATTATCACATTACACCCAGAAATGATAGCACATAAAAATAAATTAAATCTATTATCCCAATAGTCAATATGTATTCGCAAATTTATAAAAACAAGATTCTTCCTAGCCTTATGTAGTGGTAAAACAGGAAGACCTTCCCAATATAACTAACAGGAGGTTCCCATTTCTCTGCTGTAGAAATAACTTGCACAAGCTCTTCCATCCTATAAACTTTCCCTGTTAGCTTACCCATTCCTTAGAGCAGGGTTGGGCACCATCTGAAACTCCCAAAGTTGTTGGACTGTAAGTCCCATCAGCCCAAGCCAGGAGACACAATGATGAAAGATGCTGGGATCTGCAGACCAACAGCATCTAGAAGGCCACATGATTCCCACCATTGCTTTAGAGTGATGGATATAATCGTAGGCACGCCTCAGGTTTTCACTTCCACTCTTCTTTAACAATAGTTTGTCACGTTGTCAATACCCAACAACTGTGTCTAATGTTAACTGTGGTTTGTTTGAAGTGAATTAACAATTATCATCACATCCAAAGCCCAAACTGTCGATCAAAATTGGGTGTTAATGGTTACAATCTCTTCCTCGCAGGTCCATTAAAGGAAGAGTGAAACAGGCGAGACCAAACATCACCTTGGCTAAGTACCCTCAAATGTGTTTTAGTATGATTCCTGATCAGGGCTAGGAAGTACCTCCATACCAAAATCACTATAGGAGTATTATGACATCTTTTTGGTGAAGATTTTCCAAGCAGTATTGTGGATTATTTTGATGAAAATGGATAGAAAATGTTTGCAATTTATGTCTGAGATGGCTATTACTGATCCCAAATAATTCAGTAGAATATTCCTAGTTCATGAAATAATTACATAGATACTTAAAATTGACTTCAGTGAGATTATAGTTTATTAAACATTAGTGAAACGACAGTCAAGAGAACAGAAAAGAGAAGTATCCAAAAATGTACTAACTCTGTGCTTATAGATCTCACATAGAAGCAATCTGGCATTATTTTAACAACTTTTAACTTATAAAAAAGAAAATTTCTAGCACTAGTTCAAACATCAAGAATATTTAAAAATGAAACACTCCTGTTTGTCACTGAACTACTAGATAAAATTGGGGAGAGGGAGAGTGGCAAGACTTTCCATTGGTGGCACTCAGAAGGTATATAAATGTTCAGCTAGAAGTTTACATTTACAAGCAGAGAAAGAAATGAGATGTGAGACTACTCTTAGGTCCATCAGGGGACCAGCAGTTTCTCTACTAGACTCCATTCAATACATTCTGGGCAGACTTTAATTCTTGCAGTGGCAAAATTTGCTTTCTTCTCTCTTTCTCTTTCTCTTCCTCCTCCTCCTCTTCTTTTTTCATATGCTGTATGTTCTCTGAGGTCTGTTTGTTTCCCATCTATGGCAGATTCTTTTTCACTGGTGGAGTACTGCCCTGTTTGCAGATGTGTCATCAGAGGATTTATAGACCCTCCTGAAAGTGCAAACAGTCTGTTTCTCCCAGCCTTTTTGCTTGCCCACTCCTTGGCAAATAGAGCATATTCTTACACCCTCTCCCCACAGTCATACGGTTTAGTAAGGCTGAAGACACAGGAGAGGTGCAAAGGGATTTCTGCCTTCCCTGAAAGATACTGGCACACACCCAACTACTTAACCTCTTTTGCCTGGTTTTATGACTTCATTGCTTGCACAGGTGAGAAGTCATGTTCCACTATGTGAGCAGCAAGCAGGAACCTTGGTTCTTTCAAGCTCTGTAACAAAACGGCTCTGAAGCCAGTGCCTGGTTGTTACAAAACAAGGGAGGAAAACTTCTGTCTTAGGAGCCTAATTCAGGTGGCAGGTGTTTCTCCATACAGTCCAGAACTCCAGTCAGCAAGAAGAGATTAAAAAAAAAAAAAAAGAATCTGCTTAAAGTTTGGGGTTGCTTGAAATGATATGAGCAATTGGACTTAGCCCTCCCCTGTGCCTTAGCCCTGTCTACTGCTGGAATGTGGCCCAGGCCTTTCTAAAGTCGGAATTTGGCCCCTGGCCTAGAAAGGGTCTATCTACCACTGCTACCGCAATAAAAACAGAAAGACTCAGAAGCACAGTTCACAAAAAGGTATCACACAACTGGCTTAAAATCATACCCAGACTATAATTTTAATTTACATATTTTTGGATGTATAAATGTGTATAAATTAGGAGCAGGGCTAGAGAGATACCTGTACGATTAAATCAGATTACTTTTCAAACTCTACAGAACAGTAGGTGGGAAACAGACTTTAACTATGGGAACCTCCTCTAAATACGTGTCTTCTAAGGGTGTCAGAAACTGGCTGGAAAGGGTGGGAGTTATAGTCCAACACCTATAAATACTACCAAATTGGTGACTACTGAAGTACGACTTAAGTACCATGCATAACCCAGGGCATGGAAAACAACCTTTTCCTGATTGGGTAGGGGGAATCCAGCAAGATTTCCACTATATCTTTTTTTAAAAATAGTCCTGAGAGCATATGACAGATCTGCCTAATGGTAGGACCAGCCCCTGCTTTGAGTAACTGGAGAAGGAGGAAAGAACATTTTTCTCCTCTCTGCTTTTCTCTCTTTTCAGCATCAGAATAATTAGAAACTGATGGAGATCAAAATAGACTCATCTACCCACTGCTGCTAAAAACAGAAATCATTGTCCTGTCTCCAGGGAGTCATAGTGTATGTGAAATTACACATTAAGGGAACCATATTCTTTCCCTTGGCTCATGAACAACAAGTGTGACCTCCACCAGCTTCAGGAATGCAAAACCTATGAACGTTTTAAAGTGAAAATTGCCTCCTGTCATTAGGCCTGTCACTCTTCCAGAGTCCTACCCAAAAATGAGCTTTTAAAAAGCTTATAATTATATGTGTTCAGAGGCATAATGAAAATTAAGCAGATCAGGCATAAAAATCTAATGGCCCAACCTACATTGTGAAGATGATGATAATGAGAACACACAATGACAGCCATTAATAAACTTAATCACCCAAAGCAGAAGTGTGAAAAAATATATCCCAAGTCTTTCTGTTGCAGATCAGATACCCCTTTCAGTGTTTCAGGAGCATTGCCAGATAGAACCATGGGGGAGAAAGAGATCCTATAACGAAATCCACCCTGTAATCAAAACACAGCCAAGAATGACAGAGCTTCATAGATATTGTTACCTGCATGGCAGAGGGCTTGAGCTTCCATATGACATATGATGCACAAGGGCAAGATGGCAACTGTGGCAAGCATACAGTAGCCTCCTTAGCCTCCGACAGAAGGAGATTACCTGAGGGGAGACAGTGATATGACGCACACAACTCTGTCCATTCACTGCCCCTCAGTATCTGCTGCCCAGTTCTCAGTATATACTGCCTGAGGCTGTGGTCTTGGTTTGCCTAGCACTAGGGCCAGCCTGACCATAAGTTTATCTATCTATCTATCTATCTATCTATCTATCTATCTATCTATCTATCTATCTATCTATTGAATTTGTATCCTGCCTTTCTCTTAAATGGGTTTCAAAGTGGCTAAAGTGGATCATACATTCCAACATTTCACAAATGAAAACCAGGACAAACATTAGAGTCTGGTTCAAAGGACATGGTCAGGCAACAAAGGGCCAAAAGTTATTAATGAGGAAGAACACACAAAACTAATGTTTATGCAGAGAAACATGGGAATTTGTGTGCTGTATTTAGGAAAACCTGAAAAGGGGGGGGACAAAATGAGCTGGCTGGAAAAGGCAAGAGTTTGCCCTCTCCTCTCCTCTCCTCTCCTCTCCTCTCCTCTCCCTCCTTCCTGCTAAATTATCTAAGTGCAAACTACTTTTTGCATTTTTAATTTTGTTTTCAGCAACTGAAGTAGGAAGAGGAAGAGGGAAAGTGGAGGAGGAGAGAAAATGGGACATTTCAAAAGCAGCTGGAAAAATGTGATTGACAGAGTATCAAATGAGGCCATCCCTTTCAAACTGGTTGCAATATATGCATGATTCATCTTAGGTCCTTTTTGCATGGCATTTGTCATGCGGAAGGGCCTCTGGAGCATCGCGCCATTGCGAGGAGTGTTTCAGATGACATCCTAGCAATTGTATAATGCTGCCAGGGCCAGCAGGTGCCGATCATGCACTATATCATTTTCAGCTTTTAGCCGAAAATGGTGCATGATCGCGCATCGCTCCAGGGCCCCGCATGCACTTACCGTCCATGCGGAGCTCCGGAGCCATGGCCCTCATGCTTCCTCGCCCAGCACAGCCTAGGAAAATACCCGTCTGTGCTGCGGAAGGAAGAGGCGGGCAGCTCCTGTAGAGCAGAAGCAGCAGGGATGCAACAGCCTCACGAAAGAGGCTGCTTGCATGATCCCTGCGTGACCATGCAGATGGAAGTAAGTTGCAGAAAGGGCCTTAGTCATGGGTGAGAAAAAATACAGCCTGCTGGGCTGCATGCAGTTCTCCAGGGCCACTTCTGAGGCACCCCCCCATTACTAAAAATGCCCCCAACACCTCTGGGGAGTGTTAGGACAACCTTCTTCCCTACCCCTGGACATTTTAGGCCCAGGTAAACCCTTTTTTAAAAATAGGGAATGAACCAGAAGTCAACCTCTTAGGCATTTTGTTGTAAGAAGAAATTTTCAAATTTGGGAGCCAGGGATGGCCCTCCAAGGTCCCGTAGGGACCAGTGGTGTATCTAGTATAAACAGCACCTAGGGCAAGCATGGAAGTTGTGCCCCTACCTCCTTACCCCTACCTCACCTTTTTTGCACCCCCTGGCATTAGAGCCTGAGGCACAAGCCGTATTTACCTTGCCCTAGATATGCCTCTGGTAGGGACCAATACAGCCCTCAACCCATTCCATTTGTCCACCTCTATCTAGGTGATAGCCACATTTTGGCAAAACTACAAACGGAGGAAAACAAGAGGACCATTTACCATGAACTCTACAACTATCTTCTGTTTCTCCTGAGCATTAATTTGTTATTTGTCAGCTATGTTTCTGTCCCACCACTCCTGCAATGAGCTTGGGCAACAATGTGGTTGTTGTTGTTGTGAGCTTTCAAGTCATTTCTGACTTACAGCAATCCTAAGGTAACTCAATCACAGAGTTTTGTGGGACTGAGAGTGGGTGATGCCCCAAGGTCACCTAGTGAGTTTCCATGGCCATGTGGGAGAATCGAAACCTAGTCTCTAGGGTCATAGTCCAGTGCTCAGACCACTACACCACATTGGCTCGTACATAGCTTTTTCCCCACTTTATCCTTTGAGTCAGTCAGACTGGAAAGAGTAGGTGGGCCAATCCTGTCAGTCCAAAACTCCAACCACTACACAACACTGGGGATTTGATGTGATCTTGACCAAAGTATTTTTCATTGCCAGTTGACTTGGGAAGAAGGAAGAGCATCAGTGGGTGCTTTTTTCCCTACCCTATTCCCATGGACCTTAACTGGGATGTGGATAATTTTCTGACCTATGCCCCCAAAGCAGGGAAAAGGATGCCATTCCGTCACTACGGGAGACAAAACGTGTTTTTAACATCAACTGCCCCATTCCATGAAACACTTCACACAGTGCCTAATTCTCTCAATTGCTGGGCTAAAGAATCAGTATCTGAAGAAGTTAGTGGCTGATGATGATGACGATGATGACAATGATATTTATATTCTATCTTTTCCACAGACCTGGGACTCAAGGCAGATAATAAAACATTTAAACAGATACAGACAAAAATTCACACTACCAATACACTTGTGTGTGCTTTCAAGTCGCCTGTCGACTTATGGCAACCTCATGACTTTCAAACTCAGAGGTGGTTTGCTGCAGGCTGTTTTTCAGAGGAAGGACTAATACATACAAAAGTTAAAATATAGAGTCAAAGGAGTTTTAAAAATGTGTCAGGCAAAAGCATATCACGTAAAAAGTAAGAAATGCAAGAAATATTAAAAAGCCCTTGCCTCATAAACAGGCCCCTCCCAAAGGCCTGTTGGAACCTGCCTGCAAAATCATAGCAAAGAGGACACCAGACTAATCTCTCTAGGAATGGCATTCCAGAGCTGTGGAGGAGCCACTGAAGTCTCCCGTGTTCCCACCAGATGTACCTGTGAAGGTGGTGGGACAGAGAGAAGGACCTCCCCTGAAGATCTCAAAGCCCCGTCTGGCTTATGTGGATAACCTGCATGGGTCATAATCAGCACTTTGAAGGTTACAGATACACCCCACGGTAGATTGGGATGCATAGGGATTCTGACCTCAACTAATTCTGTTACAAGATGACCTGAGCTGACCCTCCTAAACTATGTGCCTCTCAAAACACAGCTGGACATCACACTGGCTCACAAATCTCATCAGAATACATCTTAACATGCATCTTTCAAGAGAATGCACATTTAGAAAGACAAGTTAAGAGGGAAATGTTGAAATAAATACACATTTTAAAGCATGTTTTTGTGAATATATTAAAAAATAATAATATGAAGATAAAATTGACTTGTATGGCAAAAGCAAAATGCACTAGAAATAGACTGTTTTACCCATTCCTACTGCCAGAGCATAGCAATTACCATAAATCAGTAAGTGCAGCACCCAGATCTGCTTTTTTGATACTATACAAATCTGTATTATGCCATACCACACTGAGTGGCATGATGAGGTGCGGTGGGGCTTGCTGTTTGTTTTCTGGTCCTTTCTGATATTTTCTTTCTGATTTTCTATCTTAAGAATGATTGCCTCCACATCAAGCTCCCCCTCAACACACCCCACATACCAATTATGGTTTCACTTTGCACAACTCTCTTTGAGTTTGTAATTATGTAGAAAAATCGCAGGAAGTCTGCAAATGACTGGCACCTAACAAGTAGAATTAAAGATCAAAAATTATGTTCTTTTGTAATACAAGAATTTCTAAAGATGTGTGGGAGGGTTTGTTTTCTTTCTAGCCCTGCCGCTGGGTCAACCACTTCTGCTAAACATGACTTCATGACCCATTTGATTTCATATTCCCACACTCCAGGTTTCCCTCTCTCCCTTTTTAAATAGTAGGTTTCTTTGTACTTGTGCTTTGATTTTAGGCCTTTGTGCTGCTCACCAGGCAGCTGAGACAAATGATAGTGGGTAGAAAAGCACACACTGCCTGTTCCCTAGCAGGTGTTATAACGTAGCATAGCTTTTCAAAAGGGCATCTGTGGTTCACATTTAAACTGGTTTGATACCTGTTTCAGTGGCATGGCTTCCCTAAAAGAATCCAGGCTTTGTTGAGAATGCTGAGAATTCCTTCTCAAGGCCAAACAACACATGCTATTATACACAGGGGTTTTTTAACGCTTCAGTTTACCATATTTATTTGTCTGTTGTTGTTTTTTTAAATAATTCATATACCCCAGATATAGAGCACACTCTCAGTTGGGATCAGGCTCCCACGTCAATTTCCTGTTCAAAATCTCTAAGGGAAAGTTTAAAAAGAATGTGAAGTAACCAATAATTAACCCTGTCACCCCTTGAAGGGAACACAAACTGGTTATGTAAAGGGGCAATTAATGAGCAATTAATCACTGATATCCAGCCATGCTTGACAGGAAACAATGTAACATTCCAACCTGGCAAGATTCAAGACTTTTGATTCAGGAAACATTACCCCTTAAAAGCCCCAATTGCATTTTGTCCCTTAATATGCTGGACAGGTAGGTGAGCATGCCAAATGAATTTTATTTCCCCAATTTTTTCACAAACCAGATCTTAAACAATCATGGGAGGGCAAAGCAGCAAATACTGGAATGCAAAACCTGCCAACAATGGCCAAGATCATTGATCATGGAGAGGAAGCATAAAGTTTCACACAGGTGGAACCACACTACAGCTCCTCTCTCTCCCTCCAACCCCTCTTTTAATTGCTACAACCTCCCCCCACCCAAAAAAATGACTATTTACCAGCATGGAAAACAATGAGGTGGTAGAGAAGCCACAGGCATTTCCTACAGCTGGATGCACAGCAACAACAGATTCTCCACAACCTCCCGGGGGGCCTTCAGAGGTCCGGGAGCATGACCTCAGTGCTGTGTGTCTACTTATAAGAATGTAGGTGGATGTTTATCGGCCACCCTCACCCCTGCTGGCCAGTAAATGGATGTTCTGGGGAGGTGCAACAGGTAAAATGTGGGTTTGAGAAAGGAGTCTGCTCATTACATAAGGTTGCTAGAGAGCTTCAACCCCTGCAATGAGCAAAAAAGATCAGTTAGAAGTAAATCAGACTTACTCTTGCATAAGTCACTAAGAGAATACCAGCCCTTGGTACCTTTTTGCTCTGTTAATATTGAGTGAACCACAGTAAGTCATCTGTTCCAAAGAAAAGTTCAAGTGTGGAAATGACCCTCATCCAGTGGCATATGTAGCATAAACAATTCCTAGGGCAAGCATGGAAGTTGTGCCCCTACCTTCTTACCCCTACCCCCACTCCCCACCACTACATGCATGGCTTTTTTGCCCCCTGCCCCGGCATTAGTGCCCGGGGCACATACCCTACTTGCCCCTCCCTAGATATACCTCTGCCCCCATCTCCAGAAAACTGTCACCTGTAAAATTTTAATTTCAATATACAGCTATGATTTCAGGTCTCAGGTTATCTAGTCTATTGATGTCACTTTCATCCCAGTGAGAGACATTGGAGGGTTGTGGACCAAAAGGAGACATGTTGATCTTTCCTTTACTGATAGAAGAATGGTCAGCTGTGGAGCTATGAATGGGATCGGCAATGAAAGAAAAATGGTTTGAGCCGCTTTGAAATATCTCTGCAAGCATCACTGGAATCAGATACATTTGAAACAGCCACTGCAATCTAGAGTTCATATTAGAGCTTAGGAGAAGTTCAGTTGAGGACTAGACTGGCCACCACAGGAATGTGACTCTCACAGGAAAGGTTATCCCTCCTATCCTTATTTGTTGTTGTTGTGCTCTTTCAAGGGATTCCAACTTTCTAAAACTCTTAGCCAGAAAAACTCCTGGAGCTTGCTTCCAGTGAATTCACAACACTTGGCCATGGGAAGGATTCCATGCACTGGTCAGCCTTAATCGTCGTAACCCAGAATGATAAATGAAAGGAAATTCCAGTCTTGACTTGTTTGATTCTGCCAGAATGCTGTAGAGTAGGTATTAAGTAACATCACATGTTGTTTCCAGACCCAAGGAAGAAAGGAGCATAGCAGAACTCAGAGGGAGGGGGGTGAGCTTCAATCATAATTGTGAAGTATTCCTCATCATTATAGCTTTTGAAGTTCTTTTCCTTTGGTCTTCTCTTGTTGGCCCCCCATCACAATGAGCTATTACCTGAATTCAAGGAATTAGCAGCAGACTGGTGTTTCTTTCACATTCTAGAGAGAAACCCAGGTTATCAGCTATTGGTTCATGAATTGGGCAACCCAATGAGGGTTCCGAAAATCCAGTGGCAGTTTTCTCTGGTTGCAGTCCCAGTCACTCATACAGAGAAAGAGGAAAGGGACTTGCCCTGCATCTTCTGGACCCTTTTAGGTTCCATGTCGGTCATGACATTTTTCATTTCTGTTGGACAAGAAACAATAGCCTTAGCAAAATTCAAAATGCCAGCCTTCTCTTTTGTTTCTCTGGAAACCAAACACAATTTGCATTTTATACCTCTTTTGCCAACATCTCCTAAGTTGGAAGATCATAGAATCATAGAATCATAGAAATGTAGAGTTGGAAGAGACCACAAGGGCCATCCAGTCCAACCCCCTGCCATGCAGGAAAACCCTCAAAGCACTCCCGACAAGTGGCCATCCAGCCTCCGCTTAAAAACCTCCAAAGAAGGAGACTCCACCACACTCTGTGGCAGCACATTCCACTGCCAGACAGCCCTGACTGTCAGGAAATTCCTCCTGAGGTTCAGGCGGAATCTCCTCTCCTGCAGCTTGCATCCATTGCTCCTTGTCCTGGTCTCAAGAGCAGGAGAAAACAAGCCCACTCCCTCCTCGACATGACATCCCTTCAAATATTTAAACATGGCTATCATGTCCCCTCTCGACCTTCTCTTCTGCAGACTAAACATACCCAGCTCTCTAAGTCTGTCCTCATAGGGCATGGCTTCCAGGCCCCTCACCATTTTGGTTGCCCTCCTCTGGACCTGCTCCAGCTTATCCATATCCTTCTTGAATTGGGGTGCCCAGAACTGGACACAATATTCAAGATGAGGTCTAACCAATGCAGAATAGAGTGGTACCAATACCTCCCTCGATCTAGACACCATACTCCTATTGATGCAACCAAGAATTGCGTTGGCCTTCTTGGCTGCCGCATCACACTGCTGACTCATGTTCAGCTTGTGGTCTATGAAGACTCCTAGATCCCTTTCACACGTACTGTTAGCCAGCCACGTGTCCCCCATCCTATATTTCTGCATACCATTTTTTCTGCCTAAGTGTAGGACCTTACATTTCTCTCTGTTAAAGTTCATTTTGTTAGCCTTGGCCCAGCTCTCCAATCTGTCCAGGTCCTTTTGAATTTTGATCCTGTCATCAGGCGTATTAGCAACCCCTCCCAATTTGGTGTCATCTGCAAATTTGATCAGCGTGCTCTCTATTCCTTCATCCAAGTCATTAATGAAGATATTGAACAGCACCAGGCCCAGGACAGAACCCTGTGGCACCCCGCTAGTCACTTCTCTCCAGGATGAGAATCTGCCATTGGTGACCACCCTTTGGGTACGGTCAGTCAACCAGTTACAAATCCACCTGACAGTAGCCCTGTCCAGCCCACATCTTACTAGCTTCTTTGCAAGAATGTCATGGGGAACTTTGTCAAAGGCCTTACTGAAATCAAGATATACTATGTCCACAGCATTCCCTTCGTCTATCAAGCAAGTAACTCTATCATAAAAAGAGATAAGATTATTCTGGCATGACCTATTTTTGAGAAATCCATGTTGACTTTTCGTAATTACGGCATTGTTTTCTAAGTAATTAGAAACTGACTGTTTGATGATCCGCTCCAGGATCTTTCCAGGTACTGATGTTAGGCTGACTGGGCGATAATTATTTGGGTCCTCTTTTTTTCCCTTCTTGAAGATGGGGACAACATTTTCCCTCCTCCAGTCTGCCGGAACTTCTCCGGTCCGCCAAGAGTTTTCAAAGATTATAGCGAGAGGTTCCGCAATGACCTCTGCTAGTTCTTTTAAAATCCTAGGATGCAATTCATCTGGCCCTGGAGACTTGAATTCATCCAGTGTGGCCAGGTATTCCTGTACTACCTCTCTATCTATTCTGTGCTGCATTTCCCCCACTTCCTCACCTGCTCCCCAACCGCCAGGTTGCGTGTTTTTATCCTTTTGGGAAAAAACTGAGGCGAAGAAGGTGTTGAGGAGTTCTGCCTTTTTTCTTCCTCCTGTTATTAATTCACCATCTTCCTTGCGCAGTGACCCTATCGTCTCCTTCTTTTTCCTTTTGCTGCGGACGTATTTAAAAAAGCCCTTTTTATTTTTTTTAATGTCTCTGGCCAGCCTAAGTTCGTTCTGTGCTTTAGCCTTTCTGACCTTCTCCCTACATCTCCTGGCTACTTGCTTATAATCTTCTTTGGTGATTTCCCCCTTCTTCCATTTCCTGTACATGTTTTTCTTAATACTTAGCTCAGCTGAGAGCTCTTTAGTCAACCATTCCGGTTTGTTCAGATGCCTTCCATTTTTTCTCCTTAATGGCACAGTTTTAGCCTGTACCTTCAGTACCTCCCTTTTAAAGAACTCCCATGCATCCTGAACTCCTTTCTCATTGACTATTCTTGACCACGGGATTTCAGCCAGCAGCTCCTTCAGTTTACAGAAGTCTGCTTTTTTAAAATCTAAGACGAATGCCTGGCTACACTTGCCTTCTCTTCCCCACTGAATGCCAAATTCTAATAGGGCATGGTCACTCTCTCCTAAAGATCCAACCAGTTCTACCTCATTAACAAGGTCATCCCTGTTGGTCAGGATCAGATCCAGAATATTTGATCCCCTTGTCGCCTCTTCCACCTTCTGGACCATGAAATTGTCTGCAAGACAAGCAAGAAACTTGCTGGACCTTGCCGCCTTTGCAGAGTTTGACTGCCAACATATATCCGGGTAGTTGAAATCTCCCATTATTACTGTATCTCTCCTTTTTGAATGTGCAGTCATTTGGTCTATGAAAGCGCCATCGAAGTCCTCAGTCTGGCCTGGAGGTCTGTAGTAAACCCCCACCCCAAAGATCAACTGGTATTTTCATGATATCAAGGCCATTTCATGCTATGCCATTTATACCACTTGCCCTATAATGCTGCAATCCTATTCAATCAGTGAGATTTACTTCAGATGCAGGCACACGAAGGAGCGAGCTATCAAAGAGCAGGGCAGATCTGACCATCTGCTTTAATGTTATGCTGTCTGCTTTTTGATGGCCACAGGTGGCTCACAACCAATGATGGTCCTCAGATAAGCCAAGGTTTGCAGTGGTGGTCAGACAGAAAAGTAAAGAACCATAATATTTGGATCCTGAATAATTAATAAACATTTCCAGATATTTTAAGAGTTTTTTTCCCCCTGCTAAAATGCATGAGGGAATCCTCACTCAGCCAAGAAATTTGCTACACAAAGTAGGGTCAATTATTCTCTGTTTAAACTATCTCACAGATTGGTTGTGAAGATAAAATGGAAAGAAGCCATGGATGATGAGGCTCCAAGCTAGTTGGTGAAAGGGCAATATATTAGAAGTAGCAGTAGTGGTATAGTGGTTGGGTTGTTGGACAATGACCCTAAATTTCTTCACTTGGCCATGGAAATCCACTGGGTGACCTTGGGTGCATCACACACTCTCATTCCCCATAAAAACCCCATGACAGGTTCACTTTAGGGTCACGTAGTTCCGAAATGACTTGAAGAAACACAACAACAAGTAGCAGCAACAGCAGCAGCAGCAGCAGCAGTAGTAATCTTGGCTTCACAGGCTACCAATATTACTGACTAGAGTTTTGGACCATCTATGATTCATACATTCAATCCAAGAATCTAGGAATCAGTGGGGTATCATCAAATAATGTAATACATTCCTAGCAGTGTCATTCTTTTATAATTATGCATTGTCCAACAATACCTGATTGATTCCTAGATTTTTGGATAGAATCTATATCATTGGTGGTCCCAAACTCTAGCCAGTAACAACTGCTAATAGACTGTGAAACATCATCATCGTTATTATTATTATTATTATTATTATTAATTACCAGCAGCAGCATTAATCTATTTTAAATGGTTATACATACTAGTCTGGTCCACAAACCCCTATCATATTTGAGAATAAAGTTCTGTAAAGTTCAAGGAAAGAGCAGACTGGGATGTTCTGGGGTCCAGATATGAAGTGAATAGACAAGGCTTCCACTTCTGCAAACACATGGATAGAATATCTCCTTTGCTTTCTCCCTTGCAACTGACCTTATGGGCAGGCGGCAATTGTCTGCAAATGGCTTCATCAGCAGGCTTTCATGAAGCCTGGAAAACAGGCTTTTGATAAGGGGTTTTGGAAGGAGCTTGTCTTAAAATATCAAGAGCCAAGTTTCCGCTTCAGTGCTTTGCAGCCAGCTTCTGAATAGTCACAAAATAGGAATGGGCACAGAAAAAGGGAGGGGGAAATAACTCCAGAAATAAGTTTTAATTAGCTATACAGTAAGACCCTTTGTCCAGCAAATAGATTTGATAATATCACTGATAACCTTTGCTGTGTTTGCTATCACATTACACTACAACATTCTCCTGAGCCGAGGACATTTTCCAGCCTCAATTGAGCGGCTTGCAATGAAAGAAATATAAAGTCACAAAACCCTTCTGCACAAGCAGTGGGATTCTTCTGTTTGATATCCTCTTCTCCCCTGGTATTCAGCCTGTACAGCTCATCAGCAAACCTGTAGCATGCAGAGTAATCAGGGCCTTCTCTTCTGCCACGTCCTTCTCATTTATTCTACTTACCAGGCTTCGTCTATATATACCAGCATTTTATAAGCAACATCCTGAGAGCCAGTTTTGGTAGTTTCCTCTCTACACACATAAATTCAAGAAGTGACCTTTTTGGACTAATAGTTCCTAGAACCCAAACCCAACCACTATGTTCACTGGCTATACTGCTTGGAGGATTTTGGAAAATGTGTTTCCACCCTATACTGTTATAATGTTATTATTCTACTTTCAACATCCTGTGCAATTCTGGGATTTGTAGTTTACTGAGGCCAAAGAGCTCTCTGGCTGAGAACTCTAAATGCTCCTCCCTAAACTGCAGACCCCAGGAATTCATAGGTTGTTGAAAGTGGAATAATAGCACTATAACAATGTAGGGCAGCAATGGCCTAAATCTAACCAAGGAAGGCCAACACAAATCTGTCTATGAAGTAAATTCAGCAACCTAATTTACAAATCATCAAGGTGGTATCTAAGTTTGCAGTCTCTCTTTCACCTCCTCCTCAGCCTTGAGGAAGGGTAGAGCTAGAGAAGTCTGTATAAATCCCCAAAATTTGAAAACCTTCATGGGTAGATAAAAGATCTGTGTGCTCATAAATCATTCTACCTGTGACCAGTAAGTATGCCTTCCTCATAGTTCTTTATAGGTTGTAGCTCTTTATACTCCAAGTATGTAATCTCATGTATTTAATTTTTCATTGCCTTGCAGTTAAGGCTCAATGTTCTACTAGTGTCTAAACACCTGAAAGAGACCAGATTCTGTTTAATCTTGGAAGCGAAGCACATTAAGCCCTGGTTAATACTTCGATGGGAGATCACCAACAGGTGCTGTAGGCTATATTTCAAAGGAAGGAATTGGCAAAACCGCCTTTGTATGTCCCCTGCCTAAGAAAACCCCATGAACTTAATGAGGTTGCCATAAATCAACAAGCAGCTCGTAGGCACACATACACACATGCAGAAATAATAAAAGCACCATTCTGAATTTTGAATTAGGCTTAATTTTATCATCTAACCAAAATGATAAAGATGTACTTGTTCCAATAATTAACTCTAAGCCAGTGAGATTTCTAGCCCAGTTTGAGCGCTGCATAATTCCCCATGCCAAACATTTGTGTGGATACAACAGCATAAAAGGTACAAAATCATACCCTCCAAGATTTCACAAACAAAAACTGGAACAAGTATGGCCAAGCAAGATCACAGTATGATCAGGATGGCAAAAGTTACTAATGAGTAAGAACATTCAAAGTAGGAGAGGCTGCGGCAGTTTGCTTTTGCCTGAGCCTTCTGGGAAAGGCAAGATACTACCCTCTCCTCTCTGTCTCCCTTCCTGAGACAACTGAGCAGAAGCTATTTTTGCATTTTGAACTTTGCACTTTGTAGTAATTGAAGTAAGCTTAGAACAAAGGGGGAAAATGAGAGGAGGAGAATGAAACTGGGATATTGTAAAAGCAGACAAAAAGTGGGACAACAGGGGATTAACTGGGACTGTCCCTGCCAAATCAGGACAGTTGCGAGGGGTCTGTGTTTTCTACCCCATTGCTGTCAGGATTCAAATGGGCAAAGGTCTGCAGACCAAAATGACCTAAAACTGAAGAACCAGTCAGAAGCAAAAGGCAAGTGAGGAAGCAGGAGTGAGAAGGTCATGATGGAAGCTGAAGCCAAGTACAGTTAAAAGATACAGTAATGTACCAGTGCTGAAGCAAGGCCTAACCTGAAGAGGAAACCTTTTCATAGTTCTTCCTGCCCATGAAGATCCAGTGACCAATCTGGAGCCAATCCTGGGCTAGGCTCCCCAAGTCAAGGAGCAGGAAACCTGTGGTCCTCTACATATTTTTGGACCCCATCTCCCATAACCCCTAATAATTGGTCATAACTGAAAGGATATACGTTCCTCAAACTTGACCTACGTAGATGTGCGATACTTAACTCGATGGCCTACCATGCAGAGACATCACCATACATTTAAAGGCTCCCTATCTTAGTCAGGGTGCACATTAAAAGCTACAGTGGTGTCCAGGAGCCCATATATACCTCAGACTTTAATATCAATTGTGGCTGATTACATGATGTTAGCTTTTCTGTGAGAATGCTCAACACAGCATGTCCAGTTATATGCTGTCTGAACAGAGCCTCCACAGATAATGTTTTCCCCACACAGACACACTTAGAAAAGAAAGAATCAAAACACAAATGTCTGGCAATTTAAAGAACATCTGTGTTTTGAAGGGCTTGCCCCATTGAGTCCAATGGTTGTGGTTAACTCAACAAAGCACAACAGCTGGTTAAAGGCCTAAATAGCCTTGGGAGAAAGCTACTTCCAAATGGCTGCAGTGGAGAATACATTTCATAGCTTGAATCTAGAAAGTGAAAAAATGAAGTGTGGGGAGAGAGAATTACTTGGAGGTGGTATGAGAAACACAGTCTCTAAAATGGTAATAGAGGGGAAAACGGGCTTCTCCCTTAGAAGTCACCTGTATTTAATATCTAGTGAGAAGGAGATGAGATTCCAATTGGTCAAGTAGTTGCTAGTCATTAAAAAGATTACTTTTAAAAGATGAGGAAGAAAAAGATGAGGAAGAAAAGAGCCTAAGAAATAAAGGATCAGACTCTGAGCCCAGTGTTTTTCTTCTGTTAGAACAATCATGTCATTAACTCTGACCAAGCCTACCATGTTACACCAGTTATCATACTGAGGAACACACTGGGAGTATTTGCTCACCCTTCGTAAAGATAATGTGTCCCTTATGGTGGAGGCATTCACTAACTGATGTATGTGGTGAGGAAGGGTAGATTTCTCCTTTCTCCATCCATTGCCTTTTTTGTCCTCTTATTTGTAGGATATGTCTTACCATGTTCATTGGATTAGTAATGACATTCAAAATACTATACAAAATCACTATTATCACTAGTACCAGGACTGACAAGTAAAGCACTGGACAAGCCTTTTGAATTTTTCAGCACAAGCAAGCTATTCATCAACAGCTTTGGATATGTTCAAATCTGGCTTCTTTTGGATTCCTAATCAATGAGTTTCTTTCCAACTCCAAATCCCATTCCCTAGGCTTTCATAAGTGGCTTTCATCAACTTATCTTAAATAACTTTATGGGTGGGTGGGTGTTTGCGAGAGCATAAGTAGGTAGATGGATAGATGAATAGACAGACAGACAGAGGAGGAAAAGGAAAAGAGCAAGAGCTAGCAGTGTCAAATGTTAGATTAATACTGGTGAACAGGAAATCAGAATGTTGTATTTTAATGAGTTGGCAGGTGGTCCAAATTCATGATAAATTTCATACCCAAGTTGACACATTTTCAAATGTTAATGTTCTCTAGAGGAATAAACTGCATTCTAATGATGGAAGTAATGGCTCTGAAGGTAAGTGTTCCGCTTAATCTGGTTTCAACCCTTGGCACTGAATGCATATAGGTTTTAGGTTATGCACTCCACAGAAAGAAGTAATTATAACTGTATAGTGAAAAGAAACGATTTATGGGGCCAGGGGGAGGGGGAAGGAATTATGAAGAGGATCTGAATCATGAAGGAAACAGGCTACTTCATCAGTGGGAAACAATGGTTAATCAAGTGCTGTACATAATGTAGTCGGTGAACACTCACATATTAACCAGGGAACAATGCATTGTGGGATGTTTTATCAAGTCATCCCCATGGCTGGCTGCACAACTTAAACCAAATGAGCCTCAAGGCCTCACCTTTGATCTGTTTCTTTTTTTAGCTTTGGGGGCAAGATGCTGAAAAGGGGTGAAAAGAGAACAAAAGCAAGAAAAGCTTTCAGGACGGGGAAATTCTCAGGAATGCAAGAACGCACTTTGTCTTCATACCTTTTTTTGCTGGGGGGATCTCCTGCAGCATACAGAAAATTCTGTTTCGTTTTTACCATGCCCAACATGAAAAGATTACCAGATTTTATGAAGATTTGAACATGGTCTAAATATAGCTGCGGTAATGGGTACACAAGCCATGTGGTTGGGGCTGATGTAGTTGTAGTCCAACAATATATGGATGGCCACAGGTTTTCCATGTCTGAAGTGACAGATCTGAACCTATGTTGGAGTATGCAAAGATGTATTTATCACTGCAATAACTATCAAAGAGAAAAGAGTGTAATAGTCTGTGTTTGAGGAGCTAGTTGTCACATTCACCTGTCACATAGGCCTTTTCTGCACTTTGTATTAGCAACGGGCCAGAGTGCCCTCCGGCAAGGATGTCTGCACTTGGGGGTGAACTGGGTCCAGACTACTTAATGTTTGTCCGGACTTCAGCCCGCTCCAGAACGCCCAGAACTGGTGATTCCCCGTGCTATTGAAAGTCCGATTAAAAGAGGACTTTCAATAGCCGGGCGTGCCCCAGTCCGTCGCTGCCCTAAGTGTAAATCTGCAGGCTCACGCCAGCGCGAGGCTGCAGATCTTCCAGGGGCGGGCTTCCGGCTGGCGAGCTTCTCCAGTTGGTGGAGAGCCTCTGCCAACCAGAAGCCTCCATTTTTGTCTCCAGAGAGTGTGTAGCGTGGGCGCATGCTGCTCCGGAGCATCGTGGAGCGTCGGGGGGGAGCGTGCCAGTCCGGTGAGTAATGGACTGCCCCGTTTCCCCCACAAAGTGTGGAAAAGCCCATCGTGTGACATATTTGTCACCTTGGAATCCAAGTATTATCAGTTTATATCAGCCAAAAAGATTGTCATTAATATTTCAAGTACCTGTGGTTGTTTCAGCCCCCCCCCCAAAGAAATCCCTAAACATTCTCAAATAATAGAATGAAAGTGGAGAATATACAGAAACCTGGGATGGAATTCAAAAGAGCCCCATACATATTCACCTAAAGCATGTCCATGTTTGCATGAAGCTTAGGCAATTTCCCCTTCCAACTATACCCTTTTATATTGTGTCATCAGGGCCAAATCAGAAATGATATTAATTGCATGACTATAGTTTACATGTACAGTTTTCATATGTAAATAGTAGCCTTGTGACTTTGGGCTGATATTGAGAAGCAGCTTAACTCTTTTTCTCCATGCTGAAAAACCTAACAACAACAAAAATTAACTCTTTGAAGCTGCTATGTGAATTTGGAAGGAAGAAGGGAGTAATCAATCTGGGTAAAGGTCTTAATCTGATTCTGGACAGGGTTGCATTTTCCTTGAAGGAGCAGGTGAGAGGCACAAAGGCCCTTTCAGATCCATTGCTGTCTGGAGAAGCACAAGTAGTGGCAGTGATCAGGAGTGCCTTCTGCCAGCTCAGGTTTTTACATCACCTGTAGCACTATTTGGAAGAAAAGGACCTGGCCTTGGTTACCTGGTCTCTATAACCAGAATGAATTGCTGTAATGGGCTTTACATGAGTTTGCCTCTGAAGATGACTTAGATACTCAACTCAGAGTACAGCTGCTTAGATGCTGGTTGCAGGGAGGGAAGTAGAAATATCTGATATCAAATTTGCACCAGTCACAGTGGCTGCGATTGTGTTGCTAAGCCCAGTCCAAAAGACTGATATTATAATCTATAAAGTCCAAAATGGTTTGAGACATTGATTTGTCTTGAGGGCCACCTTCCTCAATGTGACATTCCCATATCACAGGTCCTGCTTATATGTCCCCCAATAGAAATCAGAAAAAGGCAGCATAGTATAGTGGTTTGAATGTTGGACTAGAAGATGAGGGTTCAAATTCCTGCTCAGCCCTGGAAACCCACTGGGTGACCTTGGACACTCTTTTAACCAATGAAGATAGCAGTGACAAACCTCCTCTGAATAGATCTTGTCAAGAAACCCCATGATAGGCTCACCATAAGGCAGAATTAACCTGAAGGAACATAATAAAAACAAAATCAGCTAGGTGACCATGAGCAAATCACACTCTCTCAGCCTAAGAAAGTGGCAATGGCAAACCTCTGAATAAATGTTGTCAAGAAAACATTATAATAGGGTCAACCTGAAGGCACATAACAACAACAACAAATTAACTAGTTTGTGACCATGTGAGACAGTGTCTTTTTCATTATGATCCCACAATTGTTGATGTCCCTTCTAGTTAAATTTCACCTGGCCTCTTCAATACAAGCATTCAAAAAGGCCTTGAAAGTCTTTTTCGACTAATGCATTTCCATTGAGCTGTACAATTGAAATCAGTTTTTCTTCATAGTCCATTAATTATATTACCTGCATGCTTAACCTTTCTATGTTATGGTGAAACATTTTACTCCTCTACAGTCTTGTAACTCAATCCACACAGATTTAGATTGACAATATAGGCTTTTTATGATGTTGGTAGTTGCACAGTTCTTAGTAATGTCCCAAACTTTAGCCACTTGCCATATAGATAGTTGTGTTTCTTCCATAAGCCAAAGATGGTTGGGACAGTAGATCAACTGATGTGGGAGGGCCACTGGGGTTTCCCCACCCCACTCCTTATGGACGTAATGTCATGGGATCACAGCAAGTAGCCCCATTTGAGGGAGGAGAAACTGAGAATTCTTCCAATGGAAGAATTTATTGGATCTAGTTACCCTTAATACTAGAAGTATATGTTTGGTTTACCTTATCTGAATTTACTTTATTCCACCATTTTCTGATTCTGGGTTATTTGGATGGAACACTTGTGAGTTTGTATACCAAGATGCTCCTTTCAACAAAGGACATTTTTATATCCACAGTACCTTTGAGTTGTCAGAAAATACTCCACAATCTAAACAGTGGCCATTTCCGCCCTACACAGTTATAGTGCTATTATTCTACTTTCAACATCCCATGGAATTCTGGAATTTGCAGTTTAGGGAGGGGTATTTAGAATTCTCAGCCAGAGAGCTCTTGGGCCACACTAAACTACAAACCCCAGAATTCCACAGAATATTGTTGAAAGTGGAATAATAGCACTATAACAATGTAGGGTGGAAATGACCAGTGTGTTTCTTTCTTAGCTTAGGGCAAACTGCAGTGGGACCAAGGTTGTATTCTTTTTGACCATGGGACCTTCAGAGGGACTGCTAAAAATACTTGAAAATGAAGAAAAGTGGATGTGACCTGGAATATACTTCCAGTTTTGAAAAATGTCAACTAAGCTCCTGCATTGTCCGGCAGAACTATCATGACAGAGCTCTGTCATTGCAGTTATGTTTGATTACACCACCTCCCAAAACCCCACTTTTTCAGTCTAACAGAAGTCCAGCTGAAGGGTTTCTGAGGCACTGCTGATGGGGGTGTGGGGAAAATGATGTCTGCAGTGCTTTCCTGGTCACAGGGTACATTGGGAACAGGCAGCTGGAGAGACCTTGGGGGTCCTGTCATAGCCACTTTCCTCAAAGCACCAACCAGCCAGGACAACACTGAACTCATCATTTTCCAGTGCCCAAGCCGTAGTGCCTTAGAAGCCCTTTGGCTGCGCTCCTACCATGTTGAAAAATGGCGTTTGGTAATGACCATGTTCAGTCATCAATTACATAAACACAGATCTCCAGGAGTTATGATATCGCAGGTCCAGCTTATAGTCTTGTAACTATGAAAAAGGATGCCAGCCATCATTTAAAGGTGCAGGAGGGCTCTCCAACCTATTTAACAAGCAAATGCTGCTCCTCAAAGCTTCCAAGAGCCTCTCTTTTTAACTAGAAGAAGGAGACTCTGCAGAGTCTGGATGGGTTGAAGAGTTTAGAAGGGTTTAGGGTTTAGGGCTAAGGTTTAGCCGCATGGCTTTGCTAAACCATCGAAGTACAAGTGGGTTAAATATTCCGCCCACCGTTCTCTTGTTTCTTTCATGGAGCTCTGTGAGTGCTTTTTGGCTTAGCTTCATAAATAAATGAATAAATTCACACAGTGAATGTCCTGTCTATTTTGGTCTTCATTCAGATGGCATGTCACTGGTTACCCCAAGGGGGCTGAGAGGGAAAGAGACCCACAAAGACACTGGTGCTCTCATGGAAGTTCAGATCCACAGAGAGAGCTGCTAACAACAGTGTCACTAGTGTGATGAGATGCTACAAATAAAAGAGACCTTTCACTTTTAATCGCTGTGCAAAAGGGGAAATAGAACTTGTCATGTCATTGCGCTGTCATGGTAAGAATGTGTTACCCCTGCCAAAATTCCCTCCTCTACATAACTAGTGCCATTATTCTCTGTTGCATCTTGTCACTCTAGGCTTCACTCTGATACAACTGGTCTTAATTTCTTTGTAGAAATAATAACTAGTAACATTTGATCCAGCCAATGAACCTCTGATATCACTGTGCACATGTCCTTTTTGAGGAGTTGCTTTGCAATCAAACTCAGAAAGCATATGCTATTAATTAAGTAATTTTGCAAATTTAGAAATATAAATTATATTGTTTTCAACCCAAATAATGACCTACCAATTATTCTGCCAACTGGAATGACTTGTGGTTCTTGGTAAACTTTTTCCTTTTGGCCACTGTTTTCTTAGTTATTAACAGGGTTACAGTTGGTCCTTTTGATTAAAAAACGTTTGGCCAGAATTACTGGTATAGCCATTTGATAAAAGACCCAAGCCCCTTCTGAAAAATCCCTTTGAAACCAAATCCTAGCCACCCACTCCCTCCTTATAAAGAGAAACATTTTTGCAATTGTGTGAATGTTATTTTTCAGCATGGAGATTTTTAAAATGAGGCTTGAGGCCAAAAGGTTTTTGCCTCTTTTTAGTGCACAGCTTAACAAAAGATCTGACCATGCCATTAACCTTTGCAAATTAATTGATGTTAGGAACTATTCAGTTCAGAATAAGAGAGCAGGCTTTCCCCTTTTTATTTTAAAGAAAAAGGTGGTTACAGGAGTCACTCAAAGGGCTTGCTTCATGTATTTCTGATTCACTGAAAAACTGCTCCGGCAGTTCTAATGCAGTGCCAGTTGATACAAAGGAAGAAGCCCAAAACTGTGTGACTTATTCCATTTGGAAAGAAGTTTCCCAGTGTTCCATAAATACATTTCCCATATTTTCCTGGTATGGCTTTTGACAGAGCAGTCTAGAAATGCAAAATGTCTGGAAAACCCCGGGGGGGTAGGAGAGTTGGGGAAAAAAACCTGACATTTTCAGAAAAAATTGTAAACAGCAATATCAGCACCCTTTATAGACTGAAAGTAACTTTGTAACTTTGGAAACATTAAATGGATTGTATATAACTTAATTTGTATAAAACTGTCAACTCTGATATGTTAAAACTACAGTTTATTCAGAATACAATTACAAATTGATTTTTAAATTGGTACATAAAGTTTTACTTTGCAGCTAATTTTGTGTGTGTGTGTGTGTGTGTGTGTTACGATGGAGCTACAAGATCCTGAACTGTAAGGAGCATCTGAACTATAAAGTACCACTTTGGTTTGGCCAGTTTGAAGAGCAAGCAAAAAATTTCCAAGGAAAACAAAAGAAAACATCAACATCAGTGAAGGACGAGAATTGTTTTGTCACCAGTACTTTCCATTGTGCTCACTGAATATAACATACTCATTTTCCTAAAGAGAAGAAAGAAAAGGAAACCAAAACCAAGAACTGCAATGATCTCATGCTCTACACGGCCTTATATAAAAATCTTATTTTTCCATTTTTTAAAAAAATAATTTGGAGGTAGTAAATATGTGAACACCTTACTTTAAACATTTTATTCATCATTCTAGAAGAAAATATCATAATCCTTTTCCCCACATTTTTCTAGGAAAACAGGTTTCAGAAAAAATAGAGGAAAGCTCCCCCCGCTATTTTTCTGTTGTTTTTCCCCTGTGCATTCCAGTCTCTATGCCAGTGCCAACCTGCTTCCCTTGCCAACATCTCTTTCCCAATTACTCACCATTCCAACCACCACTACCTCTCCACCTGGCATTTCAGTCCCTGCACCCAACATAACAATAAGATGATGAATTTGTATTTGTTAATATTAACATTAACATAATATTAACATAACGGGGAAAATGTCTGTCCTAATAAAGCAGCACCTCAGGCACCAGGGGCAGTGTGGCAATGTGTTGGAGGAAGAGCTATGGGTTCCACTTAGGTTCCCTTGTGCCCCTTCAGCTTCCCACAGGTGTGGTGAAGGACACAATCCTATCCACTCCCTTGCCCTATCAGATACCAGTTGTCCCTAAACCAATAATCACCCTAGAACAGTGGTTCTCAACCTGTGGGTCCCCAGATGTTTTTGGACTTCAGCTCCCAGAAGCCCTGAGCATTGACTATAGTGGCTGGGGCTTCTGGGAGCTGAAGTCCAAAAATATCTGGGGACCACAGGTTGAGAACCACTGCCCTAGAACCTTTGAAGAGGAGACTTTCTCGTAAGTCAGAGCGAGGAGAGTAAGACCATTTCCACACTACACTCTTATAGTATTATTATTCCATTTCTAATATGCTATGAAATTCTAGGGTTTAGAGTTTAGGGAGGGGCCTTTAGAATTTCCAGCCAGAGAGCTGTTTGACCTCAATAAATTACAAACCCCAGAATTCCACAGGACTTTGAAAGTGGAATAATAGGACTATAACAGTGTAGGGCAGAAATGGCCTCAGATTTTAATTCTTGTATATTTGTGAATATTTTTATTGTCAAGTAAACCTTTGTCTTCTCATAGTATATGACTCCGTTCATGAACATAGTGCAGTTCGGACTGTGTCATCCAAACACTTTCTGTAAGCAAGGCAACTTAAGTAATGGACTTGTAACAAACTATATTAATATGTTTCTACTGTTAACCATCCTGTGTGTCTATGCAGGTCTTAACAGTAGTAGATTAAACAGTATTACCCCAAATTTATCTAAACACTTCGCATTTGATGGCACTAGAAGGTTTACACTAAGTGCCATGAGTGGGTTTCATACACAAGCAGTCCAAGTGACAGATTTTCAGAAACAGCAAGGGTCTTAGCACAAACATCTCAAACTGACTTTTGAGGGAAATCTGAGTTAGGCAAAGAAAACCTCAAGGATATTTCCAGGCAGTGTTCAAAGGGGATTGGGAGATCCTCCCACTTATTTTTGGATGGGCAGCATTAAGACCAGAGAGTCAGCACGATTTAGTGCTTTGAGTGCTGGAGTCAGACTCTGACTAAATCTTGTCAAGAAACCCCCGTGATAGGTTTGCCATAGAGAAGTCATAAGTCAAAATTAACCTGAAGGCACACAACAACAATTAAGATTGGCCCAGTTGTCCCACCTCTCTTATCTCCAATTTAGACACAGGATAAAACAGTTTTCAGACATCAGGCTAACCTTATGATAGTTGAAAAAAGAAAGGTAGACCACACTGGATTTGGGGCTGTGTCTCATCTACCCATCAAGGTTTTACCTATGGAGTCCACTGTGGTCATCTTCTGTGACTTCTGTGTAGGTTGATAGTTTTGAAAAAGTTTTGCATCGGTAGACTATATGTAGTCCTATTGATGTTGAGGTAAATTTTGAAGTGCAAGTGCTCATTGTGACTTCCCCATAGCTACATCCCCAAGGAGAATTCAAAAACAGAGTTCATTTTCCCAGCATTGGGAAAATGCTGGGAAAATGCATTCAACAAAATCAGGTCTCTACAATGATCTCCACAGTGTGAAGACTTTTGTAAAGGTAACATCAGTCCATCTAGGACTGAAACATTCACAAAATAGTATGCATTAAAACAGTGATAATCCACCAAAATATATTTTTGTTGGGCGTATCCAAACCAGCCTCCCCCTTCCCCATCTCCAACATCTACTGTGAAGTCTGTAGTTATGTCTGAAAGGGTGAATAGATGTGTCATCCTGTATTATCCTGTAGTAGTGTCATCCTGTAGTTTCACGTTGGAACAAAGTCACACCTGAAAATCCCACGACAAATGATATTTCCTTAAGGGCAGTGTTTTGCCTAATCAATTTCTCTTGGAGAACTTGGCCTCCCTTTCAACAAACTATTCAAAAAGTGAGCGTTATATCTTAAGTATTTCAGAAAATACATGCTTCTCAATTTACTAATGCTAAGTTACATGTGAATTAGATGTAAAAGAGTAAAAGACCTTCACTAAATTCCTGTGTGCTAGCTACATAGGTTCAGTGTGTGCATAGCACTTGATTTTTGCCTTCTTATTTAATCCTCCCCTTCCCTCCACCCCCATTTATACAGAGACCTGCAACATTTCGCATAATCTCCAAAATCCTTTCAAGTTGTTCTTTTCTTTTCTTTTTAAAATATCTCCTTGCTGATTTCATGGGTACAGAAAATCAGGTTGTGCAGGTAGAGAGATTTGGTGTTGTTGGCTGGGTTTTGTGTGTGTGTTTTTTTAAATCTCAAATATGAAAATGTCAGCGGAAAACAGAACACCTTAGCTGCTGCTTTCACTGCACCGAAACAGTTCTTCCCCTGACAGCCCACTATTGTTAGCAACCACAACCAGTGACATTTTAAATCACAGGAATTAGAGTGGAATTTGATTATTGCTCTTCTGTGAAATAGCTGTTAAAAATGCCATATCTACTAGTGATGTGTGTGCATAGGAAGAGGGAGAGAGATTATATTTAAATATTTACAGGTTGTCTCTCAGATGACTTAAAAACTGCAGTTCAATTGTATTCTGCTCACTGGAGCGGCCATGAGTGGAGTGGCCAAAACCTCTCCTTGACAACATAAAGTCTTCACTGACCCCCCTGACTTGGGCAAATCCACACAGATCCGTCTCTTATGATGGCCTGCTAACTGAACACTGAACAGACATGCATGGACATGTTTTTGCTTAATGCCCAAACTCATGAATTAATCTGCTAACAGGCTGCCCTGTATTTTCTTACTATTATTTGTTTAATCACACATATTGCTACAGCACTTAGTCCAAAAAATTTACAGTGAGGTACATTAATATTAGAATTATAAATAGGGAATCAGTGTGGTGTAGTGGTTTGAGCATTGGACTGCAACCCTGGAGACCAGGGTTTGAGTCCTCATTCGGACATGGAAACCTGCAGGGTGACTCTCAGTCCCAGAAACCTCCATGATAAGGTCATCTTAGGGTCCCCATAAGTCAGAAGTGACTTGAAGACACAACAACAACAACAACATTATTTTGAATCATAAAGACTTAAATTTTACTTCACAAGAGAGCCAGGTTGGTGGACTCCAGAGGTAGGAAAAGTGCAGCCCTCCAGATGTTGTTGGACTGCAGCTCCCATCAGCCCTAATCAGTATAGACAATAATGAGAAATGTTGAGAGTTGCAGTCCAACAACACCTTGAGTGTCTGTGTCCTCTTGTTGAATTTATTTAATGTAGCCAGACAAAGAGAAGACAGCCTAGGTTCAGATCTTCACTCAGCCATGAAATTTACTGGGTAAACTTGGGCCAATCACTGGCTAGTATCCTGTTAGTTATGAAGTTGTAAGTTAGGCTTACACCATGTAACTATTACATATTAATATTTATGAACATGGTAACATTGCCATGATTTTAAATGCCCCTGAAACTCACCTTAAAGCCAGTCAGCCATCCCAATTAATAGAGTTCTGTGGGGCTGGTGAGCTGGGCACTACAGGACAATATGACCATTCACCTCTCACTAGCAAGCAATAGCACTAGGAGCAGTAGCAAAGACCCCTGCAGGTGTGGCAACTCTTTTTTGAACCATCACTCTGGCCAGTTCCACACTAGACTGTTATAGTGCTATTATTCCACTTTCAACACCCTATGGAATTCTGGGGCTTGTAGTTTAGGGAAAGGCCAGCCAGTGTAAGTTCAGTGATTTATTAACTTAGAGTAAAATGAAGTAAACCCATTTGAAAAGGTGGGGAGGCCTAAATACAGACAGAAAAACAGTCAAGCAAAATGCCTTTCTCATTAAAGGTAACCATGTTCTTTAAAAGGAAAAAGCAGGTGTTGCCAAAAAGATGGCATCTGTTGCTTTGAGATGCAAAACAACAACAAAAAAGGCTTTTTGTTGGAGCTTTATGTTGTTTCTGATTAAATCAAGCAGGAGCCTAACTGATAAATATTTTGCACATCGTGCAGTATATAATCTTAATCATCAAATGACAGATTTCACATCTATATGAATTTATTGAAGTGACATCAGACATTTACTCAAAGAGTAAACAGAACTGACATTAGAGGAGGATGACAAGGCAAAGCTGGAGGCTAATGAGAGGGACTATGGGGGAGAGGTTTTTATGCATTAGCTTTTTCTGCTTTTCTTCGACGCACTCTTAACTTTTTTCTTTTTTCATGGTAGGGAACAATCTTCACAAAATATTCACAGGTCCCATTAGACCAAGTGCACTCAGTCCTAGAAACCAAATGAACACATATCCAGGAAGTTGACCAGTACCAAAGGGATCTATGGTGTCCACCCTTGAGAAATGATGCATCAAATGTCATGAGAACAAACAATCAGATTGAGTAGAGGAAACTAGTCTTCTCTTGTTACCTACACACTGTAAACTGAAGCTTGCTTTGAATGAAATTAATTCAATGGATTCCCAAAATGGATGATAAAGTGTAAGATGGTTCCTTGCCCTGATGTTAGCATGTGGCCAAGCTGCCCAACATCAATAGTCTCAAAGAAATGAACAGGAACCACCATCTTGAAATAGATGGTGGTTTCATTTCAATAGAAACTGAAATGTTGCAGGGCAGCATGTGCTATTGGGGGGGGGGTCTCATCCTAGAACAATGGGCTGAAGTGCACCCCTCCCCATTCAGGCCATGAGCCACCAATGTTCACTTGGACTTGTGGAAGAAAGCTCAGCAGCAGCTGATGATTCAGCTCTAGGTTTTAGTCCAAATTTTCAGGGAGGTATCCATTGTCCCCAAAATAGGTTCCTCACCTTGGATAAATGCTTTAGAGTTCAGACATAAACCCACAGCTGAATCACTAACAATATAATAAACTTAGGCAAAGGATAAGGTTCAGGTCCTTTAAAGTATTGTTCTGGAAGAGTTTCAGTACCGTGTAGACATTGCAACCTTCATCCGCCACTGGAAAACCTTCCTCCATACATTGGGCTAGCCAGGAGCAAGATTTTGTTAGCTTATCCACCACATCCATGTTAACAGTCAACAAACAAATAGCAACTTCATCTGTCCTTCAGGCACCAAATTCATGGAAGACCAAACAACAATACAGGTAACCTTTTCTTCCCCTGGCATGGCTTCCCTTTCTTTCTTTCATGGTGCGAGACCATTGCTCCATCACTGTGCAGTGCTCTCTGTTCTGACTGGCAAGAGGAAAATCGTGATCCATCTTGTTGACCGGAGCTGCTCAAGATGGCAGCTAAGACTTGATCCATACAAAGCATGGGCACTGCCACAAACCCAGAGGAGAGAATTGTGCAGCCTGCCAGATGCTTTTCAATTACAGCTCCCAGGAATCCTAGCCTCCCAATGGTGACGAATGCTGGGAGTTCCAGTCCAAAAATATCCAGAGGGCCAAATGAATCCCTGCACTAACTGATAGGCCATTTCTGCAGTTTAGGGAAACCCCAGGATTCCACAGGATGCTGAAAGAGGAATAATAGCGCTATAACAGTCTAGTACAGAAATGGCAATAGCCTAACCTCCCAAGATCAGATAGCATTCTGCTAGTGCAAACAAGTAAATCTTTTTCTTTTTTTAAAAAAGGGTCTGTATATTTCACATCCCATTGTTGTCATAGCTTAGCCATTTTATTTTATTTTTTTCAATGCTTGAATCTCATCAAAATATCTTGATGTGCTTAGCCAGACAATATCAAAAACTGTGCTTTCTACAACTAGCAAGAAGAAAATGTGTTTTGTTTTCTCTCAAGAAAAGGATGCAAGATTCTCCCCTTCCCCAGGTCCTCCCCAGATTATAAGCATCTCCTTTCTTTATTGCTAGTAAAGCTAAAACAACCATAAAAAATAATTACATCTGTGACAAAGTACAATAAAGGCCAGATCCTCAGCTGCCATAAATCAGCATAAAGCCATTAGCTTTCAGGGAATTATGTTGTTGATTTACATCAGATGAGGATCAGATACTATGGCTTTAAGGACTTATCTCCCTAATCATTAAAGACAGCTAGAAAATTATATTTAGCCACAACCGGCAAGCTAACCTTGTGTCATTGGGCTGTATTTGTAAATTTCCTGAACTCGTCCATCATCAAGATTTAATTAACCTCTAATCAAAATTATATTACTCAAACTACCACTGCCAGTCTTTCCATAGTAGACTGAAATCTAGCAAGCTTGTTTGTTGAGGCTGGAAAAACGACTATGTGCAAACACATTGCCGATGATAATACGAAACACTCATTAACCCATGGAACTCACTGCTATGAAACACTGTGGGGACAAGGAAAAGGAGGCCAAGTTCTAAAAGAGGTGCACCAAAATTTGGAGGGGGGCTTAATCAAGGATTGAATATTGTTGTTTATTTCAATCTAGTTTGGAAACCGCATGGCCCTCTAGACATGGCTGAATTGCAACTCCCAACATTCCTCCACATTGGTCATGCAACCTAAAGCTTTTGGGAGCTACAGTTCAGCCATATCTGAAGGACTACATAATTCCCACTTTAGATTTAGAGCACAGAGCTCATCATGCCATAAAACCTTGTGCAAACGTCAACAATTTCTTTTCTAATTAATCAGGTTGGGAGGATGTAGAGACTGTTGTTATTCTCATTCAAAAGAAAAAGATTGGTTTGCTCAGAGCTATTTTCAACTACAGATCCCAGACTCCCCCAGCCAGCATGATCACTGGGCGTTTCAATCCCAAAGGTAGACACCCCTCCCTCAATTTAGATGGCTACGTCCAGTTTGGAAAGGGGTAAGATGGCAAAAATGCTCCCAATTGCAGCAAAGTGGCCAGTCTCATCACCAGAAGGCTTGGGGGGCACTGCAGGCTGTTTGGAGAACTAACAAGCTCCCTCCCTCAATTTTTGGCAAAGGTGGAAGTTGTGCAACACAGCCCCCAACCTCTCTCCCCAACTGTTGCCAATTTCCACCTATGGAGACTGAAAATGGAAGAACCCTTACACCTCTTTTGGACCACTCATTTTACTTCTGGTCCTTCCACATGTTTTTTAAAACGTTTTATGAATCTGGATTTTTAGGACTTCAGACACAGTCCTAGAAGCTGTGTGGAAATATTTAAGAAGATAGCTACAAACCACAAGGCATAGGAAAAGTAATTTAAATGGAAGCTGAGAGTGTCCAAGGAAGATACTCAATTGCCAACTAGCAGAACAGAGTCTGAAAGAGTTTATGATTCAGATGAAAATTCCTGGAAGCCAGTATGTCTCTTGGGGAATTCTGGGAGCTGTCATCCCAAACAGTAACTTTACCAAGGTCTGCCCCTAAGACATCCTCTGCCAGACACAGGCATGACACAGGCAAGAGGAGGGAGAAGAGATGCCAGACTTTGGGTGGTGACAACCCAAAATATAATGGACAATGAAACATTGTCAGCTGCTGTGTTGTATCTTGCACAGTCTTATGTCATGTAGATTGTAGATTGTCCTGCCCACAAAATGTTCAGCATAGAGAATGTGCTGAACATATTTTTTTCCAGGGGCAACAAAACAGATTCCAAACTATGTGCCAAATGGATTTATGTTGGGATTTGCACTTTTTTGGGTGGGGCAGAGGAGGGGAGCATATGCTATTGGCAGTTGGCTGGAGCACAAAGCCCTGGAGGGATATTTCCTGTGTTTTTAGACAATGATCGCTCCAGTCCTCCTAATTTGCTGATAACTTTGGTATGCTGCACTTTACTTTGCTTGTAACAGTTAATGCTTTCCCCTCCCTTTGGCTATTGGCTTCATCTTATCTAGATGTTTAACTTCCACTCATCATTCATCATAAGGCAGCCTATCAAACTAACACAGAAGAAGCCAGTGGGAATTTTTATCCAGACTTCAGTAGACTAGGAACAATACATTTTCCTCCCAGGAGCCAAGGAAATGAAATGGCATTAGGCTGCATGGTCAAAATCCTGTTGCAAGATTTTGAAATGCAGGATTAATATAGAATAGAACAGGGTTACTCAAATTGGTAGTCTTTGAACCAGTGCTGGTACATGAGCCATCAGTTGTTGTTATGAAGTGAGTCTCTAAGAAGGAAAGAAACAGTTGTAGACAATGGACATAAAGATGGTGCCAGCACTTGAGGAGAAAATGCTGGTCTCCCACATCAAACATGGGCAAAGAATTACATTCTGCTGGCTTGATGTCGAATCTTAGCTAACAACCCACTGAGACAAATATGTTGGAATAAAACATAACCTCAGCTTCATTGATAACAGCTGTTAGAACTTTGGAGCAGTATGAGAGACAGATCTTGACATTGGGAGACACATGGTTGATGAGATTCCATATCCTGGCTTACCTACCGGGGGGAACCATGAAATGGTACAAAGCAGGCTGTCATGTGTGTGCGGGCCATTCCCCCAATGACCTGGAATGAGCTGCCCAGCTTCCCCATCAGCTGTTGTAGAGATCCTCGAACTGGGAAGACAGGTGTAAAGACCTCATACTCTCAAAAGGATTTGCCCCAGTACTCATCCTGCAAGAGTTCAGCTATACGAGCTCATTTTAAACTTCTCAGATGGAACAGAGGGAAGCCAACTGGTCCACCTGTGATGTCCTGCAGTCTGCACCCAGCTTTTTAGCCCCTCATTGGCCTAGTGCCCAAGGTGTATAAAAAGATCCTACACCAGGAGGAGAGAAGAGGATGGTGGCAAGAAGTGCCAAGAAAAAGGCACTTGCCATCCTTCGCTTCCACTGCACAGCACAGACCCACATTAAGACTGGGAACCCAACACTTGTACCAAGTGAAATTATTATTCCTCTTAGCTTAGTCGTGCCCATGCTGAATGCATAAAGACATGGGGAGAAGGATAAACTTGCCCCTCTAATTCTATTACAGTCCTGATGTGGACTGTGAGATCTTTGTGAATCTTTTTTCTACTTTTAAAGATTCATTCATCTCCAGGTACTTCTGTCTGTCTGCTAGGGTCACAAGAAGGCTTTTTAAAATATATATATATATATATGCGCATGCATGCATACAGCACCAAGTACAGCCAGGTGAATCTGTTCATTTCAGTTTCTCTACGTTTCTCATTCTTCAAATCTGAAAATCAGTTTGTGATGAATTTTCAGAATTGTTCCAGTCTTAAATTTGGGTTGCCCTGAACTTTGGATTTCGTGTTGAAAGCTTGCAGGAATATTTGTATACATTTTTTTTGTTTATGTTTCTTTCCATCCACACATTTTGTGTGCTTTTTTGCTTAATATTTGCATACATTGCAAACAATTTTCTTACAGGATGCATCTTTGAATGCTGTTTCCAGTCACATATGTGTTTTTGTGGGCACTTTCCTGTAATGCGTGCATTTTTCTGCTCAACTATTTTAATTGGAGCACTCTCTTGGGAATATTTGAAGTGTGCATTTCAAAGGATAAGTTTACTGTGTGCAAATCAGCTCTAAAAAGTGTGAGATTGGGCAAGCTATCTTTCAGATCTGACCCCCATTTCTCCCCCTACTAACAAATAGTGGAGGTCAACCCTGCGTGAAAATGGAATAATAGCACTATAATAGTGTAATACGGAAATGGCCTATGACTTTGGAGATCAGAGTTTGAATCCCTGCTCAGTCATGGAAACCTACTGGGAGACCTGGGGCAAGTTACCCTCTCTCAGCCTCAAAGAAAGGCAAAGGCATCTCTCCTCCAATAAACTGTGCCAAGAAAACTCCATAACAGATTCACCTTAGAGTTGCCATAAGTCAGAAACAACTTGAAGGCACACAACAACAAGAAAATTGTTTCAATTTTCAGTGCAAAACAAATGACCTAGTATCAATGCAATTGTATAGAAACAGGTTTTATTTCTCTTCAAAAAGAGGTATACTTCAAAGCCCTCCAGTAAACAATTCTCTAATTTCAAATTCATACCTCTTTATTGTCAAATATGTGTGCAGGGTGGTGCCAGCGCTATTCCGCAAATTTACTTTTTCACTGTGTTTGCCTGGGCCTTTGTTAGCTATTACTATGACATCCTCCATGCCAGGTCTGAATGCCGGCAGTGAAAATAGATGCTCGGTGAGTTCCCTTACAGTTAAGTTGGACATCAATATAGGTTGCATCCAAACTTAGTTATACATAGAAGAGACCTGTTGAAATAAGTGGAACTTCAGAAAGCATAAGCAATTTGGCTTCAGTGAGTCCACTCTGTGTAAAACTAAAACGTGCATACAATCCTACAACAACAGTGCTTTTTCTCCAGGCACCATTGGCTGCAAATATTTTCAATCAGAACTTGGAAAGGTATATTTTGATTAATTAACAGTTTTAGTAAAAATATTTAGCTGCAAGATCAAAAAGCAACTAATAATTTTAAAAATTGCTTTTAATAATTTTTTTTCAAAAAATCTGAATGTGCACATACCATATGACCCAACCTGGGCCAGCTCTTCATTCTTGCTGTCTTCCCTCTTTTCTGCTTAATGCCTAGTTATAATATCATTACATAAGTATAGTAATGTTGCATAACTACTTCTTAAAAAATCTAAAAATTTACAATTATGCCACAAAAGGAATGAAATCATCCCTCATTAAATGACCATAATCATGTAATTTCCTCATACCCTCTTTATTTGAACTTGCTGTAACAGGTTGCTTCCAAGGGACTGAGAAGAAATGGAAGAACATATCTCTATCTTTCTTGACTTTCTGTTGGAGAAGGGGCAATATGATTTACACCTCTCCCCTTCCCTCCCACTTTAATATATTTTTCATTTCTATATTGACATTCTACAGTTACATTAATTCAGTAACGTATATTTTACATTGCTGCTATCATGCAGAAATGTCCCCAAGCTAATTTTAGAGGCAAGGAATTGGTATGCCAAGGATTCCATGACGGAGCACAGATGGAACTGAATCCTTACAGATGCAAAGGAAACGCATGGCGTAAGGTTCCTTCTTCCAGGATCACGCTTCTGTTCCAATTCCTGTTTCTGTTCTTGCTCTAAGCACTAGCACAGGTGACCTGAATCAAAATAAGCAGGAGGTAGAAGGAAGCTATAAACAATTGTTCAACTATTTTCAAAGAGGAAGAGGAGGGAGAGAAAAGGGGGGAAAAAAATACATGATATTCTGGACCATCTCCATTTCTCTCTCTCTCTCTCTCTCTCTCTTTTTCTTAAAGAACAGATCAAATTTCTACCAAAAATGTTACAAGCTAACTGTATCTTCTATTTGTTCAGCTCCGCAGGAGAACGATTTTGCATTTTTGCTCTGAAGTATGCAGTATAAACAGAAAGCTTTTGGTTTGGAATGAATCCCTTGTAACCTTATCTGAATGCATTGCATTGAAACTGGGATCTTCAAAGAGACTTCGTCGGCTGATAATCTGAGGAGATAAAGTTAACTCATAAGGGTTTTTTAGTTTTACTTCTGCAGGGAGCTGCTGCTGCAGAATAAAGGAGGTGGTGCCGCTCTTCATACATAGAGAATTGAGCCAAACAAATGGAAACTTTAACAAATGTGAAACTGAATACAGTACGGTGGTTGATCATCATTTCATACCAGTCCATTTCCATCCATTCTAGTGGAGATTGTACTGATTTCCATCTCTCAACTCCAAATATAATAGGGACTTCAGGATTTTGGTGTGTTTTGTGGCATGTGTATGTGGGGGAGTATTTTTCCTGATCGCCCTTGAAACAAATGTTACTTATATTCTTGTCAGACAATCCACTTTGAATCTTTTATCTCTTGCAGGATAAAGCAAGTTAAAAGTGCCTCTGACATGTCACACAATCTCATTGCAGACAGCACTCCAAATCACAGCAAATCCAAATCACAGCATTCCTGTCTAGGTCAAAGGATATCAAAATTCAGTGATCTAACTGCAAAGCCAAGACATTTAGTTGCCCAAAGTGAAAAAGACTAGATGATATCCAGTCCAATACCAAGATGTCCCTGACTGGACTATCTCACATCACCTTTATTGTTGGTCCAGCAATTGGAGAAGCTTTTTCTTGGCCTACAGTTCCCCCAATCCCTTAGCCATGTTAGAATCTGTAGTCCAAAAAAGAGAACTTTTCCAATATTTTATGAAGATACCTTTCCTCAAGAAGTTCTGTGTTCTTTGATTGCTGAGTGGGAGTTTGTAGGAACTGCAGTCTAAAAAAGAATCTTTTCCATGGTCTTGGTAGGACCAGTTTTAGCAGCCATTGGGACCAAAAAGCATTGTGCGCTGTACAGAAAATAACTTTTAAACTAGCCCAATTTCAGTCTAGGATTACATATGCCCTTGAAGAGAAGTATTCTCATAAGATTCAGCAAGGAGGTAGAATTGTTATCTACAGTCCTGGGGAAATCTAGGGTCTTATTCATGACATGTTCCAATGTGCAACTATGTACACTTACTTCTGTTTAGAGGGACCTTGCATCATTGGGAAGATGACTGCATTTATGGTAGTTTTAAAAGAAGGTGTTGTGTTACTTTCTGGCAGCATAAACAGGAAAAAGGGGGAAAGAGGGAGGAAAAGAAAGGAATGTAGCAGCACCTTTAAGACTAACTGGCTTTTATTTTAGCATGAGCTCTTGTGGATATAAATCCACTTCTTCAGATACGCTACTGAGTGATATTAAGGCCTCAGGCATAAAGCATATTTATATAGTTGTGGGAGTGAAACAGAATGTAGTATGATCCCAAAGGATACAAATCATGACCTCTGCCCTAAATTTGCAAAGGGTCTGGAAGTTGATACAGGTCATTCAGATCTTTACAGTGGTCAATTAGTGCTGATGTGTGAAAGCAATAAATCTGCTTATCAAAAGTCAGCTTCCCTGAGTTCAAAATTCTAAGATTCCTTTTGTTACATGTTCAGTAGCTTGTATTAATATTTGCTTGTATTAATATATGTACTTTGCCATGGAGCCACTTCTTTATACCTCTGCTAATGGACTGAAATTTCTGAATATAATTAAATTCAGCTGTTTCTCTTTCTAGCCTTCCTTTGTAATTTCCTTCTTGCAAGGACCTTGACCTCTAAATCCCTGATTGCATGTCCAGGAAGGTTGAAATGTTCTGCAACTGGTTTTTGGATATTTCCATTTCTAATGTCAGATTTGTGTCCATTAATCCTCTTGCACAGAGACTGTCCTGTTTCTCCAATGTAGAGTCTAGAGAGACATTACTGGCATAGGATAGTATATAGCTCATTGGAGGAAGAGCAAGTAAATGTGCCTCTCATGTTGTGGGTGATGTTATTCAATCCTGTAATATTACTCCCAGAGTAGATGTGGAAACAGAGTTGGCATCTGGATTTGTGGTAGGGTCTTCTCCCTGTATTACATTCCATGTTACACATCATGTTGTAAGTGAGTTGGAGGCTATCTGGAAACCAGTTAAACGCCTGCGTCCCAGAACTTGTGAGCGGACTATGTTATTCTCCAGAATTCATTCTAGCTCACTGATGATGCATTGGAGTAGTCTAAGCTGGGGACTGTAGGTGACCACTAGGGGTGTCCTCTCATACTGTTTTTCCAGTCTGTCTTGTAGTAGATGGTTGCTGGGTATTAATCTTTCCTTGTTGATTTGTTTCTTCACCTCCTTAGGTGGGTATTGTAGTTTGAGAAATGTCCATTGTAAATCCCAGAACTTCAGTCTTGTAGGCCTGAGCAGATGTAGCTGTATTAGAGAGTTTGGATGTAAACAATATATTTGGTAGTGTTTTCTGGATGGACACCGGAGGCATGTAAGTAAGCGTAGCAATCAGTGGAGTGTTTATAGAGCATGGTGCTTAGAAGTCTACTGTGCAGTTAGTTGCACAGTCGTGTCAAGAAAGTGAATTTGTTATATGGACTGTTCCAGACTCGTACTGATGGCAGTATGGAAGTTGCTGTAATTATGGTGGAACTTCTCAAGTGATTGGTTTCCATGTGGCCAATTTACAAAGATGTCATCAGGAAACTGTAGGTATAGGAGAGATTTTGGGGTGCATGTGCTGAAGAAGCACTTTCCAGGTTAGCCATAAAAATGTTTGTATACTATCATGCCATGCAGGTGCTCATGGTCATGCCACTGACTTGGAAAATACAGTCTGTCTGCACCCTCCCAGAGAACAACATCCTAGCCACTATGGATGTGGAATCACAATGCATCAACATCCCACACCAGGATGGACTACAAGCCATCAAGAATACCATCCTGAACTTTTTACTTACTCATAACTACTTCCCTTTTGGGAATAGTAAGTATCTTCAGGTCAGTTGCACTTAACTTCTGGTATTTTCTACAGGCTATCCTTTAAAATATTTAAAGATTGCTATAATGTCACCTCTCAGTCTTCTCTTTTCCAAATTAACATAACAAACTCCCTAAGCTGTTCCTCATAAGGTTTAGGTTCCATGTTGTTGGACTGCAGTTCCCAGCATCCTTCACTAGCCATCCTTGCAAGGGGGGCTCAGAGCTGCAGTCCAACCACATGTGGAGAGCTGTGCTTTTCTGCTGCAAAGAATAGCACAGTTTGATGTTGCATGTGGAGAATTGGCAAATGAAAGCATCAGTCACAAAGGGAGACATTTAAAGTATTCATTACCCTCTTTGTCACTGGAGAGAAAGGAACTAGGGTACGTTATATCAAATACAAAATTGTTTGGTTAAAATATTAAGAGATTTTGTAAATTGCAGTATTGTATTAAAATAACAATACATATATAAAAGGATTTAAAAAGAAGGCCTGGTAGATGTGTAACTGTGAAAGGGTCTATAAAGATACCATCTACTCTAATTATGTAAAATTTTCTATTTTACCAACTATTCTGCCTCCTGCCCCCCCCCCCCCCTCACCACTAACAGGCCAAGATCTTTCAATGCCTTCAAACATACATTGCCCAAGCCATGTGCCAGCAACTTTTGACGTTCCTTTGCTGCCCCCCAGTGGTTGTCCACAACATGACCTAATGAGGCAGAAGAAAAAAACATAAAAAGTAAAACCAGAGCTGTGATTAATTTTCAGAGTGCTCAATTTTCACATCAAAATTTGTTCTTAGAAGGGAGCAAGTTTGATTCCCTGTAAAATGAGTCATGAGCACTTCTTTTGTGAGGTTTTTCAAACAAAAATTGTTTGCCATTCCTGTTTGCACTCACCGACAGCTAAGAGTCAAAACAGAAATAAGAGACATATGTTGAAAGAGGAGGGAGTGCTTATTATCATTATTATTACTTGTGCCATTCCCAGTGCAAGTGCCACAAAGGGTGACGTCTGGAGCAACGCAGACTGTACATTATGTCTGTGCACAAATACAAGTGGGGGGAATCAGAGCTCAGGAAAGCTCCTATTTGGACTGCAGCTCCTAGAATCCCCCGCCAGGATGCCCATGCTGGCTGGGGGATTTAGGGAGCTGAAGTCCAAAAAGTAATTTTTCCAAGTTCTGGATAAAATTTGCTTTTGCTCCCTCTAAGTGGTCCAAAGATCTCCACTGTGAGCAGACATCCTTTGCATCTTTCAACATACTCAAATGAGTCTGTGTGAATTCTCAGTATGCTCATGAGAAACAAGGCTAGAAGCAAAGCTTCTCGAGTTCTGGCCTGGATGAAGGAAGTAAAATGAGAGGCTCAATGCTGGCATTTGTGAGGTGCAAGGAATGGCCAGACTGTGCACAGAAGACATTACAGTGAACACTGGGTGAAAACAGAGGCCTGAGAAGATGATAGGGCCATCATTAACTCTAGGGTGTTGGTGGACTATAACTCCCAGTATGCCACAGCCAGTGGTGAAGAATGAGGAGAGTTGTAGTAGAACAACACCTGGAAGGCCACACTTTGCTCATCCCTGATGGGTAAAGTCGTGTCATCACTGAACAAACATGGTTTTAGCACAATATAAAAACTTTATAAAGAACTGTTTTGTAAGACACAAAAATTAATTGAAAGAAATGAATGTATGTGTAGTTTTGGCACAATCATATCATCTTCAGCTCTAAGAATGTGTTCTAACTAACATCCAAAAGGTTCTTCATGATGAAATTTGCCATCAGCCCATTTCAGAAGAAATGTGAATGGACCATTCACATTTCAGTTAAACAATTTGTTCAAGAGACTTCTGCAGAGGTGATAGACATTTGGAAACAGTTCAAAATATCCCTGAGGCAACTGGTAAAATAAGAAAAGTAAACATGTGTGCTGGGTGGTGTGGGGTGAAGCTGAAGAGAAACATGCAAACCTTGCTTTTAAAAGTCCATGTATGACAAAAGGGATCGAAGGTCTAGTAGATTTGAAAGACATAGGAAGACATCACAAGAGGGAAAGAAGTCAAACAAAGGTTCAGGAAAGGATCCAGAAAGGAGATTCCACTCCTATGGAAACAAGAGAAAGAATAAAAGGAAATACAAAAAGTAAGTTGGTCGCAAGGGGCTCTACACATTCAGGTCACCTTTGTTACAGGACAAAAGCAGGAATCGGATCCACTGCATCTAAAGATTCCCTCTTTCTCCCAGATTGGCCTCTTCTGGCCACATTTGCTACACCAGCTGTGGAACCTTTCCTTTCTCCCAACTGCTATCACTGGGGAGAGCACGGTGTAGAACATTCCTTTTAAAAAGTCGTTACAGGGTCAGAAATAGTGATGTAACCACTTCCAGCTTTTAAAATTTTCTTTTAAAATAAGTAACTCCACTATTATTTCTGACCATGTACTTCTGACCCTTTGCTTATTAAAAACTAAGTTTTTACTAATTATAGTTGGCATTCTGTCCTGCAGTTACAGATCCATAACCTAGAATTATGCATGTGTAAGCATTCCATATTCAGTAAGAGCCTTTCTGCCCTACACTGATACAGTGCTATTATTCCACTTTCAGCATCCTGTGGAATTCCAGGGTTTGTAGTTTCCTGAGGCCAAAGATCTCTCTGGCTGAGAATTCTAAAGGCCCCTCCCTAAACTGCAGACCCCAGGATTCCATAGGATGTTGAAAGTGGAATAACAGCACTATAACAGGGTAGGGCAGAAAGGTCCTAACACTACGTAGTCATGATCATGGCACTATTGCCACAATTAAATGCTCCTCCCAACCTGTGTAAATAGTCAGCAGCTGCATCAGACAGATGGGGTCTGTTCAGCTGCCAACCAGGGTGCAACAAGGGGGATGTTTCCAACCACATGGAAACCAGTTCCAGGAATTTCCAGCTCACCAGCGCAGGTTTGGGGAGGCATGGGAGGGGGATCGCTTTCTCCTAGTTCTGCTGATGAAAGTAGGTGCACTGGCAGAAATAACCTCTTGCTCATTAAAATATAATCCAATTCTAAACCAAAAAATGACATTGGTGCTGATAAAGCAAGGACTTAGGTGAAATAGCCATCAGGAAATGGACTGCCTGCATTGCTGAAGATTGCAAAAAGAGGCACAGTTGTCCAAATAACTCTAAGCACATTGGCCAGCATTTTCTTAGTAGCATAAATAAGCATTAGCCCATATTTTTGCTCTATATGTCATTTTCTGGAGGGGAGGGGTCATGGAAGAAGCTGAGATTCCTTTTCCCCATCCACCATGACCAAAGTCCCCCTAGGACTCCAGCCAGACTGTGAAAATTTCCCTGAATGGCCATTCCATGGCAGGAGAGCACCAAAGATAGGAGAAGTATCTGGACATATCCCATAGCCAGATGTATGCCGGTGAAATCATCCACGAAAAGCCCAGTGGATCTTGGCAGAAGATGCTCTTAGTCTGCATTTGTCTATCTGGCATAGTGAAATTATTCTCTGATCCTGCCTCATTCAAGGGGGCTATCGCAGCAAAATTGTGAGTGCTGAGGGTGGTGACTGGGGAGCGGTAGCCGAGTTCTGTCTTCAGGACTCTTACACTACACTGGGCAAAGCAAGCTCTTGGCCACAAAGCACCCTATAGAAAGTGGAATGGACAGATCTAGGCTTCTTGTTGGCCTCCAATTTTTTACCTACAGTCTAAAAGTTCTGTATAGGTGTCCTTCATATGTTTCTTTGTTTTGTAAGCTGGATCTAAGTCCGATCTGAGCACTTTCTGGTCCTCTATTTAAAATTAACTAAAATAATACAAAATAAATGAAGTTTAGACTTGAAAGAACTGGGAAAGGGCAGGAGAGCACCTTCATTTTGAAAAATTACATTAGAAAGGCTCCCTGCTTTCCTGCTTTCCTGCTCTCTTGCTTTTCCTGCTCCCACTTTTCGTTAATTCCCACCCATCGCTTTATACCAATTACTCTCACACAATTACAGCTCGCAAATATGCATGTAAGTCTCATCAGCAAGGTAATTTGGAGGTGAGTGAGGAGAGGGTGCTATTTAAAGCCAGCATGCTGTAGTAGCAGACACAGGTTAAAATCCCCAGTCATACATAATGCTTACTTGGTGACCTCGTGCTAGTCATTCTCACAGCCCAGCTCACAGGGATACACACACACACACGCACGCACGCACAACTAGTAATTTACATTTTTTTTATTTAATTATAAGAAAAGAAAAAAACGCACAAAAAATACATAAGGTGACAAACATAAAAGTGAATGAAAAAAAAGGTTACAAAAATGCTAACATTTCTATTTCTCTCTAAATCTATTTCCATAATGTTACTTATTCAACATATTATAACCCATACTGATTATACATTTTGGTTATATATGTCTAAATTTCATTCTCATTATACCTATTGTTGTTATTTATTCCCATACTTAACATTTTAAAAACATACTATTAGTACTATCATTTTCAAACTAAATTTAACCTATCACTATTTCTAAGTGTACTCCACCTCCAGAATTACTCCACCTTCCAAAATTGTAACTCTTTTTGTGGAATTGTGACACCTTTCTCTTTTACTAACACCTTTTCCACAAATATCTTCCATATTGCTTCAAAATCATTCCCTTTCATTATTCCTTTTTTGACCTTAATTCCACATATTAACTTATCATTAATGGTGATTTTCCACACTTCTTTATACCAATCCTCTATTTGAAAATCTCCTTGAATTTTCCATTTTCTTGATATAACTAACCTTGCAAGATTAGCCAACTCACAGTGTTGCTGTGAAGACGAAAATGGAAAATTCTTGCACTCCTCAGAAGAAAGGTAGGGTATAAATATATAATCAATACAAACTAAAATCATTACATTCTGATATATTGCTTCTAATTGTCTTTTACTTGTTTCTAGAACACAGGCTTCTTGGTTTTCTGAGAAAGCCAGTGCAATGAAGCACTTGGGTAGTGTAATGATGGAAAAAGACTGGAAACGAATCCCATTGACAACAATTTAGGGCCCATTTTATAGTTTACTCTGTAGCAGTGAGGACAGCAAAGAAACAGTACTTTGCTGCCTCTTATTACATTGGTACCATCTTGGCCAGACCAGTTGTTTCATGTAGTTAGTGTTTGGCCAAGAATATTGCTTGGATTCATACTAACATGGACTCCATCTTGAAGCTGAAGGAGAAGATTTCACAGAACCTAAGGAGGTAATAGGGGTGCATATTTGTCTAGTTTCAATGGATGGTGTTTGGAGAAGTGGGGCCAACCACTTCTCTGTTAAACCTATGTCCATCTTGGCTGATTAAAGTTGCCAGAGGAGGGATGGCAGGTTCTGTGACAGAGGTTGTAAAAGTTTCTTTGAAAAGCATATGTATTCAAACCCATTTTAAAAAAGCAATTATAAGATTTCACTGGAACTCCCCCCACCAATAACTAGCAACCAGTCTCTAAACTCCTCTTTTAAAGTAAAATTTCCAAGCAAGCGGTGGCAGCAGAACTACAGGCTTTCTTGGATGAAATGGATTGTCTGGGTGTTTATCCAATCTGAGTTGAAGTCTGGTTGTGAAACTGAAACAGCCTTCATCTTCTTGGTGGATTACCCATGCTAGAACAAGTGCATCCCTGTCAGTTCTGGACCTCTGAGTCACATTCAGTGACATCAGTCTCAGGATCCTCCTGGGCCATTTGGCTGACATGAGGCTTGGTTGCACTGTTCTGCAATAGGTCCAGTCTGATATGGCTGAACATTCCCAGAGAGTGGTGCTGGGCGTCTGTTGTTCAGCCTCCTGGCCCTTAGTTTGTCAGGTTCCGTAGGACTCAATACTGTCCGCTCTGTTTTTAGCATTGACGTGAAGCCACTGGAGAAGTCATCTGGAGTTTGGGGGCTGGGTGGCATCAGCATGCTTTGGATACTCCTTCTGAAAGGACAGGTTCATAGCTTTGGGATTCTTGGACCCAGTGCTGCTCCTGAAATGCCAGGTGACGATGGTGACCAGAAGTGCCTTTGAACAGTTTCAGTTGGTACACCAGCTGCACACTTTCCGAGGGAGGGCAGATCTGTCCACAGAGGCCTTGTTGCTCCTTTTGTTATTTGCTATGACTTTTACTTATGGTGACCCAATGAATGAGAGATATTCATGTCACCCTGATTTCAGCAGCTGTGCTCAAGTCCTGCAAACTCAGGGCTGTGGCCTCCTTGGTCAAGGCCATTTCCACAGTAGACTGTTATAGTGCTATTATTCCACTTTCAACTTCCTATGGAATCCTGGGGTTTGCAGTTTAGGGAGGGGCCGGAGCTACAGTACGACCCCCATGTCCATGAATTCATAATCCACGGATTCAGTTATCCACGGGCAGCATAGGATCGCGCTGCCCACTGTTTTCCACCTCCAGCTGCAAGCCCAGGGCCCAAACCCCATGGCGCTTGGTACTATCTGCAGATTCCCGTATCCACCAGGGAGGGGCCTGGAACCAATCCCCTGAGGATACAGGGGCTGTACTGTATTTGCAGGATCTCAGCAACAGCATCCCCAGCAGGTAGCTGCCCAGCCTCTTTTTGAAGGCATGCAGAGAAGGAGACCCCACCACCACCACTTCCAAGCCACTCTCATTGTCAAGAAGCCCCTTCTAATGTTCAGTCAAAATCTGCCTCATATAACTTAAAAGCATTATGCTTAGTTTTGCCTTCCAAGGTAGCAGAGAACAAACACACACCCTTCTCTTTGCGGTAGCCCTTGAGGTACTTAAACATGATCGTGTCATACCTCAATTCTTTTCACCAAGCTAAACATGCCCAGTTTCTTCAACCTCTCTTCATATGTTATGTTCTCCATTCCTCTTGTCATCCTTGCTGCCCTTCTCTGAACTTGCTCCACCTTGTCTATATCCTTAAAATGAGGCACCCAGAACTGTACTCCAGATGAAGCTTGACCATCACAGAATATAGGGGCCCTATTACTTCCCTCAACTTGGAAACGATGCTTCTATTAATGCAGTCAATGACTACATTTGCCTTCTTTGCTGCAGCATCACACTGCTGACTCATGTTCAATTTATCATCAACAATAATCTCAAGGTCCTTTTCACATTTAGTATGGTTGACCCAAGTATCCATGATCTTATACCTGTGCATTTGGTTGTTGTGGCCTAAATATAGAATTTTGCATTTGTCTCTGCTGGATTTAACTTTATACTTTCAGCCCAGTTTTTTAGTTTATCAAGGTCCTTTTGAATTCTGCTCCTATCTTTCACTGTGTTAGCTACCCCTCCCAGTTTTGTATCATCTGCAAATTTGATAAGGATTTCCTTCACCCCACCATCTAAATCATTGATAAAAATATTGAAGAGCATCAGCCCCAGGTCAGAACCCTGTGGCACTCCACATGAGACCTGCTTCCAATTTGAACCACAGCCACTGATGACAACTCCTGAAAATGGTTTTCCAAATATTCCATATTTAGTCAGTTTGCTAATCAAAATATCATGGGGGACTTAATCAAATGCTTTGCTGAAATCCAGATAAATGACATCCACAGCATTCCTATCATCTACTAAACTAGCGACCCAATTGGAAAAAAAAACTATAAGGTTAGTTTGGTAGAGTTTATTCTTGACACAGGATAAATTAATGCTGGCTCCTACTAATCACTGCCTTACTATCAAGATACTTGCAGATGAGCTCCTGTATAATCCGGTCTAATATTTTTCCTGATATTGAAGTTGGGCTGACCTGTAGTTTTCTGGATCTTCTTTTTTGGCAGAGATAGACAATGTTTGCTTGTTGCCAGTGCTCTGGGAGTTCACGCATTCTCCAAGATTTCTCACAAATTATGGCAACTGGTTCTGCAAGTACGTCAGCAAGTTGCTTCAGTACTCTGGAATCTGGCCCTGCAGATTTGAGCTTATTTAAATTAACTAGGTGATTCCTGACTAACTCCTTGTCAGTCTTGGTTTGCAACCCATATTCCTAACCAAAATCTCTACTGCTCCATGGAACCACAAAATCCTCTTTTTGGGAAAACTCTGAAGCAAAATAGAGGGCTGCATTTTCCATTAGGCACTTCAGGCCCAGTGCCTAGTGCCTACAGAGATTTTAGGGCCTACAAAAACAGAATTTAAAAAAAATTAGCACCTATGAGGCACGGAGTCAAATAAAAGACTGGCTCAGCCTTTTTCATTCTGCCTTTTCATTGTGATCTGTTAGCATTTGACCATCTTTGCTGAGCAGCAGTCCTGCCACTTCCTTTGTCATTCTCCTCCTTTGAACATATTTGAAAAGCCCCCCTTTTTATGCTCCTTGCTTGCCTGGCCAGTATTAACTCACTTCAAGCTTTAGTTTTCCTTACACTGTTCCTGTAAGCTTGGGCTATATGTCTGTATTCTTCCTTGGTAATTCAGCTTCCTTCCATTCTTTATACATGCTCTTTTTCCTTTCCACTTCCTCTTCAAGTTTACTGTGCAGCCACATTGGCTTTTTTTAGATGTTTCCCATTTTTCTTCTCTCTTGGAATTGTCTGTGAATGTGCTGTCAGCAGTTCCAACTTCATGAAATCCCACCTGTGCTGGATGTCTTTTTACTTTAGCATCTCTAGCTATGAGATTCTGCCCATCACTTTGCTGAACTTGATAAAGTCAGCTTTTCTGAAATCCAAGATTTGGGTTTGACTATACTCTTCTTTGTCCTGTCTCACAATCATGAATTCTAGCACTACATGGTCACTCCCCTCATCAGGATATTTAAAGTCTTCCATAACTACCAGTTCTTGCTTCTTGGAGATTTCTGATATTTGTTTCATAAGAACATCATCCACCATCTCATCTTGGTTTAATGGCCTGTAGTAAACTCCTACCACAATATTGGTTTCATTTCTTTCTCCATTTATTTTTACCCAGATGCTCTCCAGTGGTCCAGTTTGATCACTTTGCATGGATTTCTATACACGTGAATTTGATTTTTACATATAAGGCTACCCCACTCCTTTTCTTCTCCATTCATTCTTTTTGAACAGATTTCATCCCTCAGTTGTTATATTCCATTCATGAGAGTCATCCCACCATGTCTGTGTTATACTTACAAAGTCATATTTACCTTCCTGCACTAGGACTTCAAGCTCATCCTTTTTGTTTCCCAAGCTCTGTGTATTGGTGCAATGACATCTAAAGTATCGTTGGTTCTCATCTTTTATTGTGCTGTGAGTTTTACTGTGGCTTCCATTTTCTCCCTCAGCTTTTCCTCTAGAATTCACATCCTTGTGTTTAGAGTTGCATTTGTACAGATGTTTAAGCTATCATCTCCAACCTCCTAAGGATTTAGTTTAAAGCCCTCTTGATCAGATTCACCATGCTGTCACCAAAGACTTCCTTACCAGTCTTTGTGAAATGCAGCTGATCTGTAGCCAATAGTCCTTCATCTAATGAAGACAATGGTCTCAGAAGTGAATCGTCTCCTGTTTATACCATCTGCATAGCCAGTTGTTCAGCTACAGTATCTTCCTGTCACTGTGTGGTCCTCTATTATTCATTAATGGAATTAATGAGAATGCCACCTGTGCCTCTAAACTCTTCACTTTCCTACCCAGAGCTATCCAAGGTGATCTGCACAGAGGTGTTCTTTGCAGTGTCATTTGTGCCCACATGGATCAGAAGAAAGAGGGTACTGCTCTGTGTCTTTAATGAGCTTTGGCAACTTGTCAGTGACATCCTGGATATACACACCAGGAAGACAGCACACCTCTTGATTCATCTTATTCAGCTGGCAGCAGTTCCCTGTATACCCCTGAGCAATGAATCTCCTATGACCAGCACCCTTCTTTTCTTCTTGATGCAGTTAGTGGTTAGGTTGGCTCCTTCCATGGCACACAATGTCTCTTGCTGCTGGTCTCCTGCTTATGCTTCTTCACCACTGTTATCCTTAGGAAGATGTAGGAAGCAACTGTTTTATAGTTGGAGCAGTTCCAAATCTCTTGTGCATAGTCTGCTCCTGACAATGACTGTCCTCTAGGGTGCTCTCTCAATGTTACCGCTGTCTTTATTTTCACTGGCAGTTTCTTCTTTTTGGTTCTGTTGGATCAATTCTCCTTCTGTTCTATCCAGGAAGTCCTCGTGTTCTCTGATGTACTGAAGAGTTTCAACATGTAGCTGCTGTGCCTTGACCATCTTTTCCAAGAGAGCTATCAGTTTGCATTTGCTGGAAGTGTAGTTAGTGAGGTTTCCTGGCAAGAAGACAAACATTGCACACATTGCATCAGACAATTGTTACCCCACTGGCATACCGTATCCCCAGAACTATGAATTTGATATCAAATCTGCCCACCATGCCAGAGAGGTTGCCTGGTGGGCACGTAGGCAAAGAGGTCAAGCGACTGAAACCAAGTCAGGCCAGGAAAATCTTCAGTCACATAGCCCAAGGAGACTTCAGGCAATACACATCTACACAGACAAAGGGTCCTCAGCCAGGAGTAGTCAACATGAGGGGATTAGCATGTTTTCCCCAAGTTGAGCAACTCCGACTTTGCAAAATCCTATTAGGTGAGGTCCATCTACATAAACTTGATTGCAACCCAACCTGATTGCAACCTGACTTGATTGCAACCCACTTGCCATTGTATGACATTCCTTCCTCTGTTTTGGCCATTGTTCTTCCCAGGAGAGGGCCTGCCCTTGAGGTATGTTCCGCTTTATACGTAGTCCTAGTTTTTGAGGGTCTTTTTGGAGAACTCCCCACCACGCTAGCAGACCAGCACTGTGTTAGTTGAGTGATCCCTTCAGCCATCTCTTTGCTGAGCTCCGTTCGTCTCGCCGCTTCCCGGACCGAACACCTCAGGGTAGGTGCAGCATCACCACCTCTACAATCCCTTTGCTATATCCCCTATTAGTTTTTCACCTCTTTTCCTTCTCAATAGGCCTTGTGTACATGTGTGAGTGCGTTGGTGTGTGAGAACATTTTCATTCCATAAAATCCATTTATTTGATACATTTGTGCAGCTTTTTGGCTTGGCCTGACCCTGTAAAAATTGGGTAAAAGATCCTGCTGGGTTACCCTGCCTCTCATTTTGCTAAAGCTTGTCCTCCGCTAATTTCCCCAATCTTTACAACTTGGAGCAAAGCAAGGTGTCTCCCACGGGACCCCCAGAAGTTAGGGTAACACAATGACAGATTCTTCTTCCTCGCTATCTGCAAATTTTCCCTCTTTTCAGACTGTAATAATTCTTACTGATATTACTGTGCCTGCCTCCACTGTCCCTCAGAGACCAAGCTCCAGAGATTGATGCAGTAGTTATAGAGGGCTAGTAGAGATTGATGCAGTAGTTATAGAGGGCTGCTAGCTCAAGCCCTCAAGCAAGCCAGTGACTAAGCGGTAGTCCTGCCCCCTTACACCATGTGCTCAGGGAGAGCACGCCACTAAAAACAAACAAAAGCCCCCCCACAAGCCTTAAAAAGATAAACAGTCAAGGGGCCAAGGATGACCCCTCCAAAACACAGCTCACCTTCTGGTCTCTCCTCCAAGACTCATCGAAATGGTGTAAGAACCATGGTATAAGAACCATGCATAGGTGCTGTATAAGAACCATTCAATCTAGGTTATAATTTTAATCATAGTGTTCAGGGAGTTCACAGTGTGATTCAAACAATTAATTGGGATGGCAACCTGCTTGAGGTAAACTGCTGCCCATGGAAACAGGAGATGTGCATGCACTCTCTCTGGAGCGAGGAGTTTTCATCAGACTAAGGCAGCATATGAAAAGGACTATTTATTTCCTACCTGAAGGCGATCACCAGCACACCACCTGTTTCTTTCAGTCTACAAATAAGATGGCCATGTCATTTTGAACTGTGACCAGTACGTACTTAATGATGCAAAACTAACCAGCGGATAGCAAAAATGTGTGAGATGAAAAAGCAGTGGGCCCAAACCAGTTTAAACCTGTGCAGGGAAATGGTAAGTTCACCAAAACATTTTATCCTCTCTACGCTAAATTCTAAACAAAACTGAGTGGTCAGTGCCTATGAACATGATATAGAGAACCAACATCTATCAACAGTGTTGCACAGCATGAAAAGTGAAAGCATAACAATCCAAACTAAAGTTTCTGACTCTCATGAGTCTAATTAAACAGCAAGAGACTATCTAAACAATGCCCTTTACAAGGACAGTGAGCCTTATTGCACAAGGCTCATCTCCTGCTACAATTATATTACATGTAGCCACACTATTTAATTGAGATCTCTCTCTTTCCTTGTGCACCTTCAGAGCCAATTCTGGGATGACAGTGTCCATTTGTGCTAAAACCATACCTCACCACAACAGTTTGGGCTGTGCATTCACTAGCTCGTCCAAGATATTATCCATGCTCCTTTTCATTATTTGGCACACATGCACACAAACATGCAGATCCCCCCACATAAATATAAATGAAAACGCTCTTATCTTTTAAAATGCCTTTTTTTCCTGGAGAGGGGAGGAATTCCTGACAGGGATTGGTGGACTTTCCAGACTTAACTATCTGGTGGCAGCAGAAAGCCAACAGTCACTGATCTGTCTATCTTATCTATCACTGGCTTTCATGTGGCAGCAATTAGTATGTCTGAAGGAAGAAACAGCAAATAAGAGGCAGAGAGTAAACAAAACAAAAATGCTTTTTTTAAAAACTGTAAGCCTTTCCTCTTACATTTCCAGAACAGTGCGTATGTGAGAGAGACAGAGAAAGGCAGACAGAATGAGGTCCTTAGCACTCTGAGGTATTGTAGCATTGTAGCAACACACTCCAGAACAGGGCTATATCTTCCCGTGATCAATAGTTTTCACACTCAAAGCACACCCACCAACCACCCAAAACTGGAATAAAAGCATAACTGAACTTTCCCACAGGAAATCACAGCATAAGAGAAGCAGGAAAGGAGGTCATTGACAGATTTATTTTATTTTTTGGTGAAAAGAATCATTTTTAAAATGGAACAACCACAGAAGAGTAATGATGTCATGTGGGAACCCCTAACAGAAGGTGGTATCCTGATGCAACTGTGACTTACCTGCCTTGTGTGAAAAGGCCCTATGCAGGCCTTACTAAAAACTCCATAGCTCATTCTGTTATAATGCCTCTGTCCCAACCTCACAGAATGATTATCAGGGGTTTTTTTTCCTACTACACATATATCTGTTTTCCTCTTGAAAAGCCCTAAGATGCAAAAACTTGTGCTTTGCAATTACTAGAAATTTATATTTGCTTTTACCATATAATTAGTGTGAAATGAAGAAGTGGAAGGAGTACCCCTTAGGTAATCTAACATGCTGCAGAGAAATTTCAGACATGAATTTGAAAAATCTCTGATTCATAAATTCATGAGATTTATATCCCACAAATATGTTTAATTGATCAATGTTTCACTTGAGATTTGCTATATATTCTTGCATTCAGGCTAAAATTAAACTGAGAGGAAAGTATGCCAATTAAGCTGAAGTTCAATGCAAGATTTAGTTCTTAAATTCCTGAAAGATGGGCTCTAAGTATATTGTCATCAATATTTTCCCCCAATCACTGATATTTCTATTTTAGCAAGCAAGACGCTTTTCAGTTGCTCTTTCCACGACAGCTGTTATATGAAGCAGGCATTCCTCTTCTTATTACATGGAGGGATAGTTGAAACTGAGCACATAAAATCTCACTGGCTATTTCAAATGACACTTTGAGATTCCACCTATGAAATGAATTTTGAGATTCCTAGTAGGCAATGAACTTGTGTTGCAAAGGGATATCCCTCCCCCGCTATGATTCTTATTAAAATGAAAAAATAGAAAGCCAGGGCAAAAACCCATAGGTGAGAATTTTTTATAGTTTAGTTTCTGTAGTACTGCTCATCAAGTCAGTGCTTGCTTGTTTGCTTTATTTATTTAATATATTGTATATTTATTTATTTATTTATTTATTTATTTATTTATTTATTTAATAAATATAAATAAATATACAGCCTTTCCCCAAGCAGCTCGCATAGGTTAAAACAAAATTCAGCTGCAAAAACAATTAAAATAAAAACAGTGAAAGCAGGAGAATGAAGAAAACTGACAGGAGAAAATCAAATCATTTGAAATATGCTGCTGGAGGAGAGTTTTACAGATACTGTGGACTGCTAAAAAGACAAATGAATAGGCCTTATAACAAATCAAGTCTGAACTCTCAGTAGAAGCCAAGATTACTAAATTGCTTTGATCATATGGTGGGATAACATGACTGAATGGTAAAGATTTAATACTGTTTGGTAAAGTGGAAGGAAGCAAGAAAAAAGAGAAACTTCACTACAGGCAGATGGAGTTTGAAAGCCCTGAGCGGACCTGTAAGTAATAGGGTTTCTTTGAGTTTCTCTGTCATGGTGTCACCATAAATTGAAGCTGTTTTGATGGCACATGATAACAATCACAATGTGTTTTTTTAAACAAACAATTAAATGAGCTATCATATTAAAACAGAGAAGAAGAAGGGGAGATGTCTAAATTGTAGGCTGTGCTCACCAAAAAGGTAATGTGAGTGAAGGAGGCTGAGAGCTTTTTCCATTTTTTAATCACCTGAGTGTCTACCCTTTCGAGAAGTTTTCTTTTTATCAAAGCCCATATCTGGTATTAGAGCTACACTGAGAGGAAGAAAGGCTAGACTATGTGTGCCTCATGTGGAGATAAGATTTAGACTGAAGCATTACAGTCCTCCCTCCACATTCACTAGGGTTGGGGGCACAGGACCTCTGTGAAAGTGGACAAACTGTGAGTAACTCTAGGCCCTCCCAAACCATATTTTAACAAACAAAAAAAGTATGATCACCATATTCAGACCACCATGGATCCCTTTGAGGCATCAGGGTTCCTTCACAAGGCAGAGGTAGGGGGCTGGTGGGGCTTACGGTCACCTCCACTGCTGCCCCACACCTTTCACCATTTTGTTGTATGCTGTTTCTCAGTCTCATGAGGCTTGCAGGCCCTACTAAAAATGGCATGAGGAGGCAGCAGAGGTGACAGCAAATAATCTGCGAATAATCAGATCTGCAAAAGTTAAACCCACAAATGTGGAAGGCTGGCTGTACTTCTTCACCTTTGCTCACAGTTCTGGCATAAAACAGGGATGTAGACTCTCTTGCCCTCTAGATGCTGCTGAACTGCAGTTTCTAGCTGACACTGTCAATACGGAAGGATGTAGTTTGAAAAGAATCTGGAGAGCCACACAGTCTCCAAAGTAACCTCCATCCATGAAACTGGGGAAGATATAATGATTAAGCAAATATACCTTGATCCTCCATAGCAGCTACTGCCTGTGGCAGATTCGACATTTGGCCTAACAGTTGGGTTAGATCTTCCTTCCACTCCCACCCCGACTCTGGCATTTGTGAACTTCAGCTTCCATCATACTTTGGAAACGGAGTGCAATGACTTTGCAGGTCCACAGGTTATATAATTGTTTTCAGGGTGAGTGCCTGACTAGATATATTTTACATGTGGAATGCTTGAAAAGCACTCTGTGCTTCATTTCATTTTTTTTATATCAAAATGAAAATAATAAAGGCCTTGATCCAAATATGGTTGGCATGGCAGCATGTCCATAGGTTGAGGGGTGTGAATTGCCATCTATATCATGCCTGTGGTGTGAAGCTGCATTGGATAAGTCACATCTGGGTATAGATCATAATGAAAATGCACATTGGGATGTGTTCCACATCTAGATGCATGCCAGCAATTCATCTGTGGAAGGGTTCCTCCATCCGATGAAGGAACCAAGGTGTGGCTGATATTTCTATGCACAATGACTCATCTTGTAGAAGACAGGACCAGTGCCATAAGTCTCAAAGCAAGTAGAGGGGACTGGTGAAGATGGCTGAAAATGGAAATGTCCCACCCCCATCCATCTACAAATTCTATATGCAGACTGGAAAGACAGGTGGATAAGCAACTATCATTCCCTTTGTCACATTAATAGAATTTTTGCCTATTAATGCTTTACTGCAACAGAAGCCAACAGTTATACATCAGATGAGTACATTGTCAAGAATCAAGGAGTAAAACAGTGCATGTTCAAAAGTTTTTGCGAGCTTCCAAACTAGCAAAAGGTTCTTCTGTCTGTGAAGGAGGCCCATAAGAGAAGAATAGAACCATTCAAAACTTCATGCAGAAGGTTCCAAATGGTTCTGCCTATGGTAAAACAAATTTCCACACAACAACTTACAACAATCATAATCAGCTCCACATCACTCTCTGTTCTTAGAACTTCAGTGGAAATGCCTTTAGGTCTCTTTGTTTTGGAAGGCCTGTAACTCTGTGGGGAGGCACATACTTTGTGGGGCAGGATGATCAGCACCAAGGAATTCAAGACTGAAATTTCAGTGTCCCAAAATGTGGCCCACCATGACAGTTACTCCAACACTGCTGGCATTCTGGTAGAAAGCAACAAACTCTTTTACCTAGGCCACCCTACGCCATACCAGTAATCTTGAAAATGGATGAGAAGTCTGGGTGCTGCTGGACTGAAACTCCTATCATTCCTATGCAAAACCCTACCCAACAGCTACCCCATTTCATCAACTGCAGCAGTCAAGAGCTACTGCAGTTCACCAACCTCTTATCAATATCTTCGACAGCTGCTGAGATTTATGGTATGCCAGGTCTCTAGCTTTGTTTGCCAGGGCTTGGCTGCCTGCTGGGGAAGTAAAAGATGTGTTCACAGACCACATCTTTTAATTGGAAGTTTTTTCCTTTCCTGTTGCTGAAATATTTGAACACTGTTCAAAATGCTAGAAGCCTTTGGTATGTATAATTCACATTATTGAAATAGATTGCAAAAAAATTAAAAAAAATGCTTACATTATCGAAAGAGTAAAGCAGATTATCCAGGGAAGTAAAAAATAAGTTCATGGAGTTTAGAGGACAAAGGGACCACTTTCATATCACCCAAGGGTCATTTTATCATTTGACAACATTGGTGACAGGAGAAAGGGAAAGGAAGAAACTGATATATGTCACAAAGGTGGCAACTAACTTTCTTACAGCCACTAAATATCAAAGTTTGTAAGTTACTTTTGTGGACTACAACTGCCTGAATCCACCAGCAATGCAAAAAGCAGTTATAGCTCCCAAAAGTAACTTTTATCATCTATCATCTACAATGAATATATGGGAATGGTGAGATCTGAACACAGATGTCTCAGCTGCAACATGACAGCTCAGCAATGAGTTTTGGGAAATACAAAATTCCCACCTGTGACATACAGTGGTCTTATTGCAAGTCAGGGCTAATCTCAGACAAAAGAGAGGTGCTTTGTATAAACCAGCAGAGGATCCAGAAGGGGAGCTGAGTTCTTTCCATCCAAGCTCCAGCGCCTCTTAATTCCACCCCCGCACCCAGCCAAGCTGGAGTTGTGCCGATTGAAGCTTGTTGGTAGTCAGCGGCTTGGCTCCTTCTCTGAGCTGCAGGCGCAGTGAGCCCTCCAGCGCTTTGAATGAGTAGGTTGACACACCTCACATCACTTGAAACACATCTCATGTCACTTGAGACAAATGAGGTGGAAAGATGTGAGCTTTCTGGTCCAAGTGGAAAATAGGTGACTGAGCCTGAGTTAAAAAAAAAAAAAAGATGTAGTGGGGTCTTTCGTAGCACATGACAGACTTTTCAATAATACCTTTCTTGATCTGCTGCCATCTAGCTATGTTGGACCACTAGCCCATTGTCTCCAGTGGGGATGTTCTCATATGCCTGTAACAGGATGAAGTGAACAAAATGAACTGCAAAAACCTGGAGACTCAAAACACACACACACACACAGAGAGAGAGAGAGAGAGAGACAGAGAGAGACAGAGAGACAGAGAGAGGTTTGGTGTACACTGGCCACAGGTAACTAAACCTCTTAAAAGATAGAGCTGACAGCTGTAAGGGAAGGAAGAAAATGCACTAACAATCTAATATTTGAGAAGCCTAAAATGTGCTCCAGAGCCTTTGGGGAGGGGCAGTGGTAGTACTGTGATTTTACAAGCTGAGGTGTCTGCTGAAAAGGAGAAAAGCCAGCACCTCCTTGGAAACAGTAGCTTGGTGAGAACATTTGGAGTTCAGATCTTTACCTTTAGTAGCGATGGGCAACTGTGGCCTTCCTATATCTTGGTCTACAACTCCAGGCATAGCTTCATATCCAGCACAGCCAGTAGTGAAGTACTATGGGTAGTCTAAAAGCATCCGGAAGACCACACCTACCCAGCCTTAGTATATAGAGTAATAAATGTAGCATTGAGACTGACATACAAACCCAGTCATTCAACTTTATGGTTGTTTTTAGCCCCAAACCCAAATTAATCTGGTTATGAAAGCCTGGGCTCTACAGTCAGGCACTGAGAAATCAGAATAGCATTTTTAAAATGCTGCATATGAAATCTGAAAGCTTTTCCCTATTGCTGTCTGCATATATAACATACCTTATCTTACCATGAGCAACAGCCACCTCCCTTTAAAATTCCTTCTCAATGTCTATCTTGTTTGAAAGGGTATACTTAGACTAAGGAATATAAATTCAGTTTATCAAATCCATGTTAGGCCTCTCTATCATAGAACTAAAGGATATAGAACTCGATTAAGCCATCCTCTTCTTAAGGAATCCCAAGAGGTCAGACTAAGGGATGGCGACCTGATCCAAGCTCATCCAACTCTTTGTTTCTGCCATTTCCACTTGCTCTCTCTCACCATTCTTTTTAGCACGCTCCTCTCCAACATCTTCTCCCAAATGGAAGCAAAATACAGGAATAAAACCATAGTCTTTTCACATGAATATTAGCATTTACTGTCAAGCATAGAAAAGAAAAGAAAAAACCACACAGCATGTTGATCTCCTTTCATGTCTTAATAGGTAGCTAGGTATATGGAAAAGATGACAAGTTCTCAAGACTGCCAACAGTTTAGAAATACAATTTTTCCTTCTTCAGATGTAGGCTTCTTGCTCTAAATTTTCTCAAGTCAAACCAAGTTAGATGAAAAAAATAAAAAACAGACAGAAAGCATTGCTTAAACATGTTGGGCTTTAAAAAACTCAGGCACTTTTGAGAATCTGTTTTTCCCTTGCCTTCTCACTGCACGCAGTACATGGATAAGAACCTGTGGCCCTACAGTCATTGTTGAACTCCCACCATACATCTCCAGTGGCTACTTGGGCTAGACATGATGAGATCTGAAGTCCAATAATACTGAAGAGACACCCATTCCCAACCCTGAACCTGGTGTCTTCCCTCTTAGCTTCACACCCATTACGTTGGTTAACATTTTCTTGTTTGGGATCTTTACAATTCTCCTCCATGCAATGTTTGATTCTGTATTAAATGTTTTGTTCCAGCTGCAGAGATTTCCAGAATCCTGCCTGTACTCCTTTTGCCAGTACAGTTGTCCAATCAGTAACTAATTTTCTTTTAGTCAGAAGTTTATCATCTTCACTCTCAAAAAGAAGGTGTTACTTTAAAATGTTGGTCTTCCACATGAATCATTTGTGTTCTCTCTTGGCTACCATAACCTCAATGAAAGATGAGTCTCTACAAAGATCATTTTTCAGCACATAAAAAGGGAAACTCATACATGGTCCTCCAAGCCTTGAGAGAATACTGCATAGTTATATAAAATATTGTTATATTCTTATGCTTATATGCAAAAGCAAACAAACAAAAGAATGCCACCTCAGTTCCCTTGGTACATACATACGCTGGCAGGAACATGTCAATGAAATGATTTATGGTAGCAAAATCCACCTGGGCAGCTGTGTAATACTTGGCAGTTAGAAGTTAAAACCTCTTTTGGTGCTTCCTGTCCAAACATTTATCAGTGTGCTCAGTGTACCTAACTCTGTTTTGATTACCTGCTTCTAACAGTCAATGGAAAATCAAAAGCAGTTGCAAACAATATGTTAAAAGTAAACATACACCATCAGACTGTTGTATGTGTTAAGCACCTTAATAGCATGAAGCCTCAAAGTGTCCTCTGAGCATAAAAGGTGGTGTTACCCTAAGAGGTGGGGGACATTGGGGTCCACCTCCAATGCCAGCATCTCCTTAGAATTTGGGGAATTATAGCTCAAAACAGGCCTGTGAGAGGATAACACCAGGATCTTTCCACCTGTGTATACCAGTAGTAACTGTAAGAGGGCTTCAGTTAAAAGTTAAACAGAGAATTTTATTTGGATTGTCAAAACACACAAGAAATCAGATACTCTTAAGAACCATACAAGGCTATTGGAAAGTGAGGTGTGAATGGCTGGACAGAGAGAGGTTGGGTGAAAAGGGTAATAGTTACCAGTCCTGAAGAAGGTTGACATGGAGTGGCTCAGACCTAACCCTCTTCCAGCCAGCATGCCCTTGACCATGTTTTCCAGCCATAAATATGTTCAATTATGAAAATAGTACATTCCGCAGATTGGGGGGTAGGGTGTGGTAACAACAGGGTGCTAGATTCCCCTTGCTCGCTGCATCCATGCACCCCACCTGATCTAAACATATTCAATAATGCCTTCTATCTCACTATCTGTATCCTCCATTCTGAAGGGCACAAAACCACTTGTTCAGGATGTGTATGTGTGGATTCTTGCATAGACCAGCCACAGTCAAGTCAGCAAGAACCTTGTTGGTCCTCCCACAGCACATCTAGAAAGTCATCTACGCATAATTCTTAGCTCTTCTCAGGTGTTATTCATGTAGGCAGAAAAAGCACTTGAGGGGGAAAGTGTTCCCTCACTGCTTCGCCTCAATGATTTCAATTGCCCCTGCAACTGAAGGGGGTCCTAGGCGAATCTCTTCCTGGAGCCATTCCAATTTTTGAACACTTGATTTTCCAGCATTGTGGCCTACACAGAGAGAAAGGGGCTCTCCTCTTCAAACCATTGCCCTCCACAGAAAGGGAACAGCAGAAGTAGCAGTAGGGAAGGGACATATTGCACATACCCATGTTGAAATACCTGAAAGCTTCTATTTAACCACATTTGCACACCACCTCCTCTCACTGATGATACATGTGCCAAAATTTAGTTTACAAATGCCCCCAAAGGAGAGACTGGACTTTTTTTTTTCTTGTTCACTTACATTACTTTATACAGAGCAGTTGGTGGTACAAACCAAGAGCCATCAACACTATCATCTTTTTCTTCTTAGAACTCATTTCAGTTACCAAGAGCTAAGCCAGCACCTGACTTGGTGTCCGCTGCAGAAAATCTATAAGCTCCAACACAGCATAAACCATGTGAAAACCCTGTACAAACCTCACTAGAATGAATGGGAAAGATATCTACAATTTAGTACCCAAAGCAGCAGCACTGTTAGAGGATCTTTCTCTTTGGAGACCTTCCGTATCTGCAGTGACAGCAAAAGGCCATTAGTGAACACTCTTTTCCCCCTTTTAATGACTTGCTGAAATTTGGGAGATTCAGCATTTTTCTTGCCTACAGATTACTTATGTTCCAGTGTCCTGTTTTGTACTACAGTTCCCAGCATGCTGGAAGTTACAATCTACAAAGCGCCCTGGTGCCACAGTGGTTAAATGCTGGTACTGCAGCCACAAGGCTGTGAGTTCGATTGTGCCAGGCTCCAGGTTAACTCAGCCTTCCATCCTCTGTTGGTTGGTAAAATGAGTACCCAGCTTGTTGGGGGCAATTAGCTAACACACTGTAAGCCACTTAGAGAGCACTTAATAAGCATTATAGAAATACACATGCTATTGCTAAAAGGACTCCAAAACTCTTCCATGTTTTATATCCTGACAGCAACTGTACTTGCGTGTTCCAACCTGACACCCCCTAGATTTGTTGAACTGTAACACTCATCACCAGACAGCATGACCCACCAACATGTAGCGTTACATATCTAGAGGGTGTCAAGTTGAGAAAGGCATACCTTTGAGGACCAAACAGTTGTTGATAACATGATTAGTTTTAGAGAAAGATTTGTATGGGTCCTAAAAGAGCACACATGAATTGATATGAGGAAACAGGAAAAAGTATAGCTCTAGAGAGGTATATGTTGACAGTTTTCAAATATTTTAAAAAGAAGGAACACCTTTATCCACCGTATAGAGATCAACAACAGGTCCTGGTACTGCAAGGCATTTATGCAGGTGTTATTCCTCCAGCTATAGTCAGGGAAGACTAGCTCCTTCAATGTTACAGATGTGCATGAGGCAGCCTGATCTGGCCTCATGTTTCCTGGGGAAACTACTACAAACCCAACCTAGGCAATGGTGAGGGGATTAACTCCAACACAGTAAAAACACATAATAGTGTATTCTCTATTTTATACCAATGCAGCAACTGAAGTGTTTGAGGTTTTCGTTTGCTGTTTACCACTCATTATCATCCACACCTCCAGAAGACTTTTTTTCTATTCACTGACTCGTTAATTTTTTTCCCTATATTTGCCATGTGTTCAGTATTTATATTGTGATAGTCAATCTATCCTTCATTTACTCAACTTTGATCTTTCATTTGATCCATTCTCAATAAAGCATTTTTCCTAATGTTATGCATTTTAGTATTTTGATTTACTAATGTTTACTGCAAACCCTTTGGGCATATTTTACTGTGCAAAAAAGCAGCATGTAAACAAAGTTCAAGTTGTAAGGGAGAGAACACAAATAGTACTACTATTCCTGTGCAGTTGCACTCCTGAGTAATCTGTACTAAAATTATAGTCATTATCAATTTTTTTAAAAAAATGAATTAGCTTTTCATTGACCTCGATATCTGATCAAGAAAACAGTTTTACAACATAAAAGCATTAAATAAATAAAGCGTTTAAGTGCCAATGATAGCATCTCGTTCTAATCAAACACTTTAGGTAAGGTGTAGCCACATCAAGAAGTAAAATTGCGGAACAGTCATGAGAAAGATTGCTTTTAGTGAAGTGGAATAGAGGAAATCTAACATGTCCCGATTTAAAAGAAAATGACACTTAAAATGATAAAAAGCCCCGACGTAAACTGAGTGTGGAAAATAGTAAGAGACCTTGGATGGTATCATTTACACTGGAAAGTGGCGATCAGTCCAAACCAGCACTTTTTGCTTACCTAACAGACACTTCTGCAGAATCTGTTTGTAAATCAATACAGTAAGGGCTTAAAGGGCACCGTGCAGAGCAACTGAGTCCTTAAATGACTCGTACAAAAGGGTGTCCCTTTACAGGAGGCTCTGAGCATCCTGAACAGATCTCAGAGCTTGTTTGTGCTACGTTTTCAAAATCTATCCCTTATTACTGCAAATACTGAAATCTCAGAAGCTGGGGGAGGAGGCTGCATATGCAGAGACTCTCATTAGTGCTGCTGCTAACCAATCCCATGGCTGGCAGTACAAGTGCCTGAGCATGTGTCAATGCACTTGCTCACTTTAAAGTGGCAGATCTTAACCCTTTTAGGAGCACAGACCCTCGCAGGAATCTGATGAAAGTTGCAGACCCCTGCCTCATAAAATGGCAACAAAGACAACTTTGTACAGAATCATCCTACATCACTTTACATTTGTTTTCAATACCAGAGCAACATTTTGACATAAAAAAAATTTTTTTTTACAAACACAACTTTCAAAGTTAACAGGAAGAAACAAAGGTTTTGGCAGTCAGTCCAAAGGCTCTGCAACGACTACCCATGGAGACAGGTTAAGAATCCTTACTCGAAGGAGTTTGATGTTTGGTCATGTTGGTGTCCAACAGAGTGGGCAGTACCTGAGGGTCTGGGGCCACCCCTATTTCATTCTCATGCCCCCACAGGACTTCACTTCTCCCTTTCTTCTTAATTGGCAGTCATAAGAAAGTCTCTCCCAATTGTTGTTTTTTTTTTTTTGAAGAGGTTATTTGGGGCTAAAACAGGCACACAAAAGGCACAGCGCCTGGAGGCTTGTGGGGACGTTCCTGGCCATTTTTAGCCTGATAGTTTTTGCAGTGGAAGGCAGCTGGGTGGGGCACGTAATTGCCACCTCTGCTGCTGATTTTTACAGCACACAATATGCACAATAAAATCTAGTGTCTGTGTGCTGTTGCTCAAAAGAAACCAGATTAGCTTGAGAAATATGAACTTACCTAATATATTTAACGTATTTATTAAGTATCCTCCTGAATAAATTAGCTCTAACAAGAATCCCCCAGGCCTGTAAATAGGCTGGAAAGATCAGCTATGAAGCTCAGAAGAAGAGAGCTCCACAGGATTGTCCACTAAATAGCCCCTTATTTCCTCCTATTATCCAAAAATCAATTAGGAGGTTAGTATTTACTGAACACCACTGCACAAAATTACAACAGTTTAAGAAAATGCACCTATGTAAGATTATTTCATATAACATTACAATCCAGTGTGGAACACCATTCATTAAATGTCAACAGAGATAAATATTAGCAGTCGGTGAGAATCTTTTAGACATTATACGAACCTGTCTGGTTTCTGGCAGTCTTGTTCTTCTTAAGATTACAAGTGCTAAAGCCAGCAATGGGGGGGAGACTTACAGTGACAGTACTGACTGAAAATACACTCAACTGAGCAACAGAACCAGCAGGCCCATGTCATAATAATGCATTTGTACTAGAACTAATTTATTCAAATGGATATTTAATAAATGTACCCATTCACACATTTTGGCAACTAAGCTGGTCTCTCCTAAGCACACAAACACAGGAAGCTGATGTGTCCAAACACTGGCATTGCCATCTGCCTGTGCTGCTGTACTTGGCTCTTCAGCTCACTCAAGTTAGGGTATCAGGTTATGTTTAACAGATCAAAGATGAAAGGGAAAAGCCACATGCAGTGCAATCCAAGGAAAAGCTTACAACAACACATAGGTAGAAAAAAGCCAAAAACACAAATGCAGATAGTACATTTGAGGGGAATCCTGCTTGGTGTTACTGCTCTTTGTTAAATAAATAAAACTTTAATAACAAAAAAATAGGCCTCTGGAAGGGAAAGACAACATAATGGTCCAAGATATCTGGACATGAGAAACCATCATGTAATAACAAACAGCTACTTGGCATAAGTTTATTCCACCAAAACACTTTTTAATGTCTATAAAACATATCAAAACCTGATTAAAAGATCCTTTTCTCTCTATAGCAACTACCACAAAACTGTAAAAACCCTAGTGTGTTTTCTTCTTTTTGGCTGGAACAGGATTCTTCTTTGCAGCTTTGCTCTGAGGTTTGGGCTCGTACAGTGCATTTCGTACAAATCTTGAAGCAGCACCCTTATCCAGTTTGGCAGCTTTCTTTTTGTCTGCTATCTCTTTCACTCTGTTCATGTATGTTCTTATTCTTTCCTGAAAAATAAGGAAATGTTTTAAAACACACACACATGAAAACTTCTCCTAGCACAGGACAAAAAGATACAGGAATTTTTAAAGTAGACCAGTAAGAATCATCACCACAACTTGTTTACAGACTCCAGAATTCAACTCCCCCCAAAATGGATATTAGTGCAAGTAACCAAGGCAGCTCTGAAAACATATACTGATTCAGTATTTCAAAGTACAACTCAGACAAACCTAGCTCCACATATCAAGTTCATGTTAATGACGTTTTGTTAGTATCACTAACTTTTAGTGGGTAGGTGTGGCGTGATGCTAGGAGTGTTGGACTACAACTCTGGAGACTAGAGTTCATTTCACCGCTTGCCCATGAAAACCCATTAGGCGACCTTGGGTGTGTCACACACACTCAGCCCCAGAAAACCCCATGATAGGTTCACCTTAGGGTCATGGTAAATCAGAAAAACCAAAACAGCTCTTCTGAACTCTTACATTGCACTGAGAACAGTGTTGGGCAACTAATCCAGATAGCCTGCTACATCCTCACAACTCCACTCCTACCTCATCTACCCAACGCAGTCTACCCTATGCAATTATTTTGGCAATTTTAAAAAAAATGTCCGACCCACAGCTCCTCCCCAAAACCTTTAGGGACCATTTTTTGTCTTATTTGGGGGCATATGCAGGGACTGTTCTAAATCCAAAAGATCCATTTTTCTCAGCCAGGAAGTAAATAGAAATTACACTAAGTTTGGGTAAAACCAAACCCTTTCACCCAAAACAAGCAAGACACATTCTCACCACTTGCAGCAAAATGGCCCCTAGAGGGTTTTTTCAGCTTTTATTTTAAAAAATTACAGGGAGGGGAGTCAGGAGTGGACCAGAGACCCAGGGAGTATGTGTGACCTGCAATCTGCACTTTGTCAATCCTTGTTTAGAAGATTACCATTCAGATAAATGAAGCATCCCCTTGGGAAACTATTTTGAAGAAGGGGAAAGGAGTACCATCTGACTAGGCTCCTACGTTACTCAGCTAATTCAGAATCTTTTGTGGCCCAATTCTCAGATGTTACAACTACTATTAGCTCCTTTGAGCTTTTCTTGGCAAACAGATGAGAAACCAACCAACCAAAGTATTAAAGTAATTGCACTTATTCACTAGATGTCATTGAAGAGTTTGTCCAAATGAGTAGAAGGAACAAAAAGTGTGTCATATTAAAGAAATGTTAAATAAAACAAACTTGCAGGGGTCTATGATGTGCTGTATCTCACACAAACAGAGGCAGCTATCTGCAAAATCCAAAAGGAGTTCTAAAAAAAACACAACAAACCGTAATTTGGTGTTCTAGAAATAAACAAAAAATCTTCAATTTAAACCAAGAACAGTTGGAGTTACATCCCTCTCAAGGAAGGAAATTCAGACCACAGATCAACCCTCTCCATGCTAACTCAGGGCACAGGCACATAGAGGAACCTTTCTTGTATCTTAACTAGCACCTCTATGTGAACAAGACAGCCTAATCCCACTGAAGACCCTGTTTCCTACAGAGTTCATCATGTCATGGTGTGGAAGAAGTGAAATGATACATAGGCTTTGATACTGTCTACAAACAGAACATTTGCAGGACAGTGTTATGTGCATCTGGAACACCCTCAGCAGTTCAGTCAAACAGATCTGTACTTGAGAAAAGGAAGCTTTGTGTTTAATTGGCTTAGCCCTAACTAAAACAGGCATATAGAATTCTGTCAGTAAACATGGCACAACATGCAGAGAAAACTACACCCTCAAATTTAGTTTCTCTCCTACTATCTGTTCCTCCTGTTTCTAACTGCGTGTTCTGTAATCTGTACTTAAATGGGATATCACCCTACTTGTAAGCACCCCACCCTTGAACGTGAATCACAGTTCATCCAGTTCAGAAATCATGGCAGTTATTTCATACCGAGCTATAATGTTCCACAATATCAGAGAACACGGCATATATCTTGCTATACTTGCACAGAAGCTCCAGGGGAATGCAGAGGTTGTGAAAATACTCATATTTTGAATCTCCGTGGCCCAAATGTCTTTCCTTCTTCACAAAACATCCTACAATTTTCATCCTACAATTGGCATTCTCCATTGTCCAGTTTGGTGAACCTAGAGAATGACAGCTTTTAGGAAGACAAACTGAGAAGCAGAACTGCAGATCTGTAAACAGTACCAGTAAAAAAATGGATGGCCAGAGAGGAGAAAACAGAGCACCCATCATTCCTCTCTGGGGGTTAGGAGTTAAAATGGAAAGCTGTCACCAAACAGTTAGACTGAATGGCGGAAGTATTTCATATTCTGTTGCTGGTTTCTCAGTACACCAAAGCTTGTACATAAAACACTAACACAGAGAAGCCCACTGACACATTCATTACCTTAAGTACTAGGCATTTGTTGCAGTAGCAGTGATGGTATTCGGAGAGCCATTCAATTAAGTTAGCTCCTAGGTGTACTCTGAAATAGCACCCCTCCCACAAAGGTTTACTGTCTCAGTCTTTGGGGAACCAGGCTCTGTTTAACATAACCGTGTGACCCAAGCTCCTGTCTACCACATGAACAAGGCAACAACAAGTCAATCTGAGGCCTCTCCCAGGAGTTCATGCATTCATTTCAGGAGTCTGATCCTTCAGCGAGGCCCTCCAAGGAACTGGCATAAGTGATGCAGTAAGATTTTTTTTTCAAGTGTTTGCACTTGTGGGAGAAGAAAGGGTCTACTTTGGGCAGCAAAATAGCCAAGCACAGATCTGTCAAGAAAATCTCCCCAACTGTGGGTACACAGAGCTCATGATCATATAAAATGAGACTTGATTCAGAGAATGAAGACACTACTTTACTATGCTGTATGAGGACCCACCAATCCCACCCCACCCCCCAGGGATTGTTGGGAACACCAGTCAGAACAAATGGCACTCTTGTATTTTGTTGGCTGCTTTTATATGGGCTGCTTAACTATGATTTAGCAAAGGGAATGGGACACTTCCTTCACACATACCATTCCTACCCAAACCCTTACTGGCCACACAGCTGCTTCTGACACAACCTGAAATGATGCAGCATCCTTCTGAATCCAGGAACTTTAGGGAGGGATGACAGTTCGGATAACAGGAGACAAGACTACTCATGCTTCCACATTTTTGTCTGAGTGGTTTGGGAGGAGGTTTGGAGGTTTGCAGGGGTGTGTGGGAGCTGCCAAATGGGACTTCAGGGGCCACATGCAGCCCACAGACCACACCCCCACCTCTGATCAAGCACTGTATGGAGGAGCCTCTATGAGCCAGGACACGTGGCTTCCCCATCCCCATCTCACTTCATGCATGCCTATGGGAGGACATGACCAAGATTCAGTCTTGAAATTTACCATTCTTATCATTATTCAACAGCCAGAAATTAAAGCTAAAAACAAATTTTAGTTACATGCTAAATAAGCCAGCACCAGCCTAGGTTCTTTAAACAGTTTGTTCAGACAACCTACAGATGAGCTGAAATCATGACTGGGATGAAACAACTGTATAAACTACACTCTGGTTCTATTTTCCTTCTAGCTGCACAGCATCCAGAGAGGGGAAGACGTGAGGATAAGCTTTCATTGGGACTCATCCACATAGTGCTAGATCATGGCTTGGTGTTATGTGTAAACTGCAGAAATAAAGGTAAAAAGAGATGACTGTTGCTGCGTATGCCTACATGTCATTTCTGACTTGTGGCAACCCTAAGGTGAACCTACCACAGGGTTTTCTGGGGCTAAGAGTGACATGTCCAAGGTCATCTGTGGGCTTCCATGGCTGAGGAGAGAACTGAACCCTGGTCGCCAGGACTATAGTCCAACGCTCAAAGCACTATATCCCGCTGGGTCTCAAAAGGAGGTGACAGAAAATGACAAAGAAAATGAATTCCATAGCCTGAATGAGAAGTTTCTTTGCACATATGACTTATTAGTTCCTTCAAGCATAAGAGAACTGTGTCCTAAGCACCAAAATGTAAGAAATCAGAAGGTAACGACTGATCGTCCCTACACGTAAAGACGTCATACTATCTTTCAAAAAGAAATAATATCCATTTCCATCACATATCCCAAATGCTCATTTTATTTTATTTATAAGAAACTAGGAGAACTCCACTTTCCTTAGGGAGTTGACACTGTCTTGCTGTTTGAGCTTTTCTGCACTAAATATATTTACTGTAAGTTAGCATGACACACTTTTCATACTGACATAGCTTCAGAAGGAGTAAAACAAAAATGAATGGTCATTTTGTTCTGATAAGAGCTTGAATGAATCCAATTTTTCAATTCAAAAGAATGCATCATAAACTCATTAGTAGAACATGTACAGACATGAGGCTAAACTGCCAATTTACTTAACAATTAGTTTTGTTTATTATCTTCACTTAAAGGTGCCTGCTTTTTATTATATTAGCACTGCTACATATGTGGGTAATACATATAACATAAAAATTCTGATCGACAACCACAGATTTGATCTGTAGTTTTTCTATTCTCTAAGCTAAATCAAAGTCAGCAGAATTTCCAAGATATCCACTCTTATATACCATACTCATGTATCTAAATGGATTATAAAGACAAACGGAAAAGATTTATTATAAGCAATAAATTTGTCACTAATGCAGAATTACTGGACAGTACACATACAACTAGTGCCAAAAAAGCTTTTAGCTTTGTTGCCGAACTGGATTTTTTACTGCTGAGAAAATGAATTAATGGAAGGATTGGAAAAGGGGAGGGAGATCTTTCCCGTCTTTGCTAGTAAATCAACCTCATGATACTTTTAAAGTCATACAGGAGTAACAAAAGGTAGCCTCAGAGATTAACACTAGTCCAAGTATTTATAGGAAAACACACTGTACTGGAAGTTATAAATAATTATTAGACATGTAACATTTTTCCATTCCTTAAGTGAAAAGCTGGTTGGCACAAAATTAGAGTCTCAGAAAGTGAAAGATTGTTTTGATTTAACTTGTAACCCTTTTTAGAATTGCGCTGAGACTGAAACCTGCTTTCAAACAAACATCTGTATTTTGTGCAAAAATACACATTGGAATTCCCAGTTTAGGAAGGTAAGTACATCACATGGGCTGTGTCCAATGGCAACTTTGTCCTTCTGGAAAGTGTTCCTGGTCATGAGAACTGCACTGATCACCCCTACCCACTTGACCACCCTCATCCTTCCCAAAAGCCAATTTCTGAGGTTTAGGTGGTTCCTCAAATAGGACAAATGCGGATGGCTATATGCTGTGGACAACAGGGCATGGATGGGGGCGGCAGATCCAGCAAAAAACAGGCATCCTAACATGCTTTAATACTTTCCTCTGAGATAAGCCATGATTGGCTACAATCCCAAGAGAATGCAAGCCACAAGCGTTGATGGTTTGTCCTGCAATGCAACTGATTCTTGGACTGCTTGGAAAAGTGGCTGAAATTCAGAACATGTGCACTCCAACAGACAGTGAAGACAGGCAGTTTGCATGTGGCTACAGACATGTAGAGTTTATTAGGAGCAATTTCGAGGTGGCATGTGCATATGTAGCACTTGTAACATTTAGCACATTCCCAAGCAAGACAACAGTTCAGTCCCAGTCTGCTGCAACATGGAGATAGCTCAGGAGAGCTATGCAATAAGTAGGTTGGTATATTCTGCCTTTGGTGTGGAGAAGACATGTGCTTCGTACCACATGGTTGGTTTGAGATATTCAGTGTTTCTTGGCTGTGGACTGTAAATTCAACCTCAACCAGTGATTCACTACACACCTACTCTGGTTTCAATGCCCAAATCTGCTGAGGCAGGAGTACTGCACACACCCATTTATGCAGCACAACTTGCGTTCAGGTCATATCTTTTAAATTATTAATATGTGCAATGTCCACATTACACAAACACTTTTATGATCAAATCTATAAGGACTTTTTTTCTGGGTCAGCCCAGACTGAATACAGAGGGAGAAAAGCGGGTTGTTCAAATCAGATCTAGGCCTGCAGCAAACCTCATGTTATGCTGATCAGATGCAGTGGGTTGTGCCAGTGCGTGTGTGTGCGTGTATGTGTGTGTAGGGGAGATGCTTCTCTACTCCTGAAAAAACCCTCATGGCACATGGAACTAGAACACCAGGTTAAACATTTCTAGAAAGGAAGAAAGGTGTTTACCATGTTGTTGTTGCATGCTTTCAAGTTGTTTCCAACTTACGGCAATCCTATTATGGGCTTAAAGAGTGTGACTTGTCCAGGTCACGCAATTGGTTTCCCTGGTTGAGTAGGCATCTGAACCTTGCTCCTGCCTCCAGAGTTCAGTCCAACATACAAATCACTGCACCACAATGGCTTCCTGTTTAATATATATATAACTACTACACTTTTAGCATGCGAAGACAGATGGTCCCTCCCTGACAATCCAATCATCATTTTAAGTTCAGATTTAATACTGTCAAAGCAGATTTAATACTGACAAATACTTGTCTCAGCAAGAGGAAATTCTGCCATGTTTAAAATAAGAAACTTACTAATTCTTGTTTCACTGAGTGCTCCTTTGGATTAATTCCCTGAGTGGCCAGGTAAACTGTAAAACAAAATATTATTAAGATGCGACCCAGGTAATAAAATTCCAAGTACACATGTAACAAGCAAGAGGACATGTCAAGATTGGAAAATTTGTTAGCTAACTCCAAACCATACTAATTTCAATATAAAGTGTTTAACACCTGACTGAAGAGGATTCAGTGCTCTATAAAAGAATAGTGGTAAAAGAAGGCAACCAAAGAACAAGAAAATGAGTTTGATCAGCTGTTATAAAATGGTGAAAGCTTAAATAATGAAGTTTATCTTTTACTATCATTTATAAAAAGTACAGTACCCTATTTGCTGTGTATAAGACGCACTTTTTCCCCTAAAAATACTGTTTGAAAACAGGGTGTGTCTTACATGTTGGTGCATCTTATATGCTGGCAAATAGTATTTGCTGTCATATAAATGGGGTGTGTCTTACACACCCATGCATCTTATACACCAGCAAATACAGTATACAGAAATAGTTTTCAGAAACTGGATGGAATAGTTAACTAGTCACAGCATTACATATTTAAATACACAGTAACATAAGGAACTATTCATTATTGCTATGAATGCCTTACTTGGCATACTTACCCCAAAACATTGAATTCAATGTGTAAGCAGAAACTAAATCTAATTTTGCTTGCTCAAGAGGATCCAGCTAAATCCAGAAAGATAAAATCAACATCACGTGAATTTTATTACATTTAACCAAAACACAACAGCAGCATACAGCAACACTTTATACTGTAGAGAAGTAGTAGATTGAAGCTGAGAGCCAGTATATGGCAAAGCAGAGATTCAAACAAGGCTTCTTAACTGGTACACATGGCCTGATGGCTAGAAGTTAATATATAGTTCTCACATATGCCATTCCTCACATGTGCCAGCTAATATATACAGATCCTGGCAGTAACCCAAGGAGGCAGTGCCACAATAACAACTGAGTTTCTTAAGAACCAACTATGAAACCTCACAGAGTACCTTCTCTTTCAAGCCTGCATGGGTTCTGGATCGCTGCCACCTCTTATTTTATGTACAACACATGCAGGAATACTGCGGTTATATACCAAAAAGCAGAAACAATTTTTGGCTGTCAAATCCAATCCATCAATTTTGTTCCTATAGGATTTCCTGGAAACTCAGATTACATGAATGTACAGCTTACAAGATTGAACATGGATCCTGTCAAAGGGCTGCACTGTCAAGATGGTTGCATTCATAATTTATTCACAGTTGGAAGGCTTCGGGGGAAGGGTGAAATTCCCTATCTGTGAGGGTTTTTTTTAATATTGCCCCAAAGAAATGACAAATTGGATTTTAAATGTTGAAATACACAGATACATGTACAGACTTCAGGCAGTGCCTTGTGCTGTTGCTGGGTGTTGAAAGGGAAAACAAAAAGATGCTTTGTATTTTTCTTCCTTTACCTGTTCTTTATACACCTGGAAAGGATACTGTGTAACAAGATTTTACATTTTAGGACTAGTTTGTTCTAGAACGGGTGTCTAGAGATGAAGAAACAGACTCTTAATTTGGGGGATGTGGATGGATACTGAATATTAAAGAATAGTGGAACCCTTAACATTTGGTTGTTCTATTTTTAATAAACTATCTCTCCAAACAAAGTCCATTAAACAAAACAAACCACAGATAACTTGAGCAAGCAAAAATTATTGTGCCTTTATCATCTTCTTACCTTCTGGAGAAGCTCACTTCTAGACACAGACATCATAGTCTTCAGCATTTCATCTACAGAACTGACAGACTTCTCAAAGGCCAAAAGATAATCATTAATCTCTGTTGGGTATTCTTCTTCTGCTAGGACTGCTTCTGACATGATGCTCTAAACATAAGAATAAAAGATAGTTTCCACTATAGGACTGCTGTTGTTGTGTGCCTTCAAGTCATTTCCAACTCATGGTGACACTAAAGCGAAACTGTCATGGGGTTTTCTTGGCAAGATTTGTCCAGAGGAGGTTTGTCTTTGCCTTCCTCTCAGGTTGAGAGTGTGTGTTGCCCAAGGTCACCCAGTTGATTTTCACAGATGTGAAAATCAAACACTAGTCTCTAGAATTGTAGGCCAATGCTCAAACCACTACACCATGCTGGGCTCTTTCACTATAGGTACTAATACAGAAATATAAAAACATCAATGCATGGATACTACTATTGGACCCAATTAGAACAGAGCCGTTGAATCACTTTGATTTACTTACCATTCAACAACCAAATTAATAGATCTACTCTTGTAGGGTCCACCAGTAATGTTCAGATGCAAATTTGTGAAATACCACAACAGGCTCACAAGCTCTTAATGAAATGACTGTCACTGGGATTGTTAGGTGAAGCTACACAAGGCAGACTTTTGGAAAAATGACAGCTTTCAAAGGCATAATCACCTTTCATTCTGAGCAGGTTTCTACTTTGGTAGCAAGACTGTAGTGTCCTGACCATAGTGGTAATGTCTGAATGTCAAGACAGAGATGATAAACTAACAAAGAATTTGCGGGAGATGGATATCAACAAGGAGGCGGAATCTGGATAAAAATACAAGGGATCTAATTTTCTGATGAACTGAAAATTAATCTAAAAACAATTCTGAGTAATTGCTTAGCATGTACCTAACATCTAATGAAATCTACATATTTGAATATGTATTAAGGTTATATTACACAATAATGTACTTCTACTGAAAATTATAATTAAATAGAATCTTCTACACTAGTGATTTAAACTGTGATTTAAATAATTAAAATTGAGTCCTTTAGCGAAGCAATTTAAATCAATTTTATTTAAATCAAATCACCCAAATGAACATAGTACCCATTTGAGGAACACCTAAAGAAAACATAGGCCCATGTTTTAAATTTTACTAAAAAGAAAACCAAATAAATAAAATAGTATTTGTCCCATTACTTCTCAACAGTAGTTCTATCCAGCACTATTTAAGTTTCTGTAGCAAACACAAAAGGGGAGTGTCCTAACCCTGCCCCCTCCAGACTTCTAAATCATGTGGTGAGTCTGCATAGAAAGCTAGTACTCTCCACTACAGACCCCTGCCCTTCATGCAAAGAAGTGATGGCTGAAGAGCATAGTAAATGTGAGGAGACAGAGCACATTTACTATTCCCATTTGAATGATGCCTGAGTGACGCCCAGTTTGCTCAACAAGTATTGTACTTCTTTATGTAGTAATTCTGACATCACACAAAAACAGAAGGCCTGATTTCATCCAGATCTGTACACACGCATGTATTTAAAATGTTATAAAGGGTTTTAGCCGGTTTAAAATGGTCTTACTGCAATTTGTCAAACTGTTTAATATAGTTTTAGGCCATTTCCACACTACACTGTTAATAGTGCCATTATTCCACTTTCAACCTCCTGTGGAATTCTGGGGTTTGTAGTTTACCGAGGCCAAAGAGCTCTCTGGCTGAGAAATCTAAGCGCCCCTCCCCAAACTGCAAACCCCAGGATGCTGAAAGTGGAATAATAGCACTAGCACTAGCACAGTGTAGTTAGGAAATGGTCTTAGTCTGTTTAAATTTCTACTGTTTTAAATTGCTTCAACTGGTTTATTAATTCTTTGATACAGAGTAGGATAAAAAATATTTTAAATAAATTATAAAATATTCTCTCCTTTTAATTCCCCCTCCCACAAAATGTCCTTCCAAACCAGCTTACAAAAATCAGCGTAGTCCCAGCCTTCAGACTTACAGTTTGAAAAACACAGGCCTGCAACTGGGAAGGAGAGAGAAGGAAAGCATGACACAACCATTGAATGCAGCTGCTCAGATGAATGGAAGTATAGCAATAGCATGTGTATTTCTATACCAGTTACCAGCTAAGACAATTCCTTTTCATTTGGACTACAACTCCCAGAATCCCCAGCCCATATAGTCACTTCTGTCCATACTGGCTATGTTGGCTTGAGCATTTTAGTCCAAGGTATTACGTTCTGAAAAGCAACTGTCTTGTTTTGTGCAAACAAAAGTATTTCTTGCTATACTGACCCCAATCAGTGAATCCAACCCAAAGACAAAGAGCACTCTGTGAGCTAGCACAACTCCAGATTCAGAGGCAAAATACCTACGAATACTAAATACCAGAGAGGGTGTAGGGGAGCACCGTTGTTTGCATGACTTCTCTGTGGAATTTCCAAAAGAAATACTTAGGAAGTTGCTACCACTATCATGACACTGGACAAGATGCCCTGATCCAGCAGGTTTTTTTAAAATAAAACAAAAACAAAACAGCGGTCTAGCTTCCCCTTCTTTCCCATATAGATATCATACATATGGATAAAGAGCTTGCAGGAAGGACTAGAGGGGCCCCATATGCGGGGGGGTGGGAGGTGGTTTAAGCCCCCCAGACTAGGACCACTTCCACACTACAATGTTGTAGTGCTATCATTCCACTTTCAACATCCTCTGGAATCCTGGGGTTTGCAGTTTAGGGAGGGGCCTCAGCCAAGGACCATTTTGGCTTCAGTAAACTACAAACCCCAGAATGCCACGGGATGTTGAAAGTGGAATAATAGAACCAGAATAGTGTAGGGTGGAAGAGCCTAAGTAAGGAAGTGCTGACCCTGCCCCAATGATCTGGCAAAACTGGACCACCTAGCGGGTCCTCATTGGGAACTATCAATCAGAAGTGTACTAAATGATCAGGCATTAAAAAAATAATGCGACAGCCCCTGTACTGAGTTCTCCCAAGAAAACAAAGGCCGCCTGCGATTCATCCTCTGCATCATCACTCGGGAGTCAATTACACTTCCAAGCACCCGCTGCGCCTCCTTCACATTTAAAAGGGTGTCAGTGATAATAGATGGGAAAATAATTCCACGCACACCCGCCCCAAGTGGGCAAAATTAACGACAACCTGCTTACCAATGAACGCCCCCCCTTCCACACACATAAACGCCTTTAAAAGAGGAGGTCAGGGTTCCTGGAGAACTGGACGGCCGGCCGGCCAGCCATCCATCCGCTCTCCCCTCCCCGTGACAGAATAAGCCGCAGCGCTGCCCCTCCCCGCTCCAAGGAAAACACCCCGCCATCGCCTGCGCCCTCGGCCTTCCCTCCCGTCGCCACTGCGTCCCCTCCCCTCCGGGCCCCGCAGCGGCCCCCCGCCCCCTCCCGCGTCGCTTCCTACCTGCCGCGTGGAGAGGAGCGGGGCGCGCGAGAGGGCGGCCCGCGGCCACAGGGCCCGACGTGACGGCGGCGGGGAGGCGGGGCGGCCTCAGCGCGAGAAGCAGGCCCGAGGCTCTCGCCGAGTAGCCGTGGCTCTTCGTTCTGTTAATGGCCGCTGGCGGACGCAAGCGAGCTGGCCTTCGCCAGCCTGCCCCGCCTTTTCCCTGCGTCTTCTCCCCCACCACCAAGTCCAGCCCCTCGGAAGGGAGAAACACGCACATTTCGGAGGCTGAGGGAAAGAAGCGGCCCTGTACACACCTCGGAGGGCCGCCTCTTCGCGGCCAAGATTTACTGTGAAGTTAGGATTTCAAAGGACGTTCAAAAGGGAAAATGATCCCCCGCCCCCACACACATACATGCGCACAAGTTTATCGGTGCAAAAAGCGCCCCTCCAGTTGTTGGATGACGGACATCCATTTTGTATCCCAGGATTGGTCGGAGTTGGAGCCCAACTACATGACAGGGCCTCAGGATTCCCAGCCCTGCTTAGGGCACGGCCTCGAAATAATATAGTCCATTTGCGCACTAGCCTTTTATAGCGCTATCATTCCGCTTTCAACGTCCTATGGAATCCTGGGGTTTGCAGTTGAGGGTGGGGCCTTTGAGGTGTGCGCCTTTGAGGCCCCCCCCCAAACTGCAAAGCCCAGGACTCCATAGGACGTTGAAAACGGAATGATAGTGTCAATAGCGCTATAACAGGCTAATACAGGCCATAGTTGGCCTCGAGAGGATAGGGACTTCTGTGTTGTCTCTTCAACATTGCTGTTTAGGGACAAGCCATAAATAAAAATTGTGTTTTAGAGCAACCCCTCACACCATTTAAATACACCACACGTCCATAGCGATGGGGCATGGAGTCCTCTAAGCACTCTGCAATCTACAGGTGTTCCATGTTCCCCCACCTTTGGGCGAGCTTGGGGACAGACCAGGTGCTTTACATGCAGAAGCACAGTCACCCTCCCACATTCGCTGGGGTTAGGGGCGCAGGAACCCCACAAAAGGGGGGCGGAGTGAATAACTTTAACACCACTCCAACCATATGCAACACGCCCACAAAAGTATGAGCCGCACCTTCATCCCAACGTGGGTGCCTTCCAGGCGGCAGGGTTCCTCTGCAAGGCAGAAGTGGGTGGCTGTGGGGCTTGCCGCTGCCTCCACTGTTCCCCGGGACCTTTTTAACGGATTTACAAGCCTTGTTCACACTCTCTCAGTCTTGTCAGGTTTGCAGTCCCCTATTAAAAATTGCACTGAGCAACAACAGGGGCTGCAGAAAATAATCCGTGAATAATCACATCCACAAAAGTGAAACTTGAAAATGTGAAGGGGTGACTGTACTCCATTTTAGCCCTGTGGTCCCTCACAGACTGACACTATCCTGGCTAACTGAGAGCAGGTATTTTACTCATAAATGACAGATATCAGCAATTCGGGCATGTCATGTACAGTTTTCAGTTGTTTGCTTCCATTTACTGCACGTCCTTCATATAATCCTTCCACCAGTTTTCTTATTGTCAATTTAATTCTTGTGAAAACTGCACAGATATGAGCAGCTGGTTGACTTCTGTAAAATGGTCCTGGAATCCTATCCATTTATTTCTACTGTATCTTGCATTTCATCCTCTTAAATATTTCTACTGAAGGTAAGAGTAGGAGCAAATTAATAGAATCATTTAAGCCATTATTCATTCTTTCATTTAAGCTTGCACCAAATTTCACTAGCAAATTTCCTCTCACACAAGGGGATCCCTTCACCTATTCACTGCTGCAACCTCCTGCACACTTACCCATTTCTGCTCCACAGGGTCCTGCAACCCTGCACAGAAGATCTGCTTTTCTAGGTATAAACCTATTCTGATAGTCATTCTACTGCTGAATGCAGGGCCCAGTTTATCATTTACCCTATAACCAAATAATTCTCAGAAAAAAGATGAAATGCTGATCAATGTTTGCAAAAATCTAATAAAATTCACAAAAAGCATTAGCTAAACTAAGTTTAAAAGCAATAGAGACCAAGGCATAATAGAAGCAGAGCAACCATTAAAAGATCTAAAAAGTCTCACTGGGGCAAAATCACTTAGTGATGCAAACCAGAGAGCAAGAATATACAAAAAAAAAGAAAGAAAAACTCTTAAGAACAGAATAGAAAGCCTGAGATACCTTAGGTCAGGTAGCATATCGATCTTTCTGGGAGGGGCACACCATAACTGGGGAGGGAGCTACCACAGAAAAGTCCTGTTCCGCACCTGGCACTGCTCAGACTTCCTCCACACTTGGGGAGGGAAACAAAGTCCCTCCCCTGTTCCACAGCAGCAGGGGCAGCAATAGTGATCCTACTGTCAGAGGAAAAGCAGCCAGACCTCCTGGACTAGAGAATGTGGCACTGGCAGCCACACATACAAGGCAAGATACTGTTGTGGCCAAGAAAAGAGGCGAAGACCAGGTTTCCAGGGAAAAATCAAAAAGCCATTTTATTGTTAACAATACCTTGCGCAAGGGCAACAGTTATCCCAGAACTGTTGTGTCAATTAATTGAGGTAGCATCACTATATACCTTTTGCCTTCTATGTCAGCAATCAGTCATTTACTTAGCCCACCCATCACTGGAGAAAAAGATCTTTAGTTAACTTTTCCATTACATCATTGACTGGCACAGAGGAGAACAAAAGGGTTAGTTATAAAATGATACAAAATAATGGTAGGGAGTATAGTGCCTCCCTGTGAATTCCCAGACCTTTGAATGTTGCAAGGCCATTCTCTAAAATTTGAGATAAGACAGACATCTGCAATTTACTCAGAGGCACAATTCAATTCGCTTATTTTTCCTATTCAAGTGGCATTGGATTTAACCCCTTCAATACAACAGTGCTTCTCAGTTTAGCTGGTGTGGTGAACTGCTAATTTTTTTCGTAATGTGCCGGAGCCCAGCACCATATAGATGTGCATTGGCTATACTTGTTTTGCTCTTGTCTGGATACTCATGATGGGGCTGCCACTGATAGCTCGTGGACCAGGACTAGTCCACAGACTGCTGCTTCAGTAGGACACACAGGTCATGAATCTCAATTACAGTAAAGGTGGATAACATGTTACCATCCCAGGCCATTTCCCCTGAGCTGTCATGGGTCTCTTCATCATGTAGCTTTTCCCAGACCAAAAGGCACATTTGTTACTAGTTGCTAGAATAACACCAACCAAAAAAAAGAAAAAAAAGAAAGAGTACTTAAATTTCTGGAAGTTCTCTAAGTTTATTCAAGTTTCTTTAAGATAAGGCTACTTAGGAGAACTGTTTTGAAGAATTGAATAGGACTGAATGATGAATGATGAATGAGTATTGAATATTGAACATTGAAAACTGAATTTTGAATTTTGAATATTGAATATTGAATATACTAGAAAATAGATCACTGATAGTTGATTATCTATATGATTAAGGAAGAGAACTTACTAATTAATATAGTTAACATACATAGCTTCAAATATTTTTCTTTGTACAAATTTTCTCTGTACAATTTGGTATAAGTTATAACCACCATTGCTGATGTTTATTTTTGCTGTTACTGTGTTTGGAACTACAGACAAATATTCTGATATAGAGATATTGATAAGGATAGTATATAAAGATATAATTAGAAATATTATTATAGGATTGTTAATATTGTACTTAAATGCATAAAGATAGAAGTATAGAAGAGTGTTCCCAAATCAGAAATTATATAAGATGGCAACAAGGAAAAAGACTGCTGCATATACTCAATCATAATTGGTAGTGGAAAGGAGACCATCCTTAGAACAACCTTTACAGATTACAACATCTGGACAGATGATTGGGATTGGCGAACAAATTCTTGAAGAACTTAAAAGCTTTAAGAAGGAGATGGAAAATTTTAAGAAGGAGATAAGAACTGAAAGATACAAGAGTGGAAATAAGAACAGATTTGAAAAAAGAGATGGAAGGAAGAAATAAGAAAATTGAGAAAATGAACAAAGATGTAAAGAATGTTCAGATAGATGTCAGACAGATGGAGGATCGCATAAAACAAGGAGAAATCGAGAAGGAAGAGATAACAGAGTTTAGAAACTTTATTTTGGGAGGCTGAGTGGCAGATTCTAGAAAGTCCAAAAAAGTGACTTTTCCAAGCACGTTGCAACACGCAGAGTTCATGTAGACAGAGCATCATAGGTGAGCTTCTCAGTACCAAGTACTGAGAAAGGAGATGAAGGAAGGGAAATAGACAACAACAGAAGGTTTACATGTGAAGATCAGAAAGGGAGAGGAATAGTATGCCACACCTGAGACAAATAGTTGTATAATACTATGCTATAGAGTGTAGAAAACTGCTTGCCTGCATGGCCTCCTTTTAACCTTTGAGTCGAATGAGTATATTTCCTCTTGGTTTAATTAGATTAGATAGATCCTCTGTCTACCAATGACCTCTCCCCCCACCCCTTTTACAAAAGAGTGTTTCTCATCAAAATTTAAATGCAAAAGTAAACAGGACGAAATAAGTACAATTATGCTTTAGGGTTATTTTCGTCCCTTGAGATTATACTGTGCTTTCTGATTAAAGCATTTTCTTTCTTTTGAAAATAACAGAAGATCAATACCAAGATAAGGAGAGTTAGGACAAATCATAAGGAGTTGCCTGGGTATCAGCTAGATTAAATGACAGGATGTAGTGATGTGTTGGGGGAGGGCATCCATTGCCATATTGTATGAAGGAGGTTGCTTGATAAATACTCTTCTAATGGGTTATTGCACTTTATAAATCAGAAACAAAATGAACCAAGAATTCAAGTAAAAAATGATTATGACATGACAGTTGGTACAGTAGGAGAAAAGTCCTAAATGTACAGTGCCACCAGAGGCCAGTTTCCAGATAAATCACTGTGTCCAACCCCCTCCTCACCCTGGATAGCCAGGCCTGCCACAAGGCAGAGTAAGGCAGACTCCTCAGGCTGCAGATTTTGGGGCATCATGAAAGGACAAGCCATTTGTTCCATACTTTTTTTTTAATTGTATTTTTATATTATGGAGTCAGTGTGTGGTAATGGTCTCAGTTTTGCAGTGGCATGCCTATCACACTTATCAATTGTTTGGGGTCTTTCTGTTTGACAACTGCTTCTCCTGTATTCAGAAGGGTAGCAGAAGGGCAAGGCACTCTTTCATGTTTGTACTTCAATGGTGTTAGTTCCCATGTTTTATTTTTTGCACTTAAAATACAACAATACCATTTACTCCACACAGTGTGCTCTGTCTCCTGCTCCATGATTGACTGTTTGAAAAAAAAAACAGGAAACCATGGGTCGACTTCTGGCAGGCTGACTTGGCAGATGCTCCTCTCAGCAGCTTTGCAGCAAGTAGAGTTTTCAAGGTAAAAAATGCCAGCCAGAGAGATCTCTGGCATGAATTAAAGGGGGAACAGAGGATTACCCATTAGGGCCCAGAATTCCCATCATTTGCATTTATTCATTAGTAAACATATTATAAATGGGAAGGACTGAGGGAGTGACATCTTACCTTTGCTGTGAAATGCAGCTGTTTAGATCTGAGGATCTGACAGCCCTATGCTAGCAACCTGCTTTTTAAAAGAAGAAACCTTTAATTAAACTTTTGAAGTTAAAAAAAATGAAGAATCCTTCTGGCTAAAATGGAACAACAGAGTCTATACAGCTATCTTCCTTCTGAAATCAAGAGGTAGATCTATTTACCCTACAAGACTGGAAAAATGAATTAAAATTTTGTGGATTGATGTTTTAAAAGGGAATAATGAAGAATTTAAGTATGTACAGTTTGCAGATAGACTGAATTGCATTTTATTTGTAAGAAAGAATTGGATTTTAACAAGGAGAAGTACAGCCTGAGAAAGTATGGATGTTATCTAATGCTGATAACATTGTCTTGCTGGCAGCTTCTGGCTAGACACAAATGAAGCGAGTTGTTACCTTTGTAACTACTGGATTAAATGAAAGATGGAACTGTAAAAATGTGGAGATCTGGGCCAGGCAAGGCTATGACCAATCAGGCTTGCTTTTATTCCCCCTCCCTGGAGAAGCAGCACCCTTTTATATAATTACCACCCCCTGGCTCCCTCTCCACACTTAATCTCCTTTCTGCTTTCCCTAAACCTACAACCCTCGTGGATACAGGGCAAAGCATCTTCAGGTTTATCCCAACTGAATGCATCAATTGCGGTAGCGTAACAGCTATGGTAACTGAGCTCAGTTTAAAGAGACACTGTATGGAGGCTGCTCTTTTAAAAAAATAGAATAAAATCTTTATTAAACAAACTAACAAGGGAAAAGTATTTGGCAATTAAACGTTATCAAACAAAAAAACACTTCCAGCTCTTAACAGGCAAACACTTCTCCAACTCTCTGTCTCTCTCTCTCTCTCTCTGTCTGTTTGTCTGTCTGTCTGTCTCTCTCTGAAGGAATTCTTTCTCCTTTCGAATTCACAAAAGGAACTCTTTTTCAAACCCTGTTTCTATTATTTTTCTGTTCTGCTGACTCACCCACTTAGCCCCTCCTTCTGGCTAATCTGGGTTCTTTATTCAAAGAGTCAATCAAATTAAATCTCCTCTGTTGCTAGGGCGGCTCTGCTGGCTACGCCCCTCCTAGGGTTTGTCACAGAAACCTTCCCAGGAACATTCTTAGGACTTTTTTCAATGGATTGTGGAGGAGATAGGCATAGAATTCTTAAACTGACAAAAGAACATGACAGAGGCTGTGAGGAAAGAGTTCTGCATCAAGGAACTGTGGCAAGGTGTAAAACAAGAGGGAGACACAGAAGTTTTATTTTTGGTGAACACTTACTGCCTTTTCAGGACAAACAACTGAGACGTCAGGATTTAGGAACTGCAGGCAAAATAATTCAAAATTCATTATTACAATTGAACTCTTTGTGTCAGATCATCAATATGGGTTTCTTTCAGTTAGACAACTTTAGTGGAATAGGGAATCCTAACCAAGTGATTTAGTAGTTTGTTATAAATTTGAGTCACCAGTGATCACACAATCTATATTTGTTCCTGAGAAAATTGAATGGCTGTAAGTTACAGCAGGTGAAAAGAGCGTTATTGACAAGCATGTAAATACTGAAACACTAAGAGAGAGAAGGTGGTTCTACAGGCATGTGCACACATACACACACTCCTACACCCTGTTTGCTATCTCTGCAAATAAATCTACCGTGTCAAAAAGAAGGCTACAATAAAACACTTTGCCTTCTCATTTCAGCTTTTGTATGTGGAGGCAATTTTTTGAGTGAAGGAGCATTTGAGTTGCCTAAATTGAACCTTGCAATGTGACCCTATACTGGTTTACAACGAGGGTGTAGGAAGTGCAGAACATGGACTGCTTGAGTACCATGGGCCCCCTTTTTGGCAACCCATCAGCTTCCACAAACATTCCACAAGCTCCAAGGCTGCCACCCATTTTAATAAAAAATGTCCAGGGTGGGTTCCCAACACGATTGCGCTGCAAGGTTTGCATACATGCATAAACTGGAGTGCTGCACTTGAGGAATAAGGATACTAATCCAAAACAGGCTTTCAGTGCAGTACTGAAGAGGGCACTTTGCCACCCAAAGAAGGTTGGGATGATGGGAAAATAGATTTATGAGGCTGTTTTTGTCCTTGTTATGTGCCTTCAAGTTGACTTGACTTACGTCCACTCTTATCACAGGATTTTCTTGGCAAAATTTATTTCAAAGAGAGTTGCCTTCCTTTAAGGCTGTAAAAATGTGAATTGCTCAAGATCACCCAGTGGGCTTCAATGGCTGAGCAGGCCTTCTAACCTTCATTTCCGGTCCTAGTCTAACACTAAGCCACATCACTTCTCTGAGCATCTTCTACTGGCAGGCATTCATCTATCAGATCTTAGCACAAATATACATGTCTGTGCTTCAAATCTCAGCATCTTATTCCCTGAAACTCTGCCCACTCCTACCTTCAAGTATGTCATGTTATCTGTAGGAGGGGAACAGGCACTATAACAAATTTAGAATTACTGATTTCCAAGGAATTAGATTTCCTGGATGCAATTTACAAGAGGCAGTTAAGCTTAATATATTAGAACAAACTGACACTTTTGGTTTAGTGCAAGAGTGCCATTGTTGGTAAGCATGTAAGTTCCTGTGCAAAGTGTGACAACAGCTGGACCTTCGAAGTTTTATTAAACAGCTCAATGCAATCCTAATGCAGTTATAGGAATCTTCTGTGTGCTATTGAACTCACTCTCTCATTGTGAAGTGACTATTGTGGTGTCTTCTTGAAAATATTGTAACTCTTGAGAAGTCTTTAGAGTCATAGCACATTTGGCATAGGCAAATCATTTTTGTCCTACTCTGTTTGTGACCCTTTCTGACATTCTTCCTTTCTTCCTATTGCTTTTATAGGCCCTGCAGGGTACACTGGCTTCATTCTTCTGCAGTGCACACCCTCACCCACTAGAGGACAGGGTGGCAATATATTCTGCACTACTTTGATAAGGAATGAAGGTAAGACAAGGCTTTTTTGCATTTTGTCCATTTGCATTTTGAAATAGAATGGTTAAGTTTCAAGTTTCACCATCTCAAGGATTGCCGTGAGGGCATTAATCTCTCTAGTCAGCATAGTCAAGCTTAGTCTGTTCACAATTTTCCTTGAAACCATCAATTTCTCCTTTCTGTCTGATTTGTGTCAAATAATTAGGGTTTTCAAATATATACAAAATACCAAATCATTTAAATGGTATAGAAATTCTAAAATCAAACTATTAACAACAGATTTTTTTATTCCTAATTTGTTCTAGCTTTAAGAATCCCCTCATTCTTAAAATAGCTGTAGACTTTGACAACATTAGGGTTACTGTTATTACTTTTGGGGTGAAGGAAACATGCCCATTATCTGCCACATAAGGGCAATCAAGATCTGTCTTGGTGTTGGGGGAATCAGAGCTGTGTTTCCATTTCTGTGATGGGTAGTTCCACATGTGAATTAACTCAAGTTCAGAGATGTTTTATCTATCCTGTTCTACAGTTGGTCTGCCACCAAGTGTGATAAGTCTTTTACAAACCTGGAATCATCTAGTGTTTTTCATTATATGTTTTTATACTATGAACACATAAAGTTGGATTCAACATAATGTTGAGTTCAAAATCTGTCTCTGGCAGACAGCAGGACTCCTTTCCACCCACAGGAAGCTTCTGACTCAGTTAATGGAAGAGGTGTTGTTTCCCATTGATTGCTTCTTCTTCCTCTCCTGTCCTCTGAAAAGTCAGGGAACTAGCCAGAACACAGTGGGCTGCCGAGGGAGACTGGGACTCAGGGAGGCTTGCTACTGCCCATTTCCATCAAGAGGATTCTAAGTCAAAGCCTGGGGGGGGGGGGAACCACTGCCAGAAGCAGAGCTGAGTCCAACCCACAGGGTTTTGTCCCCTGACTTTCATTGGGTTCTCTTCTAAATATGACTAGGTTTGGATTCAGTCCTCAGTGCTATAAAATGTTCTGTAAGCCCTACTTACACTACTTACAGCAGGGCCCTCCATAGGTTTGGACTACAACTCCCACTACTCCTGACCTCTGCTTATGGTATTTGGGTCAAATGGGAGTCATAGTCCAAATCCTGTGGAGAGCACCAAAAAGATGAAGGATATTGACAAGCTGGAATGTGTCCTGAGGAGGACAACCAAAATGGTAAAAGATCTGGAAATCATGCCCTATGAGGAGCAGCTTAGAGTGCTAGGCATGTTTAGCCTGGAGAAGAGAAGGTTAAGGGGTGACCTTAACGTGTAAATATCTGAAGGGATGTCGTATGAAAGATAGAACAAGTTTGTTTCTTGCTGCTCCAGAGACTGGGACACAGAGCAATGGCTTCACACTTCAGAAAAAGAGATTCCATCTAAACATTAGAAAGAACTTTAGGAAGAACCTCAAAATGTGGTTTAGTCTCCTTCTTTGGAGGTTTTTAAACAGAGTCTAGATGGTCATCTCATAGGAATACTTTGATTGTGTAATCCTGCATGGCAGGGGGTTGGACTTGATGGCCCTTGTCATCTCTTCCAGCTCTATGATTCTGTGATTAACAGATGAAAAATAATGGTGCTTAATGTATTTTAGAAGTCCCTCAATAAAGCTCTGTATTATTAAGGCCACATTAATAATAGCTAATGTGATGCACATTTAATTAAGGCCCTTTCCACACGGGGTAAAAAAACGGCTTAGGGCGACCTCATCCGGAGGTCGTCCACACCGTGGAGCGCGCTAGAGCGGTTTGAATAGTGGAGGTTCCACACCTCAAACCGCGCTAGTGCGGCCGCAAGGGGTGGCGCGTCGCGTTTTTAAAAACCACATTTTATGTGGTTTTTACGAAACGCGAGCGCGCTAACCCGTTGCAGCGCCCCGTGTGAAGCTGCAGGGACGAGCTGCCCAGGGGCGGGCTTCCGGCTGGCGCGCTGCCCTGATTGGCGGAGCGCCGCCGGAAGTCGCCGGCCGCCATTTTGGGCGCCGCCGAACGCCGCCGAAACTCGCCAGCGTGTGGAGCGGCAAACGCGCGCTCCCCGCAGGGATGGAGCAACCCATTTTCAGGTAAGATCCGTCCCTGCGTGTGCTGCCCCGGTCCCCCGTCCCCCGTGTGGAAAGGGCCTAAGTCTCTTGTAATTCATTGTGATCTCCTTCCTTACCAAGGAACTGCATAAGGCAAAAATCAGAATGTTTGCCACAAATGTTTATACTGCCCATGTCATCAGGGAGAAGAAACACATAATTTGATTAAAGCAAGGTGGACAACTACCAAATGCTGGGGGCTACATTTCTGCTCCCCTCATGAGGTTCTGAAATACTTCACTACCTGCAAAAATGGCCTGGGAGGATCATGCTCTGCTCACCTCAGGCTAAATAATAATGACACTTTTTATTTGTGATACCTGTCTCTTAAGTAGTCTGGGGAAACACAATCCACTTAGGAACTCCCTATTTTTCTGCTACTACCTGAATCTTTGAAGTATACTTTTACCAAAAGTTTAAGACCTTGTTCACTATTTATTTCTAAACAGCCCTCCACATTTGAGTTTCAGTTTTGTGGATTTGATTATTCATGGATTATTTACTGTTACCTTTGCTGCCTCCCTGTGCTATTTTTAATAGGGACCGCAAGCCTCCTGAGATGGAAAAACTGTGAACGAGGCTTGTAAGTCCCTCTTAAAAATGGTGTGGGGCAGCAGTAGAGGTGGCAGGAAGCCCCACCAGCCACCCACTTCTGCCTTGTGAGGGAACCCTGATGCCTCAAAGGAATCCATGGTGGTTTGAATATAGCGATCATAATTTTTTTCGTGTGTTAAATATGGTTATTCACTTTTTTTCCACTTTCACGAGGGTCCCGTGTCCCAAATCTTTGTGAATGCGGAGGGATGATTGTACTTATAAGCTGTTGCCTGTCTGTCTGTCTGTCTGTCTGTCTGTCTGTCTGTCTGTCTGTCTGTCTGTCTATCTATCTATCTATCTATCTATCTATCTATCTATCTATCTATCTATTTTCATCTATCTATCTCACTTCTATGTATGCATTGTAATGTGTGGGGAAATAAGCATTTTTATTTTGATACTTCCTGGTCTGTCAAGAATACATTGTGACTCACAGCTTTCTACTGAATATAAACAAATTTATGGTGTATATGACTTACCGACATGAAAATAATATCCTTGTAGACAATGTTCTTGTGCAAAGTACCTCTGAGTTTTGCAAATTTAGATGCTGCTTACTGAATCAAAACAGAATTTTAGTCAGAATCCCCTTAGTGAAAGTTAGATTTTTTCTCTGCATGGAATTTTAGAAGATGTTGCCTTTTCATGGTATTTCTGAGTCCTTAAATTTAAATGATTTTGAGTGCAATCACAACTTACCTAGATGAGCTGACACTAAAACAGATGAAATCATCTTGATTTTAAATTCCTTCCAGGCTAAGGGTGTTAGAAGTTACTTGACTTCCCTTTCCCTGGGGTAATTTTTTGCTGGCATATGACTGTGTCCTGGGCTTGGATCTGTCATAGCTTAGCTCCTCCCTCCCTCTGTTCTTTATGGGGTTTTTTTTTTTTTTGGGTTGTCAGCTGGCCAAGATCAGACGGCAGATCTGTATTAACGTAACAGTATCTGTTACCTCAAAATGTGGGTAATTCAAGGGTCCGCCTGCAATGCCAGTACCTCTGTGAAATGGTGGGGAATTAGTAACTCAAAGAGGAGGCCTGCTAGAGGGCAGTAACCTAACAAGATCTTTTACACCAATGTTTACCAGTACTTCTGCAGGGAAGAACCAGCCAGAGATCCAGAAGTAAGTTTAATATGTTTTATTGGGAGAACTGCAATCAGACACATGAGATCCAAGCAGTCACGCAATCACACAAGGCTAACTGAAGGAAAAGAGAAGAAAGTTTTGAATAGCGAGATTTCAGGGTGATGAGGATGATATTTACCAATCCAGAAGAGCAGTAAAGAAGCAGCAATGTGGTTTAGGCACAATCTAAGGACAGTACACAAATGAGAATCAGAGTGGCAGGGGGTGACCAGCAATCTGTCTATTGCAAGTTGACTGGCCAAAAACTGGGGTTTAAATACCATATTTCTGCCTGGAGGGTGGGAGTGTTAATGGCTCTCTGGCAGAATAAAACAATAGAGTTTGCAGAGTGGACAATGAGGCCCAGAAAGGGCTAATGGCCTTAGCATTAGACGACAAAGGACTAATGGCTGTCCTGATAGCTCAGTACTTGTCAGACAGGTGTGAAGACAAAATGGGAAGTTTGGTTAGAGAGAGAGGAGTTAAAACAGTCAGTCATCTTGTGGGAATCTTCCAGATGCTACTGTCTAAAAGGTTAAGTCATCCGGAGGCTAACTGCAAGCCCATTATCACTGATGTTTCCTCATGATTTCCTATCACCTGATTACACCTGGAGGTCTCTTCTGACCTAATTCACGACACATGTGTTTGGCCAGCCTTTTCCCTGTATCTGGCATGGCCATGCAGCCATAACAGAGTATAATTTATATTTATGCCAATTAAAGCATATTTTGCCAATTAAAGCATATCCAAGTGTGGGGGTGTATAGCCTGGTAACATCTCTACTAACAGAAGACAATTTACATGATTCCTAACCTGCTACAGTAGATACATCTCTCAGTTTGGATTACACTAAAACCCTTGTTATGTTTAAGGGATTTCACAGAATCTTATGGGATCTTAGAAAACAACATATATATAAATGTATTAAAAAACCTAAAGAAATTGTGTGTCTTCAAGTTGTTTCTAACTTATAGTGACCCCAAGGCAAACCTATCACAGGATTTTCTTGGCAAGATTTGTTCACAGGGGACTTACCTTTGACTTCCACTGAAGCTGAGAAAGTGACTTACCCAAGGTTACTCAGTGGGCTTCCATAGCCAAGGGGGGCATTTGAACCTTAGCCTCCAGATTTGTAGTCAAATCACTATATACTGTGTGGATTCTACCTAAAGAAATTACTTGTCTTTATTTTTGTGGGAGGTAAGAGAATACCTTTACCGGCCATCTTATGATCAGATTTATTTAAACAAATATGATCTTAAAAATAAATCCAATTGTTAATTCCAAACAGAGTAGAATTAGAGAATTAATGGGATTTATACATTTACTTATTCATGTTCTCATTAATATAACAGTCTACTGTATTCTCCTCTCTGAAAGAACTATTATCAAATTACAATATTAGTCCATTATTAATACTTACCACATTTTAAACAACTAGTCAGTACCAGGAAATATTGTATTTAACTTTTATTGTATTCAAATTGTAAATGCAAGAAATGAGTGCAAACCATATTGGCAAATATACAACAAATAAAATACTTTAGAGTATTCTGAATTCTGAAGTAGTTCTGAAAGTAGCTTTCCTAAACATTAGAAGACTACTGTTTACTTTTGTGGACCACAGAAATTAAGTACATACTGAAAACAATTTTTTTTAAAAAAAAGTCAACAGAGATGCCATGAAAGGTACTCTGAACTCAAATATAACTTCAGCATAAATAGTAAACAGGTATTTAATCTGCAAAAAACAAAGGCACATTTTATTCTTTAAGAAATAAATATCCACCCTAGACAAGAGTTTTCCACATTTTGTGATACTAACATGGAGTCAGACAATATTTCAGTAAACTTCTACAAGCTTGGTCAGGAACATCCAAGAAAGTTTGTTAGAAATCCTTTGGTCAAATCTTGTTCAGTTTAGTGACAATAAGTACTCTCACAGTCTGATCAAATGCACTACAGACACAGAGACCTCTTTTGTCAGGGCTCCAGTCAAGACTAGAAATAGGTTGTGTAGACAATGTCACATTCTGGAGAAGGCTAACAGAACCAGCTACTCCCATCTCAGTTCCTTCTGAATCTTTCTTAGAGCGCTGTGCAGGATACTCACTGTGGATGGAAAAAAACAACAACGAGCAAAGCTCACTTTATAAACTGATACCATGTACTCTGGTAATGTATTACTTAATTTCCTCCAGTTCCAAAGGTCTCAGCCTGGCTTAGAAGAGACAGTCTATTTAATCCCCACTACAACCCTGTGGGTTAGGCTAAGAGGCTGCACTTTGCCCAAGTCTGTTCAGAATGCTCCACAGTTGATCTTTTATCCTAGATTTCTTAAATCCAGCTCCCTAATAACTACTCCATACTTCTCTTCTTGGAAAAATATGAGGGGAAGTGGAGTGAGAGAATCCTTAATGAAATACAAAAGATTAAAAATTTCAGAACTAGTGCTTAAGACAAACTAACATTAAGAAGGAAGTTAGATAGCAAGACTGTCCCAAGAAGCTTCCTAGATAATTTTTTTTTAATTAACTGATTGCACTTTTAAACCACCAACTGACTTAGGTTCTCTGGAAGATATACAATTAAAGATTGTTGTGTAAAAATAAATGCTAAATTTCAGCATACATGTGTTCAGTACATGTTCAGTTGTATGATTCTGTTTGGAAATGATGCCAACTTTGCTGGAGGCAAGCACAACAGAAGCTGCTTGAGGAAGGAGTCACATTTTTGCATCTAGCTCACTCCTCAGCCTAGAAAAGCCTAGTGACTCTGCAGTTCTCTTCCTACAACTGAGTAACTGCTGATAGCCAACCTGCAGTAGGAAAGAGAGAAGCTGGCTAAACCAGTCATCTCATAAGAGTTAGGCAAAGAAAGAATGGGGGTGGAGATGGGGTTTAAACAACCAAGTACAGCACTTCCTGGAACTAAGTCTCTTCTGAACTGCCTGACAGATTATTGGTTATGTTACAAATGGGTGTCTGTCTGTCTGTCTGTCTGTCTGTCTATGAGAATGGGTATTTGGTGAGTTTTATTTCAGTAACCTATTGCAATTAACATATTGGTGGCGAAGTGAGTCTCTGTGAGAAGGACAACATAGATATTAAACATTTAATATTTATGTGACAATGTACTATATCAGATAGATATACTGAGATTTCATTTACACACACACACACACACATATACATACAAAATCTGAGTGGCACAGGAAATATGAAAGCCATGCACTACTGTATTAAAAAAGAGTAGCAAATCTGTGGCAGAAAGTTTCAAGATTCACATAGAAATAAACATGTATTAATAATAATGAAAAGCCATTCAAGCTAATTCCATCAGAGAATAATTCAGTTTGCAATAGCAACCTCTCATAATGCAGAAGAAAATTCCTGCAAGTTATTTATCTTTAACATAATGTGCAAGGTTTGGAACCCTAAGAATAGAGTAATTTCTTCCAGGCTTTTGTGTGAAGATCTGTACTTACTATTTCCAAAGATGAAGGTTTCCAGCTCCTCCACTAGTTAAAAATATATCTCTGTTCTGTGGAAGATGGCGAACTTGCCATATTGTAGATTTGTGAGCCTATCAGCAAAAATTAGATATAAGTCAGCCTAACCATTCTGTTTTATCTATATGCTGGCTTGCCTGTCACAAGTAGAAACCATCCCCTAGCAGCCAGCTGAGGGGAAGAAGACCACATGTACAGCTGCTATACTCTTAGCCTGAGCCAACCCTTGGTCTGAACAGGGAAGAGGTGTCTGTCCTAGTGGAACTGTACTGTATTTGTACAGTGTATTTTCCTATATTTATACAGCACTGTATAATGCGGATCAAACATGTCAAACAATCAAACATGTATATTGTGGATCAAACAATAAAAAGCAGAGCCCCACAGACCCAGTTACCAAGTGCCTAATAACAATGCAAGTATATTTCTGGTGATCACATGTCCTTGATTGCCCTACACAAAGTGCGAGATCTTCCCTCAGTTCTCTGTTTAGCATAGGAAGGAGAAAAATAGGACTGGTATCATTTCATGAGACAGACTCTTTACATCTCTCACATTTGCTTGCATACACAGTGGACTTAGAATGGTGGTGGTTGTGATGATGTGGAAAGGGGGGAGGATTAATTTCTTACCATGCTAAGCTTTAGAGAAACTTGGAAGAAGCACTAAACCTTTCACTACTTCCACATGTCTCCTAAATCTTAGGTGAAGGGAATGACAGACCCTTTTCTTCTTTCATTTCTTCCACATATGTAAAGGAGCATGGGGCTAGGTGGAGCTTGCAGCAACTAAAAAAAGGGCTAAATACCAGAACTGTTAGCTCTAGTGAGGAGAAAAATACTCCCATATGGAGACAAAGAAACCCACATGATGCAATACAAAATAGTAGTGTGGCAGATGCCTTGCCAGGCATCAAGAGTTGCTCATCTTCTAAGATCTGGAGAAAGAAGGCAAGGGCAACAGCACATGTATATGGATGAATGCTACCCAATGCAAGGAAGCACCAAGCCACTATCAGGCCCATTGTGGACCACCAACTTCCACAAAATAACTAAACTTTGCAAACCCTCAGAGAAAGAAAAGTCTATAACTGCAGAGTAGTTACTAATAACACATCTATGTTTCACTCCACTGGTATACGGATAACAGTATGAAATGGATTTTTTTTGGTCAGAATTCAAGGTTACAGTTGGATACTGTGAGAAGAATAAGTATTCCAAAGACTCTAAGTGGGAATAACAGCATTGTTTTTCCAGCCATAACTACTTCTGTTAGTAGAAGGAGAAGGGCAATCTCTCCAACCCCTCCACCTTTTAGGGTCTTCCAGGTACCCTCAAAACCTGCACTAAAACAGGTTTTCAGTCACTGTGAATGACTGTGCAGGGTGGAGAAGAAGAAACTTCCACTGACACTGTGTTGGACTTAGAACTCTGGACTTGAGCCCCTTAAGAAAATGTATCCTGAAATATTTTTCATCATTGCTCTTCCCTAAGGCATGCAGTTAAGAGTGGAATACTTTCAATCATAATAAAGAACAGCATATTTTATATTATACCTTCTCTGAAACTGAAGCAAAACCTTTGGTTGGATGCTGTGTGCGCATGTCAAATACATGGAATTTTCCTTCAAGTGAGGTAGCAATAAGTTTGTTCATATTTATATCTTTCCGGTCAAATTCAACACTACAAACCTAGAAGTACAAAATGAGCATAAGCAAGTATTAGACTTCACATTACAGATGAAGCACAATTTGCAGTGTTTATTCAGAAGCAAGTCCCACAGATGCTATGTACTAAAAACTGAAGGTATACACCCCAATCCCACAAAAAAGGTAGGTCCACTAAAATTAATGCCTGGTAGTAAACAGGTGGGAAACTGTTCCTCCAGATTGCTGGATCACAACATCTATTATCCTTCACCACTGTCTATGGTGACTAAGACTGCTAGAAGTTGCTGCAACTTCCATCTTACAAAGAAAAGACTAGCACTCTAAAATGCCTATATGACACATTACCCCATTCTTAATGTTGGTTTCCCATCGCAATGTCATGTTCTTAAGGTCAAACAGCTTGATGTCTCCATTGTCATAGCCAGCACATACAACACGCTCTTCTTGATTATATGCATTGCCTAGTTAGGAAAAACAACCACTATTAGATACAGAAACACCACTGTTGTTGTTGTGTGCCTTCAAGTCATTTTCAAGTTATGGTGGCCCTAAGGTGACCCTATCATGAGGGTTTTGTGGCATGATTTGTTCAGAAGGGGGTTGCTTTTGCCTTCCTCTGAGGCGATGTTACCATGCCTTACATCCCTATCATTTGGCATAGCATGATTGGCAAGAAATATAATTTAATTTGCATGAAATAAATTGTACACATATGGCAAGCACGACTCTGGTTGTACACCTAGGTTAGGTTAGCATAGCCTCATCATAAGGCCAAGAAGATTTAAGCAAGAAAGCCTGGAATAAACAGACTTCCAGTAATCCTGTCAACGACCTGACATCAAAACACAAATAGTCAGTGAAACTACGCAGGTGTGTCAGGCAAGCACCCCTGCTGTGCACATTTCCTACCAGAACCTTCCTCTTTCACCTTCCCCAAACAAGACATTAAGAGGCTCCCATCAATGGTTTGTCACCCAAAGTAAGACAATCAGTGGGTTCCAGACCTCCTGTTTACTCTGCCAGAGAATAATTAACATTCGCTCCTTCAGGGTCGGAAAAAGGGTATTTAACCCAGCATTTTGCTAGCACTTTGGGCATCACACTGCACCCCAGACTCTTGTTCTTCCATGCCACCCTCAAACCCTTATGTTTGAGCCACCCCTCTTCAATCCTCCATTCCAGGCCCAGTAAATATCACCCTATACACCTGAAATATCTCTTTCTATCCAATCTTTCTCTCCTTTCCCTTCACTAGCCTTGTATGGTTGTGAGACTACTTGATTTCTTGTGTGTGTCTGTGAATCCTCTGATAAAACATTCTTTTGACTCTCAACCGGTGTCTCACAGTTAATACTGGTATACACAGGTAAAAAGGTGTTGTAGTAACTCCCCTCTTGCAGGCCTCCTTTTTTGCTATAATTCCCCACTTGCGAAGGAGATGGTGGCAATGCTAGTGGACATCGAGGTTCCCCACCTTTTGGGGAACAGCTGAGAGAGTGTGATTTGCCCAAAGACACTCAGTGGGTTTCCATGGCTGAGTGGGAATCTGAGCCCTCTTTTCCAGAGTCCTAGCCCAACGCTCAAACCATATACCGTATAACTAGACAGTGTGATACTGTATGGCTTTAAAGAGAAAAGAAAGCAGCGGAAAGACAATTTACCAGAACAATTTATAGACTGCATTTTGGACATAACGTTTAAACCCTCTAGTGTTGTTTCAACTCTAGGGGAGATAATTCCCTTTTCTTTCAAAGCATCTGGAAACTCAATATTATGGCCGTCAAAGACTGAAGTGATGCTATAAAAGAAAATCCAGGATAGATTTTTGCCGTTAAGAATTAACAAGCTTGGAAAACTTACCAAATGCTACTGTCCAGCAGTCTCTCTTGCTTTCTCCTTGTGCTGGTTCCATATTCGCAACTGGAATGTCTTTTTGCCTTGGGTCCCACACCTTCACAGTTCCTGCAGTCATTAATATGAGATTATTGTTACTGACCAAATGGCTTGTGCCATCTTCCATTCTAGAATGTTTCCTTTACAGCATTTTATATTTAACATATTGCAAAAACAAAACAGAATCATTTGCTTTGAGTTTTATCCATATAGTCAATATAATAAAATGTAACTCATTTAAAATGCCAGCATCCAGCTGTCCTCATTTAAAATACCAAACTACTAATACTACTACTATGTACTGGAGCTGTCTGCAATTGTTTTGCTTTATGTGCCTCTTTCTACATCTTCATATGGGGGGATATCAGTTTGCTACAGCCCCCTGATGACTTATGTCAAAAGCCTGTTCCATGTGGGACTCAAAATAGAATATACAGCATGTGTAGATCTGATTGCACTATCCTTGTAACCATATCATATAGCAGCTGAAGAACCCAGAATGGAAGAAGGATGACCAAGACTGCTGTTACCAAGTATATACTTGCTAGAACAATTCTATGGAGTGGTAATGATAAAATGAACTTATCAATAGCTGTTTTTACAGGTGGAGCTAGAAGATTTTCCAGTTTTCCAAAATCTCCTGCCAGATTTTAAAAAGATGCCCCTTGTGCCCTCTTTCAAAGCTAAATATTGCAAAAGTAACTTGCTTACCCTGAATAGCCATTCCTATTATCTTCCAGGTCATAAAAAGGGGGGTCTAAAGGAGTCTGGGCAGTCAAGGGGTACAGAGGCCACACACTCTGTAGGCCACACTTCCTCCATCTCTGAATTAAGCAGAGGCAGCCTGCAGGCTGAACAATCCAAAGGGCCATGTAACTGCAACTGCTGTATGTATCTCCTCAGATGTGCTGGGGGTTACAGGAGTTGAAGTCTGAAACATTTGGAGGGCATGAAGGCTGGTTCAGATTGTAGAACTATATTGGTTCATATCTAATCACACTAATATCTACATTATACAATCAAGTGATAAAATAACTGCCATCATAGGAGACTATTAGTTGGATTAATGCCAAACTGTTTGTTTTTCCCTTTCCAATTAGGGGCACTCAATAGAGCTAACTCACCATCACGACTTCCTGTCACAATTTCTGGTGCTCCTTCCCCAACCCCTAAACCACCAACACCATCAATACTATTTATGATTTCTTCATGTCCCTTTGCAGAGTACACTGGGATTTCTGGAGCTTCTAAATTCCTAAGCAGCAGAAAGGAACAATTACTTTGTGTTCATTCATAATCCACAGTAAACCTATTCAAGAATGTGTACCACCACAACATACAACAGACCAGTGCCAATTTACTCACTCAAAGTAGTCAGCAGCATACAACACAACACCATTAATGAAGTTTTTAATGGGCAAAATAGAAAGATGCAAAATTGTAATTTAGCTCTTAAAATGATAAACTGGTCTTACAGATGTGCCATATCACAGTCACCCCAATTTCAAAAGCAGTCTGGTATATAACTGGTGAGGGCAGGGAAGTGAGACAATGCTTTTGGAGAGAGCATTTCCACAAATCCCTATAACCTGTGAAACCAGTGTTATAATTATTGTGCCCCACTGAATGTCCTGTAATATAGACAAGACACAAAGCCATACAGAAGTGGCTTAGGGCTTTATCACATCACTTACTGCAAGCCATACCATTATAGAAACAATCACTTTCATACCTTCTCTGTAATAATGCTATGGTACCACTTTGGTGATGCCAGTTCCCGCAATCAGTCTTCTGCACTGCCTCACTGACTCTACCTTCCTACTTGGGTCCATGCTATACACTGCATGCATACTGTTTATTTTTAATTTCTCCCTCATTCTCTCTCTGTCTTTTTTTTTTCTTTTTTTTGCATTTGTGGAATTTGAGTTCCACAGAATTTTTGGTGACTGCCACAGCAGTGTAATTGCATCATTATGGTACAATGACAGAAAAGAAAATCTGCACCAGAGAACAGTTTCTGTGCACCATGTCTTTCTCCAAACACTGGAAGTGGAGTGATTTCACCCTGCTTGGTGATAGGGAGAGGGAGAAGAGGAAAACCACACCCACTCATAGCACATGACTGCTGGAATATTGAACCTGCAGCAGAAGGAAATTACACCAAAAAACCATAATTGAACAGTAATGATATTGGAGCCGTTAATGGGTTTTTCCATCAATGAAAAGATGCAATCCAGTAGCAATGGCAATGCAATGCAGCAATGGGAGAGTAACAATATCTAGTGATAAGGAAAGATCAAACACAGAACTAAGCCAGTGCAATCGTGCAACAAACCTTTTGTGTGACAAAGTCTTTAAAGTAATTAACACAGCCTTCTACAAAGCAGAAACTTAGTGTTAGATTACTGTCTAAAATATCAATGCTCCCAAAATAAGATGATTTAAACGAATGATTGTGTACTAACTGTGAAGAATATTGCCATGTAGATTAAAGCTTTACACAGGATTAGTCATTAGATCTTACCATATGTTTAAATTTCCACCAAAGTCCCCTGTAGCCAGATATCTTTGTTGCAGGGAAGCAGCACCAAAAGTTCCACATTTAATAGGCCTTGACTTTTCAATCTAGGAAAAGGAGGGACACAAAGATTTTTGGAGCAGCCCTTAATTCTAGCCCTATTGAAAATGCAGGTCCTTTCAGAGTCCAACACTTTTGAAATTTAAAGTCTGGCCAGAACATTAAAATAAACAAAGATTGCTCTTGATAGTTTTAGCAGGATTCAAAAATTTTAATGCATAAGACAGGAGAATAATTTGGCCCTCTGGATGTTTTTACTATAACTTAAGAACCCTAGGTCAGGATAACCAACAGTGGAGAATCCTAAGAGCTGAACCCTAGCAACCTCTGGAGGGTGGCATGATTCCCATCCCTAACATAAGACTGTATAATGTTTATACATTGTAGTCTAATTTATAGTATGAATTTCATTTAGATACAGATTAACATGTAGTGAGCTTTAAATTGCTGCAAGTCATTGTCAATGCAACCCTTTACGTGCTTAATAGGAAATAAATGACACTGAACACAATGGATTTTACTTCTGAATAGTCATCCATAGCTTTCACTGGCAGTCTCCTTTTTAATCTCCTTAGAAGCCTATTTACTTCTCACAGCCTACAAAAAAGGAGAAAAGAAACCAGTACAGATATTTGCCACCTGTGACCTGGAAAAGAAAGGATAAGGAGACTATGCTTTTCAAATTTCACGCTTTGAGACACAAACAAGTCTAAAAGTTGTATGCATTACTTTACTTCCCCAAATCACACATCTTCTCCTAAAGTTTTAATAACATAAATCGGTGACATTTACTTTTACTTTTCAGTTTGGCTTTCTCTATATTTAAAGCCCAGTCCAAAAAATGATAACTCAAAAATACTCAACGGAATTATCCAAGTAAGTATGTTTATTTATATCCTGTCAACCAGTCAAAGTAAATCTACACATCTAAGGCAGATGTCACCTAATTAAAGATGACTGATGTTCACATTTGTCACACCCTTAGAGCCCAGTTTGAATCAATCAAGTAAAACCAACACAAGTTTAGCAATGTACTGACGAGGAACACAAACAGAACCTAACTGAAATAAATTCTTGTATGTCAGCAGCTAGTACATTGCTGCAATGTCCTATTTTTAACTCTAGAAGTTTTAGCCTGAGATGCAAGCTATGAGGCAAACAACTGGACAAATAAAATAAAATAAGTACCGATTTTCCTTGTATTGTTTCCTTCTCTGTATATTTCTTATACCAAATATCAGAACTAGTTCTTTTAACACATTAAATAAGGTTTGGGGTAGAACTGTATAAATAAAACCCGATTCTAGAAAACCATGCTTATGTTAATGAGGTGGAAAAGTTGCTAATTACTCGAAAGCAAGATTACAACCAAACAAAACATTATCATTACAGTAGAAAAAGAACTGCTTCTTAAAAAGATCTTGACTGATTTCACAAACCAGCCAGGGAAGGCTTCAACTCAATTTCCTTTAATGCTTTATAAGGCCAATGTGCTGCACTCTTATATTGCTATGGCTACAGCAACCAATGCTCTGCGGGAAGTGAAGTGCTGTGTATACAAGCAAATATAATGACTATCACCATGGCCACCAGCACAGCATTCCTCACAGTTATTAACTTCTAAACAGAGCTTGATTCCTCCACACTGGCTTGCCAGCAGTTAGGCAGAGCAGAACATGACATGGCTAGAACACATCTGTGCCAATCCATATGCATTTCTTTCACTGTTTGAACATGATGTGGACTATGCTTACAAACTCTGTTAAACAGAAATCATTTTTTCTTAATTCAAAAGCTTCAAATAGAAGGTGGTTAACATCTTAAACTACTGTAACAGCGATGATCCTTTATCCATCTGTATGTGCATGTGTATCCTTCTTCACTCTCAAACTGCTGAAATTCATGCTTCACTCTCAAACTGCTGAAATGCTACATTGCAGTGCATGCTAGTGGTTTTCAAACCATGGAGTATTCTTTCTTTGTCCAGTCAAGTCCATCCTGATTTTCTTCTGGCTTTCATGAGCTATTTCAGTTAAAGGTACAGCCCAAAACAGCACTTACACAGAAGTCATTCTCACTAAAATCATATGCATAAACTCAAGCTGTAAAGATACATTTGTTCCTACTTTTGTGCTCTTTGGGTAGGTCTGCTACAAATAATAAACTATGGATTATGGAATTCTTTTAATGGCCAACACAGGTAACTTTGCTTTACCTTTTTTTCCCCACGCACCAGTACCACGGTGTGAAACAGTGTCCTAAATAAATACTATTACCCTATACCCTATACCAACTGGCAAACTGACATCACTGGACAGGAATTTAAGAAACTGATCTCTGAGAAGATAAACACTGATATTTTACCACATATCTGCATCTAATTTATGATAAAACTGTTTGCTTCTTCAACAAAATGATCAAGATGGCCAAGACTGTTGACTTAAAAAGTGAAGTATAATGGAATTTGAGTGGAAAGGGATTACCCTCCAGATGATGTTAACCTTCTGTGATCCCACATTATTGATTATGATAGCTAGAACTGATGGGAGCTGCACCCTTACATCTAGTGGGTCACACATTCCCCACACCTAGCACAGAGTAACTATGCGCAAACATGCAGCATTCATATATTAACAAGCCACAGTTCTCTGTGTTTTCAAAACTGACTGAAGCACCGCGAATTGCCAAGTCAAATAATTAAACCTCGTACTTTATTCTAACTGAAGTTTACACAAACCCTCAAACCAAGTAGATTATACACAGCCCTTTTAGGGTTTCAGAGAACAGGGCAAAATGAACACAGCAGTAAATAATTTATAACAGTGAAAATGGATAGGGATACCATAACAACAACAGAAAAAGCTAGTGTGACATCAGAAGGGTCAGAAATGATAGACAAAATGAAAGAAAAAAGGATTTAAAATTAAACCAAAATAGATCTTTTTTGTCTAAAGCAGTGGTTCTCAACCTGTGGGTCCCCAGATGTTTTCAGACTTCAGCTCCCAGAAGCTCTGAGCATTGACCATAGTGGCTGGGGCTTCTGGGAGCTGAAGTCCAAAAACATCTGGGGACCCACAGGTTGAGAACCACTGGTCTAAAGGGTGGTGGCAGCTTACACGTCCTCCCTCAAAGAGGAATCAGCAAAGTTCTACAATTGCCCAGAACAGATCTGAGGCATGCACTCAAGTGAACTGGAGCCTCCTATCAATCCTTGCAACTGCCCACTGATGCCAGTTGGCCCGTGGATAACTCTTGTGTGTGCGTGAGCACGTTCCCCCCAGTAAAGCAAAACGTGAGGCCCCAAAGGCCATGTCTGCACTAGATGTTCGAGTGCTATTATTCCCCTTCCAACATCCTGTGGAGTCCTGGGGCCTGCAGCTTAGGGAGGGGCCCTGAGAATTCTCAGCCAGAGAGCTCCTTGGCCTCAGGAAAGTACAAATCCCCGAATTCCACGGGTGTCGGAAGTGGAATAATATCACTATAACAGTAGAGTGTGGAAACGGCCAAAGGACAACGTGGGCCATCCTGTACCCGCTTCGCCCGGGGCATGCCTCACGGGACTGGGCGGAGTGTTCTCCGGACCAGACGCGCGTAGCACCCGAGGCCTTGTGTGATGCCTCCTCCACAACACAACCCCCCCCCACGCACACACACACGGGGAGGCCCGCCCGCCCTCCCTCCCGGGCCGGCTCCACGGGCTTGCTGAGCGGCGGGGGGGCGAGGGGGAGGGAAGGCCTGGGCCGCGGGCCGGGCTCCCCTCACTCACTTCGCGGAGGAGGCTGAGCCGCCCACCGGCCAGTTCGTAGAGCTGGATGACGCCGGTGCCTCGCGGGAAGCTGCCCAGGCAGGCCAGGCGGGCGCTGCACGGCACCCACTTGCAGTCGAAGACCGTGTAATTCAAGCCCTGCTGCGCGTGCGCGATGATCTGCGGCTTCTCCAGCAAGGCCCCCGACGACGACATGACAGCGGCCGGGCCAACGGCTCCCCTGACGCGCCGCCCTCCGGCTCTCAAGGCCCCGCCGCGGGGCCCGCGCGCCCTCCCCGCTTCCCTCCTGGTCTTCTCAATTCGCCGCTCTTGGAATCCTCACGCAGGCGCAAACAACACATCCGGAGGACCAGACTATAGAGAGGGGAAAGAGCGGCTAGGCGCCTCCATCCGTCCCTCCCCCCCCGCCGCCGCCTCCTCCTCCAAGCCAGGAACCTGCGCGTTCGCTCAGTGCCGCTAAGACACGGCTGCCGTCCGCCCGAGCGTCTATGAGAGACCCGACCATAGACCTGGGGAAGTAGGTTGAGGGAGCGGCGCCGAAGGCCAGTGACGTCACGAGGTCAGGAGCCGGCGAGCCCCGCCTTTTCCTGTCGGCGTGTTCGCCGAGCAGAGGCAGCTCACGCGGAGAGGCTTCGGGATGGAGGGCGCCGCCGGAGACGGGCTCCCGAGGCCTCTGGTCGGGATGGAGACGCAGGCGCCCGGCGGCGGCGGCGGCGGCGGCGGCTTCATCACTCGCGTCCGCAAGCGGAAGAGGCCGCGCGAGGGCCCCATGGATACGAGCGGGGGCCCTTTGCCCGGGAAGCGGCCCGACTTCCCTCCTCTGCGCGGAGAGGCCCTCGGGGTACGTCGGGCCCCTTTCTTCTGCGGGCGGGAGGGAGGGCGGGCGGGCGGCCGGCCTGGCCGTGGGAGAGCCAACTGGGAGCGCCGCTCGGAAGGAGCGGTCCGTGGGCCCGCGCCCTCGGTTGCCGGTCCCCGGAGGACTCCCAGGAAGGAAAGACGCGCTTGCCGCCGGTGGGCACCATCGGGAGCAACCCGCTGGCAGGTAGGCAGGCAGGCCGGCCGGCAGGCCGGCCCGCCGGCCGGTCTTCCTCGACATACGGCGTGAGGAGCGCTGGCCTGCGTGGCTCTTCCTCTCGGCCCTCCGTGGGCTTCTCGCCAGACATTCCGAAGCATGGCTGTAGCCGATGGGGAAGTTTCAGCCTTACGCATTAGGCCGATTTAGGCTGTTTTTGTCCCCAGACCTTTCAGTTTCTTCATTCTGAAGAACAGGAGGGCCTGGAGTTGCTTTTGTGAAGAATTCAGCACTCAGGGGACTCCAGTGTGTTATGGAAAGGGGGATGGTGGCACCGACTGCCTTAATATATGATGACTTGCATGGTTGATCGTTTTGAAGGTGTTCTGACTGATCCAAAGTGTATTGTTTTGGGGTGACTTCCTAGATATAATGTGCTTTTCATGGGTATAAATGCACGCTGTGTACATTTGGATTTAAGTTCTGAATGCACCCCTTCCCCAGTCAGTCCTAAAAAAATGCAAGTTTCTTTGGTCTAAATTAAGGGAAAAATGGGTTTCCTAGCAGGCTTTCCTAGTCGACCTAGGATTTCCTAGGCCTACTGTGGTTTCCCTAAACTGGGTTTGCCTAAATGGTTAAGGTGAACTATTTTATGGAACGTGTCATTTTTCTTGTCAGGCAGTTAATTTTTTAAATGTAAAGGAGTTTTGTTTTATTTAGGGTGGAAAAGATGAAATGAGGAAAATCCCTGTACCAGCACACAGATACACACCTTTGAAAGAGAACTGGATGAAAATTTTTACACCTATTGTAGAACATTTGCAACTTCAAATTAGGTTTAACTTAAAAACGAGGAACGTAGAGATAAAGGTAAGTTACTCGATCCATTCTACGTGACCAGGCCAGTTAGCCTTCAGATCTGAACCACATAGACATTTTGCTATTAGAAATAGTATAAGAATTCCAGAAATAAAAAGTGATGGTTGTGGCAGGAGGAAAATTTATTGTTGAAGTCTTTGTAGCCACTTCCTTTCCATTCTTCAATGATTGGTAATCCATCCCATTTAGGATCTGAATCTTGCCAGGTAGCCTTAACAAGCCAAGCATAATTCCAGCTTCTGTCTAGGCATCTGGATTCCCAAGATCACATTGCATGTTGATAGGCAATAGCAATGGAAACAAATCCAGATATACAGGAAAAACTTGAAAAGCTGATCAGTAAGTACATACACCTCTAAATTAATTGTGCACTATTTTATATGCAAATCGTTTGACCAACAATGTCACATGCAGAGGATGATTAGATTAGTCCTATGTTAACCTGGCAGCCTGCCACCCAGAACGTATCTTACAGATATGAATTCTGCAAAGAGGCATGTGGCAGTTACCACTTGAGGTGTTTAGGCTGAGATATAATCTTCCATTCCATTCATGTTCCCAAGACTCCTGAAAACCAGGTGAACATCTTGACTATCGAGTTTGCTGTATCACAGCTTGAATAGCCACTGGTTCAGAATAAGCACTGAGATCAGTTGGTAAATTTACCCTTGGCTGTGTTGACTAGGGCTGAGTCAGATGTTTGGAGGCCTATTTTAATGATTATCCTGAAGTTCGTTCTGCAAGTTCATTGGTTCCACTAGTCTCAAAAGATAGATTTAACTGCAATAAACCAGTTAGTAACACAAAGTCCTTTCTGGATGTTATTAAAAGTCCTTACTTCCAGCGTAGGTAGCCAGCACAATACATGTGATGTCCATATACACCCCTTTATACATAACATTTGAATGTCTGGAGGAGAGCTGTGCTGTGTAGGATGCCAAGGACCATGGTTCCTTGGCACATGTGTGGCAGCATGTGCTATTAATACCCAAATAGAGCTAAAGTTATACCAATTTAAGTCTGAGTTGCTTGGCTTGGAAAGTTAGACTACTGTGAATTAAAGAACTGACATCACCATGCCAGTCAGTTCTGTGCAACAAGCTTCCATGTATTTGCAAAGGTGAAGCACAACAGAGATCTAGGAGCTGATAAAATTTAGGTACAGATCTTGGAAGAGCTAAAATAGGCATGAATTTAGGAAGAGAAAAGTTGAGAATAGTATGCTCGTGTAGAAGGAAGGAAGTAAAGCACAGCACGCATGACAGTTTAGAGTTAATGGAAGCAAATAGGTTAGTATTCAGAATAAGGCAGAGCAAAGATGTAGAATAGTGATAGGCAGACATGCGTTTTGTTGCACAGGCTACTGATACTTTGAAGTGAATCTTTAAGACTTCATAAGGTTAATGTTTCCTTTATTTTTCTAGACATGTAAAGAAACAAAAGATATAAGTGCTTTAACAAAAGCAGCTGATTTTGTGAAAGCTTTTATACTTGGATTCCAAGTAGAGGTGAGTTTCCATTTGATTTCAAGCAAATTACTTCTTTATGTGAAACTGAGTCAACAAGAGACCTGTTCAGGTGTCCAGAAAGGGGTTTAATCAACATGCAAGGAAGGGAGTGTTTAGGCCCTGCCTTCTTCCTGTGATAAATAATGAGCCTGAAAAGGAAAGCCCCTTTTACATGGGATAGTTGTTTGCATGAGGCAGAACCCCAGAAAATCCAAGTTCTGGCTCATGTAGAAACTCTCTAGCCCAGTGGTTCTCAACCTGTGGGTCCCCAGATGTTTTTGGACTTCAGCTCCCAGAAGCCCTGAGCATTGACCATAGTGGCTGGGGCTTCTGGGAGCTGAAGTCCACGAACATCTGGGGACCCACAGGTTGAGAACCACTGCTCTAGCCCCTTACAGTATTCAGCACTTGACTCTGATGATAAAGAGAAATGAAGTTGTGTGTCATCAGATTGAATGTGATGAAGGTGGAACTGGTATCCAAGTATTTGAAGCATCAGCAGAGTTTGGAAGTAGTTAGGCATAAATATCCTTAAGACACCATATCCCAGTGGTTCTCAACCTGTGGGTCCCCAGATGTTCATGGACTTCAGCTCCCAGAAGCCCCAGCCACTATGGTCAATGCTCAGGGCTTCTGGGAGCTGAAGTCCACGAACATCTGGGGACCCACAGGTTGAGAACCACTGCCATATCCCATCTGATTTTGGAAACCAAACAGTTAGTAGTTGGATGGGAGACTGTCAACAAATACCAGCTGCTGTAGGCTATAATAAAAGGAAGGAACTGGCAAAACCACTTCTGAGTATTCCTTGCCTAAAAAAACCTATGATACCCATGGGATCACCATAAATCATTAGGTGACTGGAAGGCACATAACACACACACACTGTTTTAGTTTGTAACATCTAGTTATAGATAACTTCTCACTTGAAATTAATTCCTTTTTCCAGTAATGAAGATCTAACTATAATCCTTTCCCTTTGTAGTTTGATAAGGGATAATGCTACTCCTTTTTAAGGGTAACTGTACTTTCCAGTTACTTTTATAGATACCTGAGTATGATCTCACTAAATACTGGAAGAGGAATAGCACATCATTCAAGTGCTGTGTTGTGAATGTTGACCTTATGGAGAGGTGGATGGGAGGAGTGTGTGCTTTTTACCACAGGCCAGCATCTTAGATCATCAAGATGGTATTTTATAAAAAGTAGCTAAAATCTTTGTTTGGTTAATTTTAGAGAAATGAAACAATGGGACATCTTGTGGCACTTTACAGTCTAAAGTTTTATCTGACACAGGTTTTTGTGGACTCTACCCCACTTGATAAGATGTAGCGATAGCTGCCTCAGTAGGCAGATTATTATACATATAATTCTGTGAGGTGGAACTGAAAATACAGGTTGAGCATCCCTGATCTGGAAATGTGCAAATATCCAAAAATTGAAACTTCTTGTTGCCAGCCGTCCTCCTCCACCATTGAGGCAGCAGTGACAGTACTCCTAGTTGTTCGCCTTTCAGATGCTGAATCTCCCTGCACCCTCGTGTCTCATGCACAACACAAGTAGTAAATGAGTGAGACGTGAGGCTAGAGAAAGACCTGAAGATCTTTGAAGTGGCAGGAATCCAAGCTCAGTGCAAATCCACACCTCCCACCATTTCACAGATTCTTGTGTCTCTTTCCAGCATTACGTCTTGTTCATTTGCTACTTGTGTATGAGATGTGAGGTTGGAGAGAGACCGAGGATATAAGGGATACCTGTATTTAGGGGGAAAAATGCAGTACTGTACAGCAGATTTCTGGGGAGCCTGCCACCCACTTCTGGCTTTGACGTGGTGGCTATGACACGCCTGCCTGTTCCTTTGCAGACTCTCTAGAGATCTCCTGTTGTGTTGTTGTTGTGTGCGTTCAAGTTGTTTCTGATTTAGGGCAACCCTAAGATGAATCTATCATGGGATTCTCTGGGGAAGAAAGTATGTGATGTGACCAAGGTCACCCAGTGAGTTTCAGTGCTTGATTGGGGAGTTGAGCCCTGGTCTTCAAGATCATAGCCCAATGCTCAAACTACTACACAACACTGGGTCTCCTGTACAGTACTGAATTTTATTTACATGCAAATACAGGTAATCTAAAATCTGAAGATACCTGAAATACGGAACACTTCTGTTTCCAAGCATTTTGGATAAGGTACATTCAACCTATGCAAACAGTGATTACTACCTTAACAATACTATTAGAGGAAGTGGATGGTAACACAAGACAGACCATCGCATGAATGGGGAAAAGTAATTAATAACATTAAAAGTAACTTTCCAGTGTAGCCCAAACAAATTGCAGTGGTGTATAGAGAGTGACATCTGAATTCCCTGCTGATATGTACGTTCTGAAATGTTGCTGCTATCTTTTTGTCAAATATGGAAAGCTGTAACATCTGCCACTTTCTCCTAGGATGCTCTTGCTCTCATCAGACTAGATGACCTTTTCTTAGAATCCTTTGAAGTAACAGATGGTGAGCATTTCATCATTAGGATTTCATATTATCATGACATTTTTAGATACTGAAAGATATATTAGAATTAATAATAAAATCTATTGCATTCTGTTAAAAGAAAAAGGTCAGTATTTGCCCTTTTCTGTTGTAATGGCCTATAAGCAAATTGTCTTAGAATAAGCATGGTATTGTTTCTAATTGCTGAAATTTTTTTTAGAATTATTTAATTCTAAATAATTTTCTTTGGTTAGTCAGTTAAAACCTCATTTGACTGATGTGCAAATAAAGCTTGCAGCCATATTTTAAACCAGGGGTTGGAATTTTGCGGCCCACAGGCCATAACGGACTCCTGGGGAGGCAGTTCTGTGCAACTCTTTGGACTTCCCCAAAACCCTTGGCAGTACCTCAGTTTTATCACTCCCAAATCCCTATTTTTTTAGCCATCAGTATCCATGGGTAACTATTTGATTATAGTCAGGTTTTACATTTTCTTTTGGGGGGGGGGCTTGACAGTCTGAAGTGAAAAGCTCAAGCACTATGAGATGGTATATACTGTTATGTTACTGGAAGTTGTGGTTTTTCATTACTAAATTGGGAGCTAAGATGCCTTTATGTTCATTACAATCTGGACATAACACTTTGAGGGAGGGTATTAACTGTATTGGTCCTCTGTATGCTACCATCTCCACATTTTGTCTTTCCATCACAGTTTATCTACCCAAGACAGGCATAATTTCTCAGCATACAATATTGTTTTTCTTCATCAATTGGTTGATAATTGTCACATGTTCAGCAAAAGCATGAGCAGGAAAAGTCCTCCTAGGGTTGGATCAATTCACATCAAAATGCATGTAGAAGGAATGTGTGTTTGAAACCTGTATGTTGATTCCTATCTGAAAACTGCCACAAGGGAAAAACCTGCTAAATGTGCCACCTTGCTGAATGCAGAGATGCAAGAAGATTTTCTTTGTAGCTAGTCCCAAGCCATAGAACTCAGTTTCAAGGGAGGCTAGGCTGTCCTTACTGTATTGTCCTACCACTGGCAGGAAATGTTCATTTTATCCAGGCACACTATGAAAGATGTTATGCTTTCTGACTTGCTGTCATTTGAATTTGCTTTTACGTTTATGTTTAGTTTATGTGCATCTTTCCAAAGTAACTTTTGTTGTGAACTACCTTTCGTTCCAGTTTGCAAGGTGGAATATAAATTAAATGAATTGAGTGCTCTCAGTTAAAATGACCTCACATACCTCTTATCTGAAAATTGAGGCAGTCCTAAGTGCATTTAAATATTTTAACTTTATACTAACTCCTATTTAAGTTGAATCATTTTGGACGAAACATCTTTAAAATATTCTTACTTGGGATCCAGTGACTAGCCATTGAAAAGATTAACTAAGCTTACACTCAATGTTAGCAGTCATGTAGTATGAGGTGTTCCTAGGGTGGGTGTAGTATTCCCCTTCAGATGCTGGGTTACAGTTCCCAGCATTCCTCACCTTTGGCTCAGCTGACTAGAGCTGATGGAAGTTTTAGTCTAGCAGTTTTTGTGGGGTTCAAACTTTGCCCACCTCTGTACTGGACAATTAACTGGGTCTTAGAGTAAACCTGTTTAGGGCTATAGCAAAAATATTTATGTTGCACTAAAACTTTTTTTCCCCTCTTTAGTCAAGCCTTTAAAAGGAGATCATCTTTCTAGAGCAATAGGAAGAATTGCTGGGAAAGGTGGTAAAACAAAATTCACTATTGAAAATGTAACAAGAACACGGATAGTTCTTGCAGATTCGTAAGTATCACACTTTCCTTTGGTGTGAATTTTGAACATAACTTGATAAAAGGCAGCTTTTTCAGCTGTTATAATTTTCAGTGATTTTTATGGATTCTGAGTTATTTTACAACTCATTAGATCATTTTGTTTTTTATATTGTAAAAAAGACCATCAGGTGTGCCTTCTAAAATCATTCTTCCTTCCTATGTTGTTGTATATAGCATTTCTCTTGTCAATGTACTATGTATAGGATTTTCTTTTAAAAGGACCTGCTTTCAATGCAACATGCTGTAGCTTTCAGTAGATCCTTTTTACCATATTTTTGGAAGCCCACATAGAATCAAGTGGAAGAATTTAATACTTTCTAGATGATCTAAATAAGACAATAAATGAATGAATATATTTTTTATAAATAATAATTTATTGTAGTTTAGGTTAAAAAAATTGGCAATGTGCTCAAATTCAGCTCTAGACATTGCTTAGACTGTTTCAGCCGTGCCATATGCAGTTGGCCCTTCACATTTACTAGGGTTAGGAGTGCAGGACCCTCGCAGAAGTGGAAAAATCGCAAATATCAAAATGAGTGTGTTGTGTCTGTGGGAAGGGTGCTGAGGCATGGTGGGGAATGGATACCCAGAGTTCAAACCAGGTCAGGGAAAGGGGGTGGGTCAACATGGTGGCCCAGTACTTCCTCTCTGTCATCCATTTCTTTCCTGGAGTGTATATGGGCTGTTGGGAAAGGGTTTGTGGTGCTGAGAAATTGAGCTATGTGCCATTCTTAGCTGGCTAGGCAGCAGCTGGTGGAGGAGGAGGAAGAAGACCGGAGGTGGTTTTTTAAAGGGCTGCATGGCCTGATTGGAGCTGCCAAGAGGGAAGGTTCCCCCAGAAAAGAAGCACCTGAGGTGGGGAGGGGGACAGGGGCTGAAGAAACTCGTAAATAATCAAATCTGTGAAAGTCTAGTGTGCAAATGTGGAGGGCCAACTGTATTAACTCAAATGCTCAACTAAGGCTATATTCTAGTAGTGTAGTGAGATTGTACTGTACAAAGTAGCAGGTGAAGAGTTAAGTGAAGAATGGATTAGCCCAAATTAAGATGGATTCTTAAGCTGCAGTGTGTGCTCTGGCAGATGGTGCAGGCATTACCATGCCGTGCAGCAAAGTGGATCTGAAATGAAGTAGATGGACATGGATGGTTGGGTGCCATAGCTACTTCTAATGCTGAAAGATGGGCAAGCAGTTGATTAGTGATTGAAATCTTTCTTTATAAGAATCAGCCAGCTGATTGTTCTGTCGAAAAGTTAAACAAAGTTTTATGGTCAATAAAACCACTGCTCTAAAGCAGTGGTTGTTAACCATTTCTTTACTGGTGACCTAGTGTAAATAAATTTATTGCCAGGAACCCCCAAGACTAAACTCAAGATTTAAATTATGCAAATATTAATTTAAATATTCAAATATTTTGTTTACGAAAGATTTCTGGAGACAAGGTTTAAATCCCTCCTTAGTTTCTGGGTGATCCTGAGCAAGATCACATTTTCCCAGCCTCAGAGGAAAGCAAAAGTGAACCCCCTCTGAACAAAGCCTGCCCCCCCCGCCAAAAACCCTTAGGGTTGCCAAAGCACTAAGTGACTTGAAAGCACACAACAACAAAGTGATGCTGATTGGAGGTGGTTCTTTCTAGCCATCGAGTCTCCCTCCTTTGAAAACTGACTATGGCGATCCTAAGGCGAACTAGTCGTCGGGGGTGGGGGTGTTCTGGACAAGATTTGTTGCCTTTCTCTGAAGTTGATAGACTGTGACTTGCCTGAAATCACGCAGTGTGTTTCAGTGGCTACGTGAGGATCCAAGCCCTGTTCTCCAGAGTCACAATTTGGGTTGTGGCAGTAGGGGATGTACAGGCACCAAAACTGCTCTCTCATTTGTTTCACCACCTGTACCCCTCCTGCTGCTGCATCCCTGTTGTTGCCTGTCCTGTTGGTGTCCGTCAGTAGGGCTTTGTGGACCCCTTGTGAAGGCTCTGCAGACCCCAGGTTAAGAATCAGTGCTCTAGAGCACTGGACAGATCTTCTTAAATAACACAACCTCTTTTTTATTACAGAAAAGTTCATATTTTAGGGTCTTTCCAGAATATTAAAATGGCACGAACAGCAATTTGCAATCTCATCTTAGGTAAGCATTTTTTAAATCAAAGCAGCTTGCATTGTTGTAGCTGTAAGCGTGGTTTCATTTCCTCCAGTAGAACTTGAAGTATCAATGGATTTTTTAATAGCTGGCTATAAAGCAGGGGTGGGCATAGAGTAAGTCACCAGACCAATGGTCAATTATCAAACATATGTGCCCCCCACCAAACAATACACAGAGCCCGCACAGTGTCTGTACTGCTTGCTGCACACAAGCTACAGCAAACGGAACACTCCTACATTATCTGTCTTCACCTTTTCTTTTTGTCCTGTGTCTATGCACATCTTGTTTGTCCCCCGTCTATGCCTTCATTTTATCCCCCCTCCCATTTGTTTTTGTTCATTCTCTCCCCCAGTCTGTTTGTATCCCCCGTTTCTCAGATGGCTTCTGTTTATCTTCATTAATCTCTCCCATCTTCTGACCCCTTCCTCATGCTTTTTCTGCCTTTTTTATCCTCCCATCATATAAGAAATGAACACTGGTGAAATTAGATTACCAGTAGAAAGAAAACAGGTTTCCACAGAACTGACACTGGATACCACAGCAGAGGTGCAAATCACGTAGCTCTCCACATGTTGTTGGATTACAGCTCTCAGCACATGCCCAGTATAATCAGTGGTGACGAATTAAGATTTATAGTCCAACAGTTGGGAGGGTCACATGATTCATCATCCTGCATAGTACCAAAATATGCTTTTTAAGCACTTGCTGTTATCCTGAAGGTTTTAGATTCCCATAACCTGAGGAGTGACACCCCAAACATCTAGTATTCCCGACTAAAGCCCTTTAGATGTTGGAGTGATCCCTGGAACAGCCAGTGGTGTAAGATGATAGGAGTTGCAATCCAGAAACATTTCAGAGCAGCAGTGGGAGGCGTGGCTATGTTGAGTAGGGCTGCTCAGAAATGCAGTCCAGTAACTAGGGGATGGCATGATTCAGACCCCTGATCTACAGTCAGTTGTGTTCCCCTATTCCAGAGAAAGTGATGGCTATACTATTAGTTATGGTGGCTCTGCCTAATCTCCAGCATTGGAGGGGAGTATTTCTCTCAATACCACTTGGGGAACACGAACAGCATGTGGTGCTATTTTATGCATGTCTTGCTTCTGGATTCCATAGCCATCTGTTTGAACACTGGGGGAATAGAATGCTGGACTAGCTAAGCCTTTGTTCTCCAGTATAGTTTTTTAGGAAAGTAAAATCAAAACATACCTTGCATCCTTCAAAAAACTCTTAGTGTTTGTGCAGAAACAAGTAGTCTAAATCCAATGTTATGCAAACTCTAGTGCTGGGATTTTCAGTATAGCTCCCCCCATCCTTCTCTGTTTTCCCTGTCCTCTGGGGCTGTCTTTCGTTCATTTTTTTTTAAAAGGCAGAGCGTGGGCTGTCGAATAGGCAATGATTGTGCCCTTCTTACTCATAGAACCTGCTTCTACAGGCAGAGTGATGTCATTGCATACTGGCCTTTCTTTGATAGTCAGCGTTTGGGAAAATAGTTGTAGTCATAGACTCTTACTCCATTTGAGATTAAGCACTGCTTCATTAATCAGCATCTCATGCAGAACAGAAGTTTGAGTATTCCATTTCTAACTTTTAGTAAAGATATGGAATGGCATAGCAACCAAATTAGATATTTTCATTTGATTGTATACGCACTGAGATAACATAACATGCACTTAAATGTGCAAAAAACATGCTGCTTTGCTAACAACTACAGCTATTACTGCCCCAGCTTTTTATGCAAGCACTTCTCACCTTTCATCAATGTCTAACAAGATCTTCAGTAGTCCTACTAAGAAAGTGAAATTCAATACATAACAATTAATCTATCTGTAATACAAAAGATGTTGCTTTCTTCTACAGGAAGTCCTCCATCAAAAGTTTATGGAAATATAAGAGCAGTGGCCAGCAGAGCAGCAGAAAGGTTTTAAGACCAAGGATTTGAAGCTCCAGGACTGTCTACATAAGAAATAAATAACTTCTACATAAAAATGGACTCATAAGAATAAACTGATGGGAATTCACAGCTCCAGCATGAGTGGTCTAAAGAGAGAGTGCTGCAATAACGTTCTCAAACGGGCATACTATCTCAATCTTTTTAAGTGAACTGATGTGTAATAAAAGGTGGCTGAGGCACCTGAATGCTTCCATATTAGAAACACATTACTTTGTATAGGAGGGTGCGTTCCATGCATTCCAGTGACTTGTGGGCTGTCCCCAGAGGAAGAGTACTATTGCTTGGCAGTATGCTCAGTAGTAACTGCAGGACAAATACTGTTATCCTTTGGTCCTGGGAACCCACTTCTAATATTGATGCCTCTTTAAACAGTAGGAAGCCATGGGCTTTTCATAAAATTAGGACCACTAATTGTCTACACCTCTTGTGAGGTTTTGGCCTCCTAACAGGATGCACTGCACAGCTGGAACCAGTAAATGGAATCCGATGAACTTAATGGACACATTCTGGTGTGGCTGTGGCCACTGACTAATTACATAAAATTGCTGAAACAATTTTAGCGAAAGAGCAACTTTGCCAGTTGCATGTATTGTGGCAGTGAAAAGTAACAGACATAACTGTGATACTTTGTCACATTTAGGATTATTATGCTATGATAGCAACAGGGGCTAGCCAACCTGATTCAGCAAGCAAGGAGGGGTTTTCGTTTTTTGCCAGAGTATTTGGTTGAACTGATGGGTGGAGGGACCAGAACATTAATGCTTCTTAGATTTTGTAGACTGGAGGGATGTGGAAAGGACTTGACGTTATCATCAGTTAAAAGGGCAGATGAAAAAGGAAGCTTAAAGTCTGGCTGCTACAGCATCTTGCACCTACAAGCCCTCTACTGAAGGATGCTACCACAGCCCCTGAACATGCTCAAACAACAAAAGCACAAGAAACTTAACTGGTCCAACAGAAAATCTATGAAAAAAAAGACCAATAAGTATGGCAGAAATCAGTAAGTGTTATCAGTCTCTAAGACCTAAAAAAGTAGGGAAAGGGGGAGTAGATGTGAAACAATCCTATAGGTCAGTCGTTCTTAACCTTTTCTTTACTGGGAAACCCCTTTAAATATAATTTGTTGCTGGGGATGCCCAAGACACTAAATATTCAAATATTTATTTATTAAATGCTTCTGGAGACTAGGATTCAAATCTCTCCTCAGACACTGGCTGACCCTGGGTAAGTTACACTCTCAGCCTGAGAGGAAAGCAAAGGCAAACCCTCTCTGAGCAAATCTTGCCCAAAAAAACCCCTGTAAGTTCATCTGAGGGTTGCCACAAGTCAGAAGTGCCATGATACACAACAGGGAGGTTCTTTCTAGCTATCATGCCTCTCCCTTTGAAAACTGACTTACGGCAACTCTAAGGCAGGCCTATCCAGGTGGGTTTCTCAGCAACATTTGTTGCCTTTGCCCTTCTCTTGAGGCTGAAAAAAATGTGACTTCCCTGATGTCACACAGTGGGTTTCCATGGCTGAGTAGTTCTGGTCTCCAGAATCATAGTTTAAGTGATACACACTCCTGCTACTGTTCCTTTCATTAGGGACACAACAGCAAGGAGTGTGAGTGCAGGGAAACACAGTAGAAGATGTGTGTGCACACCCAAGTTGCTCTCATTTGCAAACAAGGGATCAAGTTTTGGCACCAGCACTACCACTGTCATGCGTCTTGCTGTGCAGCAGCAGACCTTTGTGGACCCCAAGGTTAAAAAAAACGCTGTAGCTTTCCCTGATTTGAGAAACAACAGGAAGCTGAATTGTGCAGATATGTTTTCACAAAATACACATAATTGGCTTGAAGCAGCGTTTAATATTGAAAGGGTAGGAAAGGTATGTATTTGAGCAGACAGTCTACCCTCTTATTACCTATATGTAAATGGAATACAGACTATTATGAGAGAACACCACTGGATCCTTGAAACCAAAATTTAGAACATGAGTTTGTCCTCCCTTGTAAAAGAATCTTACACTATTGGGTAACTCCTCTACTTCAGATTGCCTGATCCTTTTGACATATGCCTTATTTGAAACTGGTTTTAATACGGCTGGTCTGAATCCACACTCAACCTCATGGGCAGTACATCAGCACAATAAATAATCATTTTTTTAACACTGGTGTCTGGTACAGCAGTTAGAATAAAGATGCATTCATTCCTCAGTACCTTGATTTAAATAAACTGCCCATAAAAATTATTAGAGGGATCAGGAAAAGATCAGATATGAGTATCTCTACATGTTCTTATGCCTGGTGTATAGCATTTGTCTGCAACTCTTCACATGCTACCCAAATCCATTCTACAGTAGGGGGAAGAACAGGTTGCTTACCTGTAACTGTGGTTCTTCGAGTGGTCATCTGTGCCCTCGTACATTAGGAGCTTTCGCGCCTGCGCGGTAGCGTTCGGAAAATTCTAGAGCTCGTTAGCTTTGGCGGGAACCCCTCCCCCACGTCGGTACTGCGCATGCTCTTCCCGCCGACTAACGGTCTCTCCTCAGTTCTGGTCCGCCGAAGCAGATGGGACCTGAAAGAGAGGGGAAGGCAGGGCGGGGATGTATGAGGCCACAGATGACCACTCGAAGAACCACAGTTACAGGTAAGCAACCTGTTCTTCTTCTTCGTGGTCTCTGCCTCCTACATTAGGAGACTGTGTAGCTTACCAGTAGGATGGTGGGTCAGGTCCCAGATCCTAGAGCACAGAAGACAGCACAGCACGTCCGAACCGGGCATCTCTCCTGGAACGGCAGTCGAGCCTGTAGTGGCGCACGAAGGTCGACGGCTGGGACCAGGTCGCCACACGGCAGAGTTCCGACAGGTCGACGCCTCGCAGGAGGGCAGCAGATGTCGCCACGGCTCTGGTAGAGTGGGCCCGAAGCAGGTCTGGCGGAGGCTTCCTGGCAAGCTCATACGCCAGTAGAACAGTCTGTACCACCCACTTAGAGAAGCGTTGGGTGGACACTTTGTGGCCTCTCCGGCGCCTGCCATAACAGACAAACAGGTGGGGTGTCTGTCTGTAGGCTGCAGTCCTGTCCTTATAGAAGGCCAGCGCCCGACGCACGTCCGGGGAGTGGAGGGAACGCTCCAGAGGTGTCGTCAGGTCCGGGTAGAAGGCCGGCAGGATGATGTCCTGGCTGAGGTGGAAGTTGGACACCACCTTCGGCAAGAAGGAGATGTCAGGCCGGAGGACCACCTTGTCACGATGGAAGACCAAGTATGGTTCATCGCACCGTAGCGCTGTCAACTCTCCCGCCCGCCTGGCAGAGGTGACGGCCACTAGGAACGCGGTCTTCATCGCGAGCAGCCTGTCGTCCGTCGTGGCCATGGGCTCGAAGGGCGGCTTCGTCAGCTGGGACAGCACCAATGACAGCGACCACGACGGTAGCGGCGGCGATACCGGCGGGTAGAGGTGCTGCAGGCCCTTCAGGAACTGCTTGACGGTACCGTCTCTGAAAAGAGCAGCCGACGGGGATCGTGGCGGCTGGTATGCCACGATCGCGGCGAGGTAGACTTTGAGCGACGGAAAGGCCAGGCCCTGTTACCGGAGATGGAGGAGGAAGTGGAGCACGGTACGCAAGGTGACAGGCGATACCGGCTCTCGACGTTCCTCGGCGAAGTCCACGAAGCGCTGCCACTTATAGTGGTAGTTCCTTCGCGTGGACTCTTTCCTGGCCGCGGTCAAGACGTTTCTGATGGCTGGATCGTCTAGGGCGATATTCGCCAAGCATGGAGGGCCAACAGCGGCAGGTCCGGGTGCAAGACCAGTCCGTCGGAGTGAGACAGCAGGTCCGGTACCGTTGGAAACCTGAGAGTCCTGCCCCGGGTGGCCTCGATCAGGGGTCCGAACCAGTGCTGCCTCGGCCAGTAGGGCGCCACCAGGATCGCGTCCGCCTGGTCCGCGATGATCTTCGCGATCACGCGGCCCAGGAGCGGGAACGGAGGGAAGGCGTAGATCAGCCCTTCGTCCCACGGGAACTGGAAGGCGTTGCCGATGGAGCGGCGATCGTGACCGGCCCTCGAACAGAACAGGCGGCACTTCACGTTCTGGCTGGTCGCGAAGAGGTCGATGGTCGGCTCGCCCCATCGGTCTCAAAGCATCTGGAAGGCCTCGTCGGACAGGGAGCAATCGTGATGGGAGGTGGTGTCCCTGCTGAGAGCGTCCGCCGTGGTGTTCTCCTGCCCCGCCAGGTGAACCGCCACGGGGTGTATCCGGAGCGGGACGCACCAGTTCCAAAGGTCGAGCGCGATGCCCAACAGCACGGTGGAGTGCGTCCCGCCTTGCCTGTTCACATAGCAGACCGCCGCCACCCCGTGGCGGAATAGCCTGGAACTCGATGGTGTACCCCAGGCGGACGATGGTAAGTACCCAGGAGTCCGCAGTGATCTCCCGCCAGCAGTCGAGGTGTCTGGACAGGCTCGGGTGGTGGAAGAGCTCTACTGGGAGAGTGAAGGATGGCACGGGTGGAGTCCTGCCAAGGCCGTCAAAACCGGGACTTCGCTCCCGAGGACGACTTCTTGGACGACGAAGATGGGCGTTGTCTGGGAAGCCTCCTGGAAGCCGAAGAGGTCGACGGCCTCGACGCGGTCGACCGCGGAGACCGCGGCTGGTACGCCGAAGAAGAGGAGAACCTTCTCCACGTAGGCCTCGGCTGGAAGGAGCGGCGAGTCTGGGCAGGCTGGTTTATGCCCATCTTCTTTGCAGTCAGCCGGGCCTTGACGAGGTGATCCATGGCCTCGTCAGTGGAGGAATGAAACAGCCCTTCGCCGTCGAAGGGAAGGTCTTCAATCCTTCGACGGCTGTCCTCCTGGAGCCCACAGGACTGGAGCCACGCATGGCGTCGGAGGGCTACGGCACCATCACCCTCGAGGTAGCCTCCGCGGCGTGCCTCGAGGTGGCGAGCTGCTGTGTAGCCACTGCAACAGCCTCGCCGAAGATCTGATTGGCTGAGGCGCGTGACTCCTCCGGCAAGTCAGCAAGGAGCGGGCTGAGTCGGTCGAAGAGGTTCCGATGGTATGCCGCGAGGCATGCCATCGTGTTCACTGTCCTGACCGCCAGGGACGATGCCGAGTAGAACCTTCGGCCGAAGGCATCGAGGTTCCATCCTTCACGGTCCGGAGGGGTGGTATGCGCTCGATTGCCCCCCTTCGTCTGCGCCGACTCGACCACGATGGAGTTTGGTACAGGGTGGTGAAAGAGAAACTCCGCGTTTTCTTTCTGAGTCCTGTACAAATGCTCCAGCCTGTGGGGGATAGGCTGCGCTGACACCGGCTTCGCCCACGGCTGCTTCATCGCATCCACCAAGGTAGGCAGAAACGGCAGCGGTGCGGTTGACGGTGGGCGGGCTTCCAAGTACTGGAAGACGGGGTCCTGGGCTTGAGGAGCAGGGTCAGTCACCTTAAGGCCAAGGGCTGTGGCCATCCGGAGGAGGATTGCCGAGAACTGACGGACGTCCTCCGGCGCAGACTCCGGAGCTGGCTCTCCGAACCCCAACGGTGGGGATTCATGAGAGGAAGGAGTGGACTCCCCAGAGTCAGAGTCGGAATCATAGGAGGCGCCCGATGGAGATGGCGACCTCTCTGCCTCCTTCTCCTCGGGTGCCTCAGGGGCCGGAGGTGCCAGGATAGCCGCCGGAGCTGCAGCCTGCGTCGGTACCGATATGGTCGTGACCGGTATCTGAGTCACTTGCAGGGGTATGACCGCGGGCCTAGGGCGGTGTGCCACCTGCGTGGTGGAAGTTGCCGCTACCGCCGGCTGGGCCACGGTGGACTGTGGCGTCGGGCGGGTAGCTGTAGCCGTCGTCCGCGGCGGTGGAGAAACAGCCCTGTAGCGAGGTGAGGGCTCTGGGGACCGATGGCGACTCGACGAGCGACGCAGAGGTGACCTCTCATAGCGGGGGTAGTGAGCCTCCCGCGGTGGCGAGCGAGACCGGCGACGAGGCGACCAGTACCGAGGGTCTGGGTGGTACCGGTCCCTGTAGGACGGCAAGTACGAGTAGTACGAGCCGGCCGGTTCGTGCCACACCTGCTCCTGGGCGTACCGTCCAAGGTAGGCCGGAGAATACGCTCTCTCTCCTGAGCGATGCCTCTCCAGGCGCATCTCCCGATATCGCGGGGATGGAGGCCTGGCCCGCTGCTCCGGCGAGCGGGACTCGTCGCGTCGAGAGGCCGGGTGCTGCCTGACCACGGCCTCCTCTCGGCGTTCTGCCGAGGGTGGACGGCGACTAGGTGGAGTGATCTCCGCGACCAGCTCGGGCGGTTGAGGAGGCAAGACCAGCACGGCCTGCTCCTCGTCCGACACCTCGAGGATAACATCTTCATCCGGAGGCTCCTCCTCCACGGGGAGCTCCATCAGCAGGGCTTCCTCGGCGGGCTGGGTGGGTGGTGGAGTCGGGGGTCGCACCACCTTCGATGGAGAGCGTTGTTTCTCCTTCTTCTTCTTCTTTTTTCCTTTCTCCCCCAGGCCCTCAGTGGCTGGGCGTTTTTCTGAGCCGCGGTCAATGGCCTGGAGGAGGAGGTTGAGGCCTGTGAGCCCGCAGGATCCTCACGTGCCCGAGTTGCTGAGACCTTTGGTATCCTCGGCAACTTCATTATCGGTACCGAGCCCGGTACCGATGTCGACGAGGTCGAGGGCACGGCAGCCGCCGCTGCTGCCGAAGAAGAAGACGACGACGATGGGTGTTTCTCGGCCATCTTTTCGGGTCCCTAAGCACGAAGAGACTCCTCCCAACAATGGGACTTGAGCCTTGCCGACCTGTTGCGGAGAGTCTGATGGGTAAACTCTCTGCAAATGGAGCAGGCCTGTACGTTGTGCCCCTCGCCCAAACAAATCAGGCACTTAGAGTGTCGGTCGGAGAGAGCGACCTTCCTTCCACAGGAGGCGCAGCGTTTGAAAAGAGCCGACATAAACGGAGGGCAAGGCCAGAAAGAACGCCAAACACAGTCCGAGATCCGAAATCGTCGTCAAGCCAGAAAAAAGGTCAAACCGATCAAGAAAATTACGAAGTCAAGTCCGAAATCCGTGAGGGGTAGTCCAAAAGCCAAATCCGAAGTCGAAAATACCGAAATAACAATCCAACAAGCAAGCCAACAAGCAGAACCTTCTGAACGCTGAGGCGGACAAGAAAGAACTGAGGAGAGACCGTTAGTCGGCGGGAAGAGCATGCGCAGTACCGACGTGGGGGAGGGGTTCCCGCCAAAGCTAACGAGCTCTAGAATTTTCCGAACGCTACCGCGCAGGCGCGAAAGCTCCTAATGTATGAGGCACAGAGACCACGAAGAAGAAGTGTTATGCTACTATGTGATGGGGAAAGGTCTCTCCACTCAAAGAGGAGGATCTCTAAGTTAATATTGTAAACAACAGGAATAAGTAGGATCACAGTTTTGAGATTGTTCAATGCTACATTCCTCAGAACTACTCACAATCTAAATTGGCAATTTATGATCTGCAATCTGCAAATTAAAGTTTGAAATTTTTATATGCAACCTTTCTTATTTATGTATTTTTGTACCAATCACTATAATCCAAAACATAAAGGTGTGTGCAGTCTGAAAAATAATGGCATTCTGATCTACATAATGGTCTGGGTGTTAACAATTTTAGCCACTTGGCTAAAATACCAAGGCTTATATGGTCCCACATCATTAATAAACTGAATTACTACAACATGGAGTGGTTAATGTTCATTCACACCACCTTGCAACCTCTTTTTTTTTTAACAACGTGGATTTGGAAGCCATTACCTTCATGGATGTGAAAGTGATGTAGCTGGATAGATGTCAGACAAAAATAATGGAATTATTCCTATATAAGTAATGCAAGATAGTATTTTAACTAAAAGTCAAAAGAGAAAATCGGCTGAAAAATTTAATTGAGAATACTCGCCTGTTCTTTGGTAACTTAATACAGTACTATAGTAAAGTTCAAATATTTTATTTTTTTATTCATACATTATGAAGGTTCCTATAGTTCCAACATTGTATGATGTAGCATGCAGAGAAAAATCTAAACATTCAACATAACCCATTTTCCACACACAAACTAAAAAAAAGGCTCATCCCCAATAAGAAAGTAATGTCAGCACTATTTTCTATAACGCCAGCCAGGATATGCACAAGCAATTAAGAAACAGAAAGCATTTGCTAAAATGTTTGTAACAAATACTTATGTACAAAAAAATTCACAAAAGACTAGTTCCCCCTTGAAGCAGAGCACATGGCAGTTGACACTGGAACAGATAAAATCACTGGCTGGGATTACAAGCCACGTACTGATCCAGAGGAAGAAAGTTACATGTAGTGGAGATTCTGTTTTAACATTTACCAAAGTTTGGCAACATTATCTTTTTTTTTTTAAATTATGCAAATCATGTAAACAAGAGGAACATTTCAAATCGATCTACATGCAAAACTTTATGTCATGCAAGGACACCAAGCACCTGGATTTCTCTCTCACAGACAGAGCCCATGATGTGCAGCACTCAGTTGAAGGAACAGCTACGGCAGGCAGGCAACTGATTGAATTCATACAACCTGCCCTTTCCACTGCTGATTATAAAACTGTAAAATAGAAAAACTGCTATACAGGAAAGGGTGTACTATCCTAAAAATCTAATGGTATATATTTTTTCCTTCTACCCAATAAGTACCATTGCAGAAAAGCAAAGGGATGATATCAAGTTGTATAACATGGCTCACTACTTTTATATCACACATATCAAGTTACTATCCATTACAAATCATGATATGGACAAATCTAGAAAAAATCTCCAAATGAAGAACTGGAGAAAAACAAGAGGTATAAATTTAGATAATGTAATTAAGCTTTCCTCCTTTCCTATGGCATAGGCTAAATGTTTTCCCCATAATAATCCTATATACACATATATAAAATATTACCAGTTTTTCTATGCGACTTATACCACTACATTAAAGGTGTATGGGAAACTATATGCTTGAAACATAACGTCATGGCAAGGTAAATTTTATATTCTCACTGTGCAATGGGAATTCTAAACAATTACCTTGTTAATTCTAAATTCTTAATTAAGCTAAGTGCTGAGAAACAAATGCAAATGCTTTCCACTGTTTTATGTGTATTTAACAGAACACAGCTGATGATTACTAAGGGTATATGTGCAACTGCATCCAGTTAGTAAATGAAATGATGAAATGGCCTTAGGTAAGCTCTATTTGCACACAAGGACTAGTTCTTGGCATGAATATTAAATTACATATTCTTATACTACTAAGTAGAATTGTACTGAACGCTATCAAGCAAAGATGCAGTCTGGTAATATATCAACAGGTATATATAAACAAACTTAAGTTTCCTGCCTTACAAAAATGTAATTAAGGTAAATTAACAGGAAGCAATGCTATCTCAGCCAGTCAATATATAAATATCTGAAATAATCACAGGAAAAAGGAAAGAGTTGACCTAACAACCATTTAAAACTTTACATTTTTCTACTATATATATATAAAACTGTGTGACATAAAAGTAAAGATGTATATCCATATATTGAACCGTTAAATGTTCTGCTTGGCACTTTGTACTCTAGTTTGTTTCTGAATCAAGTATATTAAATTAAAGCCCACCTAACTACTACATATAGAAAGCTACATATATATCTATATATAAATACACACATATATATAGATAGATATTTTCTTGTTATAAAAGATGAGAAAAATAAATTAAAAAGCCAACCCCCTTCCCTTTCTTCACCACACTGATATGCTCTTCCCATCTTGCTGTCCTTCAGACTTTAAAGTGCTACACTTGAGTTATTGAGAGAATAAAAGTTCAATAACACTTAGTTGGCTTCATGAGGCTCATGTTGGAAAATGTGGCTTCACAGAGAAAAATACTTCCATTTAAATACACAGAGAGCGTTGCTGGACGTCTTGAGCAGATCTTCAAAGATGGAGAAGAAAGCAAAAGTGTTGGGTGGTGTCCTAAAGAGTCACACATCTACCACCATCTTTTTGTGGATATCTAGGCCTCCTACAACCTGAGATGTTGGTGTAAGAATATTATGAAAATTAGAATCACAGCAGAACGTTACCTGGTAATTTAAGTCTTCTAGATAAACTTATCTTAACATTCTTTTTTGAAGTGTACTTTCATCTAAATAGAAACCTACAAATAACCATGTTGATAACCTGTGCTGGATGGGTTGTGCTTCCTCTGAAAAAACATGCTCAAAGGTTCAAGTGCTCTTGGGGACCCAGAGTAGCTGCTACGATCAGGAATGCCTCTGCCCACCTTCTGCTGATGTATCAGCCATACTCATTCCTAGGAAGGTGGCACTAGCCAGTTGTCTCTCCCTTAATTATCTCCTAATTAGACTGCTATAATGCACTCTGTGTGGACTTGGCCTTGAAAAGTGTTCAGTAGTTACAGTTAAAGCAAAAACCAATGGCTAGACTATTACCTAGTGTGCATATAAGACAACATTTCTACACTGAGTTCAAGCTCCTGGTTTTGACATACAAAGCCTTAAATGGCTACAACTAGGATACCGTCTCGTCCTCCTCCTCTTATGAGCCTGCCTGGAATTTGCAACGATCAGTAGAAGTTCTATTGCATGTCCCACCATGCTGATAAGCTAGCTTGGTGAGTGCATGAGACAGGGCGTTCTCAGTAGCAGCACCTCAGTTGTGTAATTTCTTTCTAAAGAAGGTCAGGCTAGCTCCACCCCTGCTGAGTTTTCAGCAAACAGCCATTCTTTCATATATCCTGAACTGCTTAACTGTGTATGTGTTTAAGGAATGGTTTTAAAAACATTGTTCTGATCAGTTTTTAAAAGAATGTTTTTATTTTTTATGCTCATAAACCCCAGTGGGCTGAGAGGCAATAAACAAATACTTTAGTGATTTTTTGATCAGTGGTTTTTTTGAAATAATAATTGATTGATAGATAAACAGACAGACAAACAGACAGACAGAAAGACAGATGAATGAACGGATTGAAAGAATGGATAATGGAAGTGGTGAAGGAAACTAAGCAGGATATGTGATGAGAATGAATGGAATACCAGCTGCAAAAGTAAAGAATTAAACATGCAAGTCTATGTGAATAAAAATATGTTATTAACAAAAAAACTTACAGCACAGAATTCCTCAAAGGATATTCTTCCATCACCATCTTTATCTGCATTTATTATGGTTTTGTCTACGATTTGCTGCAACTGGGTATCTTTGAGATTGTTCCCAACCATCATCTTCAAAACCTGGAAGAGCTCCCCATTGGAGATATAGCCATCTTTGTCCATATCATAGATACGAAAAGCAACTACAAGAAAAAATTGTAAGAAAAACCTCAGTACAAAAAATGATTTCTGTGGAAATTTCTCTTCTACTGACTATTTCCTGCTGTATTCAATGGAAGTGCTTCTTTCTCCTTTGTTAGCTTCCTTTTCTTGCCAACCATCTTATCTGAATTAGACCTGATGCCAGTTTCATAATTTCCTCTTCATGCCACTTCCATAATTACTGAACAGCTGAATTATCATAAATACTCCTTATTACAGAAGCTGAGCTTAGATGTTAGGACATTTATTTCACTGATCATCTAAACCTGTCCTATCTACACCAACAACTATGAGGAACATTATACGTTGTTGTTGTTGTGTGCCTTCAAGCCACTTCCAATTTATGGTGGCCCTAAAGCGACCCTATCATAGGGTTTTCTGGGGCTGAAAGTATGTGATGCACCCAAGACTGCGCAGAGGGTTTCCATGGCCGAGTAGGGAATCAAACCCTAGTCTCCAGGGTCGTAGTCCAATGTTCAAACCACTACACCATCCTGCATAGTATAGTATGTAACTTAATATACATAGTACTGCATCTGTAGCACTTCAAACCTAACAACTGGTATATTTTATCTACAGTGTTGTATTCCTCAACTATATAATGCGCTTTGTATGCTTCTATTCAAAATTTATCAAATTAAAGGTGGAAATTACAAAGTTACTTAGCTGGAAATATATTCCATATATTTCAGTGGGTCTTATTTCTAACCAAATGATAGGAGTTATTCCTAGTAATATATTGTTAGCAGAGAAAAATGTTTGTTTTTCATATCTTGTTCATATCCCTACTATTAAAACTAACTCAACGACACAGTAATCATCCTGTATGACAGAATTACGCCCAGATTTTGCAATGATAGATATATGTTACTGTTAAAGAGTCAAAAAGGAATGTGTCCTTGATTTCTTGAGGAAGGTCATAGTATCATGTAGAAAAGTTACATTCAGTCATTAAGACAGCAACTACTGAAAAGGTTGCAGACATCACCTCAGAATGTATAGAAGTTTGGACTCCTCATATAACTAAGCAGAAAGTTTACATTTAAGGTATTTCAAAATAATCACTGTTTTATTACAGAAAAATCTTTAATGATTTCTTGGGCAGGGAATTTAATTACAAACATTTTATCTACAAACTATGCAAATAAGAAAAATACTTACACCTTAACTTCTGTTCCTTGTCGCCTTTGACACTGAACTGGGAGACTCCTTCTATAAATTCTATAGAACACAGGTAAGAATATTGTTTATAAAAGATTTTACATCTCTCAGAATTTGGAATATACTCAGTTCTCAATGCTCCTGGTGGATTTCCATAAGGTATGCCTAAAGTTCTCCAGAATCTAGTTTGTATGGGGTAGATGATATGCTTGTGTACCACATCATTCTGTGAGAACTCTGATAAGATCCTTTTAAAAATCCTAACTTCTGTTAAAAAAAAAAAAAAGATAACTGTTGGCTCCAGATGCAACTTTTTCCTCGTGACCTATAAGGAGAAATAACTTCCCTAGCTAACTGACTTGTATTCCTACCATAGCTTTATTTCAGTTGGCAATACACTAAGATGATAACCAATAAATGCAAGTTCAAATCGACTATGGTGAAAATATAGTTTGTATGATGTTGCACCTTAAGCAAAATAATTAGGATAGCATCACATAATTTAATTGATGAGTAGCCTGATACTAAAAGTCGGGTGGAGAAACTGCATCCATAGACCACATGCAGCCCACAATATCTCCTTGTGCAGTCCCTGAAGTCTACCTATTTTTTTTTAAACGAGGACGGATTTTCAGAAATCCCCTCCCCACATTGCTGAACACACAGCCAAACAACTCATGGACAACCACTCACATCCTTCCTTATTTCCTTGCCTCCAACCCTCCAAAAACCTTGATTTTCAGCTGCAAATTAGTGAAAAGTAAGATGATGTCACTTTTGATGCAATGCAGAAGGGAAAGGAGGAAAAAAACTGTCCTGTGCCCCCTAAGCCATTGTCATGACCTGTTTTATATTATTTTTTTCAATTGAGAAATGATGGGAAGGTTTTTGTTTTTTGTCAAGTAAGCAACTGGTTATGCATATTTCACAAGCAAGTTTCCCAAGTGCATCTGATTGACATTCATGAACATTCATGCTAAAATATAAGCCAGCTTTCAAAAGAGCTACTAGATTTCTCCACCTTGCCCCTTTTTTTCCTTTTTATTCACGAACAAGTTCCCACATTTGACTTGAAGATATGTTGAACTGAAACATGCTCATAATTCACATGTATTATAGTGAAAAGAAAACCTAAATGTGCAGCAAACTGTTTCACTAAGTGCTCCAAGTTCTGTGTATAAATTATTTCTTACGTGAGAATTTCAGTCATGGCATGTACAGTGAAGATGTACTAAATAAAGCAATGGCTGTGAATTAAAAAAACAAAAGGCCAATTTCCAGGGGCCTGTTTCTAAATGTACTGCTTTCATGTAACAAGAAATATTAATCTGATCAGAATAAGATTAATTCTTACCTTTGAAGTCCACTTCTCCATTTCCATCTGTATCAAATATATCTATTACTCGCTGTACCAGTGGATTCTGTTGCAACTCAGGCAAAGACATGAACTCTTCCACACTCAAAGAACCAGAGTTATCCAAATCAAGCTTTTTAAACCTCTTTCCCAATCGTTTAATCTCATCTGCGTCAACTAAAGGGAGGTAGAGGAGAGAAGGAAAGAGAAGTAATTAACAGATTTTTTTTAAAAAAAATTAATTTGATAATCATTTTATATTGTAGTATGTTATTTCTCATAGATATATAAATTACCTCTTGTTCAAAAGGATACAGTTTTCCCATAGGAAATGTTAGCTTTAAACACAGCCAATTACATACTCACCTTTTTCGCAGAACATGCATGACATATTTAACCTTATAGCTCACAATAAACTACTGACTCAAGTATTAGAAGGACTAATAACACTCAACTAATTCAATTCATGTGGCTAGCGGACTGCAAACAAGCTATATTAACATCTGTCATATCTGATGAGAAGCTTTCTCCACCAAGCCAAATGTAACTAAACGCTGAAGGAATTGGCTAGGTTGCATACAAAAAGGAATGTGTTCATAATCTTGTACAGTATCAGATGCAGTTCCCTGTGAAACCAAACTGCTCAGATAAATAGTTTTATAACACTAAATAGGACTCCTGTAGCAGTGGAGTGGACTGAATTCACATCAACTGTCTTATCCCACTGACCTGCCTTCTTGATTTTTAGAATATGTTATTGTCCTATGCTAGGACCTTATACCAGGATGACTCTTTGCCTCTATTTTTCCTTTGGGGAAAAAGGAATACACATATATCTCAGCTAATTAAGCAGATATGTTCCTGGACATTACTTCTTTAGCAGGAAGTTTGGTACGAGAGGCAGAAATAGCATGGAAAGACAGGGGTAGGTTCCTATACCATTAAGAAAAAGAACACACAAAGATGTATCAGGAAGCTTTTTATTCAAAATTAACAACATATAATGTGTGAAATGAAACAATCTTAACGCTTCTTTCAACATGCAAAAATGTCTGCTTTGCCTCCCCCCCCCAACTTGATGGCATTTCACTACAGTCATCTAAACAAGCACAGTTCTCCAAGGCTTCTGTTGAAGGATTCAGGCAGTCACTGAAAACCTAAACAAAAAGCATAATCTATACCCTAATGAATTGGGAGGGGGCTTTGGAAATCCCCTACAGCCACTTCCTGTCATTGTGTCTTTTTCAATCCATTCAGCCTGCTGCATACTGCAAGTAAGTTTGTTTTAGTTCCAGCACACCTTTGTTAGCAAGCAAGAGTTAAGTCTCTTGTCCAACCCATCACTACAGCTTCAAGTCTTGTGGGTAGGAAGGTATAACTGGGGGGGGCTTTCCTCTTTTACCAAGTAGGAGGAGTGGGAAGGATCCTGTCTCTGCGTGCATAAAAGCCTTCACAAAAAGAAGCATTGTTCTCTGAAGCTTCATAAACTGAGGTATGCCTGCAGGTTTCTTTTTTTTTAAAAAAAATAGTTACTCATGTTACAAATATTCAGCACCTGAAAGAATGTAGGGTCACAATGGAAGGCAGATAATATTGATGATCATAAAATTTATTTTTATTTGCTATGCATAAGAGGGGGTTGGGGGATGAGACAAAGAGAATCTCAAACCTGCCAGAAATCTGGATGACATCTAAGAAGTGTCTGACATTTGTAGTTCTGTAGCTCTCAAGAGTTGAACCAGCATAATTTTACCATCAGACATTTGAAGCATGGTATGATTTCCAACTGACCAGAAAAGATACATAGATCAAAACATCCTTAACTACCAAAAGCTAAAACTTTGGCACAAATATTTTTTTAAGTAAGTACACTGATAAGTACAGTGAGACACAAGTTACACATTGCTAGTTCAAATCTTAGCTTATTCATCAGTGGCTTTATTTTATTTCCTTAATACATTTATTAGCCACCTACCTTATTTAAAATATGAGCATTTTCAAGTGATCTGTTCTGAGATTCTCTAGAAAAACCTCACAGTTTCAGAAGGAACCAAGTTAAAGATGTATCCAGCAACTTTGATGTCCAAGATTCTGACTAATTCCGAAAATCCAACAGAATTATGCCTTTAAAACTGACATAGTGAAAAATGTAATTGTTTGTTTAAGTGTATTACTGCAAAAATGAATCTGGGCAAAAGATTGCTGGAGAACTGGTCCAGTTGATAAAGAAGATGAAGAGGAGACCTGAAAATCAGAGGCTGCCATTCTGTTATTTGTATTCTATCATCTTCATTACTATCTGGGTGCTTCAGCCTTTTTCAGGGGTCATGTGTGTAGGTTAAAAGACACCACTGTAAGTCTGGCTAGTTTGTGAACAGAATCATCCTTTTGCCTGTTCAAGGGAGGAAGTAATCTTACTCTCCTCACCCCACTCACCCTACAGTCTCATCACTAACACACACACACAGAAGGAAGGAGGGAGGGAGCTTTTAGAATATCCCCTAATTCCTTTAGGCTACAATAAGAAATGGAAGGGGAACAAAACATGATGTTATATTTGAACCAAATATTTGCCCATTTGTAATTAAGATTCAGGAGAAAATCTGAATTAGTTATTTCCATATATAAGCAATCTATTTATTACATTAAACTGTCCTTCATCAATTACAGTTATGGAATACACTTGCACATTTTAACTAAGTTGTACAACGTAAGTACATTTCTTTCAATATTTACTTCTCTCTTAAAAATGTAGGGTGGACTGGGAAAGAATTATCCCACCTAGCCTAATGAGGTCTTCAACTTCATTCCAAATTCTTTATTTTACATGCCTTCTCAGGGCTACAGCTTCAGAAAATAATTCTGAATGGCCCATATGATACTCAGCATATTGGGAAAGATGTAGCATTTTGCAACAACACTTTTATTCACTAAATGAATCCAATATAAATATTGTAAGTATTACTAAAGTAGTATGTGAGGATGTAAGCAAGTTTTCCTATAGAAGACAGAATCATCATCCTTTTTAGTAGCACAAAATGTTAACTGATGACTGCTGTACTGTATTACAATGATCCAATATACAGCACTTAAAAAAGACAGTAAAGTATAACTAAGATTTAAACTTACAGTGTGAGCACATTTCCAGTGGGTAGCTTGCTTCATTCCCCTGAAATGAAAAAACAAAAACAGCACATACTTTAAAAATGTAGCAGTGCAGACTACTCAAAAGAGTCATTAAAATTTAAGAGTAATTTTTCTTTTCATTTGTTTTCATTACCAAATTCTAAACATTTGAAAAGGAATGGCATTACAACCGTTATTACTAAATTATTAATAATCATGACATACTGAATTTTTATCTGGGAAAATGTCAGAACCTAAGAATAAAATTTATAAATTACACAGAAAAACCCAGTTCTAATGTGCAGACACTGCTGTCATTCCATTTCTTCTTCACTGCAGTCCTCCCTAAGAACTGGCCTTTACAGGGGCAAGTAGGCTACAGCAGGGAGAAAAGACTCTGTTGATGGAAGTAGTTCACTCAGTGGACTTCTCTCACTGGATTTAACTGAACATGAAAAAATGCAACACACGTCAAAGTGAAAACCTACCAAAATTCCACATGAACAGAGGGTCAAAGAAATATATTTGCAGAACTACTTTGATAGGATACTTACTACACAATCTTAGGCACCAGTCCAGTACAACACAAGTACAGGTCATGGAATCTCCTTCCCCTCTCTTACCCTATGCAACCTCCAGAGCTGCCTCCCAATATGCTAGATGGTTTGGTGGACTTGAGTTTGGGGGCACTAAGTGGACTGCACTTGGAAGGGAAGATTACTCACCCCCTGACTCTGGATTTTGTTGTTGTACAAGCAGATTTCTACTGTGTATATATAGTCCATAATGTCTATTATTGCACCCCCCCTTTTTTAAATTACAGAAAATTAGTTCTATGGTTCAGACTGTAACCTCCTGACTAGCTGGGATCCCTGCTAGGGGATCTGGCCCTCTTGAAATTTTCCACCCTTGTTTTAGAAACAACTCTTGTTTAAGAAACAACCAACAAAATCAAATTATCAAACTCATTTCACTGCTCTCAGAAAGAAAGGCTTTCAACCATAGCTCTTTACACTGGGAAAATACGATCTATTCTTCTCTGATGTTTATAACGATTTTATTCCGTGTAGGCAACCTCCCAACCTCTCTCCTCTGTCCTTCTCTCCCTCTTCATGAACAGCATGGACTTCTACAGACAGGGATTCTTTCATTCCAAACAAAGTGAAGCCTTCCAACTATTGCTTACCGTTAGTTCTCCAAAACCTTTACTACACATCCTGATCAAAACCTGAGGACCATTAGTCACATTCTAATCTCAAATCTCATCATTATTAATAAATCTATAACTTCCTGTTCAATGTCCACTCATTCTCGAGTACAGTGGGCCCTCTGTATATGTGGGAGTTCTGTTCCAGGAATCCCCACGATTAACCAAATTTGTAAATGCTTGCTTCTCATTATATTCAATGGCAGCGACATGTGCGTGGACACTTTAGCATGTTCACACACAAGTCATTGCCATTTTAGGTATAGATATGTGATGCTTTGAGTGAGCTGGAAATCATGCATCCAGAAGTCACCAGTAAGGAGAGCCAACTGTAGATATTTTCAAAATAGTATAGATCTTCACAATGCCATACCATATCTGCATGAATTATTGACAGCACTTGTAAGCTTCTTTGTTTTCTCTGGTCATTTGACATTACATATAGGCAAAGCCATACCCCATGCTGGCTGATACTGATGGGAACTTCTCTCCAATATCTGGCTCCCCACCCAAGAAAGGCTGGCTTCTGAACTATGTATTAACTTTGTAAGTGTACAAAATAAATACAGAGACATGAGTGAAGGTATTCACATATTACAGGTGTGAAGAGAAAAAACTGCCTAGTCTCAGAAAAAGCCAGCCACTCACAAGCCTCAGAATGACACAGAGGAGGAAAGAAGAAAGAAATACAAAAAGAAATGCTTTGCTGTTTAACTGTCCAATAAGGTCAGGCACGATAGAAGAAGGGTCAGTTAGAGCATCAGATGAAATAGGACAGACAGGATCAAGATAGGGTCAGATGGAAACAGAGACAGGATCAAAGAACAGAGTATGATTAACTGGAATCTTGGATTGGAGTAATTGGTGATACATCAGCAGAAGATAAATTACACTGATTTTAACGTAAGATGTTACACTGAAATAAGCACATAGCCAGCTTATATGTTTGAACCTTTTGTTATTTGATAAATGTTTGCTATAATTTGCTTTAAAATCTTTGCTGGACAGTCATTCACTTAAGAATTTTAAGGGAGAAAACTGGTCAAGCAATAACAACCATGAACTCAACACAAACAACATATTCCCTTGTTCAGTAGTATAGTCATCTGAGGGGCCAAAAAACATGAGCCAGATTTTTTTTTTTAAGGATTGCAAAGGCCAGATAAATGACAGGAGCCCAGGGTTTCTGCATCCTTCACAAAGCATAATGTATACCGCTTCTAGTAGTATTTCAGAAAGACAATGAACTGTGCTTAAGGATGCTGTAATCTTTAAATAATCATGCGTCCAATCTCAAAACACCAACTTTAACTCATTTTTAAAGGCAAACAGATGTCACTCAAAACTTATTCACAGCACAACTTCTAGTAGAACTTTAAGTTCCATTGGGACTGAAGCCATTCACACCAACAGTAATCTAAGATTCTCATTTCTATAACTTTAGACGGCAAAATCAAAGGTACATAATTCCCCTTGTCCCTCTTCCTTTCTAGTTCAGGGCAAAGGTTTTGCTATTAGCTCATGAAACTCTACACAGCTGGGGAATGGAGTACCTTAAGGATTCTCTGGTCAGATGTGGTCACTCCAGTTCCTAGCATAAGTACTTTTTGCTGTGTAATTAGTCCCAGAAGCCTGCCTCATGGCTATGAAGAACAGGTTTTCCATGTTGAAGTTCCTGCTCTGTGGAACTCCCAGTCAACATGAGGCAGGTGCCAATAGTTTATGTTTTAAACATATGCTTAATCCATACCTTTCATTCAAGCTTTCCTTTAAGTGCAATGCTGGGAATTACACAGCCCTCCAGATGCTGGACAGCAAGCTCCAGCATTCCTCACCAATCTCTGTAGTGGCCAGGGCTGCTGGGACTTGCAGTCTAACAACATCTGGTGGGTCACATCATTCTCATTGCTACATATGTGGGTCCCTATTTTGTAATTGGCTTTACTGATCATGATCTTTAAAAAAAAACCCTGCATTTTAATTGCAGTAATTTTTACACCCCATGGAGCTCTAGCATTTAAATACCCAGACCTTGTCAGTATGATTAAAATTACTACTTTGTACAACACTAACCAGACTGTTGTATGAAACAGAATTCAAACCTGACGTTTCTTTACACCAGACACATGAGAGACAAAAAATGCTGCCATCCTTTGTTACTGCATTCCATATCGAACTACTGCAACGTGAGGCTGTTTCTGAAAATTATGCAGTACCTTCAACTAGAATTTAGCCATTGGACTGGTAATGGATATGGAGAGTTGAGATCACATTACATCAAAACTGAGGGAGCTCCATCGGGTGCCTACTTGCATCTAAGCTATTTAAGGTGCTCACTCTGACATATAAAACTCTACATAGCTTGTGCTCTTGTTGTCTTTTTGGCATTAAGTGAAGACTTTTCTGTTTACTCAGGCATTTTAGTTTGTTACTAAGTCTTGTTATTTTTATCTTTTACCTTTATCCTTACTTTTTCAGGTGACTGTATTTTCTATTGCTTATTAGATAGTTGTATTATTCTTAGGTATATTATTATGTGATCATTTTGAGGTCTCATGTTGTACACTGTCCTGATACATTCTGATGAAAGGTGGTCTTTTAATGAAGTCCACCTGACCTCTGAAATGCAGTGGTATCATTTTGTGCTTTAAACATACTGTAAAGTGGTTAGACAGATATTACATCTTATCCAAGGGAATCCAGAGAAACTGCAAGGTCTCTGGGATCACAGTCCAAAAAATCCAATATACTACACAAAGCTGAACCTCTAGATGCAAGGTTAAAAGGAGATAATTTAATCCTAAATACTTACAATGTATGGACCTAGGATGCATACTTCTCCAACTGTCCTATAGACGCATATATATATGCACATGGACATTTCTAGAAAATGTGAATAAACAGCTTATATATAAGAACTTCAATGCTGTGCCCACAGGTGCAATGGCATCTGTAAAGGTTTGCTCAAGCACCCACAAATCCTCCACACTTCCTATATGTGCTAACTTCCTTATTTTCCTCCTTTAGAAACAGGAAGGGACAAAATTCAATATACAGTGTCACACTTGTGTCTCCTTTCAGCTCCCCAGCATTTTAAAGCAAGGGTAGGGAAGCACTGGCTCCTCAGATGCTGACAAACTATTCTCACAATTCCTCATGGCTCATCAGCAGGGGCTGATGAAATCTGGGGTACAAAGATACCTAAGGATAGAAGTTCCCAGTCCTGTTTTAAAGTGAGACCAGCATTATCTCAGTCTGAAGCGGCACCACCAGATAAAAGAGGAAGTAGAAGGAAGTTTTCTTTCAACAATGCGCATTTTTCTTAAATGGACACACAAATAGCCAAGCAAAAAGTGAAGCAACTATGTGGTAAAATATCCCCCAACAATGTCTACAACAGACAGAAAAAACACAGTCAGCCCTCTACATTTGCGGGTCTGAACTCCACTCATCTGATTATTTGCAAGTTTCTCCAACCCCATCCCCCTACCTCAGGAACTTTTCCTGGGGAAAATCGGTGGCTCTGATCAGGCCACACAGCCCTTTAAAAACCCACTCCTCCTCCTCCTGATGCCCCCACACCCAAGGAAACAGATGGGCAAAAGAGAGAAAGTACACTGCAATCATGCTGGCTGACCCCCATTCCCTCTCCTTTCCCTGACTTCGTTTGGACACTGGGTGCCTGTCTCTCCCCCATGCCTTGCCCGCCCCCCCCATTTTGATATTTGCGATTTTTCCACCTTTGCAAGGCTCTTGAGAGTATAACCCTAGTGAATGAGGAGCTGCATAAACTTTCTGAAAGAAGGTGTTAGTAGTTTTGTTCTTTCTTCTATCTTTTAGCTCTTTTTCACAGTGCAGATTCTTCATTCGTGTGTCCTGTGGGAGACAAGTTCATTTTTTTGTGAGGTAGAAGAAGTCAGATGGTCAGCAAACATAAAAGTTTCCCTTTTCATAAAGTAGGTACTGTCTTGGAGGAAAAAAATCCTGAATACAAAGGAGCGAGTTTGTGTTTTGGGGCTCAGCTTCTATGTTCTCTTTATACTCAGATCCCAACCAAATTATGAGTTTCTTGGTCTCTTCATCCATGAGCTGGGTGTTCTGCAGTGTTCTGCACTTAATAATAGCAGTGATTTTGTGACTACATCCATAGTACTGTCTCAAAATCCCACCTGTGCACAGGACCTCATGGTTTATATTATTTAGATGGCCTGTAGAAAAAAAATTAGTTTCTCTTGAATTCACCAGAAGGACAGGCCAGATTACCCCTTCAAACCATTAATAATAATAATAATAATAATAATAATAATAATAATAATAATAATAATAATAAAATTTATTTCTATCCCGCCTCTCCCAAATGGATCGAGGCGGCATTACAAAACAAATAAATATTAAAACATCGAAATGTAGCCCACCCTCCCCACCCACCAACCCTACCATCCCCCCAACACACCAACTATTAAAACAGATTAAAATAAAATTAAAACTAAAAGTTAAAAACAAAACAATTAAAAACAATTAAAAACAAAGGGACAATTGATGAGAGGCAGTGGAACACTAGTCTGGGAAGGTCTGTCGGAAGAGACAGTCTTGACTGCTTTTTTAAAGCAGTCAAGACTGGTAATGTGCCGGGTCTCCTCCGGCAGGCCATTCCGTAACTTGGGAGCGACTGAAGAAAAGGTCCTCTGGGTAACCGCAGCCAACCTAGTTCTGATTGGCTGCAGTAGATTCCTCCCAGAGGACCTTAATGTGCAGGGCAGATTATATGGGAGAAGGCGATCCCGCAAGTAGGCTGGCCCCAAGCCATGAAGGGCTTTAAAGGTAAAAACCAACACCTTGTACTGTGCCCGGAAACTAATAGGCAGCCAGTGTAAAGACTTCAATATAGGTGTTATGTGGTCAGTTTTAGATCTTCCGGTGACCAACCTGGCTGCCATATTCTGAATTAATTGAAGTTTCCGGACTAAGCACATAGAGCTTTTATTGTGTGTACATACCTTAAATATGCTGTTTATCAAATATCTGTAAGCAGCATTCATTAAGAGTATGTGTCATCCACACAAAATCCAGGCAGAAATATTATTACCAAAGTTAATACAATTTTTCTAGAAATCATTTTTTGTTGAACTCTGCCACTAGGTCATACAAGAACACAGCACTTCAGTTTTGTCATTTATCTTCAGTCATTGTCTCTTTATTCCTACTTCTTCCCTAAGTCACTTACTTGTTCAGTAAAGATCGAATTAAAAGAGCCCTGCAGACATTCAAGTAGTTACAATTTGCTGATTTCAAAGGAAGTTAAAGTACAGCATATTAATTCCAGATTAATATGCAGCAGTGAAAGTCTGTTCAGTACTGTCAGCCTTCCACTTTTACAGGTCCCACATTTGCGGATTTTATTATCTGTGGATTAATTTTTATTTATTTTTAAAAAATCTTACTATATTTGCCCCTGCCATGGAAATGTTCTTTCTAGGAATCTTTAGGTCCTCCAGCATGAATCTATGGTCCATTTCTGCCAGACCACAGAATCATGCTGGAAGACCTAGAGATTCCTAACGAAGTGTTCTTGAAGTTTTAAAAAATAATGTTTGTGATTTTTATTTGCCTTTTTTCCCATTTTTGTGGGGGTCTTGTGTCCCTAACACCTGCAAAAGTGGAGGACTGACTTTACTTCAAGCACAAATATAGTTGGATTTATCTAGAACATTTACAATATATTTCATATGTATTTCAGTTTTATTAATTTTCTTTTCCAGTATTCAAATTCCAGATCAAATAATTGATTAGTTAACAAGTTTACTTTTGATCATTTGTTTTTAAAAAAATCAGTATTACAGTTTTTCAAAGCTGATTAGCTTAAAAGGATTCCTGGTCCTGTAGTTGAGAAATTTTATTTTCTTCACTGGTTGCATTTTGGAAAAGCCATCACTATATGAGCCAAAAAAGCAAAACAACTGACATCTTATTAATGTGGGTTATAAACCCAGCAGCACACATACGTCTGACTTTAATTTGCTTATTAACAAAGGATTCTAGTCAGAATTTTGAAATCAAACGAGTAAGAAAAAGAGACCTCAAGCAGTATAGTTTTTCTAACCTGACACTGAAAGGTTAGTATTAAGATCACTGAAAACCAGATGACAGAAAGAGAGGTCTACAGCTGACAGACACTTAACCTGGGGAGCAGTTGTCTATGACTCACAAACTATTTATAGTTACGAAGAGGAATCAACTTAAGTCTTGGCTGTAATGCACAGATCTAACCAAGCAACAGACCTCTGGCATGGAGATATCAAAATTTAAATCACATGCATATTTTAAAGAAGAAGCGCAATATAGTTAAATATATAAATTTATTACTTCTAACACACATAAAGATGCTTATAAGATAAATGAAACATTATGTCCCATTTTAAGACAAGTGAATGCCTAGGCCACTGTTAGAAGAGCTTTTTGAAAAAAGCTCTGGCACATCTAAAAAAGTGAAGCATTCAAAATCCATTCATCCGTTTATGGAGCAAACAAGGGCAGTAGGGAAAACAAATTTACTATGCTAACACATCTTAATGGAATTTGAAAACTATGCAGCATTCCAACTTGGTTCCTAAGCACAAGTTAGACATAACTGAAAAGGGAAGTTCAGTCTGGATAGATAAGCCCCCCACACACTATTATCCACTTAAGTTAACCTTTGGCAAAAAGCAACATCTAGGGCTGGTGAGCATAATGAATGAACATCAAACCTACTTTTCACTGAACCACTAAATAATTAGTTAGTAGGCTACAGGACCCATGTTTGATACACGATGGCATCAAGAGCCCAAGGAATAAGACTGAAGTAGTCCAGTAATGCGGCACTTCAGGAAATAGTTACAGCCATAAAAGGAAATACATCACTGTGTCTCACCCATTGCTTTATTTTCCTTTCAACAGGTTTCTATGCTTTTAAGCTATAGAGTTGGGGGAAAATAGCACAGATCACTTCTCAGTCTGGGATTCAACAGCAAAGGAGATCACATTCTACTGAATGGAGATGCCATTATTCCACATTTTCTAGCAAGCTATTGGATTATTTGGCAAAGGGTACATCACTGAGGATGGAAGGTATGTCCAATCATGTGCCTTCAAGTTGCTTCTATCTTATGGACCCTAAAGTGAACTTATCATAGAGTTTTCTTGGCAAGATTTGTTCAGAGGTATTTCTATCTGCCTTCCTCTGATGTTGAGAGTGATTTCTCCAAGGTCACCCAGCAGATTTCCATGGCCATGCATGGATTTGAACTCTGGTCTCCTGAGTCACAGTCCAATGCTCAAGCCACTAAACCACGCTGGCCCCGCCTTACTATAAGGATGGCCCACACTGTCCTTCACTCTTCCTACTATGGCAGGACAGCCACTGAGATGTATGCCAGCAGGCTTGATAAATCGAGTTGTTACTACAGTATTGTATCATCTACAATTAACTGTGAATTTTATTAATATAATGTACTTCATTTAACATTACTTTTCCATACAATGGGAATGTGATTGACAGGCAGTTCCAATTGCTGATTTCATACTTGGGGTGGGGAATAGCCAATACTATTTTGCTGCACAAGATACTGGGTGAAGAGGCACTCCCTTGCAATGAGCAGAAAACTTAATGAGGCTTTAAGAACATTTGGTACCAGCATTTTAATATTATGACAACATTTCTAGCATGTCCTGTAATAGGTTGCTATGATTCTCTTCCTTAAAAAAAAACAAAAACTGAGAAGTGTGACCTCAAAAATCTAGCTTACTGTTTTATTAGGATTACCTAAAAACCAAAAAACATTATACTATTGTTACTATGTTGATCTTCCCAACTATCTACAGCTAATAAAGCTACAGAGAAGAATGGTACAAAAGAAAATAATGAGAATTATAATGAAGCACAGAAGGACGATTTATATATATATTTACTCCAGAGCAGTAAGTTGAGCTGGAAATACAAAAGAGAGCAATGAACTAACAATCAGCAATGCAGAAAACATCACATGTGGTGATGGTTGGCTCTGAAACAGAAAAATTGTTTCAACTATTCAAATTATAGCGAGGAAAGAAGAACTGGTTGATAATGTTTTTGATGTACTTCCTAGACTAAATGGATTAATTACCCCCTATATTAGAGACTACTAAACTGGGCATTGAGCTGACATACATGGCCTCATTCAATATTAACCATCATCCCTTTCCACCAAAAAGAGAAGTATAAGAGAATCAGATGACTTTTTCTGGACTCAAAACTTGGCAAAGCAAAAAGAAGATATATTAGTGCCAAACACAAAAACTTACAGAGGAAGGATGCAAGATGAAAGCACTGTCCAACCTCCAAATACCATTCTAGGAAAGTATGACTTATAAACTTTGTGTTTCACCATCAAAATAATTTAAGCTTTAGTTTTTACATCCTGCAAATTCCAATGCTGCTTGTTAACAAATCCTGATTTGTAGGTTAATAAGGGCAAAAGGTAGCAACACCCTCAATCATAAAAGCAGTTCTACTAGATATGACCAACTAACCTAAGCCTTCTGTTCCCAGAGTGGCCTACCAGATACCCCAGTAGGAAATCCACAAGTAAGTCATGATTAAAATGGCTTCCTTTTGCTCATGATACCTAGCAACTGATATTCAGCATGCTATCTCTGATACTGGAGGTAATATATAGCCATCATGATTAGTCTTCAGCTATCTTTATCTTCCATGACAATGTCAAATCTCCCTTAGAAAGCATTTAAGTTGGCAGCTATAATTATATGTTACAGTACCAAATTCCATAGTTTGACCATGGGACTATGAAAAGTACTTCCTCTCTTCATGCCATGCAATCTAGCAATTAAACAAGAAAGAAGTATCTTTTTTTGCTTTCAGAGACTCCCAACAATTCAAAGGCAATAGTTTGTGAGAGAAATATAGAATTTCATACATACTAGAGAGATTATTTTAAGTGGCATGAAGGCAGTTCTCTAAAGATGGTTTCCATGGAATATGCTGGGCTTGTAGCTCTGCCAAAGACAAGTACCAATTTTTGGCTTAGGACCTTTTAGAGGCCACAATGACTGACAAAAATGGGAGTAGGTAGAAACACCTAAAACAAAAGGGGCCAGAATTTTTTTCTGTTAAACTGTGTGGGGTGCGGAATGTAGATATTTAAAAGGTAATTTGCTGTTCCTGGACTTTCCATGAAATCCAATTTATCTTTTGTAGTCAGCATCATCTAGAGATGTTGAGAGCCACAAAAACATCTTTGAGGGGTTGCATGAGGCACTAGGGTCTCACTTTTCCCATTCCTGGAGTAGACTAATCTCCAAAGGCAACATCAGAGCAGGATTTTCTTTTTCCTTCTTGAGAGAAGAAGAAAGGCTGGTAGCACCCTCTCCAAAAAGCAACACAGGAAGAATGTACAATAGGAGACCTTGACTCTTTGGAACCCTAGGAACTTTGGGGAAAAAAAACCCTGATGTTTCAGTCAATAAAACATCTTTATTTGACCAAAATACTTTCTGAGGATGCATTTTTTTACCCTAAAGCTAAAACAAGTGGGGAGAACCCCGAACAGTCAGACTCATTGTTGGCTAGGATGTTAGACTTCTGATTGCCAGGTGGAAGATGATAAATCCCACTGTAGATCCAGCAGAATCTAAAGTGACCCATCATGCCCTTTGTGTGCCCACCCCTTGTCTAAGACAAAGTCCTCTCCAAATTCCAAGTGTAGCCACTATAAAAACATGATAAAAGCTTGATTAAAAATGAAGAGAAAGGTAACAGAGAACAAACTGTACTCTCTGGTCAATCCACTATCCTATTACAATAAGCTATTCTGTTCTAGCAAGGCCTTGACAAATCACAAGCAGGTGCAGTATTGAGTACTGTTAGCTATATTCATTTGTTCACCCTGTGAAGTCAAATAAGGTAGACAGTGTGGTGCAGTGGACTAGGACTCCAGGAGAGCAGAGTTTGAATCCCAGTTCAGCCATGGAAAACTAGTGTGTAACTTTAGGCAATTCAACAGCAAACCTCTTTTGAATAAATCTTGCCATGAAGACCCCATCATAGGGCTGTCACAGTTGGAGTTGATGTGACGACACATAATCACCCTCACCATAACAACAATTACAGCAAAGTCAAATACCTTTGATTCTGTTATTTTTCTAAAGTAACATTTTTAGTTTTTCAAAAAAACAATCCTCAATTCTTTGTAACACTTAGAATCATAGAGTTGGAAGAGACTCCAGGGGCCATCAAGTCCAACCCCCTGCTATGCAGGAACACCCATCAAAAAAAAAAAAAAAAAAAAAGATGGCCATCCAGCGTCTGCTTAAAAACCTCCAAAGAAGGAGACTTCACCACACTCCAAGGCAGCATATTCCACTGCCAGACAGCTCTGACCATCAGAAAGTTCTTCCTGAGATTCAAGGGGAATCTCCTTTCCTGCAGCTTGAATCCATTGCTCCTTGACCTAGCCCCTGGAGCATCAGAAAACAACCCCGCTCCTTTTCGACATGACATCCCTGCATGTTATGCAACATAAAATCTTAGGTCCCCTTTATACCAACATCATAGGACTGTCTTTGGCAGAGACTCTTTTTCTGTAATTGCATATCCACACCAACAAAGGGTTCAGATGCTCAATTCTCTTCTGTTTTACAGGAATTCCAACAGGAAAGACAGAGAAATTCTGCCAGGGAAAAAAAGTTACATTCCTGTGTTATGTTTCTGTAAGGATTTTCTTTTCCTGTTTGTTTCAATCCTAACTGCATCACATGCCAATGAAAAGAGTAAACATTTAACATGAATGATAAGATGAACCAAAAACAAATCTACTTCTTCCAAACTTCCCCTTGCAGCATATGTTGTAAGATGTTTCTCTCTTCTGATCTTTCAACTATTTCGTGTTTGTATACAGCCGGTGTGATATAGTGGTTCCAGCATTGGATTATGACCACAGAGAGCAGTGTTTGATTCCCCGCTCAGCCACGGAAACCCACTGGGTGATTTGGGTACGTCATACCTCAGACCCAGAAAACCCCATGACATAGTGACCCTAAGATGACCACAGTCAGGAATAACTTAAAGGCACACAACAACAAATTAAAATATGATGATCAAATGTCTGGGTAGGTCCCAGCCATGCTCTTAGTGTCATTCAGAATAGTACTTCCAACTAAAACGTTATACTGGAGTATACATTCAGTTTTTGACTATGATCTAAGCATTGAGGGTGTTCCTGCATGGCAGGGGGTTGGACTGGATGGCCCGTGTGATCTCTTCCAACTCTACATTTCTATGATTCTATGATTCTAGGCACTAATTTATTAAGCTTAACAGAATCCAAACACTCTAACTTTTTTCATATTATAACATTTTAAATTTTATTGTATTTCATTCAATTAACTGTATTTTTCCTCATTGTAATTCACCTGGTTGTCAATCTGGACCAAAACACTGGACATAAAAGTGAAAATAAATATTTGAAATACAGGAGACTCTAAACTTAAATATCTGCATGCAGAGGAGGAAATCACTTTCTGCCATATTCTGAATAAGCTTGGTAGTGACTTTACAGGATGCAAATACCTTAAAATCATGTTTTTCCAAGACAGAGTGAGTAAAATTTATCACATTTCTCTCCTTCAACTCACATCAGTTCTTAAGACACTAGCTGCAATCAGCTCAAAGCCTTACTTTCAATCTGTTTATGGAAATGGAAGATAGCATCTCAGTATCATTGCTTACTGTATGTCCACCTTCTAATGAAACCTGTACCTCTGAATATCCATTAAAGTAATATTAAACAATAACATCTTTTTTTTAAAAAAAAGAATGACTATGTATAATCTCTCTCACTAGTATTTAAACTGACTTAAATAATTAAAACTGAATTCTTCACATAAGTGGTTTTAATCATGATTTCAGCCAATTTGAATTAAAGCAAATCAACCCTTCTCCTTCCACACAGTTCTTCCTGGTTTAATTCGCATGGTTTATTTGACAAATACTCAACAATGTGCAGCATTTGCTTTCCAGGCCAGAATGGGAACCTGATTCAAAAACACAGCTTCTATTGCTGAAGAACACACATTAACACCTGGTGCACAAGTCACAGCGAACTATTAAAAGTACACACGATAAAAAGAGTGTGCATGAGAAGAAAGAAGAAACATGCAAATCCATGAACTGGAGTATCATATAAATTGAACTATCTTGCTTCTGGAAAAGTGGATGCTTTTTGAAGTTAAGGTGTAGTCAGCAAAATAAGACAGACAAGAAAAAGATTTTAGTATTAAATACCCTTACATGAGTTCACTAATTATGACTGCCATCAATGCCCCTCTCTTAAGTGACCTTCAGTGCTGAAGGAATTCAAATGAAGATTAATACCTCTTGAACAGAGCATTTAAAAACGTAGACATTAGAGATAATGAGCCACGGCAAAGGGGATTGCAGGATTTAGGATTATAGCCAGGATCACGTCAGGTTAAAGCTCTTACAGTATTCAGGCACTGTGGCACTTCACAACTATACTGAAAATCATTGTTGTTGATTACCACACATTTTGCAGAATAATAGTTACTTAGTTTTGCATTACAGTACTAATATACGTAGACAGCATGTATTAAGAACAGTTGGGGATTCTGATAACACTTGAGACTTTGAACTCTGATAGTTTTTCTAGCAAGTATTTTGTTATGTAAACGTATGGTTTGGGACCTCACTCTCTTTCCCTCCTAACACACTCACATGCAAGGGCGGAGGGGGGATTTCTGTAGCCATTTTCTAAAACGAACTCTTTAAACAGTTTCCTTATGATACATTGTGGATGTGGTTTCTTGTTGTCCAAGAGTGGTTCAAATCAATCAGCAGATACTCTGAAACTATACAATCGTACATGCACATTCATGGGTTTAACTTTTGCTGATTTAATTATTTGTGGATTGTTTGCCATCACCACTTCTGCTGCTGCCCTACACCATTTTTAATGGGGACTTATTAGTCTTGCCTCACATTTGCAGTCTCTCTGCAAGCTTCACTAGACTGTGAATACAGGGCAAAGCTTTTAAGTCCCTATTAAGAATGGCATAGGACAGCAGCGGAGATAGGAAGGAACTCTGCCACCTCGAAGGCAGAACCAGTTGGACCGTCTTTTTGGTTGTGTGTGTGTTTTAAATATTGCTTTGGGAGTCTATAAATATTTGCTCTCCCCTCCCACTTTTGCAGGGGTTTCTGTGACCCTAAACCCCTCAAATGAGGAGAGACAACTGTATTCTCTAACTTCTGCTTTTATTCATTAAGTAAAAACTATACCTAACTCTGAAGTGGTCCTTACTGCCACAAACTTTGGCCGGAGAAGGAGGCAAAAATCACTCAAGAATATCCTTCATCACTGACTCACTCATTCTTCAGACTCACTGTTCCAAATGCAGAAACATGTCTTTTTCTTTTTTTTTTAGGATTACTCTATAAAGCACCATACAGTGATGAATTAACGCTGAGTTGAGCTAGTTCTGTTCTGTGAGCAGCAGTGTCTCCAGATGCAGTTCTGCTCAGAATGCTCCTGCACAAAGAAGGGAGAGTGATATTTGCTGATTCTCCCACACTCTGCTGCTCCCAGAATCACCTACCCCACCGTTTTAGGGGATCTTCCAAAACTTTAGAGTAGATGTTTAAAGGAACATGAGGGAGTGGGAAATTAGTGACAGCTAATTTACTTTATGCAACAGTGAGAAAAGAACTGTGATCTCTAATACTGATTATATGAACTCTATAGTTTTACCATGACATCCTTCATGAATTAAAACCAGTCCTTTTCTAAATAACAAACAGGGTTTATATAAATCAGTTCTGCCTTGTGAAATGAAATGATGCATTTAACATTGGCAAACAGTTAGTGCATAAGAGCCATGGTAGATGCAAAACTAGCTAAACCCCTGGTTGCATCCGCTCAGTTAAAGAGAATAATTGGAACCATATGCTTAATTTGGTAGTGTGCAGGATTGGGCTTGGGAGGCCTCACGGCATAAGAGGTTCAGATATTCTTACAAGTTTGGCCTTCACTGTATAATACCATGATCAGAAGGCATTTCACTTCAGAAAACCTACAAACAAACAAACAAACAAACAAACAAACAAACAAACAAACCACCGAATATTTCATTAGTGTAGAGAGGGATACACAACAATTTCTAAAGATCTGGGGCTCCACCAATTAACAGCAAGACAAGTGGAGAAGGTTTAAGATAACAGTCCAACCAAAATCTCTCCAACAAACTGGCACATCACCCAAAAAGTCACAGACAATCCAAGAGTAACATACAAGGATCTGCATGCCACTTTTGCCTTGGCTATTGTAAATGTTTGTGACTAAACAACTAGGAAAAGACTGAACAAGAACAGCATTCAAGAGAGGACGGTTAGAAGGACGCTACTGCTCTCTAAAAGAACATTGTAGACCATCTAAAGTGTACTGATACCTCCACGTATTGTTTCTAAAAAAGGTTCACATAATTTTTTAGACAGATAAGTTTGCAAATCTTTAGATTCAGTAACTGATGGTATCCCTGTGAGCAGCCATGACTTCACGTAAGTACTTTTTGTAACTGTCCCATTCCTATCACATTTTGATGGAGTTTAGGTCTGGATAAAGTCATGGATAAATAACTGCTGAGAACAAAAATCAAATTTGTGAGTCATTTGTTTTATCCAATTTTTATTGTTCTTTGAGTAAGACTATGAGGTTAGATTAACAGTGAATAAAGTTTTAGGTTGGAAATATATGACAATCATAAGAGATTCAAAAATATTTTCTTCCCACTGTGCACTTTAAAATTTTGGACCAGCTTTTATTCATACCATCCCTCTGACAGTCTAAGGTCCTCACTGCTTGCCTATCACCAAAGGCAGTCAGTTCATAGTGAGCATGGCAGAGGGTTAGGTTAGAAAGCCTTTGGAATCACTTTCAACTCCATTCTATTAGAAGGCCTTGCAGTAGCGTCTCCACCCTTCTGTAATGAGTTCTTATCAGGCATTCATCAACTCCCTTCACTGCAAGTCTTCAAAACAAAAACAAAAACTCAGGATTTACCAGTTTTCACTGGATATCCTTTGAACTGCATTTTTAAGCCTGGTTGATTTAGTTGTCATTTTTAATTTGCATTCTAGCCACTTAGTCACTGACATTCAATGTTTACTCATTTTATTTCATTATGCATCTATTCATTTTGTTTCCTTTCTATTATGTGGAAGGTCTCCACCCTTATAAGGAAAAAAAAGTAGTGTAACTAAATACCATATGTTAATTAGGCTAGATTATGTCACATAAGTGAATATGCTAGATTATCAAGGTTTGGCTTGCATGGTTAATTTTGACCAAATCCAGATGACACTGCTTGACACATTAAATTAACTATGTGTTGCAGCATTAAGGTTAAGGTCTCTGACAGCAATCAGCACATCAGAATAATTTTGAGTTTGGCTAAAAACAAAATAGTAAATTAGTAAAATAAGTTGCATTTTACAGGCAGGCCAATTGGAACTGAAAAGATTAATTCCCCTCTTTCCCGGAGCAGACAGAATGTTTTACGAGCAAGACTTGGGTTTTCCAGTACGGCAGAGGTTTGGGAAGAAGGAGTACTATAACTGAATGCACAGTACTTAAAATAACTGCCAATCCGAGCACCTTCCTCACCAAGAGAGGAGTGCTGAAGAAGAGAGGGGAAGTGAGATATTCAGGCAAATGAAGCACACTAGGACATACACTTTGGAAATGGTAACCAAAAGCAGAATCAAAAGATGTAAAATGGGATCTATTAAAAAAACAGGAATTCCAATGTGATTTTGAACCAGAAGAGAAATACTCATATGTGGATCAACTGGCTAATCCAGGATACAGCTGCACACCTACATTTACATCTTTCCTACTGTGCTGGTAAAATTATACATTCTTATGTGAACATGGTACTTTCATACAGAAGAGCAGTATTCATAGTCAGTTACATGGGAAGATTTGGATCAAGTCAGTCTTTCAGGAATTTTCATAAGATTGTTCCCATATTACTTTCAACTATGTTGTAAAGTAATATGGGAACAATCTTATGAAAATTCCTGATGCTCTGCAGCCAAGGTATCCTCACTATTGCTTCATCTTTATGTCTGTAGAACAAAACCGAGTAAGTATTCACAGATCTCTCTGGGAGTTCCAATCTTTTACCTATTCTGACCCTAAGGCTGTATAGATCTACCCACCGCCCAACATACGCTACTCTGAACTTCACAAAGGAAAAAGAGAGTAAATACTACATATATTCATAAAAACAAAAAAAGGATCAATAAATTAAAAGAGAAATGGAATAAAGCAGCAGTTTTTTATTTTACCACAGACCTCCTCTAAATATCTTTTGTTGCTGTTGTCCCTAAAGATTTAAAACCCTAAAGTGCATAAAATATTTAAAGCTACTCATTCAGGATCTTGAAATTTTGAGAGAAGGGCAAAATAAACAAACACTTCTAATATTTTCACTAGAATAATTCCATACAAAATAATAACAACATCATATATTGTTATCATCATCATCACCACTATTATTATTGATATTGCTATTACTACTACCTCCAACACTGAACTGTGGCCTAATATTACTTGTTAATTTTAATTTTAACTGTAAAAAATCATAACATTTCTTCAAGCCTTCATGGACCTCCTGTGAGGACACTGTGGCCCCCTGAGGAACAAAGCTTCTCAAGCCTGAAATGCATATCCTTTCATTTAGTCGACAAGAGAAACATTTGGACATGGTCAAAAGGGAGACAAATTCAGAAAAACAACAATAGTTATTCTGCCCAAGCAAGCCACAGTTAATCTATTATATTGATTAATAATCCAGTAAACATTACCGGATTATATGCAACTGTGTGTATTTCTGGACAGAACACACAACACTGCAATCTCCCCCTCCCCCAAAAAAAATGCTCAAGAGGGTTGCAGGACTCTCTGGGCACATATAGAGTCAGGAGAAGAAGTCCATTATATGAATAGAACATTAGATTATATTTACTTTACTTCTTATCATGAACAATCATCTTCATTTTGCTATTAGATTTTGCATTACTATTTTATTCTCCGAAACAGGGATCTGAAACACAGTTCTCCCTCCACATTTGTGGTTTTCATGTTTGCAAATTTATTTTTTGTAAGCGCACATGCCTCCCACCACTCTTCTTTTCCCATTCCTATGCATTTTGCCCCACTACAAAGAACTAGCACCGAGATAAAATGGAAAGGAAAGTGGGGTGGGGGAAAGCTCATGTGAGCCTTCCTTTCCCCCCTCTGGAGCTTCCTCCTTTCCATTCCCACACAAAACAGAAGGGAAAGGAAAGCTTGCACAAGCCTTCCTCTCCCGCCCCCGCCCCCGGAGCTCCCTCCTTTCCCTTCCCAGGCAAAACAGAAGGGAAAAGGGTGCATGGGAAAGCTCGCATGAGCCTTCCCTGCCTCCCTCCGCAGCTTCCCCTGCCATTCCTATGCATTTTTCCCTGGTGTGAAGAACTCATGTCGAGGTAAAACGGAAAGGAATGGGGGGAAGGCTCATGCAAGTTCTCAGCACCAGGACAAAATGCATAGGAATGGTGGGGGGAACTTCAGAGGGGAAAAGAAAAGCTGGTGTGAGCCTTCCCCCTCCCCCATTCCCTTTCGCATGGGAATGGGAAGTGGGGAGCCCCGGAAGGGTAGGGAAGGGAAGGGAAGGGAAGAGGAAGCCAAGGGAGTTATTTGCATTTTTTTCTACTTTCATGAGGGTTCTGAGCATTGAACCTTTGTAAAAATGGAAGGACAACTGCACATGAATTTAACAAGTGATTTTCAATTTTTTGTGTACTCAGAATTTTCTGTCACTTTTCCAGCTATGTGCAGGTGGCCTCAACAGAATGAAGTACCTTATAACAAATAAGCTTGGAGTACAAGTTGTGACCGCTTTCAGACAGGGACAACTTATCCACAGTTATGCATGTTCTGTTAACCTCCAGGTTAGGCTGGTGTAATGGATTCTATGAAGGATCTGCTTTGAAGACAAAAAATTGCACTTCGCTGAAAACTAGAAAAATGTGACAGAAAGCAAACAAACCCGGTAGTAAGCGTACAGAACTACTAGTATTTTACTCATTTCTGAACACCATTCAAAGCTCTAGTAACTTACTTTTAAACACTACCAAGCGTGGGAAATAAACGATTGAAGGATCACTTGCTTAAACATGAGCATGACACATATAACATCATAGACAACCTTCAGAGGCCATCCTATGGACAATCTGAAATGTGGCAAATCATATCTAGGAAGAAGAGTCTTTCTGTCGTGGCACCCTGCTTATCAAAAGGTGTCCTCAGGGAGATTTAGCTGAGAGCTAGTGACCAACTTTTCAATGGCAGCAGAAAACATACTTACTTTTCAGGATTTTAAACCTAAAATTGAAACTGTTTTAAGTGTTATCTACTACTGTTCTTTTGAGCGCCCTTAGTTCTTATTTGGTTGAATGTTTCCCTGGAACTGTTTTTACACTGACTTATTTTAAAAGACCTGTAAAGAAACACCAACACATTATGCTGATTTGTGTAAGTCGTTGTGCAAGTCACTATACAATCCGCTCTTAGCCCCAGTTTATCTACCTTACCAGGTTTTTGGGTTGAGAAACTCATGAAAGGAATAAACTACTTCTGACTTCATTTAACTCAATGAGGAATGCTGTGACTGCTTGCTGTTGCTGGACCTGCCTGGCATTGCTGCAAGGTTTGAAAATTTTCCCGTTTTCACAAAATATAAGACATCTGAATATAGAAACCTCCTCTTTTTCAACCTTCTGTTGATTCATATCTTACTCCTCCCCTCACTATCATAATTTTAAAAACTCTACCTTGCATCATATTGACTTGCTAATAATTTACTGTGGCATGTGTTGTCTTAAAATGGGACTTCAACAGATCTTTCAGCACCGTTTGCAACTAGTGAATGACAATGTCAAATCTAGTTAGGTGTTCATGTAAGCCAGTGAATCTTCAATGACCTTTAAGGTCCCCAAAAATGCTGCTTCATTCAGTAAAAACAAGGTCTATATGAGAGGAACAAGCATTGAGTTAATTTTCTTAGTTATTCACACAACCAATTGAATGTCATAACTTAGTTTGACTGAAGTATCAGTTACAAAAGAGATGCCAAGGACCAAATATGAGGCATATGCATCCCTACACATATAAAACGTAGCTTGTCTTCACTCTCAAGTGCAAATGAGCTGTCATTTGGTATTACTATGGGGAAAGACTTGCTTGTTAGAATGAAGGTATATGGGCACCTTGAAATTCCCTCTTGCATTGAACATTAATGTAAAGATGAGGTCCTTTTTTAAAAAAAAATATGCCTGTCCTAATCCCATTTGACTGTCCACTGTTTCTGGCTATTATTGCTGCTGGCAAGCATGGGCAACTTAGAACAACTGGCACTGAATATGTTACCTTTCTCTCAGCTTGCTACAAGCAGATTGGGGATCACCCCTGCTCTTCACAGGCTTGCCTGCTGGAGAGCACTGCTTCTTCAAAGCATTCAGGAGACAAACAAGCATGTCAGAACAGGAATGAAATGAGATAGGATTGCTCAAATATATTTCCATCTAAACATAAGCAAGAACTTTCCGACAGTAAGAGCGGTTTGATAGTGGAACATGTTGTCTCAGAGTGCTGTGGAGTCTCCTTCTTCAGTGGTCTTTAAACAGAGGCTGGGGGGCTTTGATTGTATATTCCTGCATGGTAGGGGGTTGGGACTTGATGGCTCTCACGGTCTCTTGCAGCTTTTTGATTCTATTTACTTTATTCACCATTCCCTCTCTTATGTCCTAAAAAGCCAGTACTTAAACATTACCACTACCACTGGTTAACTCACACATGTTCTATTTATCTTTAAAAATTTGAATTTGCAGTCTGCAATCCTCATTATTTCTACATAAGAAAATGTCTGAAATAGCATGTTTACCTACAGACATGAACAGTATGGTTTTCCTTCCTTCAGATTTTATCATTATGAATGCTGATTTAATCAAATGAACTTGCTTATGATTTCTCTAACCTGGTAACAACCCTGCTTATTAAAAATAACAGTGAGAAACATCTTAATTGTGAGATATAGACAGATCTTATGATTGCAGTTCCATTCATAGAACATGCTTCTGGGTGAACAACTGAAGAAGGAGATTCTCATCTGCTTTTCCACAGACGCACACCCCATGGGGGGGGAGGGAAGGAGGGGGAGAAAGAGAGAGAGATAGAGATAGAAACAGACAGACAAGACAGACAGACAATGTGTCCTTCAAAAGCCTTCCAGGGAATGAAAATTCTATAAAACAAAATGTTGACAAAATGCAGATGCTGAGAAAATGTAGACAGAGAATTGGTAAAAACAATTTCTCACCTTTCCATGTATTTTTGTGAACTCTACTGAATTAAAGGCTCTTCTATTCACAGGACTTTTGTGCACAGAAGCAATCCTTAGGACCCTAACTATTCCTTTTAGATCCAAACAATTTGTGTTCGAAAAATAGAATTCCATGTTCCTTAATGTATTAAATCACACGCGAAACAGTCTTATATACAATTTTGGTAAAATAGCTCAGATATGAAAATGTTTGTACAATACTGATATACTTCCTAATAAGAGGAACACTGTGGGATTGCTAAAGAAGCCTTGACAAAAGTTCTGCAGAAGGGATATTGAGAACTGTGAGATTTCAGTGCATTATGCACATCAACAGGCATACAATAAACAAATTTTAAAAAACAGACTATTCTTTAATATACCTCCTACTTTAAAGTTGCATCCAACGAGAAAAAACCCCCTGAGACAAACTGTTAATGCTCAAGTTTTCCACAAATGTCAATAAATTTATAAATACTTCGAGAACACATCTATCTATTCTATCTGAAGATTTAGTTAATTTTAGTTATTATTTTTTTTTGCCTCTCAAATCTTAATTGACAATAAAGATAATCTGGTCAGTGCAATCAATCGGATGAAGAGATATCGACAAATGTATAGAAGCGGTGGAAGTGCACATAATTACAGCCTAACTGAGTACACACTATGGAACAGTCCTGAAATATTGGTGCTCAATAATATGCACAGCACAGTGCATACTGATCATCCAAGAAGGATGATCAAGATCAATTTATTACTGGAGGAAAAATATGTACAGGTAGGTTCTACAAACAACAAGCATTTGCTAAATCATTTTTGATACACTGGAGGGTTCTACTACAAGACAAAAAAGGGAATGGGAGTATTTTGTCGTGATTAACTTTCCTTCCCTTTGCAACTCCCCAAACTTCCACACTGTTCTGAAGTCTTCTGAAGTTCTGGAGCTGATTTGGGGACCACACAGGAAGAGAAATCAACAAAAAACTGGATTTTTTTTTTTAAACAAAGTTGCAACTGAAATGAGAACACCTCATAGACCAGTATTGATTTTGAGTGCAACAAACCTTGTTAAAATGTTGTGTGTCCTATTGTCACTAAGAACCACTTCTACAAAGACAAACGCAACAAATGCGAACAAGATTTTTCTCATTTTAAAGGCCTAAGAATTTCAAGAATAGCTATCACTATTCATTTCCATCCAATCTTAGGGCCAAATTAAAGGAGAGGCTGCGGACATGTAACTGCATCACCTGTGATTTTGGTGAGGATGTAGTGAAAATCCTCAAATCAGACTGAAGGAGTATGCCATAATTCCAGATATATTTCTCCTAAAAGTGGCTATTTCCCCCATGAAAATGCACTACGCACGCTTGATTATGTATCAGTTGTTCCTTTTTATGCCTAGGAAATGTGAGAACATAATTTTCCTATTGTTATGACTGGTATGCATCACAGAACAGAGTATAATGGGGAATGACTGTCAGTGTCATGTCATTTCTTGTTTCTAAATGCACCAATCTCTTGGCTTTGCTACAACTGTGTAATATTGCTGCAAGCACTGGCATAACGGGACAATAGGACAGGCTTTTCTGAGAATGCTAGTTTCAAACATTCAGAAAAGAGGCTAGCCAAGTGCAGAACAATTTTATTTTTGCCAAATTCAAACGTATTTTGAAAGTGCTATGACAACCAGAACAAATTTCCAAATTCTTTTTCTCCAATCTAAAAGACGTAAGAGTTCTCCAGCACTCTTGGTCCTCCATTCTTCCACCTGTACAAACTAGTCAGAGTGGGAATGACTATCTAGATATCAAGTACAGTAGTTCTATGCCTACCAAGAGATGCATAATTGGACCCCACACAGACAAGGCAATTGTTCCTGCATAGTGGGGGACTTCCCCAGAAAAAAATATTTTAAATGACAAATGTGAATCATGCAGCCATCTAAAAGCTAACAACTTCACTATGGTGCATTAAAGTTTATATTTGTTTTTCTTTATTAACACAGATACTCCTTTGGAAGTATCTTTATTTATTTTAAGATAATTTTTAAAGTTGATTTGTATCTCAGTTCTCCTCTGAAAGCCTCAAAGTAGATCAGAGTAGGATAAAACAAAATGAACCCACTAGTTGTTAAATACTGTTAAATGCTTCTCCTGCTAGAAGAGTCCAGCAGGAGACAGCTGATGTTTTCTTCACCTGCCTCCTAATGTCTCTTATTCCAAATTTTCATATAGTTCAAAGAATAATTACACACCCTGATGAGAACTGAGCATGCTTAAGGAAACACAGATATCCATCTTTTAAAAAAATACGTAGCTGAAGGAAAATTGGCTTCCTGGAGCTCTTAACATCTTAGGAAGGTCTCAGGTAAAGACATTTTTATTCCAGCAGGGTTTTAAAACAGAGTTTTTAAATAATGAGCTGAGGATGCTGCTACTGTTTTTAGACTGAACTGTTATAATTGCTTTTTAATCTTTTATTAGTATTTTATCTTTTTTTAGCGTAGTTTAAATCATTTTAGAGCAGCAGCATAGGGCAGTGGTTTGAAAGTTGGGACTATGACCCTGGAAACCAGGATTTGATTTCCTGCTTGACAACTGATACCCATCGGGTGACCTTGGGCATGTCCTACTCAGCCCCAGAAAACCCTGTGATAGGTTCACTTAGAGTTTGGAAATAACTTGAAGGCACACAACAACAACAATAACTTAATATTGTTAATAGTTTGATCCTATTTTAATGTTCACTTTTTTGTACGTTTTCATCTCTACAGTAAACACTACTAAACACGATAGTTTTACAAAATACTAATTTTTAGATTACTTCTAGAAATAAATGAAAGTTATTTCCTACATAGCCTGAGTTAGAGCCATATGCACCCCTAAATGTGCATAGCATATACAAGATAAGGAAGAAAACTGTGACGATTTTGGGTTGGGAAGGGAATCACAACTGGTTATGGATCCCCAAGGCTAAACTAGCACTTCACTTTCCCCCAAACCTGAAGAGTATACTATGCAATGATAAGCCACTTTTACTTCCATCTCATATTCTGGGAAGCAAACTGGAATATTTTATTTATCAAACATTCATATTCCACTATTCAGAAACAATACAGAAGTCGGCAAACCTTGTAGAATTCCAATGTCAACTTAAAAATGCGTGCCTATAGAAAGAGATACATTCAGCCCTTTGCTTTTGACGGGGTTAGGGACACAAGATCCCCATGAAAGTGGAAAACTGAACAGAAATAAAAATCATGAACATTTTTTTTAACCTGAGAATACTTTTCTAGGAATCTCTAGGTCCTCCAGGGTGATTTTATGGTCAGCCTCCAGTGGAAGCAGGTCAGAGTCACGCTGGAACACCTAGATATTTTTAGAGAGAATATATTTTTTCTGTGGCGGGGGCAAATACAGAAAGAATTTTTTAAGTATATAAAATAAATAATTAATTAAAATAACCCATGAACAATCAGATCTATGAATGATGAACCCATGAAAATGGAGGGCCAACTGTAGTTAGTCTAGGCTCAGAAGGAGCAGTTCCCTCTGTTAATCCTCGTCTTTGAAAGAGTTACAGGAAGCCCTCACCTGTTGATGCCCTATTATCTGACAACTCGCTCTTTTGACACTTCCAAATTAAGGACAAGTTTCACTAATTTGACAGGGGTTCCACTCTCTCATCAGTTCTTGCCTACAGAGGCTGGCTTAGAACTGCTCATATGCACAGACTGCTTGCAAAGCAAGCTGAGAGGAAAAAAGGCACCAAGTCTTTGCGAGCAGTGCTTGCATCCAGTCCTAAGCGAGCCTCTATATGTCCTTCCTACTCCCTTGAGTACAGTACATGGGTTCCACTTTTCAACCAATTTCATTTTTTGACAGTGCTCTCATCCCTAGCCTGTCAGATAAGTGGGGAAACCACTGTAGCTGTAAAGCACGGCTAGTTAACTTTGCCTCGTCCAGGGACCATTCTTCTGTCTCAGGTTACCTTTGTGGGGCCACACAGACTGACAAAATGCCAAAAACCATTAAAACAAAATCAGAAGTGGCCAGAACTGTACTTTCACTTTTGATTTTTTTTTTTTAAAGAAAGGTAATACCGATAGTGATTTATGTGTTGGGATAGGACACTGGGAAATTCTAATTAGAATCTCCAATGGGCCACAGAAACTGACCAGGTGACCCTGGGCAAGTCACACTCTCAGCCTCTGAGGAAGGCAATGGCAAATCCCTTATGAACACATCTTGCCAAAAAAACCTTGTGATAGGTTTCCTTTAGCATCACCATAAGTTTGAACCAAAGGCAAACAACGTAACCATCTCTCAAAAGCCAACAGAAAGAGACCATTCTCCTATACAGCCCAGATGTACACACAGAATCATGGAGGTGGAAGGTGCCAATAGGCCACTGATTCCAACCCCCTACTCAATGCAGGAACTCAAGCCACTGCATTTATCCAGCCATTTTGGAAGATATCCAGAGAAGGAAACCACACCACTTTGGCTCCATGGCCGCACTGCTCTCACAGACATGAAGTTCTTTTTAATGTTCAACTGAAATCTACCCTCCTGTAACTGAAAACCACTAGATTGGTACTACCCTCTGGGGCAACAGAGAACAAACCTGTATTTTCCCTTCTGTAATAGTCCTTTAGATATTTAAAGAGTGCAGTCGTGTCACCCCTGCATCTTCTATTCACCAGGTTGAAAATGCCTAACTCCCCCAAAGCTTTCTTCATACATTTTGTTTGCCATACTCCTCTCATCTTTGTTGCCCTTCTCTGAACCTGCTCCAATTTGTCTATATTCTTAAAATGAAATTCCTAGAACTGACTACAGTAATCCAGATGCAGCCTGATGAGGAAGAATGTACTGGGACTATTTCCCATGTATTGGAAACTATGCTTCTGTTAACATAACAATCAATTAAGCTGTTAATACTTACTAAGCTGTTAATGATCCTAAGATCTTTTTTACATTTACTACTGGTAAGCCAAGTATCCCCCCATCCTGTAAGCATGCATTTTGTTTTTCTGGTCTAACAGCAGAATGTTGTATTTGATTCTGATGAATTTCATTCTATGACTTTCAGCTTAATTTTCTAGTTTATCAGGATCCTTTTGACCTCTCTTCCTATTATCCAATGTGTTAGTTGCCCCTCCCCATTTTGTATTACCTGCAAACCTGATACAGATTCCCTCCCGTCCATAAACTAAATCATTGATAAAGATGTTGAAGAATGAAGGCCCCAGGACAGAACTCTGCAGTACTCTGCTTTAGATTGTGGATACACAATCTGCAGAATTGAGAGGGCTGACTATAGTGTGGCTACTGCAGGGGTGAAAACTGGCCCCTCTGTGTGCTACAGTCACAGAGCCCGGCCTTCCATCATGTAACTGGGAGTAGAGGGAGAGAGAGATTGAGGGGTAACATATCAGGTTGTGTAAGATATCACTGCATCATTTTCTAACCCTGATTCCTTGCTGGTTATACTACTACCATTTTTACCCCACTTTTCTTCCAAAACTTGGAACTCAAGGTGGCCTACAATTTTAAAAAAAGCATACCTCGGTTAACCAAGCTTCTGACAAAGAAGCTCCTCTCTACAAGCTCTCTCTATGCCTGCCCAGCCCCCCTCCCCCAAATTTTCTAACTAGCTGGAAGGTTTTTAGCAGCATCACATTCAACAAGGAGGGCTACAGAAATGAAGGAGGGCTAGAGAAACAAAGACTTTCAGCATCAGGTTGCAGCAGTATGTCTGCAATAAACAATGCAAAGAAGCTTAACGTGGGGAAAAAGGATTTTACTCTAGCTAATCCTACTGTAGCTGTGTCTGCCTGCCTGTGACAGGGAAAGTAAACAGGAGTTCCCTGCAGAATCTTTTACTGTACCTACATAAAATGCAGAAGGAGAAGAACAGCTAAGTCTGCATACCACACGAACGCACAAATGTATAAGTTTGGCCATTAAAATGGACATCATAAGGTGATGGCTGGCGAAAGAAAAAAAAACATCCCAGAATGCATTTTTGAAGAAGTTTTCAAGTATTCTCTAAAAGGCTGAAAATGTTTTTCTTTACTTAAGGCTTACTTGACTTGGTTGTTTCATTTCACATGTGCATAATGTTAGTTTTGGTTAAAAAGTTTGCTGAAATTTTTTGAACTGCTCTTTTCTGGGATGTAAGAACCTATCCATATTCTATGTTATATCTGCCTCTGGTACCAAGACGTCGATTACAGAAGTAACATTTGGGAACACATCTATTTCAGTAACTAAAGTATACCCATAAAGTGTTTGTGGTTAGCAGTCAACCTGAGACCCAAGCCAAGGAAGGAAAGGCACTACTGGTGGTGCCTGTACACTCCATCCCTTACCATCATCATCTCAAAGGCTGTGAGCAGGAGTTAAGACTCCTACTCAGTGGTCCAGCCAGATTAGAAAACAGCATTCTTATGAATAAGAACACAAACCTTTTCTTGTTTTGTTTTTTTTTGCAGATCCCATTTGTTACAAACTCTAGCTTCCTTATTTTGGAACCAGTGGTTAGGACAAAAGTGAAACACAGTAGTTTGTGGATCAGATCCTAAGGGGAAAAATTTATCCATCTAAAAAGCAACTTTACAAAGAAAATGGAAAAGTAACAATTGCCCTAAACCAGGCTGTTAACATTTCTTATATTCAGCTACTCAAGTGTAGGCTTGTCCTTGTACATACAGATCATCTTAACACACTGTACTGATAACTAGAGGCAGTAGATAATTTCCTTCTTCCATTTAACCTCTATTTTGAATCTAGCGTAATTCATAATTCAAATATAATCCTGAAAAAATCTGTTAGTTTTACGGTGCCACAGGACTCTGTTTTATACTGCAGCAGACTGACATAGTTACTGCACTGTGTTAAAAAAAAATCAAGTTTTCTAAACCATTACAAACCCTTGCATTTTCTTAGCTTAGAGTTCACAAAAGGACATCACTGTCACCAACAGACCTATTCTTTGTAACTAGGTGTTCAGATTCAAGACCTGTCAAAGCTTCTGGGCTACTTTACTTCTTCTCAGATTACCATGCTGTCAATTAGTCCTACATCACCGAACAAAATACAGCTGTTCTTTAATTCCTGTCTAGAGTCCCAGAGCATTAACGTACAGGTTATGTAACTCTAGTCAAGAACCTTTCCAAAAACTAGAGCTACGAGTAGAATTAATCAACTCTGTACATTGCATGGTAAAGCATTTCCATAGTCAAAACACAATAGTAAAAATGTTACACTCTTTTCAGGGGGTGAGCATTAACAGACGGTACTTTGGCTAAAAATATTAAATCAGAAGTTTTGCTCGCAAATAGCAGATCAGAGCTTATGTAAACCTACTCTCTGCCACCACCAGGCAAAGCAACATTCCCGCACCGCACCTTACTCCAGACTACAGTGTGACATAAGAAAAGACTAGCAATAGAAAGAGATCTGAACAGTAACACCCACTTCAGATGACATACAAGAGAATCAAGCTGAACAACAAACTATGGAAAGGGAAGGCAAAACCTGATTTGCCTCAAGTTACTAGGGAGCCAGGTCAGTGGACAACACCAGTGATAACCGAGCGAGCATTTATGCCACTGTTCATAAAACATTATTCCATGACACCACAGCAATTAAAACATATGCCTATTTATGTCAAACTGATCAGCCTGGAGCAACTACTTCCAAAAAGGCCAAAATGATTCAGCAGGAAGATGAAATGTGGGAGAGGAATGGTTGTCAACTGGGCTTGATAATATCTGAACCACTAGCAGAAATCTGTTGTATGGTACTGGATACTCTTTTTGGAAATGAGAATAGTAAGTTAACACACTAAAGCAGGGAGGAACATCTGGCATGTCAGTCACATAAGAAAGCATGATTTTAACTAGCCTACATATAATTGGCTTAAGTCACCAAAATGTTAGAGAAATTTCAGATCCAAAGTGAATTCTTCTTTCACACAAGAACTTGAAAACTTTCATTACAGAGATACGGAATGATACATATTTATTATTTTCTTCTACCTTTTAAGAATGTTTCTCAACTATTCACTGAATTCCGGAAAATAACATTTCAGAGACCAGATACTGTCTCTGAAAGTTATACATATAATATATCTCCTAGGGGATGTGAGGGTATTCTGGCAAAATTAAATTAAACAACCAGTTTTAAAAATGAGCATGCACAGCCTTCAAAGTCTCATGGAACATCACTGCTGCTCCCAAATCCTGGCAGTTGTTCACTCTTGCTTTATACTAGAAAAACGTAGAATCAAAGACTGAAGAAGTAACTTTAGGAAAGTACCTTAGAGATTGTTTGGATTATTACAATTGCTGCAAGGGTTTGTTGAAAACCATTCTCTTTTGGAAATGTAGGTTTGCTGTTTAATTGTGTGAAAAGCATGGAAGATGCATTATTTATCAAACCACTCCCATTACTGCACTAGAAGAGGATCAAAACTCAAAAACAGAATCAACTAATAGAATCTTTTAGATTATCAGTATCAGCCATTATTCCATTGACAGAGTGGACAATTATAGAACCGGTCTGTTCTTCACACCTGGCATCTTCCTTGTAAGAACAGGGCTACAGAACTAATTGAATGTGAAGTACTGTAGTCTGCCTTTATCCATGAGGATAAAACCTCCTCGTGGATGCCTGAAACTGTGGATTAGTATCAAAACTTGTACTGTCACTAGAAGTACCTCTGTAGCTTCATGGGGACCATAGTGAGGCTTTGTACTACTAGATGATACAAAGCCTCTCTACTGTCCCTGCAAAGTTAGAAGGCTACTTCCAGAGATGCCAGAGCTGTTTCCTGTGGCTGTTGACAGAGGGGCAGTTAAAAGGGGGCTGACCAGGCAGCTGGCAAGATGTGGGTAGCAGGACCTAGACTAGGCCACATGGATGCCACTGCCCAGATGCCAGGGGACAGACTGGGAGAAAGGTGGGAGGGAGAAAGGTGATTCTGTGAGGAAAGAGGCTGACTGCAGGTAACTGAAATCACAGAAAGGTAAACAGGGGATAAGAGAGAATTCTTGTACTAGCTATTAAACAGCAGCTTCTAAAATACTAACAGAAGTTTGGAAAACACTGATGCTTAATCTTTCAAGCATTTCAGTTCCATCTACTTGATCTCTCCAAAGTTTAAAAACAACTAAAAGAATTAATTTCAGATTCCAATTAGGTGTGCAGCAACTGCATAACCCAGCAGAAAACCTGTAAACCAAACTTTTTAAAACCACCAGTTTGCCTCTTCAGAATTATGAGCTGTTTCAATTAAAAAGTCAAAGATATAACTGCTTAATTCTCTGCTGTGCACCCATAAAGCTTCCCCGGATTGTGAACATGTTTGCCAGGGATAGTCAAATTTCTTAAGCTTAAGAGCTGCACAGCAAATCCTTCACGTAGCAATTGCTTGAGTCACCCTCTGCAGGCATCACATATACCCTGTCCAATCTTTTCTACATCTCCTTTCCATATCAGCCACTAAAAATGCTTCTTCTTTCCTCAATGCCATTCCACCAAAATAGTTCCTTAGCTTTTCTCTGAACAAAGGATAACATTTCCAAGTTGCCATGGCCTTCCAGGTATTTAAAGTTGCAAGACGAAGAATGAATAAGGGAGCTTGAGAAACATTTGGCTGCATTTTCAAAGTATATGCACAAAACAAAATTCTGCATATTCCTTATAAATCCATGTATTATTGTTGTTGTATGCCTTTGAGTTGTTTCCGACTTATGATGGCCATAAGATGAACCTATCACAGGGTCTTCTGGAGCTGGGAGTCTGTGACATGCCTAAGGTGTGAGTTTCCACGGGTCATAGTCTTATGTTCAAATCACTATACCACTTCAGCTTTCAAATCAATATATACTCACATATTGTATGATACCCCTGCAATTATGAAATACCAGTTCACAAACTTTATGGATAGGATTTTTCACACACAGGACACATCTAAATCAAGACGGCAAGCTACACAGATGGTATGCACAAAAATAGTCACAAAAATCCTTTTTTTTTCAGGAAAAATTATGAATGTGAACTGTGAAAGTGAAGATTCAGGTATCTACTTTACAATCAAAATTTTAGGATATTATTAATCCAAATATAAGTTAGATAAACTGCTAGAAAGCCAGCTTATGAATTAATACCCGATATTTAGCTTGTTTCACCTAACTGGCAGTGGCACATATCAGTTAAACCTTCATGACATGGAAAGTCTCTTAAAGACTTTTGATCATGACAGCTATGTACTACCTGCAGCATTATGGCCAGTATACAGCTCAATTTCAGTTGCTGGGGACATAAGCAAGAAGGTACTATTATGCTCCTGCCCTGCTTGTATGCTTCCCACAGGCATCAGGTCTGCCCCTATGGGAACCACATTCTAGGTCAGGATACACCTTTGGTCTAACTCAAAACACAACTCTTCATATTTTATTATTAAATAGAGTCATGCACTGGTAGACAAAATAGTAATAAAACATATCCTAAATGATCTAAAAGCTGACTGAATTTAAAAGTCTACAGGCCTCTTCTAAAAAGAAGTAAGAACTCCAGAACTCAAACTTGCTTCATTAAATAAAGCCAGTAATAACCACAGGACAAACATACTTACAGACTACAGTTTGGTAAAGTTTCTTAAAGGTACCAGTAGAAATAATACAGCACTACCAAGGTGCCGAAATTTGATACTGCATGCAGAAATCCAATATACAAAGGACACAGTACCTTCAGCTGAAACTACATGACAAATCAGAGAGCCATAGTTGTAGAAATGCCTATAAAATCCTAATCTAAGATGCTTCATTAGTCTTACCAAAACATAATAGTTCCCAATGAAATGGTTCGTAAGTAGTTCCTTGTCCTCAACACAGAACAAAACACAGAATAACCAATATTTTCTTCAACATTTAAAATAAAATGTTTTTGCTTCCATTCAATTTCCATTTAGCTGTGCCACTGTACTGAAAGCCCCCAAACCATTCACATTTATCTAAAGAACTAGACAACTCATTCCAATCCCTGCAAGTAAACTTTATTCATTATACTGCAGTGCTGATAGACTGGATTGTGTTTGTACTGGACTGTTTTATGTATTTTCTCAAGCTTCTGGCTTGCCCATATTAAAAAAAAAACTACAATAGGCCCTTCACATTCATGAGGGATAGGGACAGAGGGACGGACTAGGGAAAAGGTGGGAGGGAGAATGTCAAATGTCAAAAAAATCACAAATAGGCTGATGCCTTCCCTCCACGCTCCTGCCCACTGCAAGGAATGGAGGAGGTCCTGGGGTGTGTAGCAAGGTTGCGATCCAGGCCCTGTACAATCCTATGAGCTTACTCCAGAGCACGTAAGCCCAAGGACTGCAGGAGGTGGCCATCGCCAGCCCTGCAGTCCCTGTGGGTCTGCTCCAGAGTGCCTGTGGGAGCCCAGGGCATGCAGGAACACAGTGATCGCCAGCCCTGCACGAACCTGCAGGCCTGTTCCTAGCTGCCTGTGCAAGCGCAAGCCCTGGATCTTGCAAGGATGCAGTGACTGCTGGCTGTGTATGAACCTGCAGGGCTGGTTCCTGCCGCCCGTGCATGCGCAGGCCCGAGGGTGTGGAGGGACGTGGCAAGCTCTCACTCTACACAAACCTGCGGACCTGTTTGCCACCGCCAGTGTGAGTGAAGGCCATGGGGCATGCAACAATGTGGGGACTGCTGGCCCTGCATGATCCTGCGGGCCTGCTCAGGACAGCCCATGCAAGCCCAGGCTCTGGGTGAACTGCACACTTCTGCCGCATGGAGGGCCTGGAGTGTGAGGGGCAGAAAGGGGGGCAACGGGCACTTCCACAAATAAATCCGTGGAAGTAAAACCCACGAATGTAGAGGGAGGACTGTATATTCTAGTACTTTTGAGTCCCTATACTTTAAATAGGATTTGACACATTGTACTTTACCTAGTGTATATTCAGTATAGTTCAATATAATACAAAACGTTAGCATGGGGCAATTTCATTTACCTGAAGAGTTACAGACAGACACATGTCCAAACATTAAAATAGGGATTTACTTAAGATTTGAGAATACATTTCCAGACATCACAAAGGTACTTTTCAAATATGGGCATACCTCAGTTAACAAAATCTTAGACAAAGATGCTCTAAGCTAGGGAATAGTGGGATATAAACCAGCTGATTCTATGACAGCTGTGTATGCCTGCTTGCAACAGATAAGGTAAACAAGAGATGCCTTTAGAATCCTTTACTATGCAAACCTGAACAGCCAAACAGAGAAAAAAGGGGAAGCAGATATGCCTGCCTTACCAGCTACTCCCAGCATTTTAGCAAAGCACAGATTTATAAAGTGGAAATAATAAGAAAAGTGGAGGCTGGAGAAAGAAGAAATCATCCCTGGATGCATTTTGGAAGAACCTTTCACATAATGGTTCAAATGTTTTTGTGAACTTCTGCAAGGTTAACTGGCCTGGTTATTTCATTTCACTTAAAGGTTTGCTGAAACATGTAGAAGTGGTGGGTTTTTTTGTTTGTTTGTTTGTTTTGCGCAGGGTTGGTGGTCTCTCTGTTTTTTCCATGTTATTTCTGCCTCTGGTACTGAATTTTCCGTTAAAGTAGTAATACCCAGGAAATCTAGTTTGTTAAGTGAGGTATACCTGTATCGAATATTAAGTTTTCTAACAGACTGACACTAATTCAGAAACAAGCCTCTCAGATACAGAGGAATTTGCCCAATAAGCATGCTTATTGTTGTTTTACGTATCTATTCCCAGTACTTACAATTGTGTGAAACAACATTATATATACAGATACTCATTCAAAATTGTGGGAATTACAACACAAAAACATTCACAAAAACTATGACATTAATCTTTCTGTAGATTTTTAGATTAAGTACAGAGAACCAGCAGTGTTCTAAGCATTATCACTTGATGATTGCTGAGAATATTATTTCCTAGTTAACACCCAACAATATTAGACGGATAAGTATATGGCAGTTTACTATACTGGAAAAATAATTAAATTTAGGAGAGAAAAAATGCTCTACTTATCAGAATGAAAATTCTACACCATATACAATTTTCACTGACATATTTATCCAACCGTAGTCCTGCCCATCTATGGCGGAAGATGGAGGATTCGAGATGGAAAGAGAATATCCAGCTAGGCCAGCCATCTTCTCTTCAGTCTGGGCAAGTCTGGATATGCCTGTTGTTGGCCAGTCGAATCCCTTCCTTGGCTCTCAGACGAGGGAGGAATGAGGGATTGGGGAGTAGAAGCAGAGGGAATTATAGGGAAGTTTTTTTTAAAGGGTACTGAAGAGAGAGAAGCAGAAAGGTCAGGAACTGAGAAAAAGGCGAAATTGAGAGTGGGAAGATTCTGGAGCAAAAAGTGAAAAACATGGAGAAGGAGGCAGAAATAAGACTGACCTTCTGGGGGCTGTTCCCCTGGTGGATACACCAAAGAGGTCTACTTCCTATCTACTGGATCAAGTGGAAGGAACAACTCATTCAAAGGATGTTCCTCCCTTCACTGCTGGGAAACCTGCGTTTTACTATAATGTCTTTGACACATGGAATCAAACATTTACTTAAACACACACAACCATAATGTATATGTTGTTTTTTCTGATGATCAAAGGCAATCGACAATTTCAATTATGTGTGTTCAGTATTAACTTGGTATAAGAAAACTTGTTATGAAGATTCATACTATGGAATGAAAACTCCAGCCAAGGAAGCTCTGGAAAAGCATCCAAAGTTATCTGCCAAAAACTCATCCAAATTCACTCTGGTTTAAACTAGCATTATCATATTACCATTCTTTGGTTTAAAGACCAAACCAAAAAGGCTTTATGTCCACTAATGACACTTAAGACTTGGTTTTATAGTTTGCAACATCCCATTTATAGACTAAGCTGTTACAACCAAATTAATCTATTTGCAAGGAAAAATTGAAATAAAGTAGTAAAGATTTATTGAACTTGACCCACGTACAAGATATTTAAATTAGTTATTAAACACCTCCCTGTGTAGCTCAAGACAGTTTGCAACAACTCTTGGAACAGATTAAGGCAAGCAGTAACCCAAAACAAAACAAAAACTCTAAACTGAAAGCCAAACGGTAGAGTTTCATCTTTCATTCTTACTAATAAGCCAGTCAGGGGAATTTCATGCCTGTGGTTGCAAAGCCACAGTACAGTGGTACAGTGGTTATGGTCCTGCTTGCATCTCCAACTATTCTTGACTTCACACAGAAGAGGTCACGCAGAGGGGGTACAAAAAGTAACGGGTGAATAAATACCAAAACTAGTTAGAGGACAATACAATGAGAGGCAATCTTCATGATAGTTTCAATCTATCATTTTAGAGAAGAGTTTTGAAGGGATGTTCACTGGCGTTATTTCCTGAATTTCATAAAAGAAGCATACAACACTGCTCAATAAGTTATGCACGTAGATAGCACTGCTTTCTCTGTTGCATAAAACCTTTAAAATAAATGTGTATGATGTCCCAAGGCACCCATCATCTATTTGGTTTCTGGGGCTTCCTTGAAGAAAGGCAGAGAAACAAACTATTACGGAGAAAGAGCGGGACAAAACATGCAAAAGTTTCACTTAGTTCTGTCATCTCCTTTATGTAGACTATATGCATGTACATTATGATTTAAAAACCCATCTAACTCCTCTCTTGTTTACTCAAAAACTCAGTGCAAACTAAAACAGCATTTTCAATATCAAAATCCATTTCACTGAATTGACTTGATTTTTTTCTTTCAGAAATATCAAAAATATCTTTAAACAATCAGAATGTAAAAGTGGCACTAGCTATGCTGAAGACCAGCTCAACAATCCCCTCCCCAGGATATTACAGTGTGACAAAATGCACACAAAAAAAATTGGGTTTATATTGCCTTCAAAAATCTACATGAGATAGAACTATGGAAGACTACTCCACTGGAAGAGCTGAAGTCAATGGAAAATTTAGTTCAAATTGCCATTTGGCAATTTCAAAACATTTAGAAGTTCCCTACTCAGATCACACTGATTTTACTGCGCTACAAAAAATTGAAGCTCTTCCCCCCAAATTATATTAACCAGCCAAGACTTCAAAAATTTCCATGTGTACAAGAGTGTGTGTGCCCTCAAAAAACCTTTCTTCTTTATCTTATCCTGCACTGGAGAATACTTGTGAAGCTGGCCCCGGTATCTAAAGCAGTCTGAAAGACTGGTACTTGGAAATAATTTAGAAATCTCATTTTATGTTCAATGCTACATAACTGCTACTTTTGGAATCCTGTCATTTTTTTTCATGCTCAAACCTGAGTGCTAACACAATCAGGCTATCCACTTACGAAGGGACGGGGTGTCAGTGCTGTAATAAGTGAATACATTGAAATAAGTACGTTGAAAGCACTGTCTAGTTGTACCACAAAGCATTTGTCTGAATTCCCTTCCTCTCTCCAAATAACATGTTGCTTCACTTTAGAACGAGTACGGTTCCGTTCTATAGCATCATAATGGATTCCACAGAAAGGCTGTGCAGGATTCTACAGATAGAACTTTGCAGAATTAATACTATCTATATTTCCACAGAGAGCCAGAGTGGTGTAGTAGTCTGAATGTTGGACTGCACTCCTGGAGATCAGGATTCAATACTCCACTTGGCCGTGGAAACTCACTGGGTGACCGTGGGTGCATCACATAATCTTAATCACTGAAAACCGCATGATATGGCAACCCTAAGGTGACCCTAAGTCAGAAACAACTTGAAGGTACACAACAACAGCATTACCACAAGCAACACTTGATTATCTTCTTTGAAACAGTTGAATGATAAAAGGAAAGAAGACAAATCAACATTCATAGAAGAATACTGAGAACCGTGCACTAACTCTTCCCAGTTTTAATCTTTTAAGCAGATAAGTTTGCCTATCCTGCAGGATATTTTTCATGAAGGAACTTCTGAAAACTTAAGAAAATACTCATTCTGTTTACAAAACTAATTAACTGGAACGTCTTTCCCAGAGTCCTAACAGTTAGAATTAAAAGTTCCAACAGTTCTTTCTGACAATTAAATACAAAACATGGCTCTGGGACCACATATGCCCCTCCCCCAAGCTGTTGCACCCACCAATTCTCCTGGACTATCCTCCCACTGAAAAATGGTGAAGTGCTTCTCCTGGAAATCTTGAGGAGTGGCATTCCATCGTTTAACTAGGTTACACAGAAACCCTGCAATGTTCAATAATAAAAAAAATACTAGGTTTCTGAAACCAGAAGTAGATGTCTGGCAACGTCCAATTGTATTCTGGGGCCATTTTTGACAATCCATGCATATAACAACAGGCAGAAAACCGGCTATGTTTCCCACCTTAAATCCAGACAGACTGCAATGAATGAAACCTAAATAACTATAAAACGTATTGTTATCATATTTCCAAAATGATTTACCACACAGTCAGGGGTACTGTTCTTAAGAATTTGCATCTTTCCAAGTCTTCAGTGGAAGAATGACCCAAGTGTTCTACTAACTAACTACTGAATATAGTCTACAGTGAAGTGTGAGCCCAGAAAACTGCTAGAACCCACCCTCAGACTGCCCATTTTTAAAAAGTGTAAAGCCTCCCATACTGTCTGCGAGTGGAGTGGTTTGCTTCCCCTCAAATACCAGATCCGTCCAAAACCCAGAAAAAAAATCCTCCAGCACTTCCACTCTCAGTTCATTTACTATGCTTGCAAGGACATCATTTCTACAGTAACCATTTTTTACTCCAATCCAGAATAGAATCATAATTAAAAATATTTATAAACTAAAGGAAAATTATAAAATCAAATATTCATTTGCATGGTGCTATTCGGATAAATGTAAATTATGCTTTCCTATAATTTAAACCAAAGAGTTCCAATACTGTACACAAGTATTCACTCAATAAGAATTTTTGCAGCAACTTTATTATTCCCAATTGTAAATAAGTAAATAAAAATAAATTCCATAAGAACGCCTTGCTAAGGTGCTAGAAAAGCTGCACATTTTGTTATTACATTCTACTTCTCCCCATAGTTAATGCTGACGTGCTGTACAGTCCAGCAAGAGAGAGGAAGAATGCATACCCTTCAATAATTCTTCAGGTATAGAGGATTAAGAATACCTTAAGGAATCTCCACAGTGCAATGCACTACAGTGTCTCTGAGGGATTTTATTTTAATTACATAAATTCTAAACTGGAAAAGTTTAAGGGAAGAAAGGGTTTTCCCTGAGTAGTTACATCATAAAAAATATCCAGAAGGCAACAATACATAATTTAATAGCTTGGAATGTGTTATCCAGGACAAGAAGGACGGTTGGCCATTTCCAAGATATAGCAGCCTGAGTGATGGCAGCATACGTTATTATAGGAATAGCAAGCACAGCTTTGAGAAAGCAGGTTGCATAAGACATATTTTCTCTTCATATGGTAAAAAAACCCTCTAATAATGCAGTACAGAATGGCCCTAATCAGAAGACACAGAAAAGCTCTACTTTACCAAGTGTAGAAAACTGTGTCTACAAAAAAATGCCAAAAAAGACAGTTTTCATTTCTTTGCACTCATCACAGGAATTTTCAAAACTGGGCCATATCTATCAGCTGAGAATCCTCCCCATAACCTAGATGGTAGATTTTCATTCATTCATAAGTAAAGGAAATATGCAATCAAGACAACAGTAATCCTAATGTGGCATAACCAAGAAGGGAGCCTTAGTATTCATAGTTTTCAAAGATTACACCGCAATACAACTACACAGAAAACAATCTGAGAAAGTGAAGTTAGTTTATGGCATGGCAAGTCTACTCCTTCAAGACAGAACAACTCCCAGAAAAAGTGTGCACAGTCCCTGGGTACATTTAGCTTCATGACTAAGGCCTCCGTTGCTGAAGATTCTGATAAACAGACAGCTATCATGATTTAGAAATTGATCTTCATTAACATTTTCCATCTATGCTTTCTCTAATAAACATATAGATTTATCAGTCCTTGAATAAAATTAAACCAACTGAATATTAGCTGCACACAACAGAAACCACGTTGTAAGAAAAATGCTTCTCACTATATAAAGTCTTCATTAAATATTGAGAAATGTACTCACACATTGATATACTATCCTTAGTTAACTATACCATTAACACAGCTCTAACTTTACTGAGAGATCTGTATTTAGTCTAACAACTATGTGCTAATCAAATTTATCCAGAAACGAATATGACTGCAGCAAGACTCAACTGCATACTCACTTTAGGGGCCTAAATACCTTAAGGTTCTTCAACTTTTCCTTCACCAGGGACCCCTTGTAAATATAATCTATTGCCAGGGTCCCTCAAAACTTAACTAAAGATTTACCCTATTTGCTGGCATATAAGATGCACTTTTCCCCCAAGAAATACTATGTGAATATGGGGTACATCTTATACAACAAGGCATCTTATATACACTGGCAAATAATATTTGCCGGTGTATAAACAGGGAGCATCTTATATGCCGGAAAATACAGTAAATATGTAAAATTAGATTTAAATATTTTAATATTTATTTATTAAAGGCTTCTGGAGACTAGCATTCAAATGCCTGCTCAGACACAGAGTGATCTTGGCCAAATTACATTCTCTCAGCCTCAGAGGAAGCCAAAGGCAAACCCTTCTGAACAAATCTTTCTCTCCAAAACCTGTGATAAGTTCACCTTAGGGTTGCCGTAAGTTAGAAGTGACTTGAAGGCACACAGTAACAAACTGCTGATGATGGTGGGAGGTTCTTTCTAGCCATGATGTTGCTCCCCTTTGAAAACTGATTTATGGCAACCCTTGTGCCATTTCCGCCCTACACTGTTAAAGCGCTATTATTCCCCTTTCAACATCCTATGGAATCTTGGGGTTTGCAGTTTAGGGAAGGGCATTTAGAATTCTCAGCCAGAGCGATCTTTGGCCTCAGTCAAGTACAAACCCCAAACTCCGCAGGATACTGAAAGTGGAATAATAGCACTATCACAGTGTAGTGCAGAAATGGCCTAAGACGAATCAGTCATGGAGGTTTTCTTGACAAGATTTGTTGCCTTTGCCTTTCTCTGTGGTTGAGAGAATGGGACTTGCCTGAGGTCACCCAGCTGGTTTCCATGGCAAACTGAAGATTCAAACCTTGATCTCCAGTGTTATAGTTTGGGCACACGTATATGTCTGCCGCCATGTACCTTTTGATAGGGACACAGCAGGGGGTGTGGGTGCATACCCAAACTACCCTCTCATTTACAAATTAGGGAGCAGTTTGGGCTCATGCACATGCCTCCTGCTTATGTCTCTTTCATTAGAGACATGGCAGCGGCATGTATGTGTGCAGGCACCAAAAGTGCTACCTTGTTTGCCTGCCCCGTGTCCCTTGGTGTCCAGACCCCTGCTGCCACAGGCATGTGCACATACCTGAACTGCTCTCATGTTTGCAAATAAGGGAGCAGTTTCAGCACACTCTGCCTACTGGCACATCTGTTGCAGCTGGTGTCCAGCAACAGAGCTTCACAGACCACCTGTGAGTGCTCCATGGACCCCAGGTTAAGAACCACTGCCCTAAAAATAACAGATCCCATCTGATCTTGGAAGGAAGCAGGGTCAGCCTTGGTTAATACTTGAATGGGACTGATGCTATAGGCTGTATTTCAGAGGGAGGAACGGGCAAATCCACTTCTGAGTATTCCTTGCCTTAGAAAACCCTATGAAATTCATGCAGTTACCATAAGTCAACAGGCAGCTTGCAGGGGCGCCTGTGTGTGCACACAAATACACACCATCCACTTTTCCATTTTTTAGTAATAAAGAGTGGTATGTACTGCTGAACCTTGTTATTAAGTTAGTTTATGCCTTTAAGTCACATTTCATAACAAATTCCAAAGGCACAGCCATGTGAGCTTTTAAACTGCCAGTTCTCTGGCACATGTTTCTAATGTACAATAAACACAATTACCGCTGCAGCTTTAACATGCAGTCTTTCCACACAATGTTGTTCTACAAACTGAATTTCCCATTAATACAGGTGTATGTGTATACACACACACACACACACACATATATTTTACCAGTGAAGTGCAAAAGCGTTTCCTAGTTTCAGAAAATAATGTTGTTGTGTTTTATCTTTTGATAAAAGGAAAAGCAGTAGACAATTACATTTACCATAAATGTTTGTGGAAAAAGGCGTATATTTTGGCAGTAGCAACAAGTAGGAGACACCCCTAGTGTTGACATAAAATATTACAGCAGAAATATTACCAGATTAATTTTTTAACAATTGGCAAATTTGAACTGTCATGATATTTAGCCAAGCAGATCCCTCACACTTTTATCTTCTTTCTCTGAAAAATCATAATCTGCCTTGAATGTCCAAGACTACGTAATTCTGAGTTAAAGCTTTGTATTAAGTTGCATGTTATCAGACATGTCTCCTACAAAAATCTACGTGCATGTTTGCATTCCAGTTTAAATATGAACAAATACTATTGCATACAACAAAGAAACCCTTCAAAACCAAGACATTCTCCAGTCAAACATATTTAAAAAGCTGCCATTATGGGGAAGGCAGAGAGGAGGAGAAGACTGAACAACCAATAAAAGGCACTTCTAAGAGGTCACTTCTGGAAGAAGAGTTTGCAGAGATGCAAGGTGAGGAGACAATTCTGTGGTGAAGTAAAAACAGTACTGGCAACTAACAAGGAACCACTGGTAGTTAGGAAGGAGAAACTTCTTTGTATATTTTAGGATTTATTGATAATAGTGCAGTGTGTCAGGGTTTTTAAGTCGCAAACATCAAGGTACTGAGAGAATTCTAGTATATTATAGACAGGAAAGAGAAACCTAAATTAATAAAGAGCAAAGAAGAACAATATTATGGTACAAGATACATTAAAAAGAAAACTGAATGTGACACATTGTCTTCTCTAGACAAGGACTAAAGGCTGAGATTAGGATACTTTTTTGTACGCCAATCTGTGGAAGATGTAGCAAAAGAGAGGAAAAAGGGAACAGGTATGCAACTGGGAAAACATGGAGAGAAGAGTTGGAGAATCTAAACAAGGAACACCAAAAAGAAAAGAACCTCTAGGGCAAAAAGATTATGAGTACAGTTGTATTAAAGCCAGAATTCAATGTGGGTGTTTAATCATGTGTGAATATAAAACAAAACTGGTGGCAAATAAAATTAATGTTTACAGAACTATTGTGAAATCTCAAAGGGCTACAAATCAAATAGTTAAGGCAGCTACTGAGAAAGGCAGGATACTATAGAAGATTTTAAATACATTTATCTAGAAGCAACTCCCACTAAATACAACATGACTTATTTCCAAAAAAATGTACAAAGAATCAAGGTGAATATGACTACAGCCAAGATCAGTGGATTTGGACTGAGGACTGGACATGGCAACTGTATAAGAGTTTGTTGTGGTTATGTGCCTTCAAGCTGTTTCTGACTTATGGCAACCCTAAGGCAAATCTATCATGAGGTTTCCTGGCGCTGTGTGTGTGTGTGTGTGTGTGTGTGTCACACATCCAAATGGGGAGTGGGAGAACCCTGATCTCCAGGTTCATAGCCCAACACTTAAACCTCTACACCACACTGGTTCTCTTATTTACTTACAAGTACTTTTCACTGGATTCAATGGGATTTACTGACACATAACTAGGCAGAGGACTAGAGATTTACATATCAAATGAAAAACCAACAAAAAGTCTTGTGAGAACCAAAAGTCTAACACGTTTACTACAGTAGATATTTTTGGAGATCACAACAGCCTGAACAATAACAAGGTCACCAGACCTTAGGGTATCACAGGACTATTGTTCTTAATGCAACAAATTAGCATTGCTAATCCTACAGAAACTATCTGATAGAATGGTCTCTGGGTGAAAGTTTATACAATAAATATGTAACTTCATGAGGTGCTAGAAGACTGCTGCAACAGACAAACAAAGCTATCTCCCCAGAATTATCCACTAATCACTCTGTTCACTATCAATCAGATCAGTCAAGCTGGTTAAGGTAGCCGTCCCCCCCCCCGCCAAAGCAAACCCTTCTAAGTCTCTTTAAAGCATGTTTAAGAGTTCGATGCAAGTCTATATAATCTACAGTGGCAATTTTCATCGAGCAGCCACCGAACAGTAGCTATTCCGGAAATGTTAGCCTCAAGACTACAGAAGCAAGATCTCATCAGGCAGGATACAAGACTGTACATAAGTATATAAGAATACTCAGGTGGGGAGGGAGAAGAAAGAGCTCCTAGTAGGAGCGAAGGAACTGTACTTTGTGGGGAAAAATTGCAAGGGGTGCAGTAAAGAAGCAGTTTGAATACGCAAGAGAAGCTGCGTGGGCTGGAGAAAATTTGCAGGATTTTTTCTTCCCCACAGGGAGAGGAGGAGGAGAGGAGAAAAGAAAGGGGGGTGCTGGCAAGAATGTAGGTGGGAGAAGAAGAAATCTAGGGCGCGGAAGAGCGCGCGGAGGGCGAGGGCTCCTCGCCAGGGGTGGGGCACTGCAGGGAAGAGGTCACCGCTGGGTGAAGGCAACTACCGGAAAGGCGGGGAAGCCGCTCTTCGCAAAGGGAAGAAGAGGCAACGCACGCCGCCCGGGAGGGAGCGGGCGCCGCGGACGGACAGAAGGAAAGAGACCGGCGAGGATGTGAAAAGGGCGTCACGAAGCCTTTGGGGAACTCTGGGAAAAGGGGGCTGCGGTAGGCGGACGAGGAGAAGGAGGAGGAGGAGGGCGACGAAAAAAGAGCCCTCGGCGGAGGCGCGCTGGGGAGGCCTGACACCGCGCGGGCGGGCGGGCGGGCGGGGGCGGGCCGGTCCCTTCGTTTCCTCTCGCCGCCGAGGAGGCGACTTCGACGCCGCTCCCCTCCCTTTAATTAACGGGGTCTGGAAGGTTCCGCCGAGGCCTGCAGGTGGGAGGGAAGGGGGAGAAAAGGACCCGCGCGGCGGTGCCTCCTTACCATGGTGGCGGGTGGGTGTCGAGAGCCTCCCCGCAGCTGAATCCTCCACCCCCGAGCCCCGGTCTCCGCCGCCGCCGCTTCCTCCTCTTCTCCTCCCGCCGCCGCAGCGCGTGCGCCTCCCTGCCCTGATTTGCGCTGCCGCCTCCCTTCCTCTCCTCTCCCTCGGTGGCTTCCTCAGGGCTCTCCGCGCCTCAGTCCGGCGGCACGGGCGGTGGGGAGGGCGCGGGAGGGGGAGAAGGCTCGCGCTCGCCTGTTATTTACTCTCGGGGCTCGTGGCGGTTGCCGACGGTTTCACTGCAGTGGCTCGCGCTGACCCGCAACCTCGCGAAAGGGGAGGGGGGAGGGAAGGAGGAGGAGAAACGCAGCAGAGTGTACACGAACCGAGGGATCGGCAGCAAAGGGGGAGGAGCCTCCAACATCCGGGCAACTCCCCCCACCGGCTGCTCTCCCTCAGGGTCCATATTTGCATACGACGAGGGGACGTGCGTCTGTCGTCACCGCGGTTGGATCGTGGAGACGGGAAAGAAGAGCGCGCGGGGAGTGGGAGGGAGAGTTGAGGGATTGTAAAATGGAGGAGGGTGCTCGCTCGCGGTGAGGGGGAGGAGCGGATGGAAGATGGGTGAAGGCTCGGGAGGACTAAGGCTGGTTCCTCACTAGCCTGTAATAGTGCTATTATTCCACTTTCAGCATCCTGTGGAATCCTGGGGTTTGCAAAGTGCAAACCCCAGGATTCGACAGGATGTTGAAAGTGGAATAATAGCACTATTACAGGCTAGTGTGGAAATGGCCTAAAGCTTTTATTGTTTTTGGTGAACTGTTTTTGCGATATTTCAGGTACTCCAAATTTTAAATATTAGTAATATTATGAGAATACAAGTTCATTAAAAATAAAGCAGGTTCACTTCAGGTTGCCATTGCAACAGCAAAGATAATTTCTTTTTTTAATCCCCCCCCCCCCGGTAATAGTGTGACTCTATCTTCCCCGGAGCCAAAGTTTTGCCCCCTAGGGCAAGGCTGCAGGTGTAAACATTCTTCTGGTATTTTTTTCTGTGCAATTAAATGCCCTTGGAGAGTAGGGATGTTTCTTCCAACACCAGCGAAAGAAACCTAACTATAAATCAAATAAAAAAATGTGGTGTTCACATTTTGTGGCTGCTTGTAAAGTGTGATAGTTATACCAGGTTACTACTTCCCTGGAAACAAGAGATTCCTCCCCAGATGTTACTGGAAATTTTTCTGATGTTATATTTTTAAGTAGAAAAATTTTTTTACACTAGCCAGAGATATAAATAAATATCCATTTGTATCTGGACTGTTGCACTGTAATCAGTCAATCATGTTAAATGAGCTGAACGTAGTTATTCTGAAGCAGAGATAAGCATTGGCAAACTGTGGTCCTAAGAGGAATAGACAAGCGAATGAATGCATTGATAACTCACTTTCTGTTTTGTAGAATCTCATACTTTTCAGTTTGTCAAGAGTACAAGCGATCAAGTCATACAGTGTAAAGCTGCCTCTGCCTATAGATTCAGATCCAGCCTTTAGTGAAGTAGAAAATTTCATTTATTGTACTGATTCAGATTTATCTCAACTTGAAATGAAACCGGTAAGTACTGCAAAGAGTGAGTGAATGAAGATAGATATACTATAAGTTATACCTTGTGAAAGAAAGTTAAATGGTTGATATGTTTCAGACCCAGTTGGGGGTTTGCCATTGCCTTCCTCTGAGGCTAGGAGTTGTCCAAGGTCACCTACTGGGTTTCTGTGACTGAGTTGGGATTCAGACACTGTCCTCCAGATTCCTTGTCCAACACTGAAAACATTACACTGTGCCAGCTGTCTACTAGGAGGAACACTGAAAAAATGATGGTAGCTTGTTTGTTCATTTATTATTCATTTGAATTTTCCTCTTCCTCAATCAATGCTTTATTTGTGGAGAAGCTACACAGGCTACAGTTTACATGAGTGAATAAGGTATACATTTTTTTCTTATTTGTGGCAAACCTCTGGAGATCCTTAAAACAAGCATGATTTGACATGGGAATGGTTAAGTTCATTGGGTGCTGGGGACAATCTTTTACCCCAGGATCCTCTACAGCTGCATGAACTACCAAAAACAAAACTTTAAATAGGGTCAAGTCCGCTTCTGCTTTTGAAAAATAATACTTTTATTTAACAAAATTTTGACTACACATTGCTGATACCTTTATTAGGCAAAAGGTGCAAAAATAATTACAATAGCCCACTGGCTTCTTCATCAAGCAAAGATGGTTTTACAAATCATGCAAGAGAAGAAAAGTGATGTTAGAGTTACAGATCTACATCTTATTTGTTTGGGTTGCTATAGAGAGGAGACCAATGCAAACAGAAAATTGGGTCTGTGCTTCTCCCCCACCCTCTGGCAAAACAGTAACTGGGAATAAAGGCACTGAAAAAAGGCAAATAAGTTCTGTTCTTCAATGGCAGTCACATATTCTTTGATACAAAGATCTCAGTTTTTCACGTAGGAAGCCCAAGTCTTCCATGTTGTCCAAGTCATCTCAAGAAGATCTTGTACCATCAGGTCTGGAAGGTGTTGTTAGGATTGCCGGTGGAAAGCAAATGAGATTACTTTACAATGCACTTTCCATATATGTGAGGGTTCCATTTCAGGAACCCCTGTGTAAAACAAAAAACATGAAGCATCTCATCCCATGCATGTGCCTGCAGCAGCACGGATACAAGGCTATCACATCTATTTATTATGGGATGCTTCACACAGCCTCACATTTATGCCTGTAGAGTTTGCGTGAGAGAAGGGCTTTGTTCTTGAAAATCAAATCCCTGTGTAAGCTGACAAACGTGCCACTCTCTCCAGGCTATGATTTTCCTGCAGTTTAGTCAGGTATCGTCCATGTTCAAAAAAATGGGGGGCAGCCATGTTGACCACAAACCCAGATCCAAAGTAGACATGGAACTGTGCCAGAATAGAGGGCAATACATTTGAAAGGTGAATTGCCACCCTGGAGGCTTCTAAGAGAAGCAGTTTGCACCTTTTTTCCTTCCAGAAAAGGGGTGATTGGGGGAGAGCAAAAACAGCTTGGGGCTGCAGTTTGCTGATCTAAAGGCACCAGATCCTGTCTGATCTTGAATTAAGCAGACTTAGGCCTGGGTAGTACTTGGACAGAAGAGTACCAAGGAATACCAGGTGCTGTGGGTTATATTTCAGAGGAAGGAACTGGCAAAAACACCTCTGAATATTCCTTACCTAAGGAAAACATTATGAAATTAATGGGATCACCATAAGTTAATAGGTGGCTTTCCTTCATTCTCCTGAAAAACCAATTGTGTTTTGCTCCTCCTGTCTCTTGAGCATTTTCCATTTGAACGGACCATTGTAGGAAAGTGTTCATTTTACCAGTAAATGCCTGTGAGTTTGCTTTTATAAAAAAAAAAAAAAGCCTGCCTTCCAACCCCGTTTCCTTTTGTGTCAGATCTTTTAAACTGTAAATCTGTGTCAGTTATTATCATGCAGATTGTTCTGAGAATCTTTTCACTTGAAAGGGGCATAATTAAAATGATTTAGATATGAAATAAAATTTGCAAAGCTTGTAAAGAGAAGAAGAAAAAGAACCACACAGTCTCTTCAAAAGGATGCACTGATGAGAATTCTGCTAATTTTCTTTGTCCTTGCTTGTTGTGTGGCTTCCTTTACATATTCCTTTGATGTGAGCTTATAGGGTGACTCATTGTTCCTATTCCCAGCCCCCAGCTTTCCCATACAGAGCTGTGTACCCTACAGAGGATGTTGGTTTAGCACAATTTTCTGTGTGTAATCATTTATTCTCATATGGTTTCTTTATTTCTGCTTTTAGGACCTGCACTAAACCCTACAAAATTGAGAAGGATATAATGCTAAAATTCAACACAATTCTCCACACTGTACTAAAAGCAAGAACCTAAGAATGCAATCCTGTGCCCAGTTACTAGGTAATGAGGTCTATTAAAATCAGTGAGCCTTCACTTAAGATTGCACTGTTATTTATTTTTACTACACTTTGGGCTGTAGGTCCATCTAGCATGGAATTCTTCTGTTGCTGACAGACATTTTCTGTAAACTGTCTCTCATTATGCATTACTTTATTATTAAGGATTCATCCAGACTGATCAAATGTGTTGGAACATGGACATTTCCACTGTTTTACTCAATGGTTTTATTTCCATGTTCCAAATGACATTTTTCTTATCCTGATTTATTTCCTGGCAATTTCTGTCAGTTACTCCAACTTTTTAGTCCCTAGATCAGGCATGCACAGCTTGGCAGTAGATAAGGGCCAAAATTAAATAGGCTAAACTTCTTTGGGCCACAGATAGATTTTTAGCCCCTCGCTTTCCGAGTAAAGTTATAATAATGGTATTATAATGTTTTTTATTTGTAAAATAGTTTAATCGTTAATTAATGACTAAATTATTTTACAAATAAAATAGACCATATTATAAAAAAGGGAAATTTCAATTATTACACTTATTACTTAAGAAACAAAATATTATTTTGGTAAGTTTGAATATATTTTTAAAGTTTTCTTACAGGTGGAGTCTTAAAAGAAGTGGAGCTACTCAGTGTTGCATGACAAATACAGTATATTATTTGCGGATATATTAGCAACAGCAGTAGACAAACAACTGGGTCACCTCTAAGCCAAAAATAAAATAATGTCATTATTTTAATTTTAATTTTAATTATGATTTTATTTTATTTTATTTATAATTTATTATTTTAATTATTATTTTGATTTTTCTTTAATGTATCTGTACTTCATCCCCCTTGCTCTCTTCCTCCCCGATCACACCCAAGAGGGGTGGAGAGAGGATTCAGGGGGTGACTCATCCCCCTTGCTCTCCTCCCCGCCGCTGGGGAGCAATCATGCCTGGAGCGGTGGGAGAGGGAAATGGGGGGCAATCTCGTCCCCTTTGCTCTACTCCTTCCTGCCGCCAGGGAGCGATCATGCCCAGGGCAGTGGTATAGGGAAGTGGGGGAGGCTATCTCATCCCCCTCACTCTCCTCCGCCGCACTGTGGACCACAAGGAATATTTTTGCAGGCCACATCTTATGCAGGATTAATGTAACATTTTTTTTCCTGGCATATGTGCCAGCATATCTTGAATTCCAAATCTGTGTGGGTGCCTTATTACAATTCATATTGTTTTGCTTTTGGGCACTGACATAGGTTGTCAGTGTTAACTTTTCATGTTCAATACAGAATCTAGCTTTTGAGCTACATTTTCAAATGTGTGTGCGTGCGTGTAGGAACCTGGGAGTCTTCTTGTGTTGTGAGGAGAACTGACAAGTGCTGTGGCCTATGGCCATTCCTCTGACAAGAAAAGGAACAGTTGTCACAAAGGGCAGAAGCATCAGAATTAAGAGGTAAATTCACACTGCGTTTTCCATCTTTGATTTTAAGGTAAACTCAATAATATTTTGTGGCCTGCCTTACAATCCTGCTTCATCCCCCATCCCAGATCTCAGGGCAATGCCTCTTCTTCCCAGGGAGATTTTTTTTTAATTTGAAAAATTATGAGTAACAGTTCTAAAGGCTGGTATTGAAGTATCGCTGTGCCTAACCCCCCACTGCTTCCCCATTTTGCCTCCAGTTCAGTTTTTACTTTGCAATATTCATATGATCTCCATCTGTTTCTCCATAGTGCCTTGTTGCATTTTTCAGGATTTTACAAAATATTTGTGTTGCTATTGGTTTATTTGTTTCTGGACCTACATAATACACATTCTCTTCTGTTAAGTGAAGTTTTGGAGGAAACTGACCAAATAGAAAGAAAGAGTGGGACTAACTTGCTCTGTGAAACAAATACATCAAGGCAACCATAACAGTTTCCTGCTTTTTGCTCTATACCTCTGGAGGAACCTTAAAAAGTTGTAATGCAACATTGGGAAAGAAACAGAAAGAGACCAAATGAAGACTGCAATATATCTGGAGGTGTTAAAAGGGTTGGACATACCCACATTGAACATTATGAGCTATGTCATAAGCAAGATGAGCTAATAAACCAACATTTATGATATTTCCATTTAATTTTTTTTTAAGTCAGGAGTGTTTGGTTAGGGACAAGAAGGGGCATTAAATGGTAGTTACAAATTGGCACAAATATCCAGTCTGGATGAGTCCTAACTGCTATTCAAATGTGGTCCTCCCTCCATATTTGCAGGTTTGGCCTTCACAAATTTGATTATTGGTGAGGTGTGCACTTGCCTCCCCCAACACTCTCCCATTCCTGTGCGTTTTGCTGGAAACAGAGAAGAAAGGAAAGCACGCAGACAAAAGGCAAGGAAATGAGGGGGGAGGCACGCACATGCCTTTTTCTCCTCTCTGGAGCTCCCTCTCCCATTCCCTTGCCTCTGGCCCCAGAACTGAGAACTTGTGCCGAGGCAATGGGTGAGGGAATGGGTACAGAAGGGAGAGCCTTGCTTCTCCCTTCTGAAGCTCCCTCTGCCGTTCTCTTTCCTTTGGCCTCGGCATGCAAAGAGCGAGAGAATGGAAGCAGAATCTCTGGAAGAGAATAGAAGGGGGATCACAGCGGGAAGTTATTTGCGGTCTTTTTACTTTCACAAGGGCTCTGCACCCCAAAACCTCGTGAATGTGTTTTATATTACGCTGAATCCTAGCCCTAGAAAAAATGTCTTAGTTTTTGTGCATAGTCATGGTTTTAGCAGTTCTGGTTGTAAATCTCCATAAGGAAGCCAATGCTAAAACCTAGTCCATTGCCCACCTTTATTGTGGTTAGGTAGCATTTCTAATAAAGTGGGCCCTTGGTATCTGTTAGGGTTTGGTTCCAGGACCTCCATGGATACCAAAATTCATGGATGCTCAAGTCTCATTATTGTACAATGGTGTAGTAAAATGGTGTCTCTTACATGAAATGGCAAAATCAAAGTTTGCTTTTTAGATTTTTTTTGAGGGGGAGAATATTTTCAAGCTGTGGTTGGTTGAATTCATGGATACAGAAGCCACAAACAAATGGTATTGTAAACTGGTTTGCCCTTAAGCTAACCGAGGTAAAGAAAATACTGATTTTTCACTATTGTTGACAAACTTTACCCTTGGCTGATGTACTGATGCATATTTCAAGGCCCAGGGCTGCTCTTGCAGAAAAATGCCACAGCCAGTGTTCTAGATCAGTCTGTTTTGGTACTTCAGCATCACCATTCACCTGGCAATGAGTCAATGGGGAAAATTTAAAGACAGGGAAATAGCAGGTAGAAAATGAGACCTAGCATACATGGCACATGCACTTTCCTTAGATTTTTTGGTACCTTTATGCCATTTGTGTCAGTACATCTAAAATGTAGTCCTTAGTCCAGTTATTAGTCCTAATTAAAGCAGACTGAATACATTTTAGTCATTCATAGTTAGGTTGTTTAGGTGTAAAGAATAATTTAAAAAGACTTAATGTGTCTACAAGTCTTGATCTAAACACTTGGAGGTACAACTGAGGAAGCAGTGTTCACTATGTGAAATCTGTTCTATAATGGTTGGCTTGTAGTTTATGTAGGCATGAGGATACCTTGAAATTAAAAGTGTACACATTAGGTTGAGGCAAGAAAGTAGACTAGGAGGCAGGTGTCTGTGTAGCTCAGGAGTCAGTTTTATCAGAGCAGAGACCAAAATATATTTCTTGAGCAATGTTCATGCAATTTAATTGTTAGTTTTAGTTAGTTTAGTTAGTTTTAGATTAGTTCTGGGTTCTACCAAGGATTTTATTGTGAAAAATACTGTAATTAATACATTCTTTTAACTTTATTTCTCATTAATGACTTGCTTTGATAAAAGTAGATTCGACTGGACCAAGCAGAAGGGTCAGAATGTAAATAACCACGGCATACATTTCTAAAATGAAATGAGCGCACCATACATCATGCCACATACATCATAGCTGACTTACCTCCAGATGTGTGCATTGTCTTCTCTATGAGTTTTTCTTATGTAAAATAAAAGCATTTGAGTTAGCTTGCACATAATGCACTTCTCATGGTTTCTGTGTATATAGTACACAGAAAGAAATACCTTACTGGATTCACTACAGAAAAAAATATCTTACTGGATTGATACATCGTGTTGTTCTATACTTTCTTCTAGCCTTTTGTCCTTTACTATTTCCTCCTATTGCTTTCCCAGCTGCCACAAGCTGCCTCTCTACTGTGTGACTCACTTATAAGTTAACTCAGGGCCTGGGACTCCATCTAATTAACTAATCTTCTCCTGTGACCCTTAAAAGGCCATAAGCAGCTTTTCCCAGGAAAGCAGGTGAACCCTTGGGCAGTTACGGTTATACTCTAAAATGTCTTTTTAGAACAGCACACATATAATTCTTCACGATTGTTGTACAGAATCGCATTTATTTTTAGCAGGGGTTGCTATGTATCTTTTTAATGTTTTGAGAAATTGTCATGTTAATGCATACTGTCTGCTACATAAAAGGCAAATGCGTACCTTCCCAGACTCAAGGGGAAGAGGGGCACCCAATAAATCAAGAGAGATCCTTTTCCGTGGAAAGCAGTTGTGTGTATATGAGCTCTTCTATTAGTTGCAGTTCTGTTTATTAATGGTATCTGTGAACTCACAAGCCTTACCTTATAAAATGCCGTGTACATTTCCATTATTTACAGATGTATTCATCCTGCAAACTAGGAAAGAAAACAAGCCTCCTATTAACTGGTCTTTGAGTACTGTTTTTTCTTTTTCTTTTAGTATTTTCTGGCTTTGTTTAAATAAAACAGAATACTTGTAAGAAAGGAAAGAAAATGTAGAGCATGGAAGAAACAAACAAAAACAGAAATTGTTTGAAAATTACTCTTCAGTGAGGACAAAAAAAGTAAATGGGTCTCTATTATGCCTTGCATCCAGGGCAAAAATACGAAAGGAAAGGGGCACATCCTGAGCCTCTGTCACTGAGGAATAGAGAAGAAAGATGCCTCTCTAGTACCTCCCTTGCCCTGTCCAGTACTGTGTTTCCTGCATAATCTGCAGTTGCTTGTTCAGGGCAAGGTTGCAACAGTGCTGAAGTCAATCTTTCTCTAGGCAGTAGGATGCATGCGAAGGCCCAGGCTACTGAATGCTTGATTTGTGGGCGAGGGTAGTTTGAATGCAGTAGGTGGTTTGAATGCAGTGTTTGCTTTCTTCATCTGATAGCTTGCACATTTTCAGTTGGGTTTTAAATTTGAATTAATGTGAACTTCAAAGCTCTGACAATTAACTAGGGAGTGCAAATAGCAAGTTTTTGCTATTCTCCCCCACAACCTTGAAGCAATGTGTGGGCACGGCTTCTCAAGAATACATGTATATGTAAGTTCCATAGGTAGCACCAAAAAAAGGCAGGAAAAAACATAATTGGAAGAATCTGTGGTGATTATTAGAATAGCTGAACCTACTTTTTATGGTATATTGTTTCAGATTGTTCTAGGAAACAACGGTTTAAAGTAACATGTAAAATGATTAGTTTTGAAAATCTAACAACTCCACTCTGTTTTTATTTGTGTTGTACGATATACCACTTTGGTCCTGTTCTGTACTCAGAGAGGCACTAGAGGTGAAGGGGAGAATGGCAGCAAATGTTGGGGGTCTGTGGGAGTAGGAGTAAGAGTAAGAGTTTCCCTAAAAGGACTGTTTGGAGGGTGGGGGAGCTGGCTTGCTAAGACCTTGAGGGGGGCGGTAGCAGAATGACACAATGTATAGGGAGGGAGGAACACTGAGATTTCCTGGGGAAAAGAGGCCAAGTGGGAAGAATTACTCTTGAAGGTAGAAGTTTTGGCATGGAAGAGGATGGTAATGCCCAGGTCCAGCCCAGTGGCTGCCTTGTAAGGTTTCCCAGATGTTTCCTTAAGGCAGAGTGTGGGTGGGGTTAAGCTGGGGGAGAAAAGCCTTTAAGGTGCACTTGGAGAAAGTGGAAGGGACTCCTGCAAATCCCATAGAAGAAATTGATAGTTATTATAAAGGCAGGATCATTAGTCTTCGGCGAGGGGGTGCCTCTTTTGTCGCTTGTCTCCTAGGATTGGTAGGAGGCTGGGATGTATGGTTTCAGCACAGAGGAAGGCAGTCATAAAATGGACCCTGTTACCCTGTTTACTGGGGGTCCCATGAGGGACACCTAAATGTGCTCTCAATTAGACAAGTTAGGGGAAATTAGCTAAGAGCACAAACTAGCAATACGAGAGGCAGAGCAACGCAGAGGAATCCTTTACCCAATGTCTACGGGGTCAGGCCAAGCCAAGAAGCACACCAGGTTATAAGAATAATTGTGATCTTTATTAAAATACAGACAAACAGTGTATGCAACACAATCACACAGAGAACTAGAGAAAATAAAGGTTTGAGTGGGACAGAGGGAATTTTAAGAGAGATTGTTGATTTGGGTGATACTACACCTGTCCTGAAGCCCGGGTAGATCACTGCGAAAGTTCGAGGGTGCGTAGTCTCAGTACGTGGAACTGAGGGGAAGGCTCACCAAGCACAGCGGCAGCAAGGCGGGATGGAAATCAGGAGTGATCCAAGGAAGGTCTCTGAATCAGAGGTTTTTATAGGGAGAAATGTGACCACAGGCTATTCCGTACTTGGGGAAAACAATGAATTTCGGGATGGAGACAAAGCCTCCGAAAGGTCAGAATTTAGCATGATTGAATTAAGTCCAAATTGACAAAGACGTAGCCAGTATGTAAATGCGAGGTGCTTGACAGCTGAGAGTTCAACTTACCAAGTTGCCTGCTTGGGGCAGGGAGTTCTTTTGTGGGTTGCGTGCATACATAATTGTGCACTTGCCCTTGAGGTCTCCTGAAGCGGCGGGACAGCTATTTCTGGTCAGCCTGTATTGTGTGCAATATTACAGCAATTATCGGCCATGCCTGTCTTGCAAGCTTGTCCAGTGACCTTGCAGACACGAGGAGAAGGGTGGTGGAAGAGGGCCGAATTATTGATATCAAAATGATATCTAATGTCATTTCAAAAGCGGCAGGGCAGCGGCGATAACAACTCCTTTTTATGGAGAGAACTGCTGCCTTTTCAATGACTAGTACTAGTGTGTCCAGCCAACTGGCAGCACCTCCTCTAGCAAGCGGATCCAGAAAAGACATTCTCAGAAAAGCTGAAACTGGATATAGGCAGAAGTAAGTAAGTGAAAATCAGCATGAGCCTTCTCATTAGTTAATTAAATAAAATTAACAAGTAATGTTAAGCCATGGTTTGGTGTTCAGGTATCATTATTATTTTATTTTTATTTTATTTTAAATTTGTGTGGAATCATTCCAGTAAATACATTATAATAGGAGTGTGTGCATTTACTTATTTCTTCTTCGTGGTCTCTGTGAATCACACAAATGTGTTTACACGCCTGCGTGAAACAGCATTCAGAACCTCGAAGCCTAGGAGTAGGCATTTTGGCAGTTGACCCCTCCCCCATCCTCCTAGGGAATATAAGGCCCCTCCCTGTGTAACAGTCAGTTCCTTTTCTTCTGCCGCAATAACAGCATCAAAGGAGCCTTCCTCTAGCTTTCAGATTGGTTTAACGGTTTCTTTAAACAAGATTTGACTAAATACATTTTTCTTGGCATTTTGGTGGTTGTTTCTAACATTCAGCTTCCCCTTTTGCCTACTAGTTTGGCTTCCATTTAATCGGTTGAGGAGTTGTACAGCAGCTACCTCTTTCGAAAGTTGTTTGCCGTGTGGAGGCAAAATCCCAGATAAGGACGGCCGTTCTAAATGCCTCCTTTGCTTGGGAGGAGGCGTTAATGTCAGTTCTTATGGGCACTGTCAACTACTTACCCCACAAGTTAGATGAAATAAAGCGACTGGTTAATGTCTCATTTGTGGGAGAAGACTGTAAATCTCTCCCATTCCAGGCCCACTCGTCATTATCTTCCTCCAAAAAGCGACATCATACTACGAGTTCGAGGTGAGGCATCGTCAGCGTCCTCTTGGAAAGGGATTGAGAGTAAACATCAGCCTCTTACTTTGCCGACAAGGATATATGTGTGAGGATAGAAGGAGAGGAAAACGAAATTGAGTGATCCCTCACAGGAGGAATCATCACTGAAAACTTAAAAAGAAGGAGCAACCAAACTTGTTCTCCACCTGGAGTGGCACAGAATTTCCTCTCATTGTAACTAAGGAAGCTATATCTCCTTCTCTTTGACCACTCAGGATTTTTCTGTGGGTAGCCTCAGCAGCAGTCTTTAAACTCTTCTTTTTGTGTGGAGGCAAGATCTTGGATATTGCCTACCTGCCTCTCAGAGGGTCACATTACACGATCTTGCTGTCATCGTCAACTCCCGCACATGAGGCATAACAGAGCAACCACTTCAGGCTTTGCTCTAGGAAAACTGGTGCCTTCGATATCGCCATTCTGGCCATGCCCTTCCCCACTGCATCTATAATGGTGGTACTTCTAAGGCAATTTATGGCACTGAGGGGGCTTGTTCACTGCTTCTTCAACAGCAGTGCACCTGAGGCAATTTTCAGTACCAACAACAATCCATGGAATGGCTGCATGTTGAAGGACCATTCACCATCAGCTCCCTTACCGATTGGTACCGTCAGCCTGAGTAGGCAGTTTGCCATTGGTCCCATCCATGGTTTCTACCTTTGACAGTGTTGCCATTCTCATAGAGGCAGTCTCCAGTCAACCCCTCTACCATCATGGTATTGTTGATCTCAAGGAGATGATACCATCAGCTTTTAATATCAATAGTGATATATACTACTATGATATCTAGGCTTGATACCTGGGCTTGGTACCTAGCCTTCATATCTAGATGTCGTTCCTGCGCTTGGTACCTGCGCTTGGTATCTGTTCTGATTATGTGCACTTAGTGCATTGTCAACACTGCCATACAATCAATTCTTGATAGTATGATACTGCACCATCGTGATACCTGACATTGGTGCCTAGGACTGGTATCTGGACTTGATGCTGGGCTTGGTGCCTGGCCTTGATATCTAGCCTCGATACCTAAGCACAGTGGCTAGGCTGGGTACCTAGGCTGGATACCTGGGCTCTTGAAAGCTAGGCTCGCCACCTAGCCTTGATACCGATGCTTGATGCCTAGGCTGGATACCTGGGTGTGATATCTAGACTGGATACCTACGCTTGAAACTTAGGCTTTGTACCTAGACCAGTGAACTGGCTGTGAATCTGCATTACATGTTGGTCCTCTAGATGTTGCCGGCAACATCTTGCGATACATCAGTGTCGGAGACTTAGATTTTGACCTCAGAATACAAGGTTGTTTTTCTGTTTCATCTTGAAACCAATGGTGGCGTATTGGATCCTCCTTTCAGTATCAAGATTGTCTACGTATCCAGTACAAGTCATCTGTACAGGAAGAAAACTCTCTAGAGTCAATCGAAACACATGAAGTTACCATCCTGGAAAAGAACAGGTTGCTTACCTGTAACTGTGGTTCTTCAATTGGTCATCCGCACCCTCATACATTAGGAGCTTTCGCGCCTGCGCGGTAGCGTTCAGAAAATTCTAGAGCTTAGTAGCTTGGCGGGAACCCCTCCCCCGTGCCGGTACTGCGTATGCTCAGCCCGCTGAGCAATGGTCACTCCTCAGTTCTTTGGTCCACCGAGGAAAGAGACCTGAAAAAGAGGGGACGGTTGGGCGAGCATGTATGAGGGCACAGATGACCACTCGAAGAACCACAGTTACAGGTAAGCAACCTGTTCTTCTTCTTCATGGTCTCTGTGCCTCATACATTAGGAGTCTGTGTAGCTTACCTGTAGGATGGTGGGTCAGGTCCTAGAGAACAGAAGCTAGCACAGCACGTCCAAACCGAGCATCTCGAAGGGACTGGCAGTCTAGCCTATAGTGGCACACGAAGGTCGATGGCTGGGACCAGGTCGCCACATGGCAGAGTTCCTGCAGGTTGACTCCTCACAGGAGGGCTGCAGATGTCGCCACGGCTCTGGTGGAATGAGCCCGAAAGAACGCTGGCAGAGGCTTCTTGGCGAGCTCGTATGCCAGCTGGATCGTCTGGGCCACCCATTTGGAAAAACATTGGGTGGAAACTTTATGTCCTCTTCGACGCCTGCCGTAGCACACGAAGCGATGCGGGGTCTGTCGGAAAGAGGCAGTCCTGTCCTCGTAGAAGGCCAAGGCCCGACGAACATCCAGGGAGTGAAGGGATCACTCCAATGGTGTAGTCGGGTCCGGGTAGAAGGTCGGCAAGATGATGTCTTGGCTGAGGTGGAAATTAGACACCACCTTCGGCAAGAAGGAGATGTCAGGCCGAAGGACCGGCTTGTCTCTATGGAAGACGAGGTATGGCTCGTCAGACTGTAGGGCAGTCAGCTCTCCCACTCACCTGGCAGAGGTGACACCCAACAAGAAAGCAGTTTTCATGGTGAGCAGCCTGTCATCTGCGGTCGACATGGGCTCGAAGGGCGATCTCGTCAGTTGCGATAGCACCAACGATAATGACCACGGTGGTAGTGGTGGCGATACCGGTGGATAGAGATGGTGCAGGCCCTTCATAAACTGCTTCATGGTAGCATCACAAAAGAGAGCTGCTGATGGAGATCGTGGAGGTTGGTACGCCATGATCGCAGCAAGGTAGACCTTCAGAGAAGGGAAAGCTAAGACCTGCTCTGAGAGATGTAGAAGGAAGTGGAACACGGTAGGCATGTTGACTGGCAATACTGGCTCCCGTCGAGCGTCAGCAAAGGCAACAAAACTTGTAGTGATAATTGCGGCGAGTCGAGTCCTTCCTGGCCGCAGTTAAGACATTACCAATGACCGGGTCATCTATGGCGATATCCTCCAGGCATGGAGGGCCAGGAGCGGCAGGTCTGGGTGAAGCATGAGACCATTGGAGTGGGACAGGAAGTCCGGTGTCATCAGAAACTGGAGGATCCATCCGCGGGCAGCCTCGAACAGGGGGCCGAACCAGTGCTGCCTCAGCCAGTACGGTGCCACGAGAACGATGTCTGCTCGGTCCGCGAGGATCTTCGATATCACTCGGCCAAGGAGGGGGAACGGAGGGAACGCGTAGAGGAATCCCTCATTCCACCCAAACTGGAAGGCATCGCCGATGGAGTGGGGATCGCGGCTGGCCCTCGAGCAGTATCGATGACACTTTGCGTTGAGGCCGGTGACGAAGAGGTCAGTTGTCGGCTCGCCCCATCGATCTCAAATCATCTGGAACACCTTGGTCAAGAGGGACCACTCGTGGTGGGTAGTGGTGTCCCCGCTGAACGCGTCCACTGTGGTGTTCTCCTGCCCGGCCAGGTGAACCACCACTGGATGGATCCAGAGGGAGAGGCACCAGTTCCAGAGATCGAGAGCTATGTTGAGGAGAGCGGTCGAATGAGTCCCTCCTTGCCTGTTGACATAATATACCGCTGTCGTGTTGTCCGTCAAGATCAACATCGTACGGTCGGTAATGAGGTGTCGAAGGGCCCTCAAAGCCTTCCAGATGGCAAGCAGCTTGAGGGCGTTGATGTGTAGGGCGGTCTCGTGATCGATCCACCAACCACGGACTCTGACCACGGACACGTTGCAGTGTGCTCCCCACCCAAAAAGGGAGGCATCTGTCATTACCGTGACTTTGGGATTCTGCTCCTGGAACGGCAAGCCTGACAGGAGGTGGCTGTAAGACTGCCACCACAGCAGGGACTGGTGCACATGTTGAGGTAGCTGAAACAGACGTCCCTGCTCATCAAGGAGTGGATCGAAAACTCGGACAAACCAGTTCTGAATAATAATGATAATAATAATAATAATAATAGTAGTAGTAGTAGTAATAAAAAAAATTATTTATATCCCGCCTCTCCCAATGGATCAAGGCGGTACTACAACAGTATATAAATACATTAAAAGCAATTCAAACATAACCCATCCTCCCCACCCACCAACCCATCTAAACCCCCTAAAACACATTAACTATTAAAAACAAGAAGATGGTGGGAGGCAGTGGAGCACTAGTCTGAGAAGGCCTGTCAGAAGAGAACAGTCTTGACCACTTTTTAAAAGCAGTCAAGACTGGTAATATGCCAAGTCTCTTCCGGCAGGCCATTCCATAACGTGGGGGCGATAGAAGAGAAGGTCCTCTGGGTAACTGCAGCCAACCTAGTTCTGACCGGCTGCAGTGAATTCCTCCCAGAGGACCTTAATGTGCGGGGCGGATTATATGGGAGAACGTGATCCCGCAGGTAGGCTGGCCCCAAGCCATGGAGGGCTTTAAAGGTAAGAACCAGCACCTTGTACTGTGCCCGGAAACTAATAGGCAGCCAATGTAAGGACTTCAGAATTGGTGTTATATGGTCAGTTTTAGATCATCTGGTGACCAGCCTAGCTGCCATATTCTGAATTAATTGAAGTTTCCGGACTAAGCACATGGGTAGCCCTATGCAGAGCACATTGCAGAAGTCAAGTTGTGAAGTTACCAGCGCATGCACCACTGTTTTTAGGTGTTCCAGGTCCAGGAAGGGGCGCAGCTGGCGTATCAGCTGAAGCTGATAACAGGCACTCCTGGCCACCGCATTAATTTGGGCTGTCATCTGAAGCGGCGAGTCCAGGAGGACCCCCAAGCTGCGGACACAGTCTTTCAGGGGAAGTGTGACCCCGTCTAAGACTGGTTGACAAACCTCCATACCTGGGCTAGGGCCCTTAACAGCAAGTACCTCCGTCTTATCTGGATTCAGCTTCAGTCTGTTTTTCCTCATCCAGTCCATTACTGCTTCAAGGCATTCATTTAGAGGCGAGATGCCATCCTTAGTCGATGCTATTATCCGAGGCGTGGAGAAATATATCTGGGTGTCATCAGCATACTGATAGCACCTTGCTCCATGCCTCCTGATGATCTCTCCCAGCGGTTTCATGTAGATGTTAAATAGCATTGGGGACAGGACAGCTCCCTGGGGGATGCCAGATTTAAGTTCCTTTTTCGTGGAGCAGCTATCCCCGAGCATCACCATCTGGCATCTACCTGAGAGATAGGACCGGAACCACTTAAGTGCAGTGCCCCCGATCCCCAACTCTCTCAGGCGTTCCAGAAGGATACCATGGTCTATGTATCAAAAGCCACTGAGAGGTCCAAGAGTACCAGCAGGGTCACACTTCCCCTGTCGATACCTGGACGAAGATCATCCACTAAGGCGACCATGGCAGTCTCGACTCCATATCCCGCCCTGAAGCCAGTTTGAAATGGATCTAGATAATCTGTTTCATCCAAGACAGCTTAGAGCTGAAGACCAACAGCCTTCTCGATCACCTTGCTTAAAAATGGAAGATGGGAAACTGGTCTATAATTATTCATATCCAGGGGATCTAGGGAGGGCTTTTTTAGAAGCAGCCGTACAATTGCTTCTTTCAAACAAGCTGGAAAATTGCCCTCCCTGAAGGATGCATTAATAATATGTCTTAAATGAGTCTTAATTGCGACTCCTCCCTGGACGAACAGCCATGAAGGGCAGAGATCGAGAGGGAAAATTGTCTTTCTTACCTTTCCAAGGAGCTTGTCTACATCCTCGGTACTCACTGACTGAAACTGATCCAGTATAATCCTGTTGACGGAGTCGCCGGACACTCCATTTGTAGCCTCTGCCATAATACCGGCATCCAAGTCGGCTCTTATCTGAGAGATTTTATCTGTGAAATAATTATTCAAAGCATCACAGCAAGCTACGTTAGGTTCTAACAACGAGTTCGGGGGAGTAGGTAACTGAGTCAGATCCCTTACCACCCTGAATAGCTCTGCTGGACGGGAAGTCGCAGACGCAATACGTGCAGAGAAGAAAGTCTTCTTCGTTGCATCTGTTGCCACTCTGTAGGAATGAAGGAATTCTCTGTAGCGTGTCCTGTCAGATAAAAGTTGAGATTTCCTCCAGTTGCGCTCTAGTCGTTGTCCAACCTGCTTCATATTCCTGAGTTCTACTGTATACCAAGGATTATGATTTGAAGCAGGCTGGAAAGGACACTTGGGAGCAATCATGTCAATAGTCCTAGTAAAATCACAATTCCAGGTATTAACTAGGGCTTCCACATGATCACTGGCGATACCAACCATAAGACCCTGCAGGGCTTTCTGGAATCCAATAGGTTCCATTAACCTTCGAGGGCGGACCATTCTAATAGGTCCACCACCCCTGCAGGGGCGGATAGCAGCCATTAGTCTAACCCTGACCAGGAAATGATCCGTCCATGACAAGGTGGTTACATTTATTATCTCCACCCACAGCTGTGCCTGTTCCGTACTGAAGACCACATCGAGGGTATGACCTGCACAATGTGTTGGCCCAGAGGCTAATTGGGATAGGCCCATGTTTGTCATGGATGCCATGAACTCCCAAGCCTATCAAACTGGTCTCAAATGGGATATTGAAGTCGCCCAGAACCAAAAGTCTGGGCGACTCCAACACCAACTCCGACACCAGCTCTGTCAGCTGGGCCAAGGAGTCTGATAGGCAGCAGGGTGGTCGGTGCACTAACAGAATCCCTAGACTATCCCTTGCCTTCAGGCTCAAGTATATACACTCAAAGTGGTCTGTTTTCTGGACAGGTATCCTGGTCAGTATAAAATTGTCTTTGTAAACCAAGGCTACTCTGCCCCCCCACCCACTTCCCCTTACCTGCTCACTGACAGAGTATCTGGCTGGCAAGGCCTGGATCCAGGTTGTGCCACTATCGTCTTCCAGCCAGGTCTCTGTAAAGCATGCCAGGTCAGCTTCTTCATCCTTTAAAAGGTCATGGATGATATGGGTTTTCTTTTTCATTGATCTGACATTGCACATGAGCAAGGAAAGGTTCTGCGGGTGGTTTGGTTCGCTCTCCAGACACCTTGGCGTAGCAGGGCGAAAGCAAGGTGAGATAGGTATTAAATATGTATGAAGCGGTGGTGCGCGAAGCCTGGAGAGGTAGGTCACGGCAGTTGTCGAGGCCATGTACCCGAGGAGCTGTTGGATTCTCCTCGCCGTTATTGTAGGGGCACGGAGGATAGTGGAAACTGCCCGATGGAGCATTCGCGCCCGGCCTATCCATAGGTACGCCCTCTCCGATATCGAGTCTAGGGTCGCCCCGATGAAGTCGAGAACCCTCGTGGGCTCAAGATGGGACTTCTTTGGGTTGACCCGGAGTCCCAGACGGGTGAGTAGAGTAAGCGTCCAATGTATGTCCTTGTAGAGTTTCTGTCTGCAGGACGCCACCAAGAGCCAATCGTCCAGGTAGGGGTAAATCGAGATGTTCTTCATCCGCAGGTGTGATACCACTGGGGCTATGCATTTGATAAAGACCCTCGGTGTGGTAGAGAGTCTGAACGGCAGCACCCTGTATTGGTAGCAGGTGCCGTTGACCGCGAACCGTAGGTATCACCTGTGCTGCGGGCGGATAGCGATGTGAAAATAAAGCATCCCGAAGATCGATGGAGGCGAACCAGTCCCCTTGTTGGAGGAAAGGCAGGATCGAGGGTAGCGTAACCATCTTAAACCTCTTGGGGCGGATGTAGTCATCCACCCCTCTGAGGTCCAGGATAGGCTGCAGAGTTCCATCCGTCTTCGGTATGGTAAAGTACTGGGAGAAGAAGCTGGTGGTGCTGGCTGAGGACGGAAGCTCCTCGATTGCCCCCTTTTGCAGTAGAGACTGGATCTCTTCCAGCAGAGCCGGGCTGGCCGGAGTGGAGTAGTAGACTCCTCGCGGTGGAATATCGTGAAACTCTATGGCATAGCCAAGATGGACAGTGATAAGCACCCAAAGTCTGTGGTGACATTCCGCCACTCGGCGAGGTGTCTGGCCAAGCTCGGCTGATCTTCTAGGGCTGCTGGTAGGCTGAAGGTTGGTATCAGTGGCAACCTGCGCAGGCGGTCAAAACCGAGACTTCGTCCCAGACAAAGACTTCTTGGAAGGGGAAGATGGGCGTCTCCGAAGAGCTTCACGTAGTAGATGAAGTAAATGCCAGGGACGCAGTCGATCGAGGGGACCGCGGCAGGTATGTGGAGGAGGAGGAGGTCCTACTCCAAGATGGTCAGGAGCCGAAACTACGGCAGGACTGGGGCGGTTGGCCCATCTTCTTGGCCGTTAGTTGGGCCTTGATGAGATGGTCCATAGCCTCGTCAGTCGAGGTACGGAACAGTCCCTTGCCGTCAAAGGGGAGGTCCTCGATCCTCTTGCGGCTGTCCTCCTGTAGCCCTGACGAACACAGCCACGCGTGTTGGCGGAGGGCAATGGCACCCACCATAACCCTCAAGGTAACCTCCACAGCATGCCTCGAAGAGGCGATCTGTTGATTCAAAAGCGCCACCGCTTCATTGAAGAGCTGTGTGGCGCTTGCACGGGAGTCCTCCGACAGGTTTGCTAGGAGCGGGGTGAACCGGTCCAGAAGGTTATGGTGGTATGCCGCAAGGCAAGCCATCGTGTTCAAGACCCTAGCCACCAGAGAGGAGGCAGAGTAAAACGTCCAGCCAAAGTTGTCCAGCTTGAGGCTTTCGCGGTCTGGTGGGGTCATGTGCGCTCTGTTACCGCCCTTGATCTGGGCCGATTCTACAACGATGGAGTTTGGGACCGGGTGACTAAGAGGAACTCCTTGTCCTCCTTCTGGGTCTTGTAGAGATGCTCAAGCTGGTGCGGAATCGGCTGAGCTGAGGCTGGCTTTGCCCAGGGATGTTTCAGGGTGTCCATCAGCGTTGGCAGAAAGGGTGGCGGCGCAGTGGATGGTGGGCGCGTCTCAATATATTGGAAGTCGGGGTCGTGTACCGCTGGAGCTGGGTCCATTACCTTCAGGCCAAGCGCCGTGGCCATGCGGAGGAGGATCTCGGAGAACTGCCGTACATCCTCCGGTGCCGACTCTGGACCTGGTTCTCTGAAAGCCAGTGGAGGCAACTCGTGGGAAGACGGAGTCGAGTCTGCTGAGGCCGAATCTGACTCATAAGATTGTGAGGAAGGGGATGGAGACCTCTCCACCGACTTCTCTGCAGATGGCTTGCAGGGTGGCAGGGCCGGGGTCACCGTTGATGTAGCAGAGGTTGCCGGTACCGCCAACGATGTCGTGGTCTGGGTCGGTGTTCCTCTGATGGGCACCACCGAGGGCGGTGAAAAACCTGTGTCATCGATGTAATTGCCAGCGTCGCTTGTGCCGAGGTGGCTTCAGGCACAGCACGTGTAGCAGTCGATGTTGTCCTCGAGGGAGGCGACACTGCCCTGTAGTGGAGTGAGGGCGCCCTAGACCTCCGATGACGTGGAGAGGGTGATCAGCTAGGCTACCTCTTGTAGTGGGAGCTGTAAGCTTCCCTGGAGGGCAAGCGGGATCGCAGTTGAGGCGACCAAAGAACTGAGGAGTGACCGTTGCTCAGTGGGCTGAGCATGTGCAGTACCGGCATGGGGGAGGGGTTCCCACCAAGCTACTAAACTCGAGAATTTTCCTAACGCTATCGCTCAGGCGCGAAAGCTCCTAATGTATGAGGGCACAGAGACCATGAAGAAGAACCATTTTTCTAATAGCTATAACTTTGGTAAAAAGAGCTACTGAACTGGCAGCTTTAAGACTCTTGATAACTAGGCTAGAGTCTTAATACCTAAGCTGGATACCTAAACTGAGTACCTGAGCTCGGTGCCTGGACTCGGTACCTACGCTTGATACCTATGCTTGGTACCTACGCTCTACTTATCTTTTGATTCAGCTGGCCTGTTCAATGGTACTACTGATGATAAATTGGAACAAGGGGAGTTTTGAGCTGTTGCCTGCATGACAACAAAGACAAACAATTCCTCAACAACACTCCTCGAAAAAGAAAGAAAGACAACAGGATCAACCTAAGTATTTCCATCAGATGAGAGCACAGAAGATTTTAGCTTTTATAATAGGATAACAGGCTTATTGATTCAGACTCCTCCCTTTTGGTATGAGTACAGTACTAGGGGTATTCACCAAATGCTGTCAGTGGTGGCAGCTTACTTGCAATGGAAAAGTATCATACTGTTTCTGTATATTGATGACTGGATCATCATGGTATCATCTGAAAAATAAAATAAAATAAAATAAAATAAAATAAAATAAAATAATTGGTTTGCACTACATCTGCAAATGTCCAAAGGTCAGCACAATGCTTCCATACAGACCAGACCTACTGAGTATCCACTTCGATATCGTCTTCCATCCCGACGTTCAGTCTCTATGATTGATGGAATGGAACCAGGATGGCTGAGTGGTCAAGGCCCAACACCACATTGCTTTCAGTCGTGAGTTTGAGGCCAAGTCGGTATTTTCCCCTATTGAAGTAAAGGAATTCACACATCCGATATGGATAATTGTTTTGGCTGCACACAAACCTTCAATGTCGAGATCGTATGCATATAGATGGGAGAAATTTTTGTGCTTATCTATGAGACAATGATGTTGACCGACGGACCTGCGGTACCATGGATATCTTCTTATTCCTCGTCTTGTTGATATCTGACAGACTATCGTTCCCATTAATGATGTGTTATGCGGCAGCAGTTTCCTGGCATTTACAACAAGAAGTAAGACCATCCTTGTTTCTGGACCCTATGATTAAGACACTTTTACAAAACTATAAGCATTTACGCCTTCTAGTCCAACCTCCTATACCAGCTTGGGACTTGAACTTGTTAATAATAATGAACCTGTGACAAAGTGTGACATTAACTTGCTGTCATGGAAAACAGTGTTTTTGCTAGTGATAACCTGAGCCAGACAGACAAGTGAGTGATGTGCACTTAGGGCTCATCCTCCATATTCACAATAGTGATAGACCATATCAATAAATAAGGAGGGACTTGGTTGCGTGTGTTACTGATGTTAGCAATTCATTTCTGCCTCTTAAAGAAGATTGTCCACTCCACAGTTCATCTACCACAGACAGAAAACCTTTTGACAGGTGAATCAACAGAACACTTTTGTCTTGCCACAGATGGAGGTTGACTGAAATTGGAATAAGTAACATGTTCGTCCAATGGACAGTACTGTGTTGGATCTATTTGAAAACAAAAGAGAACAAGCTGTACTGTTCCTGATAGAAAACAGATGACCACAGTGTGGGGGAAGTGTTCCTGCGTTCCCTCCATTTCAAATCACAATGAAGGTCATACTGAGGATATGGCAGGACAAGGTGAAGACCATTCTAGTAACACCATGGTGGCTGAGATACCTGTGAGTTACATGTCAGATGCAACTCTTGAGACATCAGTATCGGATACTGTCGTGGAGGCCTGACCTGTTTGCACCTCTGATGCAATGCTTGAGATGTCTGTATCAGAGACTACAATTGAGGCCTGATCTGTTAAGCATCTAGAATGGGACCATGTCCCATTGATACCTTATGTTTAGCAGTCAACTTTCAAGCAATTGTAAAAACAAACAAACACAAATGCTTTTGGCTGTTCACAAACCTCCCACATCTAAATCATATGCCTACAAATGGAGAAGTCTTGTTCTTACTTAAAGGACAACGGGATCGATTTCCAATTATGCAGTACCATGCATATATTGTTTTTCTCAAAAGGTCTATCTTTTTCATAGGTGAAGTGTTATTTATCAGCATTTTCTGGTATTTTCAGCAACAAGGAAAAGATTCTAGTTTTACAGACCCTACAGTTAAGAGTTTTCCTCCGGATTATAAACATTTACACTTCCCAGAACAACTATCAGTACCGGGGTGGGTTTTTGAATGTAGTATTGTTGCAACTTACACATAAGCCCTTTAAACCACTGACAAATTATGATATCTGATTGTTCTCTTTTGAAAATTTATTTTTCTAGTGGCAAAAACCTATGCTAAGAGAGCCAGCAAATTATGTGCATTTAGAATAGATGCACCATACTTGTATTTGCATAAAGGGAAGTTGTTTTGAGACTAGATATTACTCTTCGACCTACAGTGGATTCATAACTTCATTGAACCAGGACATTGCATACATGGAAAATCCTGTAACTGATTTGGAGAAAAGATTGCATTGCCTTGGTGCTAGATGTGCATTACTGTTTTTATGTACAACATAATGCTACCATTAGTAGAACAAAAGGTTGTTTGTTTTTTATTGTGTTCCAAAGCAGTGAGACTCTGGTTTGTCACAAAAAAGGGGGAAAAAACTCTGAATGGGTTGTATCTGTTATTAAGCTGGCTTATGAACTTGCTTAATAATAACAGTAGTAGTAGTAGCAGCAGTAGTAGTAGTGTTAGTAAAAAATAAAAAAATACCTTTCAGATTCTGTAAGGGCCCGTTCCACAAACTCTGTGGTGACATCAGTTGTTTTCTTTCATGGTATACAACTACATGACATATGCAAAGCTGATAAATGGTCACAACCAATGATATTTGTTTCTCATTACAGGGTAGGTAACGGAGCAAAAAATGATGCAGCAATTGGGAGAGCTGTTTTATTTTCTTTTGTGATGTAAAAAAGAAACAAAAAACCCCCCAAAACAAAACAAAAAATTGAAAATGAATGGAGAACTGAATCCTTGGCATTAATAAATTTAATCTATTGGCATGGTGAAGATGCTGCTACAGTTTATTGAAATATATATATATATATTAAAGGGCAAAAAATAATTGAAAATGTAATTGTTGATATCAATAATGATAGTAAAAAAGAATTTTAAGCATGACATTCCCTCCTCCAAACAGGACAGCTTGCTAGTCTCCCATTTGTGTGATTTACAGAGACCACGAAGAAGGAGGACAGGTTGCTTACCTGTAACTGTGTTTCTTCGAGTGGTCTTCTGTGAAGTCACACAATCCCACCCGTCCTCCCCACATCATGTCCTGCTGGATGGTTGGTTCCCATGCTGCTACTCCGGTGACGAAGGAACTGACTGTTATACAGAGAGGGGCCTTGTATTCCCTAGGAAGATGGGAGAGGGGTCAACTGGCAAAATGCCTACTCCTAGGCTTTGAGAAGGTTCCGAATGCTGTTTCATGCAGGCACGTGAACTCATTTGTGTGACTTCACAGAAGACCACTCGAAGAAACACAGTTACAGGTAAGCAACCTGTCCTTCTCCCTTCTCTCCAAATCAAAAAAAAAAAAAAACATTTGAAGGACTTTAGAGGTTTAAATCTTGAGTTAGGCCTTGAGGGATCACTGCAACAAAAGATATTTAAAGAGGGTCCCTGGTAAAGAAAAGGCTAAGAGCCAGTGGAGAAGTACATATCTAAACAGTGGTGTTAAAAAAGAGTGACAAAAATGATGGAATATGTATTTCAGAAGTTTGATGGTGTATTTTGTTAACAGTTTGAGCAAGATGACAGAGCTCATTTGAAAAGAGGATAATGCTTGGTAAAGTGGAAGGTTGTGGCAAAGAAGGAAGACCATGTCCCAGGTGGATTAATTTAGTGAAGGAGGCCATGACTCTATAGATGTAAACATTCTTGAAATTTGGAAGCCATGGGAAAAAATAATTTTGAGAGAAAACACAGATTTTTGGGGGGAATTTGAAAAAGTGCTTTATTAGTACCTTTTACAGATTAAAAGTCAGTTTGTTACTTTAGGAACATAAAATATATAATGTTTAATCTGGTTTGGCCTACAATTATGATGTTGGATAATTGGAAGGAATTATTCAGACAATAATTACATATTGAATTCATTTCTTTCAACAAATGGTGCTGTAAGGAATATCTGATTTCTTTGGTTTTGCCAATTTATAAGTCACAGGGAAAAAAATTACTATAAAGAGAAGAAATCATCATTATAGCAAGCAAACTGGTTTTCTTTTCTAGTCCCCCGTGTGTTTTCCAGTTTTTCTTGGGGTGCAGGAGAAGCAACAGGAAAAAAAAAAAAACAAAACAGAAAAAATGGGTTCCTTCCCAAATTTTTTCAGCCCTCCCACCCCACTTTCACATCTCTACACGGACTTGAGTTTGCAAATCTGGTCAAGTTTTGTTGAACGACCAGGACCCTTAGAAGATTTTCTTTCATAGGATCACATAAATCAAAGCCAACTTGGCAGCCAATAACAAGTTTACATATTCAATTGCAAGTAAACCTGAATGAAAGCATTGACCTTGAATGCTGGTAAGTCAGCTAATTAACTGATATAGAAGTTCTTAGTTTTTGTGTTAGTGTGTGCAAAATAGCCAAACCATTATTGTCTGATTTTTGTTCCTTTGTTTTTGTTTTTTTGTCTGTTACTGTTAGGTTAGGTTGAACTATTGCTGTTTTAATCTAACAATGAACAGACCTAAGAAAAAGTTCTCCTTTTTCTTTTACATTCCCTGTACGTTATATATAACTCCTGAAAAGAATTAGGGCCCATTAACAATATTATACTTATGTGAAAACAACAGGAAAAACTAAATCAAAATTCCTTCCTGAGATAATTTTCAGTCTTAAACCTTTTCAGTCTCAAATAGATCTGAGAAGAGGTAACACTAGCGACAATGATGTTACCAAGGAGTAGAATCCAGGTATTATTGTCAGCCTGTTAAATACAGATATTTTCTATATTGTCCTTCCAATCTTCTAATTTCAGGTCTGATTGTTGCTGGGTTCTTCACCCCCGATATAAAATGCAGTGGAAATTCCAATGTGCATTAGTGAAATGCTAAGAAGGCCTTTCAGGGCTATTGTGCCTTCAATTCAAAACTTACTTATATTCTGTAATTTATTTCCTGTTCACTGAGGATTTAAACAGTTATTGAACTGCTATTTGATCAGTTCTTTTTCTCCACCAAGTGGTGGCTTTAATTTCTTGTTTTCTCTCACCATTTTTTCTTCACTCCTTAGAATCAAAATGCTATGTATTAAAAAAAATAATAATACAGTAAGCCGTCTACTTTTGAGGGTTTAACTTTCACAGATTTGATTATTTGCAAGATCCTCCAACCCCTGCCCTCAGGTGCCTCTTTTCTAGGGGAACCTTCCCTCTAAGTGGCACCAGTCAGGCCACACAGCATTTTAAAAACCCAGCTCTGGTCCTCTTCTACCACCAGCTGCTGCCTGACCTGCTAAGGATAGACCACGGCCCAGTTTCTCAGCACCACATATCCCCTCCCAAAGTCTCCCTCCACACCCAAGCAAGGAGCTGGTCAAGAGAGGAAATATAGGCTCACCATGCTGACCCAGCCTTTCCTTTCCTTTCCTTTCCTTTCCTTTCCTTTCCTTTCCTTTCCTTTCCTTTCCTTTCCTTTCCTTTCCTTTCCTTTCCTTTCCTTTCCTTCCTTTCCTCTCCCTGACCTGGTTGGAACCTGGTTGCCCACTCTTCTCGTCATGCCTTGGCACCCTTTCCATAAACATACACGCATTTTGATATTTGCAGTTTTTCCATTTTTTTTTTAAGAGTCCTGCATCTCTAGCGAATGTGGAGGGCATAATAATATCATTGTCATCATCACCATCATCATCCCTGTGAGGAATAAAAATTGGCAAATAAAGGGGGGAATTCATCAATGATATTGTGAGCCTGCTGGAAAAAAACTGCAGGTACAGGGAAAGGGCAGGGAGGAAAGCTCCTAATGAAGTTTTATGGGCCCATTAATGAATGGAACTTACTTGTGAGTAAATGCTATGGAAGGATCTTGTCCAGGAGGATAGGCATAGTCTAGTAATATAGCCCTATATGAGGCACCACACTGAACCATGAGGTTAATTCTTCTTCTAGCTGATTGGAATGCTTCAGCAGCAGTGAAGAGCTTTTGTGTACAAGCAAACAATGTGAGAAATCCCAGCCAGAGCATCTGGTATATATTAAAGAAAGCTTTTGAGCATGTGGGCACTCTGAACCTCTTTATGAAATATTCTTCTGTTTATATATGGAAAACTAAATGAAATAGTACACTTGATACAAAGCATAAATTGATAAGCATCTAGAACAAAATCCTAAGAAAGATCACAAAAATATGTTAAATAGATTTTTTTTTCCTATAGGATAGTTGTACCTAAATTGTAACTCAATAAATACATTAGTACAAGAACTGCAACTAGGCCTTCTTTTTGTTTGTTTGGTTACATTATTTTTTTAACTTTCTACATTTGTTCTTACATTTGGAAGAGATGACTATATTGAATATATTTTTAATGTGTGATCTGAAAAGGCATAATCAAGGTAATGACTGAAATAGATTCTAAAATGACGCTTGCAGTTTGTAGTTAATTGTTTTAAACAGTGAAAGTATAAATGAGATCATTTATTGCCACAGTAGGAAGGCAGTCTGGTTGTCAATACAGAACAGACTATTTGTAAATGTTGTGTAATTGTTACCCATAATTTATGGATGTACAATAATACATGGAGAACTCAAGCTTGATCTTGTTTAGAGGAGACACCTGTTAGCAAACACAGGAAACTCAGGATATGTGGTCAAGTAAATGCAATACTGAATTTGAACTTAAATTGGAATTCATATACAACCACAGACCAGCTGCTCACTTGATGGCTCTGAGAAATCCCTAGGTTCCTGCCTCTGTGAGCTACTTAAGAAAGAAATATAATCATTACCAACTTCACTGTTTGTTCCTAATGTGTTAAAATACATGCAGGTATACCTCAGTTGACAAAGTAGATGTGTTCCTGGACATTACTTCTTCAACAGAAACTTTGGTATCAGAGGCAGAAATAACATGGAGAGAACAGGGTTAGGTTGGTACCCCACAAAAAAAGAAGAGCAGGTCAACATGTTTCATCAAACTTTTGATTGAAAACTACAAATATGCACATGAAACAACCAGGTCAAGTAAGTGCAGCAGAAGTAAACAAATACATTTTTTCTAAAGACTGACTGAAAGCTTCTTCCAAAATACATACATTATTTTATTTTCCTTCACCAGCCTCCACTTTCCTCACCACTTCCATTTTGGTGGCCAAACTTACACATCTATGCTTTATTAACATTCTGGGGGAAGCTGGTGAGTCAGGCTTTGCTGTCCCATTATCTCTCTGTTCATACATGTTCAGTAAGAGTTTCTGAAGGCAGCTGTTGCTTACCGTTCCTGTTGCAGGCAGGTACACATGGCTATGGTAGATTCAGCTAAAGTGAAATCCCACACTTTTACAGCTGAAGCTTGATTATATTGTTTACTGCAGACATTGAATGTCTGTGTTGCTCCAGCCCTCTGTCATTTTCTTCCCAAGGCTGATGCTGTCCAAAAAATTCTAACTAGACAGAGGACAAGGGAGGAAAAGGGGACTTGGGTGATCATAAAAAAAACTTTCTAAAAAGAAGTCTCTTTGTCAGAGGCTTTGTTAACAGATATTTGTTTATTAGAACCGCTATTAAACAAAAACCTTCCTTGAGCTGTATTAAAGTATTAGGTCTCATCATAAGGGCTTTCATGGTAAAAGACATTCGAAAAAGGTTTACCAGTGCCTCCTTCTGCAACACGAACATGTGTTAGCTATGCTGCCATTGCTGTTGTCTCTGAGAGATCCTCCACCAGTGTTACTCCCACCACATACAGACACTGCTGCTAATACCCACCAGCTGTTGGCACAGTTATTCTGGTTCTTCAGCAAAAGCCTGGCTGACCTGGAAAACCCTGCTAGTAGCACTGCAACCATCGGCATATTTCTTGCCTCATGGGAACACAAAATTCCACCAGCACAGAAAGGTAGCACCAAGGTGATGTTGATAATCATAGGTGATTCAAATGCAAAACTAGGACTCTGAACGGAACCAAAGATTGTAGGAGAATTTGGCCTGGGACCAAAAAATGTAGCAGGAGAATAGCTGATTGAATTTTATGAGGCCAACGGTTTGTTTATCACAGTCACATTCTTCAGGCAACCAGAGGTGACTGCATATGAGGACATCACCTGATGTCCAGTATAGAAATCAGATAGACTGCATAATTGGAAGCAGAAAATGGAGAAGCTTCATTCTATCTAGAAAAACAAGATCAGGAGCAGATTGCAGCACCGATCATAAACTGCTAATATCAAAAATTAGAGTAAAGCTAAAGAACACCAAACCAGCCGCTTTGCCAAAATGCAACTTGAAGAATATCTCTGTAGAATTTTTAAATAACGTAAAAAATAGATTTGCCCTATGAAGCCCAATTGATCAGAAATGAGAAGAACTCTGGACTTAATCAAGGGAGGCCATTTTCGCACACGGCGAGGGAATCGCCCCGTGCCAGTACTTACTGGACTTCTTGGCTCCACGCTTGGGTCCAGGCTGGTCCGGAGCAGTGCGTGGCTGCCGCTCCGCACTGCTCTGGGGACAAAAATGGCGGTTCCCGGTTGGTCGAGGCTCTCCACCAACCGCTGAAGCTCGCCAGCCTAAAGCCCACCCCCAGCAGATCACAGGCTCACACTGGTGTGAGCCTGCAAATCTGCACCAAAGCACGAGCACGGAGTGGCGCTCTCTGTGTTTTTGAAAGACCTGTTTCAAGCGGTTTTTCAAAAGCATGCTGGACGACCACTTCGGGTCGTTCCAGAGTGGGCTGAGGTGCGGAACTACACTAAGTAGGTCCGACCCAGTCCACTCCCAGGTGCAGATGTCTTCCCTGGAGGACGCTCTGCGCCATTTCTTTAAGCCTATGCGGAAATGACCGGAGATTATCAAAGAGGAGGGGAAAGAGACACTGAAGCCAAGAAGAGAAGTGTTTATGGATGACAGATGAAACTCTTAATGAAGCAAGAACCATTGAGAAGCAAAAGGAAAAGGTGGCAGAAATAGGGCCAGGATCCTGAATGCAAGTGTTCAGCAATTTGAACACAAGGACAAAGGAAACTGCGATGATAACGAACACAGAAAAATAGCAGATGACAATAAAAAAGGAGGCACAAGCACTCTCTTCCTCAAGATCTGAGAAATTTAAACCAAGAGTAGGGATGCCCTGCAACCAGCAGGAGAAGACATTATACAACCAAGTAGAAACAAAAAGATGATAGAAAGAATACATTAAGGAATTATGCAGAAGAGATGAAAGGATAACAGATTCATTCAAGGATGAACCATTTGAAGAAGGACTTATAATTTGGAAAGTAAAATGGAAGATGCACTCAGAACACTTGGAAGAAATAGATCAGGAACAGAGAGCATACCAATAGAGCTGCTTCAGGCTACAGAGACAGAATCTACTCATGTTCTAACTAAAATCCCCGTACAGACCATTTTCTGGCAAAAAAGGGTGCTTTTTCTGCTCCTGGAAGCCCCAGCTGAAGTAGTTTAGCTTCCAAATAGGTTGTGATGCTTCCTTGTACCAGTTAACACTAAAAATACCAATTTCTCAAAACAGGATATGGATTTCCAGTTGATTTTGGTTTTCTTATTTTTTTTATATAATGATTAAAGGGAGACTAAAAGCCAGTGTGATCTAGTGGTTTGAGCACCACTGGACTACAAATCTGGAGACCAGGGTTTGATTCCCCACTCAGCCATGGAAACCCCCGGGTGACCTTGGGATGCATCACACATTCTCAGCTCAGAAAACTCTATGATAGGGTCACTTTAGGGTCCCCATAAGTAAGAAATGACTTGAAAGCACAGAACAACAACAGCAAAAGATGAACCTACAGTTTTAGAAAGTGAAGATCACTTGGGAGAAATAAATCACCAACAACAGATGGCGTAGCAATAGAGTTGCTTTAGGCTACAGAGACAGACTCTACTTTAGTTCTAACTAAAATCTATCAACAGATACGGAAAATGAAAGAATGACCCACAGATTGGAAATGCTTCAGTCCCCATGAAAGTGGATGTCAGAGACTGCCGTAATCACAAGAAAATGGCATTAATTTCCCATGCAAGCAAAGGGGTACTCAAAATCTTTGTAATTTGAATCTGTTGGTTCTGGTCCTATCTTCCTCTGTGGTTGCATTGGGCAGATATTTTCAGCAATTGCCAGGTTTCAGCTGCAGGCCATTATTAAAGATGGTGTGAACCAGTGACAAATACAGTAGTGCCCCTACCCCTCTGGCTGCTTCTCTTGCTTTGCAATGGCCATGGTGTAAATACCTTTCCCTGGAGGTGGGTAATAAGCATGAGGCTTGGGTCATGTGAAACTTTAGTGTCCAGAAGTGGCAGACTTTCCAGTTCTATAGATTGAGCACCAGTATACAACAACTTCCATCTTTCAAAGTACAGAGACCAAAGTCAGCCCACTGATCACAATGGGATGTTTCTGTAGGTTTCATAATAAAATTAACTCTGCAGTTCTTTCAAATCATGTTACAGTTTGCTGTTGTGTGCATTCATGTCATTACACCACATCTGCATTCTTGTTATGGTACACAGAATAGATTTTGTAGCCTATTAAGAAATTGTCTGAAAGACTTTTTGCTCAAAGTTGATTTCTTTGATTTCTTCCAGCATGATTTACTTCTATTATCAATGAATTAAACAGCATTGGACTGATTTGGAATACCGAATGAACTTGCCCAAATTCTTTACATATTCATATCTAAGACTACAAGAAGGCACTGCTGCCATAATTCCCACTAAACTTTTTTATTCTTCATGATATAATTTATATAAAGTGTAGCTATTAGAATATCATTTGTAACTTTTTAAAATGTATAAATTTATGCTTTCCTAATTTTTTCTTTAATGACATACTTTATTTGCTGTGGTCTGTCAAAGTTATTGCCATCTGGAAGCATTACGACTACTGAAAGCACATTGTTGCTGCCATGATATGGCAAGATTAATGGAGAGAAATGAAAATGCAGATACTTAAAGGTTCACATTGGATTAAAGTTGATCTGCACATGTCTCTCACCATAGGTAGAAGGAGTAAAACTGATTCTGTGCTTAGAGTCCCAGACTGCACTACTGTTAGCCTAGTGGTGCTTGTGAATTATAAAAAGGATGGGATAATCCATTTATTATATTCAATTTCTTTTTCATATTTATATGGTGGTGAATAGCCTTGCTTTGGCCATATTGTATAGAATTATGTACTATGTGGATTTCTGCCATAGTGTTGCAAATCTTGACACGCCCCTTGGGAGTTGCCAAGAATGTGGATTTGTTGTTATGTGCGTTCAAGTTGTTTCTGACTTACAATGACCTCATGTGAAGCTATAATGGGGATATCTTGTCAAAATTTGTTCATTGGTAGTTGGCCTTTGCCCTTCTCAGAGGCTGAGAGAGTATAACTTGCCCAAGATCACCCAGGTAGGTTTCCATGGCTGAGTGGAGTTCAAATCCTGGTCTCCAGAGCTGTAATCCAACCCTCAAACCTTGATCATTATAAGTAAAGATGATCAAACGCTAGTCATAATGTCATTTCACTTCCAGAGCATGGCAGTAACTTAAAGTAACAATAAGTAGGAACATTACTGATGCTACGTATGTCCCCCCATGAAATCCCCCTCCCATTCCCTTCCGAGACTCGCCTTCCCATTCCCTTGCCTTTTGCCCTGGCACACGAGACTTTCTTCTTCACACTGGGGCCAAAGGCAAGGGAACTGAAGGGGAAGCTCTGAAGGCAGGAAGGCAGGTGCATCCAGATGCCTCTTCCCCTTGCCTTTGGCTTCAGTGCAGGTTCTCATTGCCAGGGCCAGAGGCAAGGGCGTGGGAAGGGGAATTCCAGAATGAAGAAGGGTGATGCGGATGTGCTATCCCTTCCCCATTCCCTTGCCTTTTGCCCAGACGTGCTTGCTTTCCTTTTCTCCATACAGCAAAATGCAAGGGAATAGGAGGAGGAGAATGGGAGGGGGAAGGCATGCACACGCCTCACAATTAATCGAATTTGTGAAGGTGAAACCCACAAATGTGCAGAGAAGACTATTTTTTTCTGGCTTCATTATTCATTCAAACGAATTCTAGATCCTTCACACTTTTCTGCTTAGTGCAGTGGTTCTCAACCTGTGGGTCCCCAGATGTTTTTGGACTTCAGCTCCCAGAAGCCCTGAGCATTGACCATAGTGGCTGGGGCTTCTGGGAGCTGAAGTCCAAAAACATCTGGGGACCCACAGGTTGAGAAGCACTGACTTAGTGTTTAAGTTGGGTCAATTTAGGGAGAAATAGTTAAACCATCTAATAATTACACAGTATTCTTTTGTGGGACTGGTGCTACTGTTACTGCTTTGAATAAGGGGCAGACTTAATAATGTGCTAAAATGTATCCTAGTTCTGCATAACCTGCTCTGAGAGTTCTCAGTGATGAAGGGTGTCCTGGTTGCCTGTGGGAACCTAGCTTTTCTCCAGTGTCTTTCCATTAGTTACTCTGGTGATCTTCTTTCCAATAAGAAGTAGGAGATTATGTAGTGTGAGGGCCATCTTCCTTAACAGAAATATGAGCACCTTATTTCGATCCCTTTCATGGTGCTCTTGCTTTGAATCCAGTTTGGCCATGATCTCACTCAGAAATTGATCGTGGGTCTCACATGTTCTTGCTTTAGCAGTGTGTTAGAGCAACATTGTATAGTGACCATGGCTGTATTCTGTGTTCAAAAGAGATTGTATTGGGTTATGGTCTTCTTACATTTTTCAGTAAACAGAGAAATTAATATATAAGATCTCAGCACAGTATATGTACTTTGAATCCACAAGATTAATTGTGGAACACTTCTCAGGAGCTGATGTGGAAATGCCGGTATGACGTTGAAAAGATCTTGACACATTCCTCTCCAAACATCTTTTTTTAGCAGCCAAATGACAATGTAGGAACCTGAGCTGTTTGTTACATTTACATTCTGCCCTTCTTCCAGAATACTTGAGGTAGTATACATGCCTCCACACCATCACAACAACTTTGAAAGGTAAATTAGGTTGGCCTGAGTTCACCCAATGAGCTTCATATTCAAGTACGGGTAGGATACCATTTCAGATTACTAATAGGGGGTGCTGTTTTTAAATTTTCCCCTGCAGAGAGCTAACGCAACAGGAAGAAATATGCTAAATGTGCCCTTTCCATGCCGAGCTTGTTTTCTTCTTGGGAGACACGTACTAAGGAGAACACAGCTATCTCTTCTTTTACACAGAGAAACATCCAGAAATATTACCTTCCATCCAACACATCTCCAGTACAAATTGGCATAACCATTCTGCTTTCAACTGTTTAGACTCATTTTGTTGTGTGTTTGTACCTGCACAAAGAACAAGTGGTGCATTGTTTTGAGATATGCCCATTCATGGGAATTGTTTCCAGACCTCTCCCATGTCCTGAAACTGGTTCTAAATTACAACTGGAAATCGGATTTGATTTTTTATGAGCCTGATACTGCACATACGTAATGGCTGGTTGGCCACAAGGATCACAGTCCAGTACAGGACTTATGCCCCATACATTGCAGTGATAGTTAACTGCAACAAACTGTATACTGAACTATCTCTTAAACCTGCAATCAAGTATGCAGTAAGTTCTACTGAGCCTTCTTTGTTTGTTTGTTTGTTTGTACCTTCCCTTTTTCGCAACAGTGGGACTCAAAGCAGCTAACAAGATTAAAACAGAATTAATTAAAACATCTGTGAGTGTATAACTATAACATTTTAAAAAGAATTAAACCATTTATAACATCAAAACAATTGCATGTTAAAATATTAGTATTAAAAATATTAAATGCATTAAAACCATAGCACCTTAAAACAAAGCTGTACAACGTCATGAACTACATCTGGTCAATTTATAAAAGCCTGACAGCAAAAAATATGTGTTAAGCTTCCTTCAAAAGGAGAGCAAGGAAAGGGTCATTCTGGCCTCTCTAGGGAGGGAGTTCTAACATCTGGGAGCAGCTGCCCCAAAGCAAAGGCCCTCTTCCTTGTTCTCATGAAATGCACCTGAGAGGGTTGTGAGACAGAGAGGAGGACCTCTCCAGATGATGTTAACTTTCTGCTGGGCTCATAAAGGGAGATGCGGTCATTCAGATAACCTGGACTCAAGCTGTATCGGGCTTTGTAGGTCAGAACCAGAACTTTGAATTGGGCAACATGGGACATTAGTTCAAAGGATGTTGCATAATTAGAAGGGAAGAGTCCTAAACACAGACTGAAACAGATCTGCAAATTTTACTTTTTTATATTTTTTTATATTGTATCTGATTGTTTCTACAGGTGCACATATTAACAGAATTCCTACAGGTGCACATATTAACAGAAATTCAGCAGAAATGGCAACTAAACGTTCCTTTTAAGTTATCCATTAATTAACCATTATCATTGAGCACTTAGATTAATTACTGGGTTGGACTCTTAAAGTCTGCACTGGAACACGAAGTCCTACCTTCCAGCATATTTTAAATGGGTTTGTCAGATCATTAAGTTTTCTTGCTATCATTCTTTCAATTTTGTGAAATGCTTCTAGTTCTAATAAATACCTCTTCAGTGACTTTTGTAAGTTGGATGTTTTTGACATCTCTAATTTCTCATCTATACATGAATAAGACTGACAATTGCGTATCTCTGCCAGCTATATGATTATGGACATAGGGGAGCAAAGAAGCAGAGCCCTTCTGGCTGAATAGTGATTTCAGTAGGGGGAATTACCTACCCTCAACCCAAGGGAAATGAAACATTTTCAATCTCTAGAACAAGGACAATGAGTTAGTGTAGAAAAAATTGTACAACCAAACCAAACACAGCTGTCCCTACTCCCTCTGGGGCCCATTAAACACTATACAAACAAACTATCACGTTTAGGATTCTACATCTTGCCTAGTATGCTTTCCTTGCCCTGTGTTCATACCTTTGTTTTGTTTTTGTACCTTTCCAGAATGTCATAAATTATTCTCAATGCCAGTAGTGTCTTGTGACACTAACCTGTAGAGAATAGTGGAGTTCATAATCATTCCCATCATCACTTTTTGCTGTTGTAGTTTGTAAGCATATATCTACCTTGAAAATAGATTCTAAATAAATCTGTCACTCCTTGCTTCATGTTCTTCACCATATGTAACACACACATATTTTCAGATACTATAAAAAAAACATGTTTGAAATATCTTAGAAATAAGAATTTGACTTTCCTGTCATTCTCATGGGTTTAATTGCTCACTCCATCTTTGTACATGGACATCTTGCAGTGTTGCCCCTGACTTCTGTGAACTGCAGGCAAGGAACCCAGCTAGTACATTTTCTGGAGTCTAGATCCAGTTCTTTGTGTGTGTATCTGAGGCATTCACACAATGACTGCTTAAATGAAATAAATTTGCATTTGATGCTGTCTCTGTCAGTCAGTATGGTTCTCCTTGTGAAGCTGTGAAGTATTATAGTCTTTGTACTTGATGCCACTCTGTTGAAATTAGTTCTAATATATCCATCTGAATCAGTGGATTGAATATAATTACCAAGTTGATCTATGCTATTCAGGAGTGGCATCATGATTTGAACCATAGCCAATGACGAAAATATAAAATTTGGTGGTGGGGAGAGTTGCTGTGAAAGGCAAAATAGAGAGGAAAGGGGAACCTTCTTCACATAAATAAGGGGCTAGAGGTCTAGGATGGTATCCAGTTAAGTCTTTCCATTAGTATCACTGCTTCTGTCAGCACAATGGGGAGGAAACAGTTCTCCCTTGCTTCCACAGCTGCCCTGCGTGGCTTCAAAATCTGTTCCGGAAGGTTGGGAACTCGTATGGAGTAAACCAGGGTGGGAGGTAGGGGCTGCAAAAGCAAAGAGGAAATCCTGTTGTGTGAGCAGACTTCTGTTTGGTCACTTGTGGCTGTAACTCCTAAATCTTAAATCTAAAGACATACTTAAGAGAAGAGAGCTGAACTCTTTCTCGCACTGCATGCCTCCCCAGTGGCTCCTCTGATAGGAGACGTATCTAAACCAGTAGAGCAAGCTGAGGAAAGATTCAGTGTAAGGCCCCGCTTCAGGGGTCCCCAATATCAGTATGGTTTGGATGGGCACCATACCTAATTGGCATCATATGTAATAGGCAACACATTTTATTGGCTCTGATATCAAATTCCAGTCTGAAAGGTGACAAAGAGGTCAAACTGAGCGAGGGAAAGAATTTAACTGTAAATGTGAGAAGCATAGGTCAACTCCAAAATTCCTCCAGGTAAGACTGAGTCATTTGTCAGGCAAATACACATCATTCCTGTGGATAATAGGCTTAAATAGAAGCTGGACTTTTCCAGGGAATCCAACTGTGAGGAGCCCACCAGGACACTGATTGACAGATAGCCATCCCTTGTACACCTGGATTCTTTCCTCTGTCTTCACAGCACCCACAATAGACAGCTATTACAACATTCATCATGTCTTTGTCAATCAAAGCACTAAGCCCATCAACAGGCGAAAGACCCATTGTCCACAACAGGTTCCCTTTGTCTTGCATCTGGAACCTTCACAGCCACAAGCCATTTTCGGGGTACAAACACCCCTGCTTTGAGGAGGCCCAGTGCAGTCTCTTGGAAGATCTACCCGTCACTTTGTCCGGCTGGCTCCTGAATGAGAACTGCCCTTAGGTCCTACCTAAGTCAAAATACATTTCTGCTCTTCACTACTCTTCTGGACTGGTAATTGTAAATCCCCCCAAATCCCTCAGCCTCTCTATAATTTTTCCTCCATTTCTCTTTCAGCTAGCTCTTGTGTGAATGTGTGATTGTGTGTATCTTGTGTGCATGCATGAGTGAATTCTCCTCAATAAAATCAGTTTATTAAACAATTTTGCTTGGTTTTTGGCTTGGCCTGACCCCGGAAAAATTGGGTTTAAAGATCTTGCTGGGTTACTCTGTCTCTTGTAGTGCTACAGCTTGTGCTCTGGCTAATTCCCATTCCCCAGAAATCAGGGTAACAGAGTGGTGGAGAATGCGGGCAGCCCCTGTACCCCTAATTTGAGTGAAAGTCACTACTCACTCAAGTCAGGCTGATACAGATGTAGGGAACGGCCAAATCAAATTCCTAGAGTGATAGGGACACGTGCGAGTGAGATCTGTGTGTCTGAGCTCCAGGAGCTATTCTATCCGGGTTGGAAATCTTTCTCCCCATTTTCTCTCTCTTGGCTTGTGTGTGGCAGCCGCCCCGGCTTGGTCACTAGCTCCCAGGCAGTGAATCAAGTCCGATAGCAAGGGTTGTGCACAAACTATCCCGGGAATCACGTCCCTAACTTTGGAACTATCGTGGGCTGGGATCCTAAGCTCTAGGACTGCTATGCTAGGTTCAGCTCACACATTCACACACATAGTAGGCACACGTTTTAGAAGGGGAGATTCCCTCAAAGTAACATGGGTGCGTCCTGTCCAGCAGATCGTGGGTGCATCCTGGGCTGCATTTAAAGACTAAGTACATTCTAGATCAGGGTTTTAGAAGGTTTCCCCATGGTAGAGGAAGGGTCCCCCTCACCCAGAAAACTATTTTAGGAATGGTTCAGCTAGGTTCCTCTCCCTTTTCCCCTGCTGCTTGGCCAGTTGGCACTGTAAGTTCCTTTAGAGTTTGTTTTACCTCTTCATTGACAGGCAGAGTCCTAGTGAAGGTTTCCCCCGGGTCTAGGTGATCCTCCCCATCCCTGAACCGTGTCCTTGTCCTTTTGCCCCTAAGCTGTTGAGGTAGGAGGCCGGGCTTAGATAAGCAAAAGTGACATTTTGGCCAGACTGTAGATAGGTTCCTAACCCTCTTCCCTAGTTAAGTTCCGTTGAATTTGTTTCCCTAGTCACCCCCACAGGGTGATCTTCCCCTTCACTACAGTCCTGGTCCCGGTCCTGCTTAAAAGTGAATGTGCCAGAAGAAATTGGAAAAATGGAGGTCAAGAATTTAATGCAGGAGGAGGAAGTTAAAGGAAAATTAAAACAGTGGGTCATCAGCAAAGGGAGAGGTCCCTGGAAGGAAACCAGCTTCCAGACGGCTGATCCCTTTGCCACCTTAAGAGAGGCTTACGTCCAAACCCGAAAGTCAAAGAACCCATTTGGGCCATCCAAGGATGCCCTAGCAGTGTGGGGGCTTTGGCTCACAGCTAGGGATGCCTCTAGCACCCTGGTTGCGGGCAGAGCAAAACTAGCAGAATTAAATAAAGAACTTGCCTGGCTTCAAGCCGAGAATGAAACTCTGCGCGCGGACAAATTAATCTTCGTGTCCATTGTGCAGAACACAAGCAAAAAACTTAGCAAAGCAACCCTCCAAGTCCAGACTTGGAAGGAAAGGGCCGAATCCTTAGAGGAAGAATTGGCCCAATATAAAACTGCTGCTAAGTTTATGGTAAAGCAATTTAAAGAGCAGCAGGAGGCTGTCAGTTACACAGCTTGCCATCAAAGAATTGAGGAGCTGCAGAAGCAGCTCCAGACACATCAGGCTGTAATTTCGGCTGTCTGTCCAGAGTTTCTCCCCTCCTTCCCTCTTGCCGCCATCAGGGAGCCACTGCCTGAGGATGCAGTGGCTACACACCCCCACAACCCGGACTGGGTTGACCATAGTGCCCCAGTTCAACCAGTTGAGACTAGATGCACAACTAAGAAAAGGGCAGGACCCCCTAGAAATGGAGGGAATGAGGATGAGGTGCAAGAGACCCAGGAGATCGAGACTAGGATCCCCTGGAGAGCCACAGAGGCCAAGGCGATCACAGATCAGCTTGGCCCTCTCAATAAACATACGGGAATCATGTCGCTCAACGCAGTGATCCATTCCCACCCCACAGCCAATGGCCAAGACCTAACTCAGCTGGCCAAGTTGTGTATGTCTCCGTCTGAGCTCCCCACTTTAGAATCAGCTGTGGCTGCCTGAGGTTTAGTGAGACTTGAGGCCTGCGACTGGATGAGGGAGGTCATCAGAATCCAATGGCCAGGACAGAGCACAGGAGTTTTGTATATTATGGAGCAACAGGGTCCCGGGGGAACCCTGAAGCCTACGTGGCTAGAAAGCAGCTTCTGGCCATATTAGCAGGGAAGGTCCCCGAAGTCCGGGATGGCTACAACTTCAACAACATGAAATTCAAGACTCTCCTTTATGGAGGATTGAACCACGAAACTAAAATGGCCCTGGGGCTCATCAATCTCGAGACAACACCTTGGGAAGATTTTAATAACAACCTCCGGAGAGTCGCTGACCTGCTCCGTAAGGCTGGAGCCCTGAAATCCCCTCCAAAGGTAAATAGGAAAGAGGCTGGGAATTGGGAGCCCATACAGGAGGTAACTTACTCCAATTATAGCCCCCACTCCCCACATAGAAAATCGGCCCTGATTTCAGTCCCCAGAGGGAACTGGAACGCACATCCCCCTCCCAGACAGGACTACAGAGCATTGGCAGGAGCACTGGCAGGCCAGAGAGTCCCGAGGTCCCCCAAGCAAGACAGGGAACTCCACACCTCAGCCCCAGGCTCCCAAGCCTGCCCCAGACAGTAATGCCCTAGGGAGACATCCGGGGGCTTTGACCAGACTGTCCAGGTATACTCAGCAGAGAGAGTGAAGATCTGGGGTGTCCTGAGAAGGCTAGGGCTAGACATGAGACATGTTCTATGGGAGACCCACGATCAAGCTCCTTGATGCCCTAGATAGGCATTTACAGCCAGGAAGTAGCCAGCCGGTGAATGCAGTGACCAATGGTCCCCCTCTGGCTGGATACTATCCCACCTTGGAGATGTCAGAATAGGAGTGCCCTCGGTCCAAGAATCTCCCTAACAATGTCGTGGTTTGGCTGAAGCCAGACAGGTGGGGCAGATTCTGGGTGAAGGCAGGCAGCGGGACTGATAGGGAAAAGACCCCTGCCGCTCTCCTTGGAAAATCCGGGGCTGCGCTGAACGTGCAAAGCCCTAAACAAGTAAGACATGGTGAGCCCACCCCAGAAGCTATCCATTTAACTGGATATGGGGGGGGGGGAGCAATTTAAATTCCGCCAGGGAAACAAGCCCCCAGTGGACACTGGAACAAAGCAAATTGTCCCTCACCCTGACCTAGCTATGAGTGCGAATCCAACCACTTCCAAGACCATAGTGCTTTCAGAACACAAAGAAGGCTAATGTAAGGCTAAGGTTCAGGAAGAAACCCCCACAGAATCTGACAAGGCACAGAATATTGCCAGCATATGTGAGAGCCAGGAAAAGGAGAATATGCAGCAAGTGGAAGGTAACTCCAAGCTTCCAGAACTTGCCATTGTTCCCTCTCTGAGTCCCCTGTTAGAAACCTGCAGTTTCTCCTGGAATTTCCTTGAATCCTTGGCAGAGAGAGTTCACTCTCTCCATGCCCTTTTCAAGAGAAGTTCCTGTCAGAGTGGGAATCCAAGCAGCAAGATGCTCCTGCCCAACCAGAGCACCGTTTAGTAAAGGCACTCACCCTGGCACACCCTGTATTAACACTACATTCTCCCTTTGACTGCATTCCATAGGGGAGATTTCAACCACTGTAAGTCCCAAATACCACACGGAGGTGGATGTGGCTACTGCCTTCCCCTCCACAGAGCTATACTGGTGCCAGCTTACATTCACATTCAGTGGCACCCCATACCTTTTTACTCTGGTGATCTTGAGAGGGGCCAAGACAGTCCATGACTCTGTCTCGATCACCATCCTGCCACAAAATGCAGTACTTCAGGAGGCATTCGGGTCAGATACCAGCCTCCACTTTGATTTGACCAAAAGAGTCTCAAGCCATGAGTGGGCACTGCCACTCTTGCAAGTGATTTCAGAGATCCACAAACAAGGACATTCAAAGGACTGGAAGGGAAAGCCCCCAGACTGGGCAATCCTCTCTTTTGTGCAGCAGCCAAGGAACAAAGCAACAGCTCCACTTCCCTTCATGGGCTGGCAGCCACCTTGAAGAGACACACTCAAGCAAAGTTTCCCCTTTTTGTGTATATAGTTTGTCATAGTTGTAGTTGTAGTTGTAGATTTTAAACTTCTTCTCCTTTTGCAACAAAGGCAACATAGCTTCAAACTTGAATAACACAGTGTCATTCTGGCATTTCCAATTTTGTTAAGTTTTCTATCTTGCTGGTTTAGCATATTGGATGAGCTGCCAGCTCCTAAAATTGTGAGCTCTTGGTGAATTGGTCAATGCAGCCAAGGCTCAACCTTTTCTTTAGTCTGCAAAACTGGTTTTTCTCTCTCTCAATGTTGCATACCCATAAGGCAAGGCTACACCAGTCTCCTTGAAACGTCAGCACGTGTGCATGATGGCCCCCAGCCTTAGGCTGGAGGGGCCGTACTACTAACCCAGTGGTTCTCAACCTGTGGGTCCCCAGATGTTTGTGGACTTCAGCTCCCAGAAGCCCCAGCCACTATGGTCAATGCTCAGGGCTTCTGGGAGCTGAAGTCAAAAAACATCTGGGGACCCACAGGTTGAGAATCACTGTACTAACCTCTCTCTCAGCTTCATCCCTGAAAATACAGGAACCCTGTTGACTTCATCTTGTACCCTGATCAACCCAAAAAATGTTGGTCCAGTCTACCAACTATGCTGAGACAGACAGCCACAAGCATAAGCTGATTCAACATGCAAGATGACCACTGATACAGGAAGGCCTCAAAAGCCAAAGAATGCTGCTCACTCCCACTGCACCCTAGTTTCTCCAGATACAAGGGGTGTGTGGAACCCTCACTCCACCTCTCCAAATATGCAAAAGACTACTCTTCATGGAACCTAAGCCCATCCTCCAACTCTGAACATACACAAGGCCTGTGAACTGTTTTGGATTCTAGAAATGAAAATCCTCTCTATACCTGCTGAAGTGGACTCTCATTTTGCAGCTGCTGCCATTCAGTTTTAGCAACTTACCAAATGGACTTTTACCTTCATTGAAACCATGTCAGCCAGATACATCCTTTAATTGTGGATGTATTTGCCTTTAAGTGTTGCTATATGTATGTGATATGTAATTTTAGTGATTTCTGCTTCAATTGCTGAAGTGTAATCTCTCTCTGTGTGTGCAATGTATGCATGTATTTAGAAGATGCTCTTTCTTGTTCTTCCTCTCTATCTTCCCTCTTCATTATTGTCCTAATTTGTAGTTTAATACCAACTTTACAGGATTTGTGGAAATGTGGTAGAATCTGAACTCAGAGCCAACAGGCTTTGCTAAGTTGAACTTGTTTTCCACCTGGACATTGCTTCTTCTCTATTTGTATATTGATGTGTCTGTATTACATTTGAATTTGAGGTTCTAATTGCCAGTGAGATATGTGTACTGTATCTTTATCATGATATCTGTTATTAGATGCTCTTTTTTTTATTTCTCTCTTTCCCCTGTTTTTGTAAACTTAATTGGCAACATTTTTACTAAATTGTCCACCCAACCAAATGTTTGGCTGACAAGCATGATGGAGGTTAAATAGCACACCCTAACCCTCTTCTCCTACCCCAACTTTCCACTTCCCTCTTTCAAAATTCACCAAAATTTCAAATTGTGCAAAGCGGATCCCATCTAGAAAAATGAAACCTTGTGAGCTCCACGAAGGTTCCATTTTGGGGGGGGATCTGTAAGGCCCCGCTTTGGGGGTCCCCAATATCAGAATGGTTTGGATGGGCACCATACCTAATTGGCATCATATGTAATTGGCAACACATTTTATTGGCTTTGGTATCAAATTCCAGTCTGAAAGGTGACAGAGAGGTCAAACTGAGTGAGGGAAAAAATTTGATTGTAAATGTGAGAAGCATAGGTCAACTCCAAAATTCCTCCAGGTAAGACTGAGTCATTTGTCAGGCAAATACACATCATTCCTGTGGATAATAGGCTTAAATAGAAGCTGGACTTTTCCAGGGAATCCAACTGTGAGGAGCCCACCAGGACACTGATTGACAGATAGCCATCCCTTGTACACCTGGATTCTTTCCTCTGTCCTCACAGCACCGAAAGCACTAAGCCCATCAACAGGCAAAATACTCATTGTCCTCAACAGGTTCCTTTTGTCTTGCATCTGGAACCTTCACAGCCACAGGACATTTGCAGGGTACAAATACCCCTGGTTTGAGGAGGCCCAGGGCAGTCTCTTGAAGATCTACCTGTCACTCTGTCCATCTGGCTCCTGAATGAGAACTGCCCTTAGGTCCTACCTAAGCCAAGATAACATTTCTACTCTTCACTACTCTTCTGGACTGGTAATTATAAATCCCCCCAAGTCCCTCAGCCTCTCTATAATTTTTCCTCACTTTCTCTTTCAGCTAGCTCTTGTGTGAATGTGTGATTGTGTGTATCTTGTGTGCATGCATGAGTGAATTCTCCTCAACAAAATCATTTTATTAAACAATTTTGCTTGGTTTTTGGCTTGGCCTGACCCCAGAAAAATTGGGTTTAAAGATCTCGCTGGGTTACTCTGCCTCTTGTAGTGCTACAACTTGTGCTCTGGCTAATTCCCATTCCCCATTATTTGGAGCACATTGAGGTGTCCCCCACGGGATCCCAGAAATCAGGGTAACATCAGCTCTCCCTCCTCTTTCATGCTCAGAAATACCACCCCTGCTCTGTACTCTAAGTGAGAATGGTAGACACATGGATTTAAAAAAGCATGCTTCTCTTTACCGCTATCTTTCACCCTGAGTGTAGTTAATTCTTGGGAAGTCATTTTATTGGACAGACTGGGATGTTTGCAGGAACCAGTTCTCAGTGTTTAATAATATTTTATGGATTCACCTTACAAGTACATCTTGTTTGGAACTCCCTCTTCTGACATCAGAAGAGCAACCTGTTCTTCATGGTAAATATATTAGTATTTATAGGACTTGTTAATTAATTGCTCTTTTGCAATTCATAGCTTTATAACCCACAACAAAACATGCTTCTCTTCTGGTGATTCAATGTACAATCCCATATACATATACATGTGTGTCTGTGTGTCTAGAGGGGAGCTAGTTCTCTGGGATAATAAATAACTCACACAGAATATGTTTACCAGGGTATTGTGTCATTACTGCTGCTCAAAATCTCAGGTGTGTTGCCTTCCCAGTTGTGCAGTTCCCGTTACTAAGCGTTTAACCAGAACTATCAAGAGGAGTACATAATAGAAACTAGACCAAAGGGAATGTGTAAGGCTCCAGTTAATAGATGCTATAGATTAATAGCGCTTTCAACTTTATTCTCTGTGGGCTATACAGCACTGAATTCTGAGATACAAAGAGAAAGAGAGTTTCACACCCAGGGATAGCACTCAAAGCAGCTACACCAGAAGTTGCTTAGTATTCCAATTAACCAAATGGTAGGATTGGCAACTGCACTTCCAGCTGAGCTTGCATGTACAACAGTTAGCTCAGTCTTAAAGCTGGGCTCCATTTATGGTGATATTGGCAATTATATAATGAAAGGAGACTTTCTCTTCAGGTATGCTGAAAAGTAGGAGACCTGCAACCAAAGATTTCACTGGTTAGTTTAAATTAATAAAAGGAAATAAATACCTTGATTTTTGAAGCTCTCCTTTTCTCAATAGCAGTTACAAATTACTTGTTTGTAATCAAATGTTTCTTGCAAAAAACCCTAAAACATTCTATTCAAAGTTATGTCATTTTCTCCCACTGAGACACATTAATGCACTTCAAGCCTCAACTCATTTTTCTCCTATTTTGGTAGAACTTGAATATTTCCTAATTTGGGGCATTTACTAGATTCTCACACCTGCAGTTCCAATATTTTACTAAAGGAGGAAAATCTGATCCAACAACGAGATGTGCTGTTGCCGGTCCTGGAGCTGACAATTAGTATACTTGCTAGATTCCAGTTTAGGGGAAGCCCAGGTCAAAACAACAGTATAAACAGAGTGGAGATTTGTATAGAAGACACCCATCAAGGACTCCACCAACCAGCAATGCACATAATGGCAGTCCTTGGGTGTGAAACATCTGAGATCTCCATTTTGGCCCTGATCCAAGCATGCATGTTTCCGTGAAATCTTTATGTTGGTGTTTCTTTAAATTTTAAAGTGAACCACACCTTATCACAGCAACCATATTGCTTTATCAAGGACTCTTTGGTTTGTTCAGTACAGGCCATTCTTTCACTTTCCAAGTCAACCCCTAAATTGTATTTTTAAAGGTGTACTGAATACGAGCCAATGTGGTGTAATGGTTTGACTCTGGAGAGCAGGGTTTGAATCCCTGCTTGGCCATGGAAAACTATTGGGTGAACTTGGGCAAAACACATTCTCTCAGGCTCAGAGAAATGCAAAGGCAAACCCCCTCTGAAAAAAATCATGCCAAGAAAACCTGTGATAGGTTCTCCTTATGGGTTGCCAAAAATCAGACGCAACTTGAAGGTGCACAGCAAAAACAACAAACTGCACATGAGCCTCTGAGGACTGGGTACATTAGGATAAGCCCCATTTACTGAGCAGCAATTTTCAAAAGGGAGACCCTTGAAAAATCAGCAGTAAAGTTTACAGTGCCAAAATATTTACTTCCAGTAAATGGCCTGAAAATTGCAACTGGGCTACACGATAACATCCTTTGGCTGCCTGTAGGCCTTTCTGACAGCATTCTTGTTTGCTGGAAATTGTCCCCAGTACTGCAATCTGACTGGATGTCTTTGTCAGCTGAGTTCAGTTGTGCTTGCTTTCCAGTGAAACTGCTTAGCAGTATTGCTTAAATGCTCTATCAATCATTTTCAAACATTTACTCAAATTTTCCCATACACAGCAAGTGTGTTGATGTGGTGACTAGTCAAATAACTTTCAGGCCATTTCTGCACTAGGCTGTTATAGTGCTACGATTCCACTTTCAACATCCTTTGGAATCCTGGGGTTTGCAGTTTCGGGAGGGGCCAGGAGGGCCCCTCACGTAACTGCAAACCCCAGGATTCCAAAGGATGTTAAAAGTGGAATCATAGCACTATAATAGGCTAGTGCAGAAATGGCCTCAGTGTTAAGTGTGTCCTAAAATACTCTGCTGACTCCTATGCTGAAAGCCATTTCAGCTTACTTCGGGTAACGTAGGTTAAGTATATTAAAAATCCTCTGAGAGTTTTGATTGACTGATTGATTTTCTTTGTTCTTACAAGCAGGGTGCAGCAGAAGAGCTTGAAAGTGAGATCTGTTTTCTTACTCAGCAGGGGTGTTGAGAGATGTGGTGCTTTTCTTTCTCACCATCAGGGAGCAGCAGAAGGCTGGCTCTCGTTTGCAGTTAGACTAGCTGAGACACTGAAGACTGACTGCTCTAGTTTGATTTTTATTCTGCAAAGCTGAATGTGACAAAAATCAAGTGGTGCAGGCCTTTGTTATTTTATATAAGCCATTTCTGCACTAGCCTGTTATAGCACTATTATTCCACCTTCAACATCCTATGGAATCCTGGGGTTTGCAGTTTAGGGATGGGCTGGCTGGCTCCTCCCGAAACTGCAAACCCCAGGATTCCATAGGATGTTGAAAGTGGAATAATAGCGCTATAACAGGCTAGTGAGGAAATGGCCATAGTCACATTATTAGCAGGCTAGGTGCCTGGGTATATCCAGCTCTGTCTTCTGATGGGTCTTTCTCTGATGATTCTTTTAATGTCCAGCATGTTGCTCACTTCTGTGGAGACCAGAAGTCTTCTATTTCTTCTCTTTTTTGTTTGAGGACAGTACTACATTTTCATAACAATGAGACGTGCAATTTTATTGTTGATTTGTGAAATTCCTAAAGATTTCAGTCCTGCATATACTAATCAGGAGAGTAAGCAAGCATCTGATGGTAGAAGATACAGAGGTACAGAATTCTCTTGGAAGAAGCTTGTAAGTGATTTTTCTCCTCTTACCACCATCTAGTGGAGAAGAGGAACAAGGATTTGTCAAGCATACTTGGGGAAAATGACCTGACTAAAGTGGGTATTAATTTACCTCAGAAGGAGAGGTAAGGAGAAGCAGAATTTGCTCCTTGACAGAAAATAATCCCTGTGCATAGAAACTAGATATGGGAAGTCAGGTGGCTGGAAAAATGAAATCTGACCTTTATTTGGTGACCACCACCCCCTTAAACTATTCTGTGAAGGACTTTAAGAAGTAGCTACAGAGAGTTTGAGGGTGCCCAGAACCAGTATGGAGGGCTAGAGTTGGCAGAAGGGATTGTCAGAAATTGGATGTCCCATGTTGTGAGAGTGTCAGATACTTTGCACTGGTGCACGACTACTACTGGATGCAACCCATGGTATTTATTATGATGGCATTTAGTAAGTGATTTTGTCACTATTTGTTGTTTTTAATTTTAAGGTGATTTATGGCTGGTATGCTGTTTGTGACATACACATGCCCTTTTGTGGTCATTGCAGGAGGTGATATTCACTACTTCCTTCACATAATGACCTCCCTGCATGGAGAACTCACCTTCCTCTTAGTGGGGCCTACCAGATACAGTCATTTAGTGGCCAGGGGAGAGGGGCAGACAAGGAGCATCTATCTGCCGGACATATGGTGATGTGATCCTCTAGGAATTCTTTTATATTCTACCAGATGCTGCAGGATCCCTCAAGTTTAATTTTATCACTGAGAGGTAAGACATAAATATCCAAATAACTAGATAATAACACCTTCAGCTGCTAGTAGAGAGATTACTGATCAATGGGGGACCTAAATAAAGAAAGATGTTGAATCCCTGCTAGAAAAAAGCCAGAGACAGGACTGAAAAGAGCTGAGCTTCTCTTTTAAAGCCTCAGCTGTTACTGATGTGACAATGAGTGTGTTAGGCCTGGGTGAATTTTCTCCTAGGAATTAACAAAAAGACGTGACAAAGAACTGTCAGAGCTGGTCTTATTGAAAGGACTGAGAGGGGCTTCTTCTGCTGAAATTCTACTAACGCTTTCAGTAGCTTCAGCATTTCAAGGTGCAGGATCTGGACTCTGTTGACAGTTAACAGAATGATCTGTTTAGGCATATGAATGGTTCATCCTGTACTACTCTGCCATTAGTGCTTTTGAAAAAAGAAATCAATATAGTTGAAAAACACCTGTTCCTGTAGGTAGAAGCAAACTTGTTCCTGACTGTGTAAATGAAACCTAAACATGGTCATCATTCCAGTGGTGTAGGACAATAATGGACTCAGCAGTATGCTTTCACAGGGGAAAGCTAATCTGATCAGTGTTTCCTTTTAAGATAGGTTTGAATCTCTTCATTATTTGAAGAAAAAGTACAGTTCACTGAAGATTCATTCACAAAATCCTGAAATCTGTTGTTGTTTAAAAAGCAAACAATTGGCATGATGACGTCCAAGCTGATCAGTGTTATTCTTTGATCTGAAATACCTAATAAGACCATAGTTTATCATGGTGCTCCCTTTTCTCTGCTTTTTGGACACTGTGCTTTTATGTGATATAAAGAAACCAAGGCTGCAAAGATACCAGATTTCAGTCGTGCAGAGAGATTCAAACCAATTCTTTAATTTTGTGGTAGGAAAATATGTGTTGTTTCCCTGACAGCTGTCTGTTTTCTGGACAAGTCTCTTCTGTCTTGAACCTTTCCATAATGAACATGAATTGGATGAATGAGATATTCCTCAATCACTAGATTTTTGTGCTAAGAAATGCTTCACACTTTGAAGTTTATGCCTTCCTACATTTTTTGAAAAGAAAAAATGCCTGTCTTTCACATTTAAATACATATTTACATTTAATACAACTACATCCTGTAAGCCTGTATATGAACAATGGAAGAATGTTTAAAATTTACCGGAGCTGACATATTAATTCCTTTGGTAAAACTGCTTAGGAATCTATCATTTTTTTTAAGTGCTGTGTTACTCAGTGGGTTACCAAGCTGTTACTGGGATTAAAAGATGGGCCAGGTCTTCCTGTCTGTTCATCACAATGGTATTCAGGGTCAGGATGGAACACCAGAGTAGCTATTTTCATGATTTAAATATGGTTACCCGATAGGCTTGTAATTATTTGGTTCACAGTTCAAATCTAGGCTGCTTGTTATTTTTCTGTATATAATGAGGCCTAACTCTTGTTCTATGGAAATTGGTGTAAGTAAGAGCAAAATTTATTATGAGTTAATTTATCTGCATCTGCACAATCTGTTGGGTTTGCATGGGTAATAATGAGGACATTGATTGGCAAGAGATAAAACATTTTGAGTCCTCCAGTGAATAGGCGGCATTGCTTCTGCTGTTTGCTCCTTCATCATGCTACATCCTTTTGTGATGCTATACCAAATCTTCTTGTTTTGTAAATGATTTCAGTGCATATAGTTTTAACTTGTGTTAATTTGTTTTAAATTATTATATGGTTTTAAATTGCTTTTCTTCTGATCGCCTGATACAGAGGGAGAACATAACTGTTTAAGTAAATAAGTAAAATAAGAGTCAGAGGTACACTGAAATGCACAGGAGTGGACAAATAACCTGTTACAGTGAGCATACCGCATTCCCAATATGCATAACTCGTTAAAGATTTATGCACAGTATGTGCTATGTTTTCACTGTCTTTTAAAAGCATATCCTACTGCATTTGTAAAACTGTTCTCTGATTCCAAATTGCAAAAGAGTCCGTTTGCCTGTTGTAATATTTAACAGTTCTATATGCCCTACTCTATTTTACAATCTCCTTATCTCAGAACGGTCTTGTCAGCTTGTAAGAAAGGTTGTGATATGTACCTTCATTAGCTGCCCTTCCTGCTTTGTTCTTGTGCTTCTCTTCTTGGATCTGGCTTTTCAGTAATCATGAGGTTTGTGATTACTTTGTACAAGGATTAGTACACTAATTTGTACACTGTCACAGGCTGTAGCAGAGAGAAAATGAGAGAGAGAGAGAGAGAGAGAGAGAGAGAGAGAGAGAGTCTTTAGGTTGCTGTTGACTTGTGGTGGTCCCTTGAATTTCACAGGGTTTTCTTAGGCAAGGAATGCTCAGAGATAGTTGTGCCTTTTCCTTCTTCTGAAATATAGTCTACAGTAACTGGTATATGTTGGCAGACTCCCATCCAAGTACTAATCAGGGATGGCTCTGCTTAGCTTTCAAGGTGTTTAGAATATTTAGGCCCTTCTGTCCCATGTCCAATATTTATATCAGTCACACACTGCAGGCAGCATAGCTTCTACTATTTATTTGCCTTAAGAGGAGTGCCTCCTCTGGAGCTGAATATCTGGCCTCTTGGCAGAAGAGGATGGAAGAGAAGGAAGTTTGCTGCATAAACGTAGAGCAGATAATGCACTTAAGAGTGACTAATTCCCTGCCATATTGTAAAACAGTCGGGGGGGGGGGTCCTTTGATCCATCCGAGTCTTTCTCTGTGGCTTAACGCAGAGAAAGCAGAAATCACTCTCAAGCACTGCATGTGCTTTACTTCATGGCTTTTAAAAAGGCAACGCCTGTTCCTCATTTTTGGTACAACAATTTCTGATATAGTGGTATCTGTAATAAAAACAAGAACTAAAGACGGAACAAGACTTGAAAAGTAAGAGGACTGACAACATCTAAAATGGGTACAGAGGAGTAATATTATAATATTTTTCTTGTTTTGTTTTTTGATTGAAACAAGATATTTTGTTTACAGTTTATTGTAACTGTAGAGTTAGTATAAAATGAAATAAAAAACTGATAAAATTATTAAAATACCCAAGAGGCAAATTCTTACATTGTTACATAGACAATATTGCAGTCTTTTCTGAATTTTGAACACTTCTCCCACTGAAGGCATTCTGCTGTGTCAACCCTATATTAGTGTAGGCTGAGGTTCCCAAAAGCTGGCATAAGAGAGTTTTGGGTATGCACAAAGGATCATCCAGTCTTCTAAAAATACTGTGGAAAGTTGGCAACTAGGTGTGCCTCAAGGAGGCTGCTGCTTTTGTATCTATTGCAATGGAGTTTTGTGGCTGGGGAGGGGGAGGGCAGGGGAGACAGCCACAAGAGAGAACTTGGGATTGGAAGAAGTGGTCTGTTGACTCTTTCTTTCTGGCCCACTAACAGTTCAGCTATTAAGAGGCAACCTAGCAAAACTCCGTACCACGCTATGGCCATTTCTGCACTACACTGCTATTGTGCTATTATTCCACTTTCAACATCCTATGGAGTCCCGGAGTTTGGGGAGGGGGCCTTTAGAATTCTCAGCCAGAGAGCTCTTTGGCCTCAGGAAACTGCAAGCTCCAGAATTCCACAGGATGCTGAAAGTGTATAACGGTGTGGAGCGGAAATGGCCTATGCTTCATGTCTTCCAGAGTGAGGGCATTACAGATTTTGGAAATTGGTCAAGCACATCAGCATTTCTCAGTCAAAAAGTTAGGTTATATGGCAATACTGGGGAACACATGGCTCTTCAAATGTTGTTGGTCTGCAATTCCCATCCATTCCATACTATGCTTTTCTATTTCTTTCACAAATTATGTGGCAAAGAATGACTTCTTTGAGGAATAATATTTCTATGGCTTCTATATGCTGTTTCTTTGTTTGGAGCCTTCTTTGACTTTTGCCATTTCTAAACAATGTCTCTGGTTGCTCTGTGGCGAACTATCTGTGGATATCTGGCCCTGGTCCTTCCATCCCTCTCTCTCATGACATCACCCTAGTCCTTCCTGAGCAGGATCCAGGGTGCATTTGCCTAGCCTCCAATCTTTGAGCAGGGAGAGTGATTGTTCTTCATGAACATGCAAAGTGGCTTCTCTGTGTTATATTTCAATCACAAAATGCACAAGCCACTCTTTCTCCCAGTATTTTACATTGTGTGGGACAAAAAAATACCACAGTTGTACACACCACATATTTGTTCCAATAGTTCTTTGACCAGACTGTTTTGTCCATTTTTTTAAAATTGCATACCTGACAGATAGCTGAAATTCAGACATAATTTACAGCTCATAATACAACAATGTAGTAAAATGTCTTCCTTGCAGGTCTAGTTCTTCTTGAACTCAGTAACAAACTTTAGAGCACTAATGAGCACCATCTGGTAGAATGAAGGTTAAAATAGACTTGAATAACTAGAAAAAAAAGTGTGGTAAACCCAGTATAATCCAAGATTCTTTATCACTTCCTCTTTTCTTTTCATAATAGTCTTTGCATTTTTAGCATTTCACCACTCACACTGGATGATTCCAAAAGGGGCAATTATTTAATCTGTAAGCTGTTTTTTAAAAAATCTTCTGCCTGAAGAGCTAAATAAATGGTCTAGGATACCTCTCCAAAAGATCGCTGATGTCTTTGGATATTGGCATGAATGTTAGTTAAATTATTATTATTTTTTTGACAATAAGCATTTTATTAAAGATACAGTACACTCAAGTTTAATACTGACTTCCCTGATTTTTTTTCAACTATCCCTATAATACATTCATAATTCCAAAGTTCAAACAATTACATTAAACTGACTTCATACTCATATGCCAAATACTGTCTGTAATGTTAGTTAAATTAAATGGGACACAACTGCCAGAGCAAACACTGGTTGTCCACTGCTTTATTACAAAGGTCAAGAGTTATAACAGTTTTACTGACTGCGTACATAAAGGACACAAGTACAGCTGATATGCAAAATAATGCACACATATGACCATCTTAATCCAGTAGAGCAGGAGAGAAGCAACTTTCTACCCATTTCATATTCTTAGAGATGTAGAACGTGCTTCTCATTTGCCAGAATTGTAAACAGGTTTACATAGGACATAGCACCAGAGTTCAGATTCCCATGCAAGCTTATGCAAAAATCACTCTCCTTTTTTTTAAAAAAAACTCAGAAAGAATCTTTATATTTGACCTGAAAGGCTGCTTATTGGTGCAACAGTTATTGCAGATCCAAAGTTGCTAGTAGCCAGGTTTATTTCATTTTACATATAAAAATACCACTGGAACAGGTAATCTGAGAACTCAATGGGCTTGATGTGCAAACATTATACTTAATTACTGCATGTTCAGGTAGTAGCAATATCTATAAATAACTTAAAACCACAGATGGTATTGCTTTACCACTCTCTTACACGTTTGTCAAATATTCCACCACTGTCATTGGTTTCAGGGGTTGATTTGGAGACTGGGAAACTGTCAACAAACCTCACATGGCAGGAAAGTCAGAACAGTATACAACATTCAACAATCCTCTGCTCACCACACATACGCACCGGGGGAAAAGAAGCAAACTGAACTTGAACAGGGCTGTGGCTATTTGTCACTAAGAATAGACCCATCCAGAATTTGCACTGTTACTACATACCATGGTACAAAGATATTAGGAGGAGGCTGAAGGAAGGTAAGGTTTGTTGAAGCGTATGGCACAATGGGAGCTAAGTCACGCTCTACCACAGACTCACAAGGAATGCAGAGATTTAATACAAACAAAAATACAGAAGCTGACGGCACCAGGTCGCAGCTACATTTTAAAAACAAGAATTCAGGGCATGTCACGAAAAGCATTGCATCTCAAAGATGACTGCATAGTGGGAAGCTTCCAGGCCTCAATAGGCAGTACAGTTTTGGGATCTGGGAGGCTCACTATCACAAAGATGCAGCACAGTTCAGATTTGGGGGCAGGGTAAATAAATATCAAATCCCAACAGTACCCTCTTTTAGAATATATATACATGCATACATGATCTTGAGCACATTCACTTGGAAACAAGTCCCACCCATTTCAAAAGAAACTTTGTCCCAAGTAAGTGTGCTTTGGACTGGAGTCTCATTTGTTCAACAAAAACATATGCTGCAAAGTGCCTCTGTTAAGGCTTTTTACTGGTTTGAAGACAGGTTCTTTTACCAAGAGATTGTCCCACCACAGCTGTCTCACTTTGCTTCAGAAGAAGGTTTCTTTGTTTATCCACATGAGGCTGCGCGTCTCATTGGGTTTGCATTCATACTCAATGCATCCAAAACTGTTTCCCCATTGGCAATGGTCTCGTTTGTGGTAGTTGTAGAATTTGACTTGCCAGACTGTTTCAAAGGCTCCGATGTCAGTGACCTGCCGGTAATAAACTCATTTGAGATTGACACACAGGCAAGTTATAAAACATTATTCTTCCTATCAAGAACGGCAAATGCAGAGGCCCCATGAGAATCCAGTATTCTGAAAGTCAGTGGCTAGAGTGGACAGCCTATACCAAAAACAACAGAGCTTCCTCACATTAAAGAAAAAAAGTTATTGTGGCATAAAATCTACTTAAAATTGTGGCATAATGATGGGATGCCCAACATATCTCTCAGACGTGTATTCAGTGGGGTCTCCTCCATAGTCAATGTGCTTTGGATTGCAATCTAAACTCCAGTGAATACAATATAACTTATTTCTGGGCAGACCTACTGAAGTTTGCACTTAATTTGGTGAAGACTCTTAGTTCAGTACTGGAGCGTAAGATTCTCATACAAAAGCACCTAGGTTTAGTTTCTAGTAGTTTCAGCTAAACTGGGATCAGTGGCAGCAGACAATGGGAAAGCCACTTCCAGGAGATGCTGCAAGAACAGCCAGTATTGTTATTTGACACTTGAAGGAGTGCCTCTTCTCATATGTGCCTGCCAGAGGACTGCTGGGGAGTCCCACCACTGAAGTCAATACACAGTGTTGGGACATGGGAGAGGGCCTTCCTAGCCACGGCACTCTAGCTGTGGAAGGCCCACCCCTGGAGGATTCAACTGGCACCAATACTAATTTCATATAGGTGCCAAGTGAAAACTTGGCTGTTCACCAAGGCTTTCGGGCGTCATCAGTTCATCCCAAATACTCTTGTGCATAGCTACAATGTACCTGGTTGCTGAAAAATCCTCAAACACTGTGCCCCTTTAAAATCAGACACCCTGGATCAACTCAACCTGTGGCCAAGATGAAGTGCCACACTATCCATTATATGGGTTGGCCATATTCCAGAGGTGGGCAAAGGGTAGTCCTCCAGGTAAGACTGGACTGCAGCTCCCGGCATTCTTCACCAGCTATGCTGATTAGGCTGATAGTAGTTGTAGTCCAACAACAATTGGTAGGCCACACCAGGCCCACCCTTTTTTTTATTTTAAACTAAAGCGATGCACCCAAAGAAAGTCCTCTCTTTCTTCCTACCCAAGAAAGCTGAATTCTGCAACCTGTGTAAATTATACATGTTAAGTGATTATATTTTGGTTCTAGTTAGGAAGCAGTGAGTGATGCAGAGCATAGAAGCCCACACACTTCCAAATGTTGGTGAAGATACAAATGCTAGGGGCTCGTTGTAAAAACAAATAAAAGCAGAGATCCTTTGAGTAAAGAAGCATGTTCATGCTGCATTCCAGACACCATGCTTCCATAGAACTGTGTTAAAGACATGGCCCGGCTCTAATTATTCTTCCTATTTTCTATATTCATTGCTTATATTGCTAAAAATGCTACTGCCTTCACTCGAAAAGCAGAGTTAGGTAAACCCTAATTTGCAGAAGTTAAAAAAAAATCAGAAAAACAAAAAAGAAGGGGGAAAAATCCAAGGAAGACCGAGCATATCCAGTATCCATAGAATACTGGCTGATGTGGAGGACTGGATGTCAGCATGAATGGAAGAATGTGTCTGGAATTCTGAACAGAAGTGCTCCCTTTGCCACAGATCTGTTCATCCCATTGAATTGCTGTGTGAATTTCAGTCCTTCCCCAGCATTGGCTGATGATTTCCATGTCAGTTGTGCAGTGAATCCATGCCAGTTTTAATCTTAACTTCAAAGGTGCTGTCCAAGTGCTGAGCCCTATTCCCAGAAAAGACTCAGGAACTTGGACATTCCCTTTAAGGTTATCACTCACTGCCCTTTCCCTTTTAGTGCTTTTGCTTACATTATCTTCTGTTAGCATTCAGAATGTAACTGCTTATCCCTTGGCAATGTCACAGCAAGGCAGAACTCTGCATTTTTTTTTAATGGGGAAGGAAGAGGAGCATCAATCACAAATTCACTTGCTTCAGAAATATATATCATCAGCTTAGATGTGAACTGACTTCACATTATCAACTGAAATCCTAAGGCCAAAATTTACAGTAACAGTACGTTACAGACTGTTAGTGGACTTGTTCTAGCCATAAATCCAATTTGCATTTGAAACCTATGGTCTCAATAGACTCTGGGTTTTTAACAAACCAAAACGCAGTTGGTCATATTAATACTGACAGCTACTCTTTGTCAGAGTTTTCATTCCAACACTCAGGAGCTGACCTTTGCTCATCTACATACATCTAAGATTTTCCACAGCAGTGACTATTCTAATAGTCCTTTCCAGAATGACTTTTCAACCTACTCAGAATCAGAAGCTTCAGTGTTTCATCTAAAAGAATTAAAGGCTGTGCTGGTTTCCTATGAACTTGTATAGCACCACCAATGTAAACACAATGTTGCAGAATAACGTTAAAGAGAGGAGAGGGGTCTCTACCTCAAAGCAATGGCAACAATAGTAGAGACACAAAAAGCAAAAAGGAGGCAAGTATAACAAGGAAGGAACAAATATTTCATCCACGCTTCCAACAGCTAAGAGCCAACCCAGTCTCAAATGAGGACAGCTGTGTTATTCATGTATTCTTTCAGTTTTAATATACCTAGAGCAGAGTCTGTCCTGGAGCTGTTTTTGTGGCTCTTGACCCTTCCAGACATGTCTGCCTGTCCCTTTTTAGCAAATAGGAAGGGGGTGTATTGTTCCTTCTGGGATCCTCCAGGATAAGCAATCCACCTTTCAATTAGGTTGCATGGCATTTTCAAAACAAAAATCTTTGTTTGCTAGCATTTTTGATAGTCCATGCAACCCATAGAGGAAATTAGCCTCAATCCACCAGAGTTCCCCACCCTCTATGTACAGTATTTCACTAACCCAGATGCTGTTGGTTAACAATTCCCATCAACTGCTATTCTTGGCTTTAAGGAATGGGAGTTGCTTTCCACCATCTTGGGATGACCACCTGTTCCTCATTCTTTCTTTACAGTAAGAGATAAGTGAAGAGATCTAAGGCCATACCTCTCCCTGCTTGATTGCTTCAGCTGTTTTTCTCCCCAGCTCATATCATTTCCCAGTGTTGGAGATGGTAAAGAAAAGAGATCTTGAAATAACCAAAAACTGGGAACTGATAGTTCAGTCTGTACAACCCTTTTGTTGTAAAATAAGATCAAACATGAGGGTTCCTGGCCTTCACGTTGCCTAACTCCAACAAATTAAAGGCATGCTTCAGTTAAGAGTTTCTTCAGATATACCTGCAGTTTCAGAAGGCAGGTGCACAGTGACTGGGCTTAGGGCCATCAAAATGGGATTTCACTAGGCAGGATGAGAAGAAGGCCCACAACTACATTAGGGCCAGCCTAACATATAAGGGAAGTAATAGACCTGATAACTTGAAGAAGGATGTCTCATGAGATTCGTAAGAGCACTGGCCAAGTTCCTGTTGAGTGCTGGTGCAGCAGAAAACTCCACCAACATATTTATGCTAGGATTGCCAGAAATTAAAGGCCCAGCGCTATAGCCAGCCCACTGGAGTTTCCCACCACACCCTGTGGGTCAAACAGTGGCCATCGTTAATTCAGTGAGCCTACAGGAACTATGCCTGGACATTGTTGCACCACCAGAGAGACATTTCCATCCCAGAATTCCACAGGGCGCAGGCATGGCAGTTAGAGAGTCATAAAGCTGTAACTGTATATTGTGATAGGGCCTGGGGAGATGTACAACAAAGTGCCCCCCCGGGATCCCTACTGTCCCCATAGCATTGTGGCTTTTAGTCCTGGGTCTAAAATTACTGTATGGGTAATGGAGCTTCTTCCATGTTGTCACCCCACTGCAAAATGCCCTATCCAAAAATATCCTTCAAGTTTGGCCTTCAAGTGTGACTTTAAAAGTGTTGTTTTACCAGATTAGGATATTTTGCCCCTTTTAAACTAGATTTAATTGTGACTTTACCATATACTGTATGATTTACTAAGCCATTTTAAGAACCTCTTCTGGTGGAAAAGGACATCATAAATGTTTCAACTAATGATACACGTTAGCCACTTTCATTGTAACATGCAGGGCAAAAGCTCCAAGTCCCTGGGATTTTTGGCATGATAGGGCTGCTACTGGTATTTTATGTCTAAGTGAAGAATTGCAGAGTAGTGCCCAAGAAGCGTTGGAGATCTCTTTCACTCTCAACTGGAAAACAATTTGCGCTTGAACATCTGCTATTTAGGAGATTTTTCAGAGGTATTATATAATGGTATAGCATTCAGCTCAGTGATCAGCAGCAATGTCATCTGCTGTGTTGTCTGAGGCTCTGAAAATTTTCTTGGTGTTTGAAAGAGAAACATGAATGTTGTGGCAAGTAATCTAAACTAGATGAGTGTAACAAAGGGCCAGTTGCGCTTGGACATTTTGTCCCCTCTCTGCCTTTTCAAGTAACAACTAATTTGATATACAGATTTATTTCCTCCATCTCAAAAGCTGACTAATTTTTGTTTTCCCCTTTTCAAAGTGAGTTAGTCACCCATGGGTTAGAGGGCTTTTTAAAACCACTCTTTCTTAATACACTATTGCTGAGTGGATTTCCTGAAACAATAAGTGTATGTTTTCCCTTTTAACCTTTCTACAAGTATCCAGAGTAGTTACGCCTGTTCTCTGAGAGCCAGCACAGGAGAAAGCACTTGGAAGAAACAAAATCACCACAAATAGATGGCATACCAATACAGCTGCTTCAAGATACAGAGGCAGATGCTACTCTAGTTCTGACTAAAATCTGTCAACAAATTTGGAAAACAAAATAATGGTCCACGGACTGGAAATGCTCCACATACATTCCAGCCCACAAGAAAGGGGATGCCAGCCACTGCAGTAACCACAGACCATTGCAGTAATTTCCCATGGAAGCAAAGTGATGCACAAAATTCTACAACAGAGACTATTACCATATATGGAACAAGAAGTGCGATGTTCAAGCTGGGTTCAAAAAAGAAAGAGGCACTAGAGATCATATTGAATATTGCATTATTAACATACATTGGATAACTGAGTTCACCAAAGAGTTTCAAAAGAAAACCAACCTGGGCTTTGAAGATTATAGCAAACACTTTGATTGTGCAGATCATGAACGATAGACTGCTGTTAAATGAGTGTACCACAACATTTGACTGTCCTAATGTGTAACATGTACTCAGAACATGAGGCTACCATCAGCACAGAATATGGAGAAATGGAATGGTTTCTAATTTGCAAGGTGGTCAAGCAAGGCTGCATTTTACCATCCTATCTGCAGCTGAGAGGAAAAGATATATAAAGGCAAACACATTGAAAAACAAGAGCAAACTATGCAAAAATCTAAAGAAGTTTACAGAGATTGTATGGTCCCATCTAAGCATGTTTAAATGTTGGATACTGACCATAACAACAAAGTGACAGATGAATTGATGAGGTTTGTACAGATAGCCTAGAAAAGTGAGCAGATTTGCTCTGAAGTGCAGATATGACAGCTAAATGTGGTAGGTGGCTATAACCAATACCATCTTGGTGATGTGTTTAAAGAGAAAGCAAAAAGTTTTCTGTGAGTTACTTAATTGGCCAGATATGGGTAAGATTTACAAGTGGCTGGTATGCATCTCAGACTGGAAGACAGACTTCTTCAAAAAAGGCAGTGGGAATGAGGCAAAGGGTAAACACAAAGCCCACTCACCTTATGCAGAGATAGCATTTTCTAGTATGCATGATGCCCACTATCAAGGATAGGTGGGAGGAAATGTCACATTCTTCTATATTCCTGAAAGGCTGTCCTGTTGATGTGAATGAGGAGTGCTATCATAACCCTGAACATCTCCCATCTTGTCTGATTTCAGAAGCTAAGTAGGATCAGGCCTGGTTAGTACTTAGATGGGGCACCATCAGGTAATACCAGTGATCTCCAAGGAAGGCTAGGAATGGAGCCTGTCTGAAATTCTGCAGATCTGCTGCCAGTCAGAATTAAGAACATGGGACTAGACGGTCTATTGGTTTGGCTCAATAGGAGGTAAGTTCCTGTGTTCCTATGATGAGAAACCTGGGAAGCAGTGACATGTTAAATGTTAATGGCATCTGGTGCTTAGTACTGTAGTGTGATGCTGCCAAGACTAGCAGGATCAAACTGCCAGGATTTTTTTTAATTAGCAAGGCTGACATTATCCGCTAGCACTCTCAAGCTTCTCTGTTGCTTCTCAGTTTAGCTACAAACCTTACAATAGCTGAGGGTGAGAATGAATTTCCAGCCTCAGTGTACAGAGTTGTGACTACTTCTATTGTAATCCGAAGTATCTTCGGGTGGTTTGGTCTCCTGGTGGAGATGAAAACTTTTAGATTTGAGGGATGATGCAATGCAACAGAATGCCTTCCTTTTTGGACAACCCTTGGGGGCCTGGTTGCAGGGACCATTATGATGAGCACTTCCATTTCAAAATCTACCACTTCACCATTAGTGTTTCCTGTTTTGGCATTTCTTTTTTCAATGACATATATACTTTAGCTAATTATGTTTTTAGAAAACTCTGGAAATATGTGTATGTTATTACAACCTGAAAGGGTCAATAGCATTGAGTTCTTGTTAGCTCCTCTGATCTTTGCAGCAAAGAAGGGAAGACTGAGCTGATAGGAAGCACATGGATCAAAGCTGCTCACAAAGAGGGAGAACACAAGGTCAGGCTCATCAGTCCTTTCTAGAGCATCTCCTCCCTACTAAAACAACAGGTTGTTTGCTTCCTAGATTTTTGGCTTGAGAAGAGCCTGAGAATTACAGCCCTCTAGCTTCTTACAAGGTATAAAGTGATAGGAGTCCATATTGGGTCATACAATTTTACATTATGCCAATCCAAATGCCCTGGGCCAAAAGGGATTATCTGCTGAAGAAAATGGATTGCTAAATGGAAATGAGAACTCCTTTTGTGTTCTGTTGCGTTCCACATCTTGCACTTTCCTACAGTTCTAAAGATTGAAATGGAGTCTATTAGTGTTTTTATGTCCTTGTGGAAAACAAACTTCTGTCCCCCACCTCCATTCCACAACACTGGGGGAAGGATAAATCAGAGCAGTTTAATTAAATTTAAGTGGCTTTCACATTGTTAAGTTGATTTTGTTTTTGGGCACAGAAAATACATTATGGTTGTAAAATAAGAAAATAGTGTTTGATAATACTAGTTCTTAGCAAGAAAGACTAGGGTCACAGTGACAGATGTAGAATTTGATAATAGTAGATCTGATTACCATATGTATGCTGACCAACACTGGAAAATTTGAAAAGACAGCATTGGAATACATATGAATACCTGTCCAAGTATTTGTCACTTAAGGGTAATCATATAATGAAACATGTGAACCAGTCCAATATAAAGTAATAAGGAGGACCTTGTTTTCATTCTGAAAGTAGAAGTGAAACCATAATTCCACACACAGTGTTACTGTTATCCAGTCATTTCTGTACCCAGACAACCTTTCAGTTTTACATCTCAGGTTTTACCCCAAAGCAAATTTCACCACAGCATCTTAAATGATACTGAAGCTGATGACATCCAGAGTTCTCACTGTATTAATAGATTGTTGTAGAAAGCTCCTGAAAAAATTATATATCTTTAAGGGTTTTTTCCCCCTCCAATAGGTGAATATACTTTACTGAGTGGTTCTCAGCATTTGGCCCTCCAGATGTTTTGAATTTCATTTTCCACACATCCTAGCCTTTATGACTTGTAGTCAGAGAGTTTTAAGTCCAAAACATCCAGAAAGCCAAAGGTTGAGAATGATTACTTTTCAGTATTGAACCCTATAGGATGTAAGCTTTGAGAAGCTCCAGTTGTGCCACCACCTCCATAAATAGGTAGCATTTACTGCAGTGCTCCACGTGAACAAGCTGTACTGTTTCAGCTGGGACTGCAACTGGGACCTTGCCTAAATGTTCTCTGACACAAATAATCTTTGCATATACCTAATTAGGGTGGGGAGAACTAGAGTAGAATTCTTCTCCTTGGCTTCAGGTGATGCCAAGGAGTTCCCAGATGTAGTGAAATACTAGAACCATGACAGATTGATCCTCAGTGAGAACTAGAAGGCCGTGAAGGCAATACCTAACTTTTTAGCTACTGTATTGCAAACATGTTTTCTGTTCCATACTGAAAACGATACACTGTATAAACAGATTTGATACCACCATCCAATCAATGACACAAAATATAATATACAAAAATTTGGAACTTCAAAGTCTGGCTTCTGGCAGTTTACTGTCAGTCACCTTATGCCTGGAGCTTCTCTGTACTGCTCTAGAACCACTAGATTTTTTTTCATAGCAAGGTCATTTTAGTTTTAAATTTTGTGTACATGTGTATGTAACTACACCTGTATATAAGTCAGAAAGAGAAAGAGAGGGATGATGTCAGTGATCACAGCTGTGATGTCTTCTTCTGCACAGCTCTCTCACTTGAGCTGTGAGGATTTGCCTAGTCAGAGTTGTGTGCAACTCATGAGTGGACTAGAGCACTGGATGGGGCAACTGAGGTCATCATCTCAGCAGAATAATGGTCTGCCACCCTGGCAGCTTTAAGCTGCCACTGATACTTAAGAAGTAAAAGTCCATGGTCAAAAGAAATGAAAACAGAAAACATTATACTCTTGTGCACTGAACTCCTCAGGTAAAACACTACACATTGTGCTTATATATACACCTCACAGTTCAGAGACAGAATTCTGGGGTGAGAACGTAGTTCTTTTTCCTTCAGCAAATCACTGATTTAGAAATATTTTGCTTTGAAATGAAGAGACAGACGTGTTTAAGAAACATGAGCTCTGGACTTCAAGATTTTAAAGCAATTAATTGACCATAAAGTCTATTTCATGTGCTGCTCTGCTTTATTCTCTTGTACCACCAATGTAAACTTTACTCTTCTGCTCATTCACTTCATATCAGGATATGCTTATTTCAACAGCTTTTGCCATTTACTCTCCTCTGCCACCAGAAATATACACTACCTGGATGTTGACTTGTAATGGTTGCCTCTCTCCGCTTTTGGTATGAACAACGCCTTCCGTGTCGTAGATTCCAGTGTAAGTAACAACCTGGGCTTCTCTGGATGTCTCTTCCAGGGGAATAGTTACTCCCCCTATGCCCATAGTCCTGTAATGGGATTTAGTATCCTTAATATCTAGCAGTTCTTTCCCACCATGGCTTGCTAATGGAGGGATGACTTCACAAGCAAGCCCCTTTTGTGATGCTGATCCCCCCCTTAGCCTCCTGTCATTCCAAATGTAATGCAGAGGGAAGGAGGATGTCTCACTGCCATTCTGGCTAGGAAGGTACACATATGGAGTCATAACTTCCACTGATTGGGAGGGGCACTGCCCCTCAGCCTCCAGTCACTGTTTGTCCCACTCCCGGGCCCTTTCCTGAGAAAAGATGCTGGCAGTGGCCCCATCTGAAGTGTGCGTGTGGCCAGGTGGGTATTTGACCTTCTTGACCCTGGGTCAGGCACAAAGTTGTGCCTCTATGCACACACACACACACCTCTGACTGGCACACTGGAGAAAAAAAGCACACCCTTCCTCTTAAGAGAAAGATGTGCTACATGCCTCCTTGCTGCACAGAGACATGCAAACAGGATAATTTTAAAATGTCCTTCTGCTTAAAAAATGCCATATGTCTACACAGAGCATCTGTGTTTCAAAATGATTCTATCCTCAGTAAAACACAGTATCTCTTCCCCTTCTAAATTAATCTGACCTGCTGACCCAAAAGGGAAGTGGTTCTAAAGAGAAGTAACAAACTGCACTGTGAGGGATTTATTCCGAAGAAGTCTATGCACAACTCAGGAAGACAGATGGAAGTCACTGGTGTTTGCCTAGAATGTGTGGCTCTGCGCGTATACACGTGTGAGGAACATTAGGGCAGCTATTTTATAGGAGGTCAGACACTGGTCCATCCAGCTTGTCTACTGTATTTGCTGATGCGTAAGACTCACTTTTTCCCCCTGAAAAATACTGTTTGAAAATGGAGTGCATTTTATACACCGGCAAATAGTATTCGCCAGTGTAAAAATGGGGTGCGTCTTACACTCTGCCAAATAGGGTACCTTGGCAGGGGTCTTTGCAAACCCCATTCAGACATTATAGGAGTAATAAAACTTGGACTTAGGCAGGCCAGGACGGTGGTCTACCACTCAGCGACAGCCCCTCCCCTAGAGACGGCCAGCCCCAGCATTTCAAAGGCGGGAGAATGGCGGTGTGCCCCTCGTGCCTGACCTGTGGCTATTCCCCACCTAGGCTGAGAGAAAGCGCGCCCTTCCTAAAATACCACCCTGCGCGCCCGGGGGGGGGAGGGTTGCTGGCAGAGTCAGCAACGCAGCAGAAAACCAAGCAGGCCGACTGGGGGAGGGAAGGGACCCTCCCGGGCTCTGCAAACGCGGCCCTCCGTGGCTGGGTGTAGCGGGGCTTAGCGTGAGGCGAGAGCGGGCGGGGGGGCGGGGGGGCGGGCAGGGGCGCATGCGCGCTCCTAAGGAGCCCCTTGGCCCGCTGGCCCCTAGCCCAGGGGCGGGCGGGCGCCGGGACGGGCCGTTATGTAACCAGCGCGCTTCTCCGTCGGCGGGGCCGCTGCGGCCTCTAACGCCGCGGCAAGGGTTCGCCCTCCGTCTCCGACAGAGGCGCACGTGAGCGCCGAGGCCGCGGGGCTTCAGCCTGGTCGCCGCTCCCGGTCCTTCCCGCCGTCTCTCGCCCCCGCCTTCGCGATCGGGGCGTTGCTCTCTCCCGAAGGGCGAGCGCCCGGAGCGGCTCCGTGGCCCTCGGCGGCGGGCTCACGAAGGCAGAACTGGAAAGGGGGCTTCGCGCCGCAGAGGGCCATTGCGCAGCCCAGCGGAGGGAGGGGGGAGGGAGGGAAGGAGAGAGGCGCTTCCTAGGAAGGGAGACCGGGGGGGGGCGGGAGCGCACGGAGAAGCGCCGCCAAAAGGCCCTGAAGTCCAAACGAAGCGCTGGAGGCGCCGGGGGCCCGCCCTCGCCCGCTCGCCGAGGAGCAAATCTCGGCTCCCGCAAACAAAAGGCCGGCGCTGGAGGGCAGGCAGGAGGGGGGAGAATGGGGCGAGGCAATGGCTGGGTGGGGTGGGTGCCCCCCACTTACGTGGCCTGGACGGTGCCGGGCTTGATGGCCACCTCGACCTTGTACTTGGCCCCCGTGAGCAGCTTGATGGTCCGGTTCTGGCCGAACCGCTGGCCGTCCACCTTGAAGTAGACCGGCCCGTCGTTGGGCTGGATCTTGAGGGAGACTTTGATCCTGACCACGGTGGGCACTTCGGCCATGGCTCCCCTCGAGGAGAGAAAAAGGCAGGCAGGGAGGGAAGATGGGTGGATGGAGGGATGGATGAATGGAGAAGGAGGGCAGGGAGAAGGAGGAGGGACCTTTCTCTCTCCCCCCTCCGTCTCCCGCCCTCCCTCAGTCCCCCGCGAGATGACGACTGCCGAGGCTCGCTAAGCCCCTGCTCCTATCCGGAGGGAAGGCGAAAGGAGAGGGACAGGCGCCGAGCGGATCGGGCCTCTTTGGGGTGGCTCGCCTTGCCCGTCCGCGGCGCAGGCTAATCCCGGCCGCCCTGATTACGGCAAAGCGTCCTTGCCGCGGGGTTGGCCGAGCCGCGCGGGCGGGAAGGAGGGGCGGCCCCGGCGGGGATCGCGCTCTCCCTCGCCCGGACCCTCCGGCGGGAAGCCGGGGCAAGCTTCACCCAAGGCCGCGAGGGAGGCGCTTGGCCCCAGCGCTGTTAAAAACGAGCCTGGTCACGAGGCCAGGGCGGCCGGGGAGGGGGCTGCGGAGAGCCCCCACAGGATACCGCCCGCCTCCAGGGGAGGAGAGGCTGCCCCCTCTCCCTGAGCGCTCAGCGACGATACGGCGAAAGGCTTGGGCGGGCGTGGGTCGTGGCTGGCGCTGCTGCGTCTTGACGGTGGCCAGCCCGAGGCGTTTTGCTGCCTGAGGCAGCAAAAGCCGGCCTCGTGATTTGTGACGGGACGCAATGAGTTCCTCAAACACGCGCAAATAGCGCTCCCCGGCAATAAAAACAAAACAGACGGCACTGAAATTCGCCCCCCGCATTTCGTGACAGCCCAAACGTGCGGGCTGAAGCAGCCGCCTCTCTGGGAAATGCGCAAGGCAAGGCCCCGCGGACTGTTTCAAGCTCGCCAAGGAAAGGAGGCAGCCGCTGCCCCTGCCGCCCGCCCGCCTCCTCCCTCTCTCCAGGTAGTGCAGGGTGAGGCCTCGGGGCCCGTGTCCATGGCTGCTGCACCCAGAGGGAGCGCCCACGCCAGCAAGGCGAGATGGCAGCTGCTCCCGGGACCAGCCTGGATGCTCTCCTCTCACACACCCAAGGAAAGGGCGGGACAGCAAGGCGAGAAAGATCTCGGTCCCTCCGGCAGCCCCTCAGGCCCAGTCCGCCTGTTCAGGGGGCCTCCTGCACCCTGTCACCCAAGGCGGTGGTTGACGGGAGGCAAAATGGAAGGCGGGAGACCTTGGCTCAGCGGGGTGGGCCCCCCACCTCCAGCCTTAACTGCTGACTCGGAGGACAAACTGAGGGAAACCTCACATCCTTCAAAACAGGCGTTGGGATAACCTCTGTTGGCCATAATCTTAACCTTGCTTTGTAAATCCCATTGAATTGGTAATGCTTTCAGGACAGAAATGGCACCAGTGGTCCGGAATTGCTTTCAGCACACTCTCCACACACACACATATTTTTTTTTTTTAATTATAGTGCCTTGAAATGTTGGGGAGAGGAGATAGGTGTTTGTGTGTGAATGGAAGTTCACTGATGCACTTGTGCACACATCGATCATGGTATGCAATTAGTCTCGCCAAAAGGCTTCCTGTTGGCTCCAGGCTTCATGGGAGATGACTCTGAGAGGTAAAGGCACCAGATCCCATCTGATCTTGGAGGCTAAGCAAGATCAGTGCTGGTTAGTACTTGGATGGGAGACTGCAAGCAAACACCTGGTGCTGGAGGCTACATTTCAGAGGAAGGAGTTGGCAAAACTGCCTCTGAGTATTCCTTGTCCAAGAAAACCCTATGGAATTCATGGGGTCACCAGACATCAACGGCATTAGGCATACCTACCCACACATACAGGGTTTAGGGTGGGAAGGTTCACTTTCTTCTTCAGCTGCAACATACCCACCCCACGCTGCTCCCCTATACTTTTAACAAGCCTTCTGTCTTGAAGCTGGTGGGGGTCTCTTTTCTGCCTAATTGCAGCAAGTGGATTTTGGGGAGGTTAGTCCTCCCCAGCTGTGGATCCCCTGACAACATCCCTTTAAATTTCAGTTAGACTTGCCTACCATTGGCACCAAAGAAAGCTATTTAGCAACAATAACAATAATTAACAGTTCCGTATGGATGGGGAGGGAGAACAGAGCTTTGGCCAGTATTGGCTGTGGGCACCATTTCCCTTTCTATGATCTAGAGCAGGGGTGGGAAATATGCAGCCCTCTGGGCATTGCTGGACCACAATTCCCAGCATTCCCTACTATTAGCTGTGCTTGCTGGAGCTGGTGGGACTTGCCACCCAACAATAGGGTTGTTGATTTCCTCTGTATTTGAAGTTTTGAGAAACAGTGCATTGAACCTCCTGAAAAAGCAATCCACATTGAATTATGTATGTGAACTATATATGAGAAAAGAATGTGTGTTGCTAAGGAGAGGAGGAAGAAGAGGGGTGTGTGAGTCATTTCAAAAGCAGAGATTGTATTCATATTGAATTATTTATTTTTCTACTTGCCTAAATTCTGAGTTGCTGGGCATAAGCAAAACATAGTTACTATTTTATTTTACATCCTGGTATTCTAACCTGATTTCTGGCTGTTTTGACAATAAGCCAAACAGCTGTGATGATCTGATGCATGCAGCTGGATATCGTTTGTCAGGGATGATCAGGACTACTTAAAATCTAATATTCTTATATTTTGGGGTCATTCCAAATCCCAGCCAGCCAGTATTCTTTTTCAGCAGTCAAAGTTCAGTATGTTATTCAAGGATCACTATGTTATTGAAGTGTAACACCTTTACTGGATGTTTTGTACTTCTAATTTAAATGCAACAAGACAAAGACAAACATAGATAGCTAAATTTTGGAGGAAGGAACTGGCAAAGCCACTTTGGAGTACTCCTTGCATACAGAAATCTTATGAAAAATTCATGGAGTCACCATAACTCAACAGGCAACTGGAAGGCACGTGCACACATGCTTGTGCTGAAAGAGTAGGAGAACCAAGTTTTTCACTATCTGCACAGATCACCCAGATCGTACAGGCAGTTAGTTAATGGATGATTAATGCTTCTTTTGCATCTACAGTTAAGAAGCAGACACTCTCTGTCAAATGACCCTGAAAGCAGTCTTAGAGCACTTGCATGGGAAAAGAGGGGACCCTGCTGTGCTGAAGTAATAGGAAAATGGATTCCTCCCTCTGTCAGCTATGGTTAACAAAGAAGTTACTCATTTGCAAAAGCTGTTTGGAGAGCCAAAGACACAGGGAGCAGAGAGGTGAAAAAGCTTATGTAAGTAAAGTGCAAAGTCCAGTCCTTGTATTGGTATAGTTAATAAATATGTGGGAAAGAGACTAGAGGATCTGAAAAAAAAAAAGAATCAAAAACTCTTAGCATCTTTTCTGGTGCTGCAATATTTAACTAGGACTAAAGTTTGCCCTAACTGCAGTAAGTTATTGCCATGAGAAGAAATGTTCTCATACAGATGATGAGGGTTCTTTCAGCACCATCAGTATGGACAGTTACCAAGCAAGTTGCTATTTTACACTGTTGTAAGGAGAGCTGATCAAAATGTATACCACAACACCAATAACAAATCAACTAACTCCCACAGAGCCAAACCCTGTGAGTTCTAGCTAACCTGATTTAAATCAATTCAGACAAAATGTTGCTATGAATGACAATATGGGAAGGAATACACATAGAAATTCATAGGGGAACTCTCTTTGCAGGCTGTTCTTATGAGATTAGAAATCAGAGAAGGAACTTTGTGAAAAAAGTGTGTGTGTATGTATGCGCGTGTGTGCTCCCATTTCTTTTCTTTTCTTTTCTTTTCTTTTCTTTTCTTTTCTTTTCTTTTCTTTTCTTTTTCTGAATATATTAGAACACAGTAAAAGTCAGGGAACTAACTGGGCAAAGCAAAACAGCACTTGCCGCATATTACATGAAGATGCAGATTCATTGAGTTTTGTGACAGAGTAAAATCAAGAGATTATATGGCTTGGGTCCAGGCTATCTGATGAAGAGCATTCTCTATGAGCCTTCCTGGGGCCTGAGATCATCAAGTGGGACTATTTCATTATCCCTGCCACCCCCAGCCGGCACACCTGTTGGGAAAGTGAGAGAGGGCCTTCTTGTTGGTTTCTGCTAGGTTGTGAAGCTGCCTTCCTAAGGAAGGCTGAGCTAGCCCCATACTTGCTGCCCTTTCATCATCAGGCAAAGACTTTTCTATTCTGACAGACTTTCAGAAATTTCGTGGCTTAAAAGAAAAAGATTTAATAGAATACTGCACTTTCAATTTTGAAAAATTTCTTAATCTTTTGTACATTTTTATCTACATTGTGCTTAATCTTTAAGCCACCTCCAGTCCTAGCCCACAAGGGACAAACACAGTGATACAACTGGATCTGGTCAAAGTGCAATGCTGACACACGTGAATTTTTCTCTGATCAGTAGCTGCCATTGGCATGTGCTGAAAAGCATCAGAGCACCAAAATGTGACAGACCTCCAGCTGAAATAACCATATGGAAGATATGGCTGTACAGCACATCTACCTTTCTCAGGGCATAAAAAGCAGAAAGCAGAGTGCCTAAATACTGGTTAGCATCAACAGTCAATTAGGGCTCTCACTCAAGTGAGGCATATCATGTCCTGGTAAATTGTGTGAAGCTGAAGGTATTGATTTTAATTGGCTTCCCTGCTAAATGATAGGTCAGATCTATAATAAGTTCAATGCAGTGCTAGCCTTTTCTCTTCATTCCATGTGACTGAACAGCTGTATGCACAGAAAGGAAGAGCAGTGATTCTATCTATCTATCTATCTATCTATCTATCTATCTATCTATCTATCTATCATGGCTAGTAGCTAAATATGACTTTATAGGTACAACAGAGACTTGGTGGAATGACTCCCATGACTGGCATATAACACTTGAAGGGTATCATCTGTACAAAAATAATAGGGAAGAAAAGGAGGAGGAGCATTATATGCCAAAGACAAATTCACTTGTACAGAAATCCATGTGAGTGATCAAACTGGATCAGTGGAGAACAATAGGGCAAAAATAAATGGAGAAAGAAATAAAAACAACACTGTGGTACAAGTTTACTTCAGGCCATCAAACCAAGAAAAGATGGTAGATGATGGTTTTCTGAAACAAATTTCAGAAATCTTCAAGAAGCAAGAACTGACAGTTATGGGGACTTCAAGTGTCCTAATATCTGCTGGGAGACTAGCTCTGCTAAGCACAAACTCTCCAACAAATTCCTGATGTGCCTTGCAGATAATTTCCTGTTTCAAAAGGTAGAGGAAGGAGCAAAGGGATCAGCAGTCCTGGACTTGATCCTAACCAATAGGGAGGAGATGGCCACTGGAGTCAAAGCAGTTGGTACTTTAGAGTGGAGTGGCTGTGTAACAATAGAATTCATAATTGCCAGACAGGCCAAGGAAGAAACAGTCAAACATAAACCTTGAATTTCAGGAAAGCTGATTTTATCAGGCTTGGGGAAATACTAGGCAGACTCCCATGGCTAGAGATGTTAAAGGAAAAAAGACACTGAGCATGGGTGGGATTTCAGGGAGAAAGAACTGCTAAAAGCACAATCACAAAAAAATTCCAAGGAAGAAGAAAAATGGGAAACATCGGGGAAAAAAAATTTGGCTGCACAATAAACTTGAGGAAGAAGTGAAAAGAAGAGCATGTATAAAGAATGGAAGGAAGGCCAAATCACCAAGGAAGAATACAAATGTGCAGGAAAGCTAAAGCTCAAAATGAGCTGAGACTGGCTAGGCAAGGAAGGAGCAACAAAAAGGGATTTTTCAAATATGTTCAAAGAAGGGAAACGATGAAGTAGTGGGACTGCTGCTCAGCAAAGATGGTCAAATGCTAACAGATCACAATGAAAAGGCAGAACTGATCATTACCTACAAAACAGAAGATCCAAGGAACTACAGACCAGTCAGTGACCTTAATCCTGGATGGGAAAATTAGAATGGATTATACAAGAGTCTGACTTAAAGTATCTTGATGACAATGCAGTGACTAGTAGGAGCCAATACGGGTTTGTCAAAACCAAATCCTGCCAAAGCAATCTTATAGCATTTTTTCAGACAGGTCAGTAACTTAGTAGGTGGTGGAAATGCTATGGATGTCATTTATCTATATTTCAGCAAAGCATTTTATAAGGTCCCCCATGATATTTTGATTGGCAAACTGACTAAATAAGGAATAGATGGAAACACCATCTGATGGATCCCTAATTGGTTGGAAAACCGTGTTCAAAGTGTTGCCATCAGAAACTGTGCTTCAGATTGGAAGGATGTCTTATGTGGAGTGCCACAGGGTTCTACCCTGGGGCTGATGCTGTTCAATATTTTTATCAGTGATTTAGATGATGGGGTGAAAGAAATCCTGATCAAATATGCAAAAAAACAAACAAACCTGGTAGTGGTATCTGACACTTCGGAAGATAGAAACAGAGGGCTTTTCCGCACTTTGCAGGGGAAACGGGGCAGTCCATTACTCATGGGACTGGTTCGCTCTTCCCCGACAATCCACGTTGCTCTGGAGCAGCGTGCGCCCACTGTACGCACTCTCTGAGGATGAAAATGGAGGCTTTCGGTTGGCAGAGGCTCTCCACAACTGGAGAACCTCGCCAGCCGGAAGCCCACCCCCGGAAGATCTGCAGGCTCGCACCAGTGCGAGCCTGCAGATCTGTACTTTAGCGCGGCGATAGACTGGTGTGCGCTGCGCTATTGAAAGACCTTTTTTTATCGGTCTTTCAATAGCACGGCGAAGCCCCAGTTCTGGACTTTTGGGAGCGGACTGAGGTCCGGACAAACAGCAAGTAGTCCGGACCCAGTTCGCCCCCAAGAGCAGATGTCCTCGCCGGAGGGCACTCTGGCTCATAGCTAAAGTAAAGTGTGGAAAAGGCCAGAATTCAAAAGAACTGTGATAAACTACAAAATTGGGCTGAAAGTAATAAAATGAAATTCAGTAGAGACAAATGAAAATTTCTAGTCCTTGTCCCTGACTGTGTATATTGATGTTCTATTTTTTGTGAAAAGGGTGTTATAAATAAACGTCATGATTATGATTATGATATGATTATGATTATATTTAGGCCACAAAAATCAAATGCACAGGATGGGAGATACTTGGGTCAGCAGTACTACGTATGAAAAGGACTTGGAGATAAGTTAATGATTAGTTGCCCATGTGCCACCAATGTGATGCTGCAGTAAGTAAGATCTTAGCCTGCATTAATAGAAGCAGAGTTTCCAAGTTGAGGGAAGTAGTAGTTGCGCCATATTTTGCATTGGTCAGGCCTCATCTGGGGTACTGAGTTCAGTTTTAGGCACATCATTTTAAGAAGGATATAAACAAAGGAATGGGTTCATAGAAGGTCAACAAGGATGATAAGATATATGGAGTACAAAAGAGATAAGGAAAGGTTGGAGGAGCTGGGCATGTTCAGCCTGATGAAGAAAAGACTGAAGGGTGACATGATCACATTCCTTAAATACCTCAAGGGCTGCCACAAAAAGAAAGGTGTAGGCTAGTTCTCTGCTGCTTCATGGGATAGACCTAGGTCTAATGGTCTGAAGTTACAAGAGGGTAGAATTTGATTGAACATTAGAAGGAACTTAACAATAAGTAACCACTGTTAGGCAGTGCAGCTAATTGCCTAGAGTGGTGGTGGGGTTTTCCTTCCCTGGACATCTTCAGAAAGAGGTTGGAGAGCTACCAGAAGGGGATGCTTTAGCAGAAAATCCTGCACTGAGCAGAGGGTTGGATCTGATGGCCCACAGGGCCCCTTCAGATTCTTTGATCCTGTAGGTCGGTCGGTCTGTCTGTCTGTCTGTCTGTCTGTCTGTCTGTCTGTATCTATCTATCTATCTATCTATCTATCTATCTATCTATCTATCTATCTATCTATCTATCTATCTGTCATGGCCTCAGCATAAGCCTCAGCACATTTACTAATACTTGTAGTGGTTGAGCATTGGACTAGGACTCTGGGAGACAAAGCTTTGAATCCCTGTTCAGTCATGGAAACTCACTGGGTAATCTTGGGCAATTCACATTCTCTCAGCCTCAGAGGAAGGCAATGCTAAATTCATTCTGAACAAATCTTGCCAAGAAAACACTGTGATAGGTTCCCATTAGGATTGCCATAAATTGGAAATGGCCTACAATTACAACAACAAAATCCCCACTATGTCCAAGGATATTTATTGTTAGTCCTAACTAGAGTACATCAATTAAAGAAATAGGAATATAGAAAAAGAAAACCACTGAGGTTCCATGGATTCAAGGGGTCTATACTACTTGAGAGAGCCAGTATGGTGTAGTGATTTGAATGCTGGATTATTACTCTGGCAACCAGGGTTCGAATCCCCACTTGGCCATGGAAACCTATTGGGTGACCTTGGGTAAGTCACATTTTCTCAACTGCAGAGGAAGGCTAAGGCAAATCTCTTCTGAAGAAATCTTACCAAAAAATCCCTGTGACACAGTTGCTTTAGGTCTCCATAAGTGAGACACAACTTGAAGGCACACAACAACAAACTCTGCTTGGGAACAGCAATTGGATATAGGCCACAGTAATTCCACTATTAGGTTTTTTCCTCTCCTTTAATAAAGAACCTGTCTGGTTATTAAGAGATCATCAAACTAAAAGCATGAACTCATGCCCATGAGACTTTTATTCTCCATCTGCTTTATTAATTGCTGTATCATGTGCTGAATGAGACTTAAGTGGTTTTCTCATAAAGCTCTACTGCAGTATTTATTTGCAATTCAGAGTTTCAATGCCTAGCTGCTTATGCTGAGGGGATATGAATGTAAGCGCACCCATATGTGTGTGTGTGTGGGGGGGGGTTACAGTGCATTCACATAAATGTGTCCCTGTTCTCTACAAGTGGTCTGAGTTGATTGTTGTACCCTCCCCGCTATCTAGGGCTTGCCAAGATAAATCCTAGATAATGGTACAGGTGGGATGCAGGGAGGAGCATTCATGGAATTTTGTGCCACAAGTACCAAAATAACTTACTTGGCTAGTGCACCATTATTTGGCTGGGGGTGGGGTGTGACTTCCTGTCGTGCTATAGGCAGCAAAATGCGATGGTCCAGCCCTGCCCATATCTAATCAGTATCTATGATATTTACTGAAAGTAAATCGTTACTTTCTGGGGGGAAATTTTGAGTAAACCAGACACTGAGACCAATCGTTCCCCCAGTTGGGGAGCAATGTCAAGAATTTAGTTCTTGTTCTTTTTTTAATGTCTAAATGGTGTTTCTGTTTTTCTCTCCCCCATTTTTTGGCAATTTGCAGCATCAGCTTCAAAGTTTTCTTCCCATCCTCAAATAGCTTTATCTTTTAATTCCAAGGCATACCAAGACAGTATGTTTCCTTCTCCTCCTTTTTTTTTTTTTAAAAAAATACTTTTTACAGTGATGGTGCTGTAGTGCATTTGTGAAGCAACACTTTTGCACTACAAATCTATAACTGAAAAAAAAAAGAATTCAAAGAGGAGAAAATGGCCCTTCAAACCACAGGATGGCCTCAGCAAAGCATGTCCCAGGTGAGGAAAAAATGCTTTGAAGAGAAGTGAAGATCCAAGAAATCTCTATAAATGTTCACCCAAAAGAATGGAACAAGTGAGCGCAGAGGCAACAACACACAGCAAAACTCAAGGATCTGTGGGTTTTACCACACGAGATAGGTAAATCACACTTACAGCATCTTTGATGGAGACTTACCACATGACATTGTCGTTGTTCTGTTGTTCTCCAGTGAGAGGCCATTTGGAAAGAGTTTCTCTTTATTCTCTTTACCCCAAATGACTTCCTTTCTCACTTCTGTTGTGCTATGATTTCCTGTGAGAAAGTTCAATTGTGCTTTTATACCACTTTTGGGTAGTCGGGGGTATTCAGCGGGTGTGCTATGGGTAGGGAAACATCAGTCCATCTCCAGTGATCAGAGGATAAGGAGAAGAGGTGGAAATTTCAATCTGAGTTCTTTTCAGTTGGAAAAGTAACTGAGAAACTTTTAAAATTTGTTTCTCTATAGGAAAAAAATCTATTGACAAATAATCTAACCCCCCCCACACACACAACTGGGGCTCATTAGGGAAGCCAGAACTTTGCCCACTGCCCTCCCACCCTGCCTTCTTTTCCAGGCCTATTCTGGAATCTCTCTTTCATTCTCTTTCTCAAATCCACATCCACACTTACACATGACTGGAAATATAAACAGAAAAGAGTCTTACAGTTTTAAAAAGCATTTATTTTATTAATCCATTAATTCTTGCTTTCTTCTGACTTCAGACTTAACTAATTGCTGGCAGATGAAAGCAGACATCAATGAGACAGATAAATCAGTAATTGCTGGCTTTCAACTGCCAGTTAGTTAAGTCTGAAGCTAGAAATCTGACCTCTCGATCAGGAAGCCTCCTTCACATAAAATACTTTTTAAACATAAGACTGTTTTCATTTATATTTCAGGGGGGATCTCTCTGTGTGTGTGCTGTGTGTTTTTGTGACAAACTAGGAAAAGGGGCAGAGATAATGTCTTGGAGGAGGTAGTGGGGTGAGCAGTCCGTAATGCTGTGTGCGGTAAGTTTTTAGCACAAACAAGCACTATAATCCCAGAATGGTTCCAAAGGTGCGAAACCAAACAGACTATTCCCAACTCAATAGCATTTTTTTAAAAAAACAAGAAGGCTATTTTAGCGGGAGAAGAGCCCAGTGTGATAAAGCCCTACATTGTGAGGACACATGATTCCTTAGACCAATCTGGCAGAACACTAATAAGGCACTTCCATCTGCACCACACTGCCAGCACTGCCAACACTTTGTCTCAAGCTCTGCCGTCATGGAAGCCAAAATGTACCACTTCCAACTTTATCTTCTGCATTCGTTTTGTTCAGAATTGTGCTTGATAAAGAAAAATGGTTCATAACAGTATAAGGTTTTCTTTAGTCCTAATATTGTGGTCTTTTTCATTATGCGAAAACAGCTTTTACCATCAGATTCCCTTTCAGGTTCTAAAATAGTACAGACTCAGAAAATATTTTAGAGGTAGAGACATCTATTGCAGTAGTCAAAGACCTACTCTTAGCTACATCAGATAGTGATTTTGAAAAAGTGAATACATTTTCTGGGCATTACTCATATTACTTTCTTAAAACTTAAGAAATTTCAGTGCCCTTATGAAATAGCCACATGTGGTTTAAAGGTCAGCATCTTGACTGCTTTGCAACCTCCTCTAAATGTACTTTTACATGTGTTAGGAAATAAAGGAGCTGAGAAAAATTACAGATGTCAATGAACGGACAAACACACAAGGGCAGGGAATGAAAACACGGAATCTTATTAGGCTCAGAAAGTGTTATGCTTTGGAATTCCTGTCTTTCTGTTTCTCATGTTTAGGTTTGACAGCAATGGATGCGTGAATGAATATGGAGCTTCAAAGGGCAAGCTGACGCTAGGTTTTCATGAACCCCCTGGGCAGGTGTCTAGGGTGGCTGGTGATATTCATGTCAGTGGATTGATGAATCTGCTCCAGGTTTTAGTCCAAACTTTAAACTAGTTTACCAAGTTGTTGAAATTGAACCCCTTCAAGTTTACATTACAACCAAGATGTTCAGATGGAAGACCCCAGCTGCCATGGGCCTTGCCTGTGTCTGTCTTCTCCCATACTGCCTCTTCTTTTCCTTCTCCTCCTCACATCTGACTGGGCAATGGTTCCTTTGTCTCCCCATCCTGGCAGCACCTGCAGTGGACTCAAGGGGACTCTAAAGCTGCAGTGAGAAAGGATGAAGTCAGTGCTTGGAGCCTCCTCACCCTTCCCTGCTCTGCACCTGCCATAGCCCAGCCTCCTCAATGTGGACAAGGATCGTGGGTGCTTTAGCACAACAGCTCTGGGGAAAGTGCCATAAGCCTGAGGCAAAAGGCTGCTTAGAAACTTTTCAATGCCTTCTCCCTTGCTGTTGATGCATTGATTAAATAACTTTACTTTTGCTGAGAAAAAGCAGACACACCAGGAGAGGTGGCGGGGAGAAGGCTGAAACTGGAAAAATAATGCTGCCTCTGCTGCATGCATGGATGCAAGCTGGAATTTAAATGAAAGATGTGAAGGAAGCAGAAAACAGTCTCTAGCATCCTCTCTGTGAAATATTCTTCCCCCCACCATATTAGACATGCTCTGACAATTCTTACTTTTAGGTCCATTTTCAAGATATATCTATTTTAACAAGCCTTCCCAGTACAGTTCAGTCCACCATGCATTTATTCTTAACAGATGATGCTGATATTGTATGCTCCTTGTATGGGTGATATTGTATGTTTTGTTATTTTTGCTCACCACTTTGAAATCTTTGGGTTTTTTTATGATTTTTGTTAAAAGTTTAATCTCAAAAATATCCCCCCCCCACACACACACACACGCACTTCCAAGCTTGAGACTTCCAGTTGAAATTGCTTATTTCCGTTGCATACAAACATAATTTCCATTTTACAGAGAAAAGAGCGATTACATTATTTCTTCTTTGATTTCTTATACGTTTATATCCTTACTCAATCCAATACTCCTTTCCATTCTTTTTCAAAGTTCTGGATAGATTTGTTCTTCAAAGAAGATGCTAATTTTTCCATCTCTATCATATCCAGAACTTTTAACTTCCACTCTTCTATATCAATATATTTCTTTTCTTTCCGGTATTGCGCATATGTCAACCTTACCACAGTTATTAAGTATAATATTACCTTCTGATGACTTCTTATTTCCCTTTGTTGCCCTACCATATTTAACAGATAAAGCTCCGATTTCATTTCAAAATTCAGCTTACAAATTCTTTGAATTTCATCATGTCCAATTTTTTTTTTTTTTTTTTTTTTGCTATCTTACATGTCCACCACATACGAAAAAAAGAGCCCATCTTTTCATCACATTTCCAATAATTTGAATTCCCGTTTTTTTGTTATTTTTTGTAGTCTTTCTGTGGTCATATACCATCTATAAAAGGCTTTGAAATCTTTAAATGTCAGTGGTTTATAATGACTTATTATTAAATAAAGAAATGTTAAATTGCCTATATTTATGGGACTCCGGAAGTGGGTTTCCATGGTGCCCATCTTTATCAGTGCATGGGCTCCAGGTGGTGTCTGAAAAATGACCAAGGCCATTTTTGGGTACATATTTCAAGGAAAACCAGCAAAGTCTATTTGATTAGGGAGCCTGTGATGCCATGGCTAGCAGTGGCACTCATGCCCATATTCTTGGAGGGTATGGCCACCTCCTACATAATGGTCCCACTGTGATGAGGTCAGAGAGACAGAGATCCACCTAAGGACTGTGAACCAGTTCACCAGTCCTGGACTAAGCTCTGTCTTGACTTAATCTATGAGAATCAATTCAGTATTCCCAATCCTACATCAGTTGTATATCATGACTGTATTCTGAATTTTCCAGTATGTGTGTGTGACCTGTTGGGAATATGAAGTTTTTGGAAATATCTAAACTTGCACATTGTCTTCGAAGAGGCAGAAAGTAGAAAATTGGACTATGGCCATTTCTGCATTGCACTGTTATAGTGCTATTATTCCACTTTCAACAACCTGTGGAATTCTGGGGCATTTGTAGTTTACCGAGAATGAAGAGCTCTCTGGCTGAGAATTCTAAATGCCCCTCCCTAAACTGCAAACCTCAGGACTCCATAGGATGTTGAAAGTGGAATAATAGCACTATAACAGTATAGTGCAGAAATGGTCTATGTCTCAGAGTCATAATAAAAGTTGAGCCTGCACGATGCCTGCTTGCTCACCTGTGCAGCCTAACACTCACAGAAGCTTTCACTTGGCTTTGGGGCATAGTCTTTTTTTGTTTTCTGTGTTTCCCAGCTTAGCTATTGCAAGAATGGCTTCAATCATGAGGAAAAACTAAGAGATGTTTCTTGTCATGGGCACTAGTTTAGAATCAGTAGGCTTGGGAAGATTCTGTTGCTTTATTTGGAAGGCTCTGAACTAGCGAGAAGGAAGCTGAAAATCTCACCTTCTCTAAAAATAGCCCCATCTGAAAATTTATGCTACAGGCTATGATCTCAGCTGTGGAACACATTTACCTTTGCGTGTCTGTGTGTTTTAGCTTGGTGCATATCAGTGGATGCTTCTGCTTCTAAATGAAGGCTAGTTGTTTCGTGTGTGTGTGTGTGTGTGTGTGTGTATGTATGTTTATGCCCCGCAGTCACCTGTCAACTTATAGTGTCCCCATAAATTTCTTAGGGTTTTCTTAGGCAAGGAATACTCAGAGGTGGCTTTGCCAGTTCCTTCCTCTGACATATAGCCTACAGCACCTGGTATTGGTTGGCAGTCTCCCACCCGAGTATTAACCAGGGCTGACCCTGCTTAGCATCCAAGATCAGATAGATCTGGTGCCTTTAAGGTATTTAAGCCCCATAGTTGTTTCTTGTAGCATCCACATAATCAGCTGATGATGATTTCTTTTCCTCTATACAAACATTTGGGCAAACTTATGTTTTTCTCTCCTCTTTGAATGAAGCACAGCTAGTTTGCACTACTGATGTCTAAAATACCCTTTCAGTTGTGCAACATACAGTATGATCCTACACATTTCTGTTCCAAAGTAAGTTCCTTACTTACTCCCAGGTAAGTAGAAGGTTCTGCCAGAGTCAGTTAGGTCTATGATTTATGTCAGGGCTAGGGAATGTGTATCCCTGCAGAAGTTGTTGGATTGAGGCTCCCATCATTTCTTGCTAGCTAGGGATGACAGGAGTTGCAGCTCAATAACACTGGAAGGCCACACATTGTCCATTTCAGATGTATGATGTTAAACCTTGCCAAGGTAGACAGTATTGTCTTGCCATACTGAACAACCAGTACAACTACGTCTGTTAACAAGACAGCACATTGGGAGCACATTGGGACAGCACATTGTTAACAAGACAGCACATTACACGATGGATCTACTTGGACGAAAGAAGGCTTATCAGACAAGAAATGGTTGGAGATCCAACATTATGGGTTGCACCTAGAAGATAAATGCATAGGATATGCACATAGTGGTTGCTATACCAGTACCATGGCACAGTTTGTGGTGCTGTGCCTGTGTTACCCGTTGATTCCAGGTATTGTAGTAACACAGCAAGAACGCTATGGGACAGTGGCAGCACCATCATTAGTTGCATCCTGGTGGCAGGACACACTGGGTGGATGGAGAAAATAAGATTCCAAATGAAGAACACTCTTGCAGCTTTCTGAAGGCCTTTACATTGCAATGGTGGGAGGAACATTGACACAACGAACTCATCTGATCTGATGCAATAAGGGAAACAGAATTAGAAGATGTGTGTGTGGTGGAGAGAAAGAATGTCTTTCCTATGGTGAGCCACCCAAGCAGAATCAGTGGAATATGCTGTGGGGCACAACAACTATGCCCACCTATAGGTTGGGCATTTAATGGTTTGACTGCATGTTCTTCTGCATATGTCATCAGGACAGATGTTATTGACCATAAAGGAATGACAGAGATTGCTGATCATTTGGGCCTTTCCTCTGGAGGATCCAAGTACAGGAAGATGCCTGCCTTCAGACTGTAAACAGTCTGAAACAGACTGTAAACAGGCTTCACCAGGCTTGATAGGTCACTCCATGGCAATCCCACCACCCAGCTGTGGCTCCTTTTCTTCTCCTTAGCCAGAGCTTACCTCACTTTTCCTCTCCTTTTTCTGTGACTTATATTCTGTGAAGTGTAACCCAACTGATCTAGTGGGGTGTGTGTGACAAATTAACCCTTGAAGGTGTAAGGAGGAATCAATCATCCCACTAGTCAAAATAAAATAAACAATAGACTTCTGTTGTTCACACCAATGCTCTGTGTTGTTTTTCCCCTCATGATCTCATATTCTGTACAATGAGTGAGTTCAAAAATTGCTTGTTGTGTGGCTCTGTGGATTCCCCCACCTCCACTGTTTTGCACTAATGATATGAAAGCTCATGTGCTGCAGTTTCCCCTTTCTGCATGGTATGAACTGTTATGGATTCAAAAGACTAATGCACTTCGGGTAACCCCTCACCTATCTGGTGACTCTGCCCTTCTGGCCTTAGTGTGTATGTCAGTGGCTACTGACTGAGGGCTTAAAAAGCACCATTGCCCCCCATATCGGTGTGTATAGCTGTGATTTAGCTGACTAAACATGTGAAATGAATGGGATAAAAAGCTGTTTGCAGAGTTGGTGGGACAAGGAGTAGACTTTTTGGTCAAGGAGAACACACAGCATAGTAAATAAATGTTACCATGTAACCTTGGCATGAAGTGAAGTTATTAGTAGCTGCTGCAGTCCATAAAAGGTGACTCTGCTTCCTGCCTATATTTAAAGGGGGCGAATGTTTTACACTTGGAGATTGTTAGACATAAAAGACAGCTTAACCTTTGTTGGGATGTTCTGAAGAATGAGGCAATAGGAAACTGAAGAAATCAAGTGGCAACTCTATCACCATTATACCATACAATATGCTAGTTTCTCTGTATCCATAGGATATTGGAGGCTTGAGCCTAACACACCATAGTTTTTACAGTCTGAGATCTATCCATTGCCAGGCAGGATGCAAGTCTTGTGTTGCAATCCTCAAAATTCAGTTGCAGACCCCAAGACCTACATGCTGTTTTCTGATCACTGTAGAATTTCCTCAACTATTGTAGGATATGTTTTGCTTGTAGTGTATTTGGGCACAGTTGCAGAAAAAGGCATAGATTGCTTAAATGTGTGGACATAGATGTTTATGACAGAATTAATTCCCACATTGTTGGGGAACACCAGAGACCCAAAGTGGCAGAGAGTGGGATTTTTCACTGATGGCATTGGCCACAGTTTGTGCATTAATATTTCCTAGTTAACTGCCATTCAGATGCCAGAGGTAAAAACAGCCCTCTTGAACAGAAAACAGAAACAACTTATAGGAAAAATGTTGAAAAAGGAGCAGGAAGAAGAGAAGAAGGGAAAGAAATGACATTTAGATTTTTAGTAACTAAAATAGCTAACTAGACAGATTTCATGGCATAAATGCCTATTTATTCTTGTCCAGTCTTAAAGGCCTAACTCAATTGATTAAAAGGTTTAGGCTGCAACAGGATATTTATATTTGAGGGTATTGTGCATGTAATTTTTGTTAAGAGCATTGTCAGGACGTGGAGCTGAGAACAAAGCTAAAAGATGCCAGAATCGGAAGATTGTAGTAACTCAGAAAAAGTCCTGCCCCAGTCAGAAACCTCGTATTACCAAGCTAGGTAGATGGGGCCACTCCTCCAGTCAGAGCACATTTGACTTTTCTTAGAACCTGGATGACAGGAGGAGAACCAATAGCAGCTCTTCAGATATTGTTGTAGTTGTGCTTATGGGAGTTGCAAACTACAACACCCAGGGAGGAGCACTACATTGCATGCTTCTGGTCTAGATGAAAATGTTGCTCTAAGCTGTAGCTTTGTACACAGAGCTCAGACTTTCCAGTTCCTCAGGCCATGACGCCACTGATAGTCTTTTGTCTGAGGTGGTACACACTGATAATTTATTCCTTAAAAAGAGAAGCAGAATCCCCTGGCCCTCTAGATGCTGCTGGACTGCAGATTCTATCAGCCCTAGTCAGATCCAATGAGGAAGGTTCATAGGAATTCAAGTCTATCACTGCCTGGACGGCAACACATTAAACTCTGCTCTCCTAGTTAGGCTGGCTAAATAGTAACTAGGTATTCATATCTAGCCAAAGTATGTATACAAGTGAGACAAACATTCTTATCTGCGTAAATTTTATGTGTGTCAGGAGGGTTGCTAACCCATGTAAAGCAATCTAGAGTTTATCTGATTTCAAGAGGTATGATATGCTATGGTATATGCCTAGGGCAGTGGTTCTCAACCTGTGGGTCCCCAGATATTTGTGGACTTCAGCTCCCAGAAGCCCTGAGCATTGACCATAGTGGCTGGGGCTTCTGGGAGCTGAAGTCCACGAACATCTGGGGACCCACAGGTTGAGAACCACTGGCCTAGGGAAACATATGTAATATTTTAGTGCTCTGAATCCCATCCAACAATTGGACTGTGTTTCCTAATAAGAGGTTGTTGGATTTAGAAGGACATGGATAGCATGTTTATGGAACAAGAATGCCAAAGTGATCACAGATTTTAATAATCATATAGTGAGACATGTCTTCTTAAAAATGTGGAATGGATACAAACCAAGTTTATGCCCAAAGCTGTCACTGTGGCTCTCATCGCAAGAAGCCTTCTACAGGAAGGAGTCAACAAGAAAAGAAAAGAAAAGTGGGCAGCTTACTGAAATTTTTTGGAACTTGATCAAGACTAACACAGAACTAAGTCAAATGAAGAACTACTGACTGCGGGCTATAGCTTTCAATGGTATTCTTATAGACAAATACATTCATCCCTCCACATTTGCTAGAGTTAGGGGCACAGGACCCCCATGAAAGTGAAAAAACTGTGAATAACTCTAGGCCTTCCCAAACGCACAAAAAATATGATTACCATATTCAACCCACTTTGAGGCATCAGCCTCACAAGGCAGAAGTGGGTGGCTTGTGCGGCTTACTGCCACCACCACTGCTGCCCCACACCATTTTTAATAGGGACTTACTAGCCTTGTTCGCCATTTTGCCGTTCACTGTTTCTCAGTCTCACGAGGCTTGCAGGCCCTACTAAAAATGGCAAAGGGAGGCAGCAGAGGTGACAGCAAACAATCCGTGAATAATCAGATCCACAAAAGTGAAACCCACAAATGTGGAGGGCTAACTGTATTTGAAAGGTTTAAAATGGACAAAGATTATATGATTTTGATTTCAGTAAGTCAGAATTAGAGATCCAGTTGTATGCAGAAGAGGAACACTTGATTGCTAAGATGTATAAACTTTTTAAAAAGTAGAGATGAAAGAGGAACAGGTTATAGATTATATGATAAAATGGGGGCAAAATTTTGGATATAATATACAATGGGAGCAAATGTGATGGAAGGGAATGAAATTTACATTATGCATGACCTTAAGGAGAATTTTTACAAGATGATGTACCATTGGTATTTGACATTAAAAAAACTGGTGAAAAATGCATAAAGATGTTTCAATAATATATTTTGGAAATGTGAGCAACAGGTGGGATCTTTTTATCCTATGTGGTGGACTTGTAGGACAGCCAGATAGTTCTGGAATCAAGTACATTGTTCGATGTAAAAAATTTTGAAAGTTTAAGTTCAATTGAAACCTGAATTCTTTCTCCTAGGACTGGTAGATGATCAACTGGAAAAGAAGTATAAAAAACTATTATGATATATGACCACTGCAGCAAGATACTCTATGCGAAGAAGCAGAAAAACACAGCAATACCAGCGAGTGAGGATTGGCTTCTGAAACTGATGGATTTTGCTGAAATGGGCACACTTAAAACATTGATCAGAGAAGAAAAATCACTGGTGACCTTTTTAAAGAGTAAGAACCCTTAATCAGCTTTTTGCAAGAAAAAGAGAATAAAATGTTAATTGTAAGATTTGATAATTAGTAGACTTGATAAGGCAATAGAAGTATATGAAAGGTAATTATAATCAGAGAAGTTATTTTATATAGTTATGTATAATAATTGTGAAGAAAGTTTAAATCAAATTAATTTCCCCCCCTATTCTTTATTATTCTTGTTTCTTCTATGAAATTGCTTTCTGGGGCTGTGAAAACTAGAGCTCCATAATATCTAGAGAGCCAGTTATTTCTTATTCCTGCTCTAAAGGAACATATACACACAGACAGACACAAATGCCAATTGCTGTGAGTTTATAACTGGTGCCATTTGTTTAATGTTGAGGAAAGATTCACACAGTCAACAGCAGCAAAACGAAACAGTGGCCAGGTAAGGCATTATCTCAGGCCCTGGGACTGAAACGGGAGGGTGTAAATTCCCTCTGAGTTTTCAATGCTCCTTTTTCCTTCTGCCCAGTCACATCAAAGTGTCCTTACCTAACAATCCCATTTTTTTCCTGACCATCTGCTGATTTTTTTTTTAAAAAAAATTTCAGTCTTTGTTCACATGTTTTTGTCTTTTTGTCCAGTAAACAGTGTGAGAGCTTCAGCCTCAGAAATTTCTGAAGTTACTTTGCAAATAGGTATATATGGGCCATGGGCAGTGTATAAATATAATAATGATTTCACACAGTGTGGTATTGTGTATTGTTTTGTTTAGCACGTATATGTTGTCTCTTTTTATTTGTATATTGCCCCTGAAGAAGGCCTCGAAAACACACACAGATTGAGGTGTGTTGAGCTTTTTTAAATTAAGAAAATATCTATCAATTGAGGACACTGAGAGATTTCCCTAGTTTCTTCTGCATAACAACAGGCTAGACAATTATTTTCCCTGCTGGTCATAGTGAGCAAAACACCAAGTCAAATTTGTAAAAAGTTCAGACTTGGAAGTTGCTGTGAAAATGTGTTTGAAACTGTTCCTACTCCTGAATCTGAGAATATATGAGAATCATTAAAAGCCTAGCTTCCACCTGAAATTTTATCTGAAGCTATGTTGGTCAAGTGTTTCTCTTACTGTATGAAAATATTATGATTATTATGATCATATAAATGGTGGCTCTTATATAAACATATTATAATATACAGTACATAGACATGGACAAATTAAAAAAACAACAACTCATGTCATACTACTGGTACCAGCAGAGGGCATTTTTGCTACTGGACAATCCAGAGCAGGCTGCGTATGTTCACCATAATATCCATATCTAGAATATTTGTTGCAACTGTGCCAAATGTGACTGCAAATTCTGTCAGATGTCACTCCAGGATTGTGACTGTGAAAGCCACTTCTTCACCAAGACAGCCCTGTTTAACTTTACACAGGATTAGTCCTAGCAGGGCCTTTCCATGAGCAGAAGGATTCCTCCTGTTTACAGAAGGGAGTGAAATCCAGGGAAGGCTAATACGGGAGAACAGCAGGGCAGGGTGAGGTGCATAAACCTAGGTGGTTCCAGGGACTTCTCTTTCCATCCAGGACAGCTTTTCATAAGTCAGAGAGAGATGCAAGGGCAGAAGGAAAAAAGCAAAATTCCTTCCACCTCCTCTTCCTATAGCAGAAAACATTCTCTTTATGAAGCTGACTGGAACCAGAACATAATATGTTTTGCCTTCATGGCCTGAGTTTTATCTTGTACTTTTCAAGTATGGGAAAACTCATATAGCCTTTTTAAAAAGCAGGGAATCTTTCTCATTCTGCAGCAAAGTCTTGTTAAATTGGTGGTTCTCTGGTATTTGTTCAACGTATAAAAAAGATAACACCCCCACCTACTTTTAAAATGTTATTTTCACCAAAGGATTCGAAGTGTTTCATGTACATCTTCATATTGCGATTCTCACAACAATCCACAAACAGCAAAACTTTTACTCTACTGTGCTATGATTTTCTTTTAGTGTGCCTAATTTTATTATTGTGCTGGGTTTCCTGGTGTGGGCAACTCTGACCCTTCGGGTGTTTTGGGACTGCAGAACCTACAATCCTTCAATCCTGTTTGCAATTCTGACTAGGAATGATGGGAACTGTAGGCCAAAAACATCTGGAACACCACAGTTCCCTATCCTGGCTGCATATGTTTGTTTTTGTTATTAACTATTGCACTATAAAATGTTAAGAAAAGGTGGCCTACAGATTTCTTAAATAATAAAGGTGAGTTAAAGAGGATTGAGAAAATAAGAAGAAGTTAAGCAATGCTGGCTTAGATCTCATTAAGCATTCTGAACAGTAACCAGTCAGATGCCTATAGGAGGCCCACAAAGAGGATGCAAGTGAAGTAGCTCGCCAAGAATTGAGACCACCAGATTAGAAAGCAAAAATAAAAGTTTATTTTTCTGCAGGGATCTCAGTGGAATGATTTCCAAAGCCTGAGAGCCCCGATCCAGATATTAGCTCTCTTTTTATACCCTCTTGTAAACAGGTTACAGGAAATGATTACATATGACCATATATGAAGTGTTTACAGGTCAGGCAGACCTGGGTTACATCTTTCAAAAATGATGTATTTTGGTACCAAGGGAGTATTTCTCCAACATCAAAACTCCCTAGGTTCCCGGCACTGCTAAGCACATACCTAAGCCTCTTGATAAGATAAAGGGCGCATCTGCTCACCTTATTTTTCTATATTTTTCTACCTTAGCATTAGCTTCTTCAACTTAACCCTTTCATTCCCCCCTTTATGCCAAATTCTACGCAATTTGACATACTTAAGCTTGCTTTTGGGCCATAACAGCAAAATGAGCTGCCTTCCCCTCCATAGCTTGGGAGAGAGAGGCATGTACACATTTCATAGCACAAGAAATACATATCATTACTAAAAACCCTACTACAATTAAAAGTACAATACCTAGCAACAAGGTTTTTAACCAGCTAAGATCTGGAAGCCAAGAAGTTAACCAATCCCAGGGGTTACTAACGCCACTGTCATTATTTTTTATCAACCCTTGCAACTGCTGTATCTCATCCTCTATAGTCTTGTTCAAATCATGAAACGCAACCTTGCATCCTCCTTTGACTATGGTACAAAACCCCCCTTTTCTGGCTAACAAGTAATCCAAGGCCATTCGATGTTGTAACGATAGCTGATTTAGCTCTTCAATTTCTTGTTGGAGGGCTTGTACCAATTTCCCAGTCGCATTTATAGTTTTCTCCAATCTGCAAGTCAATCCTATTATGCTCCTACGATTTTCTTGAGCCATAATTCCTGGGTAGGATCCAAAGTGAGGACCCCTGTGATCAGTCCTCCTCCTACTCTACTACCCTCACTCTCAGACAACTGTGGCCTCACGATGACCAGATCCTCACATTGACTTCCCAGTGGTCCCACTAAATGCCGTTTCTTCCTACCAACTCGTTTGATCTGTCTTGGTAGGAAAACTTGGACAGGTATAGTCATATATCCTATTCCTATACACTGGTAAGTCCCTGGGTGGTAGTTGGTGGCCCACCCATTAAAGTAGAACCCATAAATGCGGGTCTCTAGCCATCAATCCAGAGCATATACTACCTGACCCTGTATAATTAGGAGTGAACATGGGATATTCTGGGTATAAATCTCCAAAATTAGTTTCATTTAAGTCCCCCTTGGGTTGATAGGAGTTATTATATGTGCCATACAAATAGAATCTATCACTACATGCTGAATAATTTCCCAAGTTTACCATAAAATGAGGAATATTTTATATATCCTTTCCACTTAGAATTCCAGAATCCACTATGGTGACAGCAAAAACACATTCCGGGGGAATAGAGTAAAACTTCAACCGCCTAAATCGAGTCTTGTTTATATTACTATCAACTTTGGCAAACATATGGGATACCCTTCTCAATGCTGACTGTAGGGCTCCTACAACCACTCCCGGTTCACTAATAAGGGAGGGCATAAAACCGAAATCTGCTACAGTCTGTGGATGTTCATAGATCAGGGTGACATTGGGTCCGTGTTGTTGGAACATGTGTGCAGCATGTCATTTGAACCAGTTAGCCTCGACTACTCCACCCATCACACTCCACATCCCGATCAACATTACCCACTTCATTTTCGGAGCCACTCAGGGACCCAAATCTACTTACTCCACACAAATTCCTTCTGTACATATACAAAAATACTAAAATACCAAGAAATATACACACTACTATTATTATTAGATCACTAATACTAATATTCATTGTTTCTCTCCCATATCCACTGTAGGGGATCTGGCCGTGCGTAGAGTAGTCAGCCTCCGGAGTGACTACAGCAGGGCTCAGTCCCAATCTTCCTCCTCTGCAGTTGTAGGTCTGACCGTACGTAGAGCTACCAGCGTCCAGCGGGTGGCAGCAGTAGGGTCTAGCCTAGAGTCTTCATTCACCTGTTGCGGATCTGACTGTGCATAGAGTGGTCAATTTCCTGGTATGACCACGGCAAGTCTCATGAAATATTCTCTGCCCCTTTTCTTCTGGACAATTTCAGTTTCAAAGGGTTTTCTTGTGATGAAATTACAGCCCAATCAGTAAACGCCCTTTTTATCCTGGTGTAGTGTATCCAAGGTTTCAGCCCTGCTACTTTTACTGCAGTGGGGGTGACTAACAGCACGTGATACGGCCCCCTCCAGCCTGGTGATAGAGGCTCCCCTTTCCAATCTTTAACCCACACCTCATCCCCAGGTTGGAAGGAATGGGCCTTTGTGAGGAAAGGAACTCGTCTAACCTCTAAAGCATGGGCGTTTACCTTCTCTAGAGCTTTCCCTAATGCCTGCACTTCTTCTTGGAGGGTGGGTTTCCAGCTCTCAGAATGTCCCCTCTCAATCCCTTCAGGATGGCCGGGGGTCTTCCATACAGCAGCTCAAATGGAGTCAGCCCAGTCGTCCGATGAGGGGTGCATCTTATTCTCAAAAGAGCTATTGGGAGTACATCCAACCATTTGAGCTTAGTTTCTTGACACAATTTTGCAAGCTGAGTCTTCAATGTTCTGTTCATCCTTTCCACCTTCCCAGAACTTTGGGGCCTATACGCACAATGTAATTTCCAAGTAATTCCTAAGACTTCTGCCAAACTCTTAACTACTCCGTGCACGAAGGCCGGGCCATTATCAGATCCGATGTGAAGGGGTAACCCGTATCTAGGTACGATGTCTCGGAGTGGCTCGTACTACTTCCTTCGCCTTCTCGGTTCTAGTAGGATATGCTTCAACCCACCCAGTGTGAGTGCACACCATTACCAACATATATCGGTATTGTCCCATCCGTGGCATCTCGGTGAAGTCCACCACTAGGGATTCGAAGGGAGTAGATCCTTGATGTTGGGTTCCCTCTTCCAATCTGGGTCCTTGACGCGGGTTGTTCCGAGCGCAGAGTTAGCACCGTGATGACGCCAGCATGGTGTACTGTCTCATTCCATCTATAAACACATCCTTTGCTAACAACTGGGCCAACGCTGTCTTTCCCAGATGTGTTGGCTTCATGTGCCTTCTGAACGATTGGCCATCCCATAGATTGGGGTATGTACCGTCTTCCATCTGGTAGGACCCACCAACCATCTTTGTCACTTATAGCTTTCAGGTCCTTTTCAGCCCTCTCATTCTCCTGCTGGGTGTATCTAGGGGTCTGGTTATTCAAGGAGACTTGGAAAAGTGGTACTACCAATTCTCTGGGCAGGTTCTCCTTCCCACTCACTAGTTCACTCTCAGCAGCCTCCTTTGCAGCAGCATCTGCCTTCCGGTTTCCCCGGACCACTGGATCTTGCCCTCTCTGATGTCCTTTACAGTGCATCACAGCAGGACCCCTGGGGCCCACACCGCTTCTAATAGGTGCTCTATTTCTTTTCCATATTTTGATCTCTTGTCCTGAAGAATTGATCAATCCTTTTTCTTTGTACAGTGCTCCATGTGCGTGCAGGGTAGTGAAGGCATACTTTGAATCTGTGTATATGTTTACAGTAAGTCCTTCGGCCAGCTGAAAGCCCTGATCAAAGCGATAAGTCCCACCTTCTGGGCCGAGGTACCAACAGGTAGCGCTTTGGCTTCTATTATTTTATCTGCCGTGACCAGCTGCCGCTAGCCCGGCCTTTCGCTTCCCCTCTCGCACAAAGCTACTTCCATCTGTATAGTAAGTGACATCAGGATGGGGCCATGGGGTATCCCGCAAGTCTGGTCTACTTGAGTATACTTCATCCATGGTTTGAAGGCAGTCGTGGTGTATATTTCCAGATTCTGCTGGGAGCAGTGTTGCAGGGTTCAGGGTGGTGCACAACTCCAACTTCACTCTCGGGTTTTCATACAACATTCCCTGATACTTGGACATTCGGCTATTAGTGAACCAATAGCTACCTTTGTACTCCATGAGGGCCAGTACAGAATGAGAATTTCTACCATCAAATTCTGGCCTAAGGTTAACTTATCTGCTTCTTTTACCAACAAGGCTGTTGCTGCTATAGCCCTGAGACACCCAGGCCATCCTCTAGCGACTGGATCTAATTGCTTAGAGAGATATACCACTGGGCGATGCCAGGATCCCAACATCTGTGTCAGTACTCCCACGGCTATTCCATTCTTCTCATCAACAAATAAGGTGAACTTCTTTGTTACATCTGAGCAACCTTAGCGCCGGAGCTTCCATCAGCGCCTTCTTTATCTGTTCCCAGGCGTTCTTTGTTCTTTTCCCCACACAAATTCAGTTTTTCTCCGGACCTTTGGTAGCTTCATATAATGGTTTGCTCATTACTGCGAAGTTAGGAATCCAGATTCTGCAAAACCCAGCTGCACCCAAGAATTATCACACGTGTTCCATTCCGGGGCTCAGGCAGAGCACACACAGCCTCCTTCCTTTCTCGGCCTAGCGCTCATTTCCCTTGAGTCACTTGGAATCCCAGATATCGCACCTCTGTCTGGCACAACTGGGCCTTCTTCTTAGATACTTTGTAGCCTGCTTCCCACAGAAGCTGGAGCAACTCCATTGTGGCCTCCTTACACTCCTCCTCACTGGTGGCGGCCAACAGTAGATCATCCACATATTGCAGCAAAACTCGTCTCTCGGGTTCAGATTGGAATTTTCTCAAGTCTTGACTCAATGATGTCCCAAAAATCGTTGGCGAGTTCTTCCACCCCTGAGGCAAGCGGCACCACGTGAACTGGGTCTTCTGGCCTGTAATGCTGTCTTCCACCTGGAAGGCAAATATGTCCTGGCTTTGGGGGGCCACTCGGATACAGAAGAAGGCATCCTTGAGATCCAAAACAGTGAAGTGAGTAGCTGCAGATGGAACTAGTCCCATCAGGACATATGGGTTTGGTACCACTGGGTGTAGGGTTACTGTAGCTTTGTTTACCATCCTTAAATCTTGTACTGGACGATATTCCTTAGTACCAGGTTTCAATACTGGGAGTAATGGAGTATTCCAGGGAGAGCGGCATTCCCGAATTATATTGTACTTCTTCAGCCGTTCTAAATGCTTCTGGATCCCTTCCAGGGCTTCTCTGGGTAGATCATATTGC